>CM049411.1:11260000-11987500 GCA_026929865.2 Hyperoplus lanceolatus | reverse complement strand
TGTAATTGTGCCGCTCTGAAGACCGCCTTCCTCAACCCTGGGATTGAACCATGAAATATTTGAAAATGCCAGGGTTAAGAGAGGGGGGTATTTGGCAGTGCAACATGAAATGTGAGACCATAGAGCATCTTTAACAGGGAGGCAGATAGAAAGCCAGCCAGCCTGCCTGCCTGCCAGTCGGGATGCTAGGGCACACGGTGGAGTCCTCTGAAGGAGAATAATTATAGGATGTAAGAGGAGATATTGCGCTGGGAGCAGATCAATAGTGCCCACGTTCTGCTGAGGCGCTGAGGCCAGTATATTTCTGTCACAGCAGGAGGGAGCGCAGGATATCTGCTTGTTGCTGGAGGGACTCACAGAAGTTTGAACACCAGTGGTGGTTCCCAGATAGCCTTACAACTCGCATGCCTGTCCTCCCCCCAAATCACTGCTGCCTGGAGTTTGGCTGTATTGCTTTCCCCCCACATCCAATCCTCTTATCCACACAGAGTTGGCGGGAGGACTGGCCTTTGTCTGCTCATGATTGTATTCCCACAGTCCAGGCTATATTGTCATGTTTTCCAGTGTCGCTTGGAGGACACCCCTATTCTCCTCATGGTTGGAACATTCTGGATGAGAAAATGACAGACACATAATCAACAAACATAATCTACCCACCTGTAATTCTAAATGAATGTGCTTCATGCTATGTATAATGACACCTTAGGGCTTATTTTAGAAATGTCACTTATCTAAATCTGTCCATTGCTTTCACTTGAACTAAATTAAACGATTGTCTTTCTAATATATTGTGGGCTTTTTGTCATATTGTATCATGCCAAGTGTTTCCATATTAAGGAGCCATGTGGTTATTTTACTCTCCCTGCAACATCTATAACAATCAATTATTTAGCCTCCTTGTTGAAGGGCCCCTGCCATCGATGCAGCTTTTCATCAAATGGCCATCTTAAACCAAATCAACAGACACTTTGGACATCATCTAAATTTCTGTATTTCGTCCAATTAATTCATACAAAGCTCTCATGTCTCTAGTGCACACAAATGGTTTGAATTATTCTGCAAGCTTTTTTCCCCTCCCTGGGATTTTCATTGTCTGAAGCATGCAAGTCCCTCCAGAGCAGATCTTTGTTTCTCATTAGGGGGTAAATAGAGCCGGCCAAATGCTCGTATGTTTATTATACACGGGAGGTCATGGTCACTGTTTTCAACAGTTTGCTGCGGGGAAAAAAGCAGTTTGCTTTTCTCGACCTTTGTTTTCAACGCCTGCAACCAAATGTCTGCTGGATTTATTGGATAATAAGCAGCGATGAACAAACGGACTGCGATGAAGTTGGGTTCAGCTTTGCTGTTTTACATTCATAAACATGGCAAAGTTTACACTTAAAAACAAATGCAAAGATGTCAATTATGCATGTTCATGCAAAACAAAAATAAAACTAGAGAGTATAACCATTATTGACTACACAAACATGACAGAAAAATGTCAAAGAGATAGAAGCAATGGGAGCGCCTTTAGCTCAGTTGGTAAGGCGTCCCCCTCCCGGGCCGGGCCCAGCAGCTGACCCGGGTTCGATTCCCACCTGTGGTCGTTCTCTGCATGTCACTCCCCTCTCTGCCCCATTTCACCTCTGTCTCTCTGCACTATCAATAAAGCATAAAAATGCCCAAAAATATCTTTAAAAAAAAAAAAAAAAGAAAAGAGAGATAGTAGCAATGAACTGCATCTGAAAACTAGTTTTAGAATCTTGTCTTTGTCCATCACGTTTAATATTTGTGATCAACAATGGCAGATAAACCTCTAAAGGACATTGTTGGCTTCAAATATATAGTAGTTCAAACTGACCTAATCTAGTTCATCCGGACTGTGTGGTTGTCTTGATCAGAGTATTACTCACTTGCAAGCGAAAAACTGAAACTGACATCACCTTTTTCTTTGGAACCAGGGAGAAAAGGCAGTATTGTTAGAACTTTAGCAGATAATAGTGTCTTTATGTGGGATCCCATCACTGGTTAGGAGGAAAAATAAGTTTTCAAGGCCAACTTAACACATTTCTTTTACCACTTACATTTTAAGATAAATTGTTGTTGTGTCCCTGAAGAAGGTTCCCAAAAAAGCCTGTTTTAAGATTGCAATTCAGTTGTTTTCTTGTGTGTGACTAAGGAAACAATAATCTTTGCACTGTGGAAGTTCTGGATCTAGACAATTCAATCAGGTGGACCTTGACCAAACAAACTTCCAAACAATCGATAAAACTTACTGAAGTTATTACTTCTGTATGAGGGGGCTCCGATAGCTCAGTTGATAGGTTCTTTTTGCCTATTTGACCACATTTTGGCTGCAGTGCATAGTCATCGCAAACTATCAAGAGAGGTGACATCAGTCGAATCAAGTTAAAAGCATTGGCTCTGCTTGTTGAGCAGACCTGTTCATCCACCATATTTTCCTTCACCCAGTGTCTTCCTTGAGAGATAGTCAGTCTCCAGCAGTCTGGCGTGTGCTGACCCCTTGTTAGAGCCCAGAGGTGAGATGTGTGATAGAGGCCCTCAGTGCTGATAAGACTATCAGGCTGATGACTAGCCCCCCCCCCCCACTCCCAGCACAAAGCTGCTACTGCCATGGCTTCCATTAGCCCCACCAGACTGGCTGAATGCCCGTCTGTTCCCTCCTGCTGCATCTGAGGTTACATCCTCTTGTTGTTAGCCCCTTACGCAAACCTACTTTCCCATGCTGAGATGGCTATCAGCGGAGATATTTATGTACTGCACATGTTTCCGATTGTTTAACCTTTGGACCCGTGCTGTAGGTGCTGCCACCGCCGTCCCTGCAGGCTCGCTAAGAGACCTCTCTCCTGCCCTTGCAAGGCAGACTGTGATAGATGGGAGCACCAGGCTGTTGCTTCAGGTGTGCAATGTTCTGGCCGGCAAGGGCACTGTTTCAATTGGTCACATGAAAGCTTACGTTGACCCTGTGGTTCAATTCGCAGTACTATCTAATGAACTGGCACAATTCTGATCAAGTTGTTTTGGCCGCAGATCTCAATGAGAGTCCTTTTAACGTAGGGTTTCAAGTTCAATCCGATACTTAGGATTACTAAAATGTTGATTAAATATGTATTTGACACAGCTGTATGCTATTTTTAATCTTGATATAATAGTTGTAAAATTAGCATCGGAATCTGAACCAAAACCCTACATTTTGTGAACCTCAGTCTCTGAACTCATTCACCGGTGCATTCAAATTATCTTTCACATTCACACACTCTAATTTTATTTGGCATTTGTGTGAAATGCTGCTATGTAGTGCCCATGTGTTGTTAAAGAGAGCAGTGTTGCAAAAGTAGAATATGGAGGTGGAGTAAAAGCCCAATCCATTTTTATTGTTTGCATCGGGAACAGCAATTGTCAAAAGCTTGTCAGTAAAAAATAATTTCAAATAACCTTCAATATTTTTTCATGCTTTAGATAAGGAGGGTTTGACAAAATCTTGTATAACACAACATAAACATAAAATGTATTAAGGAAACATTATGCAGTTTATTTCCTACTGCAAAGCTATTCGGCCATCAAACATATTTCGTTTTAATATGGGCTTACTGTGCGAGTGCATTGTGCAGGTTATGTAGGAAACAATAAACTAAATAAACGTGTAATTTGAATATATACTGAATCACTAACAGATCAACATACACTCAATTTTAATGGATGTGGATTGGGGGCAAATAAACAATGTCACTTCTGCTTAGAAGTGGAATTGTTTGTGCATTATATAATGAACATATCCCGAGGCTAGTGGAGAGGCTCGATAGAAGATGGAAATGAATAGCATCGTATACACTGAGGAAGGTATTGTAAATGTAAATGTTCTATCCCTCAACAATACACCATCTGGTAAACAAAGTTGTTTGTAGAGTGGGAAATAATTGAGTTTTATTTCTTTTTTTATCTAAATTTGTAGCAGCTCATGAGAAGACAAATTTAAGATAAGGCATTTTGGAGTAAGAAGGAGAAGCCCTAGTTTGGAATCCGACTCTCAACTGGTGGATGTAAATCTGTCACTACCTTACAAATTGAACCTGTGCATTCACACCCGAATGTAAGGAAAATAACCAGGTAGAGATGAAACATGCCACTTAATGGCTCGGTAAAAAGGGATAGTAAAATGCCATCAGTTGTTGTTGAGTAAATTCCCAGAGGCAGTAAAAGCGACTCCTGCCTCTCTCTCGTGTGTGTGTGTGTGTGTGTGTGTGTGTGTGTGTGTGTGTGTGTGTGTGTGTGTGTGTGTGTGTGTGTGTGTGTGTGTGTGTGTGTGTGTGTGTGTGTGTGTGTGTGTGTGTGTGTGTGTGTGTGTGTGTGTTTACCCTCATGTTTATGGCATTTGTGGCATGTCATGCTTGAGCAGGACTGCTGCATTCTCCAGGGAGCTCCAGGAGGGCTCGGTACAGGTGATTTATTCCTCCTAATCTGTCCTGCACTAGTAGCAGGCGGCCGCCTTCCTTTCCACCCAGCGCGAGTGAGGTGCTATCAGCAAGAATGATCATACTATCGGCCCACATAACTTCGAGGTGGCAGCTTCCTTTTTAAAGCAACACCTGGACTCCTGCTGGGGGTCGACGTCCTGACAACCCACGAGGAGTCATATTTGTGACCCAGAGGCCAAGTCAAGGGCAATAACAATTCCCCAATGATGCCACTGCCTTGATTAGTTATTCATTGTCCGCCCCCATACACACCAGCCTGTAATGTATGCCGTAGTAATCTGGCTGTAAACGCTTGAGTTGAATGCCAGATGTTGTTTTTACTAGGCATTTATGGAAGCTGTCTGACTCGCCTCAGTGATGGCTGACACTTACATGCGGGGAATGAGGAAAACATGTCCTATGTTATTGTTATATATATCTGTAAGTAGTGATAATTGGCTGAATTATTTGAGATGTCATGACCCAGTCGTGCTCGGTTTATTTTAAAAGGCTTCTACAGCAAGTCATTTGTCATTTCCAACTCATCTGTTTAGACCAGATCATTTTTGCTCCCTTTGTTTGCACTGTTATACGACTAAGCCAGTTAGACATAGTTTTCAATATACTTAGTTATTATAATTAATATAATTTCTTCTGGTTAATTCTGCAATTGTGCAATTCCGTTCCCCATTAAATTAGTAGATTGTAGCCGTCAAACTCTGATTTCTTTGAAATGTACTCTTGTTCGAATGCCCAGATGTAAAGAAGAAAAAAAAAATTCTCTCATATCACCAACAATTACTAAAAAGGTTGTTGGCAGTATAACTCTTCGTTCTTGAAAGTGGAAAAAGGATATCAAAGACATAATAGTGCTATATTGAAATTTTTAAAAATTCTATAGAATGTAAATTTAAAATGAAAAAATGTAGAGCAGCAAACCAAATGGTGGTGTAGGAGCTATGGGTGGCCACACAGTTGTGTGTGTGAACAGAGAGTACAGGAAAAGGTTGTGCTGTGCATGAAGCCCTGAGGGGCGTCCGTGTGAAGAGGTAGGGTCGATGATGTGTTGGTGCCTTTCCACACTGCCTGACCGTTAGGAAGTTTGGGATCCAGTCATTCAGTTGATGATGAACTTGGAGGGCACAATGGTAAAGAATGATGAGTAATGTACAGCATTCTCACATACCATGTGTTTCCCTGGTCCGGGTGGGCCAGAGCAGTGTGGGGGGTTATAGGTGATGCTGTCCTCCGTTGATCTATATAACAGGGCTGTTGTTGTAAATAACCTGTCTGAGCTTTAAACTAAATACCTTCATATCCTTTAATCAATTTAAACAAACTATCTTAAATCTGCCAAACTCTACCTGTAACTGTTTTAATTAGGCTATATTGTACTTTCACCCATTTCATTTTAATTGCTGCCACTCTTCACCGCTAGGTAAATGTTTCAATTGGTTTTTTTTTCTCTCTTCACCTGTTGTTGTGTATTTGATGTATTTGCATTGAATATTGTGTATGTATTGTTGTTTTTCCTTGGAATTTATTTACTCGACATCATTGTAAATGAGGGTCACCCCTCAATTGGTCTCTCGAGGATAAATAAAAGTTAAATAAATAAATAAATAGTCTCCTCAGTATCCCCCCCCCCACACACACACACACACAATGTCAAATACAATTCAATTTCTGCATCGGTTTAGGCTAACACGGTCAAACAAAATGTCTATTTTCTGAATGGCCTTTTATTAACCTTAGCACAGAGGTTTGCTCCTTGATTTAGATTCTTCTGGAAACACCAAAATTGGATTTTCTCTTTCGACTCTTGCTGTGACATATGCTCAACAACTTGTTACACAGAGGAGGGAAAAACAAAATTATTTTGAAAATTAGTTTAGTTCTTGCAGTTATGACATTGTGCTGTTGCAATCAGAAACAAACCTTTGCACCATAGGGCCCATCTAGACTAAACCCATAATCTGAAAATGAATGGATTGACAAGAGGTGTTAGTATTTACAGAACTTTGCAGCGGAATCTACCAAAAGGTAAACTACAGGTCACCAAACATAACCTATGAGAAAATGAAAAGGTGTTCTACTTCCAGAACCTTGAATTCCCACCCGCCTCTCTTTTAACGAGAAGGAGATTGAGCAATTTAGCTTGATGAAAGGGAAGAAGATACATAGTTTATACATCATGGACAATGTCACAGAGAATACCTACAGTACATATACAGTAGTGTCATTGTCTCTAAAGCAGGCCTGCTATAGCCTCCTGTTCCATACAGTATCAGGGAAAACAAAGTGTAAGGCTTTTGAAAACTACCCCTTTGCATGAAGTGTGTTTTTCCTCTTTCATTTTGCTTGGCAAGATATTGTAGACTCCCGCCCCCCTGACTGGGCTCTGGATTATTAGCTTAAGCTCTCTAAAAATATCCCTTTGACTGTTTAAGCCTCTGACAGCAGCAACATCTCACACATTCTGATAGCTTTATACTAACTATGGCTACAGAGGGCTCATGCACTCAGTCCGCCCTTGTTATATTTTACCTTGTTTGCCCGAGGAAAAGAAACAGGAGAACTTGCGACCCCCCCCCCAACCCCCGAAAAATCTGCAAAAGTCCCCCACCCCATCTCTTTCGGAATCAGATTTGGAGCAAGCATGCAATCACAGCAATCTCAACACAAACTAGATGCTTTTTTGAGCACAAGAGGATTTTGCCCAGATGTCACTTGAAGCACTCGTCATTGTTGCGACAGCTGCAGAAGCACACGGACCGTCTACGGCAACATACCAAAACAGCTCGCGTGAAAATGTGAAACATGCACAGCCTGAAACATAAGGTTTTTGAATATTAATGCTGTGAGCCTTTTATAAAGCAGTTACTTTTATTGCCTATCTTTTTTTTGTGCTGTTGACTTGCCTGTGTAGTCCCAGTAATTGCATATTTACCACCATGCAGTATTAATCATATCAATATATTAGGTTTAGCTGAGCTTATAGCAGCAAATATTTTTGATGTTGGCATTCATAACAGCTCATAGAAATTAATACATTTCTGAAAGGGATTACACTGTGCACATGTGGCTCGTAGACATCGCTTCAATTATCTTTTTCTTCTAACACCCACACTCTCTTGAAAGGCTTTTCTCACAAATATTATAGTTGCTAACTAGCAAGAGACGGAGGGTGAGATACAGAGGCATGTGCCGCTCAACAGCCCCCATTGTTTTCCAGCCTTTATTCATGTGTGTGTCTCTCTCTCTCTCTCTCTCTCGAATGCTTTGAGATGAAATATCACTGTTTTGACAAGACGTTTTCCAAGCTGCTCGTGTCCCTGCGAGATGCCTCATGCTGTTCGGTGATGTGAACGTTCCCGAGGAGAAAAGTCAATACGTGGTTGTAAATAAATGAAAACAAATGTGAGACCTGTAAGCCCTCCATAGATTGAAATAGGCAAAGGGGAGGAGAAAAGCAATGACTACTCACCTGTACTCATTATAAAACGACTTTTTGGCTACTGAGGCTAATTGTCTGGCCTCTCAACCTGGCTGTGTGTGGAAGGAGTTTGAGTGTGTATGTGTGGGGAGGTGGGGGGAGATTAATTGACATATTGCTGGCGCTGTGCTGTTGATCCAAGGCAGAGAGCCATGAGGCTTTCCTCCAGGGACCTGTAACCTTATTGTTCCATGTCATCTCCTCCCCTTCTGTTTGAGGACCAGGTTGTCAACCTCTCCCCAAGGTCACGCAAACACCAGCCCCCCTTCTGCAGATAATTGGATTATTTAGAATCATAGCATCAACTTATTGCCCCATCTGGGGTCAAAAGTGAATTTGGTGCACGAGGTTGCCTGTCATGATTTGTGGCATCGTTCTGAACTGACGAGCAACAGCCTCTGTCACCAGTTACAGGATCACACCAGTGGTGGTTTTGCACATTCTGATCTATTGACTACACATCATACATTGGACATCACAGCTAGCCATATTGCTAAACATGAACCCGTTGTGTTTGACATTTTAAATGCATTTATTTATATACCACTATATTAATTGGTTTGTATTCATTTATGCACAGTGTGAAACTTGTTCAAACAAGTAACCAACAAGTGTATGGTTGGTTGGTTGGTTTACATTTTTATAACACATAGACATGCATGATGTATTCCAGGAATCCATTGATATCCATTCATATATGTTGGGGGTACAGTGTTTGTTCTGGATGTATTATTATAGGCAGCCTATGGTTCACATTCATTTTCAAGTGGAATATTCTTGAAACATCATAACCCTTTAGTTGTGTCATCTGGTAAATATGGTCAATTCAATTGTAATGCAGTTCAATTGTTTGCCACAACAAAAATAATCACCATAACTTGTGAAAATGCAACCAGTGCAGAATTCAAAATCAAGAAGGTTTCTAAGGTCTGCTGATACATTTTTGATATTGTATGGTAATTAAGGGAAACTACTGGCTACAAGAAACATTGGGCAGAAATACACTCGAATATCTTAAACTATGCAGCATGAATTCTGGATTAAACAACTCAAGCAAAATTCTAAAGTTTGCCATCTGATTCTCATGCCAAATGTTAATGAACGGAAACCAATGGAAGCCTGAAATGGTTAACAAAATATAGATCACAAATTTGAAACTACAGCATATATTTAAAAGTCTAGCAAAAGTCAAGCAATAAAGTTGACATGATTTGTAGCTAAAGAGCAAACACTTGCATAAACGCTGCTATGGGCCATTAAAGTGCACCTGTCGGGAGACGAATGAAACATATACTGGGTGTTGAATGCCAACACAGAGCTGGGAATTCCCACATACCAGCACATATTCATGGTTTCTGTGGTGGTTTCATGGCCGGGGGGCTGACAACGGTGTTATCTCATGCTGCCGTGGTAAAATGAGATGAAGTGGGGCAATAGATTAAATGGGTGGGCTGCATGCCTGTTAAATCAGGAGTTGGCAGAACAACACTAACTCAAGTTACTTATTCTCACGTGACATGTCTGCACATGTGAGGAGATGTCTTCACTTTACGCACGTAGTGTGACATTCTGCTCTTGTTTGTGACTCTGTTAATTAACTGCTCATTTGTGTCTGTGTTTTTGTCTTTTCTTCTAGGAGGCGGACACATTTGCCAAAGTGCTGGGCTTTGAGGTGAGTTGACCAGCTATTGCACACTAAACAGATCCTAAAGGTTTATTTTTGCTGATAATGAAGTTCTTTTTGGACAGTGATTGATGTGCTATTATACTCTCCAGGCCTTGCAGCAGTTGCTATGGAAACCTGGCAGTCGTCATGGTTTCTTTGTTCAGCCAGCTCTCTGTTATGACGCACTCTGCTAGGTCTGCACCCAACATCGCCTACAGATGTTATTTATTGAATTTTGAAAAGCCTCTTGGGAAGCTGAGAAGTTGGGCATGGTTTCAAGCCTTTTCTCTGCAGGCTCGGGGGCTCATCAGGTTGCCTGGTTAAAAAGCCTCCTCATTATCTCCATTGCACTCGGGGATGATACTGTATGTCTTCCCCTTCGCTGCTTTAGCATTACAGCACACTGAATCACACTGTAGTCTTTTAATAACCAAATTACAGCCACCTGTGGTTTTAGATTATGGAGATGGAAATTATAGTGCTTGTGTCCCCATAGAACGTGCACTATGTGTTTTTAAAGTGGGGCTACTTCTTCAGTGCAAAAATTAAAGTTCCCTTGGTCTAAATTTTGCCTGCATGTTGTACACTCCTCATGCAGCATTTTTTTTATAAAGGTGAAATGAAAAACACAAATAACTTGTGTGTGTGTGTATGTAAGCGCGTGTGTGTGTGTGAGTTTTTTAAATGGGCTCAGGTATTTTGAGTGCCTTCTCTCTTTCAAAGGTAGAGCTGCCTTGAATATGGCTCTGCACTGTGTGAATAATTGTCATCCAGAATCACTAACGGTGTGATCAACGTGACTGGAATAGAAATGCAATCCTGATGGCAGTGACAGGTTTAAGAGAGAAGGGATGAAGGCAGGAAAGAAGGGGATGGAGAGGGGGTGGGGGGGGTGCTGGCAGTGATGGAGGGGGACTCATATGAAGAAAAAAATACAAAGGGCAAAGTGTAGACTCTACTAGTACTTACAATTCTTTGACATTTTCCACGTCAACCTGATTTGCCAGAACACGGCGAAAATTGCAATGGATGAATATGATTTCTCAGATAACATCAGCGTGTGGTGTGTCCTGTACTAACTGCATCTCTGGATGGTTCACAGTTGTATTTTTTTTCTTGTCACTTTGGATGACAATTTCTCTCGCCCCCATACCGTGCTTGTACACTGACACATCTTCAACATATCAATATATAGAGCATACAGTGGCCTCTAGAACTTTATTCAAAGCAGGAAATAAGTTACATTGTTACAGCAGTACTATTGGAGGAAATTTGTCATTCAAACATTCACAATGAAGTTGTGTTATGAGTGCAGAATATGGATATTTCCCCATATACAATATGTAACCTGTGGGTAATAATCAAATATAACAGAAGAATTATTATAGTCAATAGTCATCGGCTTCCATAATCATTTCTGATCTTGGAAATGGTTTGACGAAAGAGTCATAGGAAATTATCCTACTACCTGTTTATTGTGTGACACAAATCAGTTTAAAACAACATGAACCATCTCTATGACAACTGAACACCCCTCCTCTGGAAACATCACATTTCTTCCTGCCTTCCATTTATCAGCATGCACCCTATGATTCTACATGTGTACAAACTAGAGTAAAGCAATTTAATCATATCATCTATGATATGATTTATTCCATAAGCCAAAAAAAAAAGATCATTCAATTGTAGCACAGTAATACTATTTCAGTTATTTTGTCAAATTTACATAAGGCATCTAAAAACAACTACAATCAATCATTTTAGTCTGGGTGGCTTCTTTTGAGGGATACCATAACTTTATAAATTATATTTCTGAAGTTGCTTACACATAACACGTCAAGGTGATAATATGCTTTGAATGTATTCTGAAACATTGTTATCATCACATTATGGTTGTCTAACAAAAGTGAAAGCAGCTCTTCTTCAGTCTAAATACAAGATAAAAACAGCTCTTCCTCTCCCAAACAGCAATCGGCAGATCTGAACACAGACGCCTGATTGGAATCTGTTTTCCTCTAAAAAGCTCAGAGAACTATCTGCATGGCAGCTCTAATTGAATATCTCCCTGGCTGTGTTTTCTCAAACAGCCTGCAGGGAAGACGATCACTGTCTCGCTGGCTTCAACCAGAAAACACAATTTAGCAACCATTGTTAGGCTTTTTGATTTCACGCTTTGTTGATTCCTGTCTGATCAATTGCCGCACCGTCGTCAATATTGCCATTTTATTCAGCGGTTAACTGGATTGACCGTATCATTTGCCAATTGGTTTGTTTTTGCAACTGGTGTTATTTTTCTGCATTCTTTCGTCGTAGGAACCGGTCAGCTGAGAGTTTCTTCCAGGGAAAATGGAAGGAAGGAAGGAAGTTGTCGTTGTGTGTGATAGTGTGTGTTTATGTATGTGAGTGTAGCTGCATAACAGCCACTATGCTTTACCCTACCACCTCCGACCCTAGGAACTTTTTAGCACCCTAAACTTGAGTAGAACGCCTTTTCCTTTTATGTCGGTGAACATAAAACCAGAGGGTGACAATGTGCCGAAGCCTTGTGTGGTTTTTGCATTCAGTGTCTGGAGGAGTGCTTGTGGTTACAGTCACAGTGACAAATTGCCTTTTTTTTCTTTTTTTCTTCGCCATCGCCTGCTAACAGCCTCAGTATTAACCTCACCATTAGCACTTACTTAGAGTGTTACACCCATTTTTCCTCAGCACAGGGTCTCCCCGGACCTCTCAGAGGCTGATTAAAGGACATTTGGGAAGCATTTAGAGGTGTAAAAGCTCATTGGTTTTGAGTGAGCCAGTGTGGCTGGGGCTATCGGAGCCCCTATCTCTCAGTATTTGCTCGCCCCTGAAGGTGCTCTAGTGTTAGCTTTGATACAGATGCTAGAGGTGTCTATACAACCCTTAATGCTAGCTCCTTGGTGTGCTGTATTACGGGGTAAAAAAGCCGTAAGAAAGTCCGCCCCACTGCGAGACGGCGATAAAGACATTCCACCTGCACATAGTACATCATGATGAGTTAATAATAAAGTAGCACTGACAGGTGTGTTTTTTTTATCCTCTCTCATGATCAAAGGCAAGCACTCCGGAGAGTTCTGTCGTCTCCAGGCGAGAATATCCATTCTGAGCAGATGCTGAGGAGAGATGGCCTGTTTCGGTGGGGGGGGGGGTAGAGCGATATACAGTACACACACCACCTATCCCTTTAGCTCCGCAAAAAGTAGCTTTATCTGACAACAGCATATCTTCACACGCTTATTTTCATCTCACTTAGGCGATATGACAATCTAATATTTCACAGCTCTCCTGTAATCGTGTGGAAACATCATTGAGTGCTCCATATTGATCCCTTTTGGAGGCGGTTTCATAGTCCATCTGGTTTCATTACTGCTTGATCCGTCTGGCAGGATTGGAAAAAAAATCTGACCTCTCTCTGTCACACTTGTGATCTTTGATTAACTTGCCAAGGAGATTGCTCTTCATGATGCCTACATTCAGCTTAACACACTCACTTGTTGGTTTTTGGTGATTTCTTTACAGACAGAGGACATTGCAGAGATCGCCAAGAAGACCCAAAACCTCCCCAAGGAAAACACCAAGAGGCAGCGGCTGGTGGTCTTCACCCAGGGAAAGGACGATACTGTTGCAACTGTTGGTAGGCCAATTTTTTTTTTGTATCTTTTTGGTTTTCTGCTTTTGTTTGCTTTTCCGCACATATTTTCACTTAAGCACCACTCGAAGCCATCCCAACTCTGGCCCCCCTTTTGGACATCTTTACCCTTCACTTAAACCTCATATCTCAAAACTGCAGAATGTAGCCCTTTAAATAGATGGTGAGTCGCTGACTGAAGAGAGCCGAATGCTATCGGTAATTTCTTTGAAGCTGACCTGTAATATTGACACCAGATGTTTTAAAAAAAGTGAAAGATTGCTTGCTCTACATTCTGTCATTTTCGCAGCATTACAGGAGTGTGGGGGATGCAGCAGCAGAGAGCAGGCATTGATTTGTGAAGTACCTCTAACTCTTGTCTTGGACAGACTCCAGGCCAGTTCTTCGGCAATGTTTAATGCTTCAACTCTTTACAACTGTTCCCTTTGGTTTTTTTCCTCCTGAAAAAGAATGACCTTGAGGAGAGGTTGAAAACGTAAGGTCCTTAAGTCAATCCAATTTCCTTGATTCGGGCTATATTTGTTAGTGGAACATGAAAAGGCAGGGTCATTACAACTGAGCAGTGGGTCGCAGGTTTAAGCGCGGTGTGGGGAGAGACACGATAGTTTCCCATTACTACTTGGAGCCTTTGCCTTTGTTTGGAGCCACGGGGTGTCTCTCCTCGTTGCCCTTGCGGTTTCAGACTAGTCGTAACACAGGGAGAGATGGCCCTCAGGTAAAGACTCCCGACTATATCACTCATCACTGGGGACTGCAGGCAAGCATAGCTACAGCACTGCAGAACATTATCACTGCCACATGTGCCCAATGTCCTCAATTTCATACTGCGGGCAAGGAGTATGTATGAGCTGGTACAGTATGTCATGGAAAACATTATTAATCTATCAATAATTAGTCATGTCTTTTCCATATTTTCTATAATGAATTTGATTGTATTATCCGTAAACAGTGATGCTATTTTGGCCAAGACTCTCTAAGAGTCTAATATAAAAAAGGATAAAAGTGGCTGAAATCAATAATTGTATATTAACAATGGATAAAATGACTGGGTGATGGAAAGTGATGCTTGTAGTTATGACTCAATTCTGTTCTTCTCAGCTCCACAAGCGTTTTTAGCGTTTTTTAACTCATTGCTTTGTTTGTGTTTTTTTTATGGCCCACAACTTTACTGTTTTGGTTCACACTCATCTGAACTGATTACAGCCGCAGCAGGCAGCTGTTTTTCAGCAATAGAGCTCGGATAAACCTAGACAAACAAATGTTAGCGCCTAGCTGGTGAAAATAGTGGATCATTTAGTAGTTAAAGAACCAGATACTTCCCTCAGGAGTTGGCGGAGACCAAAACAGAGCTAAAGGGAAAATAGACATTGATGCATCAAGTGGACACAAACTCAACTATTAATGAATGCTTGTGTTGCCTTGTATATGCCGAGTTAATATCACACTCTTAATAAGAATATATTTTAACAATAACTATGTCTCAATATAAAACATTTATGCAAAATAACATTCAAAACAAACTGAGGTTCAGTGCAGTGAACTGTTCCCCTCCTAAAAGGCAACACACATTGGACAAGTTCATTTACAAAGCAGAATTCCTGGAAGTAAATTTCCTTTCCTTTCCTGAGGATATGAAAATAAAGAAGCCCGACAGTTAAAAAGAACAGGAATCCATCCATTGTGCTGGAGGTGATGGATAATTCCTGCCTGCTTCCCTCATTGCTCCCGCATGAAGACAGAGCCGCGCGCCACTGTGAACTTTATATAAAATACATGATGAATGCAGGCGGGATGAAAGACAATGTGTTTCAGATGTCATCTACAAAGGCAAACATGATAAATGTCATTGAGTGCACTATCATTGCAGTGGAGCAGTTACAGCAGTCAGTGCAGCAGAATCAGTGTGTCAGCACGCGTGTGTGTGTCTGTCTATATGTGAACATCGCTACTTATGCCAGCCAAATAAATGTCAATGTAAAAAGAGAATTAAAGATTTTCATTTCCCAGAGGCGTCGCTGTAATAAACTTGATCTCTCATTTTGTTTGCAATTTGTTCTCCTGTCAGGATCTGATAATTTGCCAGCCTCAGCATGTCATGTTAAACCATTTTGTAGTGATTCAGGATGGAAGAATGCCATTCCCCGTGGTATAATTCTCCAAAAAAGAGATGTCAATTGGTTATTGTTCTCTTTTTTTCCTTCCCCTGCCCTTCATTTGGAGCTTTTCATCACACCTACGCTTCAAACGTGCCTTTTAGAAGAACCGGAAGCAGAGAAACTGGCCCTCCTTTATTTAGCTGCCACTGCCACCTCTGAACTACAACACCAGGCTTTTGCTTATACACCCATTAAAGCAGTAATTAAGATCATTGTGCCCTGAACCTTACCGGTGAGGAGATCTAATAAGCGATCATTCAGCTGGGGGGGTCGCGGCTCTAATCGCTGATAAGGACTTGATAAAGCCTGACTCGGCTCCTCTGTGAGTTTTAGGGCCCTCGAGGGGGCCAGGCAGGCAGATTTCAACTTTAAAAAAAGACCCGATCTATACATGTTAAATCACATGAGGTAGACCGAGTAGTGAATACTGACTGCAAGGCAAAGGGCTCTTTTTTTCTCCTCTCTCCAATAGCAGTAGATTTAATGTTGCAGAATGCTTTAAATATCTACTTGGAGAAATCTTAACTGCCTGTTTAAAATGCGGGGATGTTTATGTTCCATACTGGCTCTATACTACGCCGATTGACTAAATCAATGAACTTTCTGCTCTATGAGAAAAGCCCCCTCTCTTTTCCTTTGGCATCTCACATTGAAGTGTTTTCTTTCATGTCTTCCCTGAAAAGGATGTTGGTTGGCGATGATCTTTTGCCTGTGGTTACAGTAATTACAGGCATATGTATATACGTTTCCCCCCCTCTTCTAACTCGATTGTGAAGAAAGCTGCTGGTTATGATAGGGAAACAGATTGAATGTCAACTCGCTCCTAACCTGTCGCGTTCGCCAAGAAAGCGGTAACGTTGTTTTGCTCTCCGAGGGCTAAGGGTTTGGGTGGAAACACAACAAGGAAACGTTCCAGAAGAAGTATTCTAGGGGAAGTTTCTCTCACATAAAGATGGTGTACTTTTAGTACACTCCTAACTCCTGCCGTTCAGCTAAATAGTGTAATTATAGCTAATATGTGTAATTCCCCAGTCACGCAAGCAGCTCAGGATTTGAAATGATGCAGTAATTGTTTTATTTTATGATAAAGTGTGACGGGATCAAAGTATGTGTATCGACCTGCCAGCTATTTGATCTACCTGCTTTTTCTGTTGCAACAACAATAGTGAATGCTGGAACACACAACCAAGTGAAGCGTGCACTAATTTCAGAGTCAGAACAACGCTCCATATGCTCATTTTGTAATAAAGCCGAGGTCGTCTTATTTGTGCATACAGTCGTTTTTTTTAAATATATATACAGGAGAACATTTTTCTCAGTCAGTCGTGTTCTGTGAAATGGCGTTGTTAAAAAGAATAGCCAATAATAAAGGACTTCATTGATACTCATTTCAAAGAGTCGCTGTTGAAAGAATTTCTTGAGTTTAATCACCACCATTCAAGAGTTGTAATGAGGGAATTATAAAGAGCGAATTAACAAAAGCTCACAATTATAGCTTTCTTGAAGGAAGTATTTGAATTCCTTCTAGTTTTTTTTTTCCTAGTACATTTGTTCTTCTTTCTCTGTTGCAGGTTACCTGTCAAAACCCACCCATACTACATTCCCATGTATTCACCACCAATCTGCTGCTTCACTCATTTTCTTTATCCAAACTGTAGGAAAGAATATGTTAGTGGGAGAACACATGTTTTTTTTTTAAGTGCAGCATTTTAATTGATTGGGGGATTTTTTTTATTACCGCGTTAATGTGAAATGAATTCAGAATAGTGATGTTTTCATTCCTTCAATAAGCCAACAACAACAAAGTTAAAGTAACTTGGCCGGAGTTTTTTTTTTATATGTGGCCAATTGGATCTTTGTTACAGACGGCTGGGGAATCGTTGGGCTGTAACCTGAGTTAACATGTCAGTCCAATGTAACAATTTGAATCAGTGAGGTTATGCGAACTCTCCCTTAGCAGCAGAGCACAAACTTTGGCCGTGCTGATAGAAAGAAAATAAATGCTGGATGGCTATTTTGCCACGCCTAGCAGTACTCGACAAATTCTAGTTCTAAAATTCAAATTCACTCGATGGACTTGTTCAGTGTAAAGAAATAGAAAAGGCAAACATTAAAATCAGCCAAATACTATTAAGACAAAAACAAAGAAATAAAAATATCAGCCCAATTGTGTTAAAGTACAATCAAAAGATTCGCCGGTTTACGTATTCAAAATATGCACATCCAAATCTGTTTATTGCTGTAACAAAGATTTGAAGTTTTTCCTTGAGTTCCGACACCTGGGGTGCAGTGTAATCACAAAGATGAGAATCACTTTGTGTGAGTGGCTACCTGATTGCAAACTGTCTTTTCTAATATAAGAGCTAATTCCTCCACTACCACCCAGTCCTGCGAGAGTAACCATTAAACCGTAAAAACACATTTACTCAGTTATTTATATTCAATTCCTCAGGCTAATGAACAGCAGAACCTGTGCTGAACAAGTGCGGCAGCTTTAAATATTTTAAAAGCATCCGGTTTTTATATCCGCAAAGTGCATCGCACAAGCACGACCACATCTAACGACTTCAGTTCCTTAACTGTGGAATAACTGACAAACTATAATTTATTGTTAGCACATTTTCCATCGCGGTTAATCGTTTCAAGAGGGAGGAGGGATTCTCAAGCTGTGGCATTAATTAAGCAAAGTCGTTATGCTGCTAATCAGCTATTGTAATTTATTATCAGAGAGACAATTGCCTGCTTTCCTTTTTTAAGAGAAAATGTGTCCTGGTGAAAAAACAATCCATGTCTTTATCCGATACATCTAAAGGCACTTGACCTGTTACCCAGTCTGCTCTGTAAGATGTTATTTTCTGACACACCTTGATAGAGAGGGTGGTGTATTAACAGTGATTCCCTTGACATCATGTGTTGGACATATGCTCTGCTGCGGGGCTGTGTATCACATGGCCTGCAGGACGAGGACCGCAATGTATTCAGAAAGACTGACAAGGTGAGGTGTCTTTTCATCACCACAGATATTCTGGGAGCGGTTGTTTGATTAGCAGGGAGCCTCATTAAACAACTTTTTTTCCCTCATGTTCTCCTTAAACTCCAACCTTTTTTCTCTCAATAAGAGCTCTGTCAGCCCCCCTTGTGTTCCTTTTATCCACATGTCAGTCTTTTGTCTCCTGCACCTTTTTGAAGGTTTGTGTCGGCACCAGCGCTCTCGGACTGTTTGAAGATTGTGTGTGTGGTTTAGATTGTCCTGACATAAGTTACTGATTTAATGTCACTCTACACCTCAAGACTTTGTCATCTGGTAGATTTTTGTTTCTTTTTTTCTCGCTCCCCCTCTCCTTTTAAACTGGAAGTCTCTTTGAAGTGCATATGCTACTGATAATTGAAGCAATATAATCCACTGAAGATAATAAAGGGACCCTCATTTAATGGGTTCCGTTTTGAACTGAAACGACTCGCAGGAAGTGCTCTTGCATTGTTTTTAATTCATCAGAGCACTCACCTATAGTTTTTTGTGTTTGATCGTGTATTCTAGCGTTTATTCTAGGCCACTGCAGGACAATATGTAGTATTTTATATATAGAAATGTCCCTCATTATCACATTCAGTCATTTGTGCTGAAACTGAATTGAATTATCCTGATTTCACAGGAAATTGTATACGTCGTGCAAAAATGCCAAACATTCACTGATTTGCTGCTTTTTTCAGTTTTAAATCATTGTAAATTATATATATTTGGGTTCTAGACTGAACTCAAACTTTGCCTTTGAATTCCGTATCTGCTACTTCACAATAATTAAATGCGTTTTACAAAATCTTCTATTTTTGCTCATCATTCATTAGCCAAAAAGAACGACAGCAGGTTGAAGTGCTAAAATCAGATGATCAACTATCTCCAGTTATAACAAAGTCTTGCTGTGTGAACTACGAGTATTTTAAATAAAGTTTAAATACTACTGTACGACTTAAATTAACAGCCCTCCCTTGTCTTGACCACAGGTGAGAAGGTGACCAGGTTCCCTGTTTTGGACATCGACCAGGACCTTATTGTGGACACTAACGGAGCGGGAGACGCCTTCGTGGGAGGTACAGCATGAAAGTCCTCTTCTACACAGCTTGATTTCCCAATTAACCTTTGATACAAGCCAACTACATAACGTAGTAATGGGTCCAGATTATATGAGCGTGACATTTAGCCTACTGTTTCTACTGTGTATGTATCATAGTGCCACATAAAGCAATCATCATTTGAGGATGAGACAACATTGTCCCTTGTTCCAGAAAACATAAGTACCTGGGTCACATTATTGCTGACGGCTCCTCAAAATATTTTGGAAGTAAACCTCTGCTCTTTTGTCTACCCAGGATACCTCTCTGCGTTGGTCCAAGAGGATAATATAGAGGAGTGTATCCGGGCAGGACACTATGCCGCCAACGTCATCATCAGACGGGTCGGATGCACCTTCCCGGAGAAGCCAGACTTTCACTGATGCATCCCAGCACCGCTTATATGTCTTTTCCGCAAGACACTTCTTTATGTATGCTTCAGGATCATGTGTACATTTTTTTTCTATTTACAGTTACAGACAATTTATGGGACTAAGTGCTGCAGCTTTAATATTTCATTAAGCTCGAAATAAGCAACTCGGATGTTTCAATACGATTCAAACAATGTACTGGTGTCAGACATTAGAACAACATGATTATGTTTAAAGGAGCATTACACTGAAAATATATATTTTGGATATGAAATACTGAGCACCTGTAGGCCTGAAAGGTGACCAATAAGTTAAAATATATATAGTATAGATACTTCCCTTTCTGTATGTTCAAACACTCAGGATCTCCACAACTGAGCTAAACACCCCTAAATGCTCTGAAGCTTTGTCGTTATCGTCTAATTAATTTGCAAAAAAATGATAGTTTGGATCCTCCTGAAGAAGTGGATCAGTGATGGAGAAGTGCATCCCCCTGCAGGATAGGTATTAAAAGGCTCTATGGACATGAGGCTTTATAAAGTTTGTTGTTTGCTCCTTAATGAGACACGGCAGCTGCAGTTTGACTTAAATTCACAGACTTAACAATCAGAGCGGTCACGCAGAGTCGTGGACCCAAAATAAATGGGCTAAAAACCTACATAGAAACTTCTCAAATTACTCCTGCTGTTAAATGTTTTCCAGATAATTATTGCTTTGCCAATAAATAGCTAATTACACCTCTTCCATTGGAGATTGTGAGCTATGAGCTTGGAACAGTGTGACACAGAAGTGATGTATTTAGCTGTGTAAACTGTGATTGCCATCCTACACAAAGCAGCAAGCTACAAACTCTTTAGAGCCCTCTTTTGAGCCTACAGGGGATAAGTGTTATAAGATATAGCACATTTTCAGTTGAATGTTCCTTTATATAGAATTAATGGATTGTGGCGTCGTTACGGGTGGCTTTCCATTTTCAAAGGTGACTGTTATAACTGGACAAAACTGGAAAGAATGTTTTTTTTTGTTATCACACAAATAAAACCATATCAAAACTCATCCCACCAAGATACTATTTGCCCAAAACAAAGTCAGTATCGACATGTAAGATTTGTTTCTTTAAATACACCCTAAAAGAAGATGCAGAAACAGTGTCAGAACACATACGGCTTGTGTATTTCCCCATTATTTAATCAGCCAGAGGCTCCCTCATGCTAATCACTTTTGGACAGCTCAACACTCTCCATTATTGAGGGAACTGGGAGGGGAAGGGGGGCCAGGACCAGCCTGGTGTCCTGGCTCCGCTCATGTCACCCCCCCCACTCGGTGCCTGTTTGGTCCTAACTGGACTCTCGGGGTCTGGAGCTACACTGCAGGGTTGCAGGAGATAATTTTTCTCAGTTAAGGGATTAGTGGTTGCTCTTCTTGGCGATCATTAGAGGGACCCGAAAATTAGGCTGATCCCACGTACCCAGCTGTGCTGTCGCTGGGGGTTGGAGAATAGGATCAGAGGGAGGCCCCTCCCTTCCCCCACCCCCAACTAACTGTGGTGGGCCAGCAGAAGTTATGGGCAGTGTCTCAAGTGGTTGGTGGGAAACAATTCAACACTCATCTCTTCCACAAAGACGTGTGATTTGAGAACAACATTTTTTGTTCCCCGCCTGTAACAACCTGTTATGTCGTATTTTCTTTTCTTTTCTCGGAGCAAGACAGGAGGAATCAGGTTTTGAACACTCCTCGCACATGAGCTCTGGTTACTGTAATGAGGCATAGTGTATGCACGTATGCTAATCAGGGTCATCTAGGTGACAACATTCTCCAGCCAAAATGTTATTAACAACTTTGTGACACTTTTTTTTTTTTTTTCGTCAGCATTTTTTGAGGTTTCACACAGATGCGCTTTGAAAAGGACCACATTTCTGATTGGGCAAGATCACACTCCATGGCAGCTGGTTCATTTGCCTCTCAAGATGACAGATGGCAAAACACAAACACAAAAAGAGGGAGCCATGATCAAGTAATGAGAATGCCTGCCACAATAAGGAAACTACTAAATGTCCTTTTCTAATTTTTCCTACTAAACTTTTGCTTTGCTCAATGAATTTAGGAAGTAAAAAAGTTACATAAAATCTGTGCCTTTAATTTACTTTTTACAAAACTATGCTCCCTGTTTTGTGAGCTTGTGAGCCAAAGGCTTTGTGAAAGTGTTTAAAGCCAGTTTTATTGTGTAGCGGCAAGCTACAAGATGATCTTTTCATTAACTGGTTAGAGTTAATTATGCTGCTTACAACTTTGAAGAAGGGACAGGAAAAAATTGACTTTGTGATATTCACCCACAAAAAGGGAGTTCACGACCAGAACATATCTTTCTGGATGCTGGCGAAAGAGTAACTGGGGCCCTGGCCAGTGTTTTGCCCCGCAGATGGGCAGCAGTGTTTGTGAACACCAGTGTGGCAGTTGGCAGGGATTGAAGAGGGGGAAGGGAAGATTGTAATGGCACATGCTCCAATTCAAATTATCCCTGGACCCATGCAGCAGTGGAGGACCTGCTGGGGCCCAGGGTGGCATTCATTATAACCAGACACAGGCAGGTTTTGGTCATTGCCTCTATCGTGTCACCAGTCCCAAACGCATCAAACCCCAATCTCTTTATTCACGTTTCACCTGCATTGACTTAACTGTGACATTTAACATCACCTCAATAAAGTTAAATTTTATGTGTATGTATTTGCCACTTATAATTAGTAGGCACATTGAAATTAATGTCAAATACTGAATGTAAACAAGACACTTGATGATATAAACACTGTAAATGGAGCAAATGGGCATACAGGTAAATAGAAACCAAAAGAGGAGAGCATCTGATGAGCATCAGACAAAATGTCAAGACTATTAACACGTGAATGAAATGAATGTATTTCAAATTAAACATCGAAAGTCTTAAGGGCTAAATGTTTTCATTTGAGATCTATTTAAAGCTGCGTGTACACTATGTGTCTGTTCATAATCTGATGGGAAATTGCCAATTATCTCTCTTAATTGCATCTGTATTACTGCATTAAAAAATGGGTTTTTTGGCATTTTTATAATGCTGTTGCTAAAGAGTTAGTAAATGAGCGATGGGAGAGCGTGCATATCCAAAAAGACACGGAAATGAAAATGTAATGATCTACATTATTGCTAACAAGTATTGCTCTTCCTTGGGCATGGTGAAGTTAATTAGCAGATTAGGGTGTTGGTGTACTATCTCTTACTGCCCTTGGTAGTAAGCTATTGGCCGGTGCAGGAAAAATGTCTCATTTAAAAAAAAACATAACATAAGACTTAGATGTATGTGCTTATGTCAAAATCAATCACATTTGAGCTCAGATCTACATCAATGGGAGTTAAAGGATGCCCTAGGGAATACGGTAATAGGGGTGTTATGACATAAAAGTGCTATGTAACCTGCCGAGACTAATCCACCAAAAATATGAAGTGAACATTCAATGCTTTCCTCTTGGATAATCGTTGGACATGTTGATGGTGGGAGGGGGGGGGGGGAGAAAAAAGTGAAATTGACAATATCATTGTAGAAGCGCACTAAAAAGGGGCGACGGTCCGCTCCACTACACTGAAGTAGGGATGTCTACAGTGGAGGAAGAAGGGGGAGGGTACCACTTTGTCACAGGCTGCTATGTAGATTAACCTTTCAATTAGTTGTTATCAGGTCCTCTCCATGTCTCGGCGCGAGCTTTCCAGCCCTCGCTTTAAGAGATCAAATCCCACGAAATCGCTCGGATATGCCGTTTGCACTACATTTCTCCTTCGACGTTTCCCCGATAATGAAGAGGACTATCCGAGGGGGGGACAAACTTGAAGAGGTAAACTATACCAGCCAGCAAATATTTACGGGCAGCCTGTACGTGCCCTCGCTTTCTCTTCTGCTTATGCCTCTTCTTCCTTCTTTAATAATAGTTAGGCTAATTTCATCCTTGCATGAAACTTGCTCGTTAATTTGTTGTTGTGCCTTTTCTCGCCCACGGCGGTGGAAAGATTGTAGGCTAAAGGCAGGTCGTGCTTAGCTTGACACATTATAAAAACGCCATGGAAAAAGAAACTCAAGGAGGCTTGTGTTGCATTTTACACCCAAATTTAAATGTGGGAAAAATGAGAGAGCGGAGAACGCAAGCTAAGACATGTTAGCTAAAGAAACTAGCGATACATAATTGAGAAGCAGCGATGAAGGAAGCTGTAGCCTACTCTCCCAGTGGTCGTGTTAACTTGTATTCCCCAGCCGAACATCCCATTTTTGTACTCTCCAGGGCTCACTGTTTGCCCCTAGTCGGAGATATTTGATAGTTAACGGTGATAAAGAGGTCATGCCATCATTGCACAGCGCAGCACAGGACGTTCATAATTTCGCTGGCGTGAACGTGAAACGAGCAGGGGGTGAAAAACCTAGGCTACTTTTAAACGTAGCGAATGGGTTATTTATCGCCTCTAATTGAACGTCATGTAGTTTTAAATGATAAATATTAGGAGAATTACGGCTCCTCGGGGAATAAAGAAAAAGGAGGAAGGTAAAGAGAGAGGAGGGGAGAGGGGCGAGAAAGGCGATAGCTTTAGACACATTTAGCCTGAAGGAGTGTGTTGAATATGCTACCTGGAAATCGATTAAAAAATATATATATTTATAGCCGATATTAAATGTGTACAACTTTGAACCAGTGATTAAAAAAGCCATTGCAGCGTTTGTGCAAAAAAAATTATAGATTTAACAAACAGCCAATTAAAGTCAAAAAATGTTCCAAATCACTTTCAAGTGTAACCAACTGTTTCAAGGAGGAATCTGAGTAAAGGTGGGCCGGTGTTAAACGCTCTGCAAATGAGCTTAAATATTCATTTGATTTAATCGCTACTCAGCCAATTTATGTCAGTTATGGTGTATTTATAAATTAATAACATCCAGTTAGTGCTGTAAATTGGAATATTATGAGCGTTGGTGGTAAATGATATAAATTCATCAGCGGAGGCACCTTAAGAGGCGGGTCAACTGAGTTAAGTGACAGATCACACAGCCATTGGCGTGCCTCTTAGAGCGAGCTCATACATAAAGATTGACATGTGCTTTATCAAACCAGAAATCGGATCTTGTCCTTACAGCCAATATTGAAGTTGCTAGGGAGGGCACATTAGTGTAGGTAAGGTTTAATGAGACTCCATTGGATTGTAATCAGCGTCATGTCGGATTCATGTAAACTACAACATTGTAACAAAATGGCGACTGTTTAGGTGACATCAGTAATGCTGGCAGCGCTGTCATTTATCTGCTCAACTCGGCGGAACACAACTCCAGGTTTGTTAAGGAGTTATTACCATTTTGTGGTGCCTCTAAACGGCCCCGTGGTTATTTGCAGACGTGCCTCAGACTTGTAACAGCGGCTGTCAGGAAGTGAACATTGATTACACATCTGTCATTAACGCTCGCGCGGAGCAGTTTGTCGTCGCGGACGTCGAGCTGTCAAAAGTCGCGTGCGGAGTTCTCACGGTTAAACTTTACGTGTCATCTCCTTCTTGTGGTTTTAGCTATGTTTATTTAGCTATGTTTCTTTATAGGTCCATGGGGTTTAGTCAGTCGACTGAGATATTTCACGGTGACATTTTGGGAATAACATGCCTTAGACATGAATGTCAAACTTGTGAGTGTGTGTGTGTGTGTGTGTGTGTGTGTGTGTGTGTGTGTGTGTGTGTGTGTGTGTGTGTGTGTGTGTGTGTGTGTGTTTTCCATGACTAAAAAGGAATGTGAAACCGAGAATATTTAGCCGTCGAGGAGGACTATTTATACTTTTCCAGAAGTCGGTAGAAGTTTCTAGCTAAGAGCCAACCTGTCTATCATATAGCTTTGACAAAATATTCTCTTTATGTGGTGTGCTGTGTGGATTATGGTGTCATACCATGGATTAAGTCCCTCGAATTTTCTTTAGCAACCATGACAGCTCCTGCATCTGCTTCTATCCATCTGTTTCTCATGTTTTAACACATCTTAAAAGTCCTGCATTCCTCCAGCTCAGCCTTTATTTCCAATGTGTTATAAGCTAGTTTATAGAACAGTATTAGCATTTACGGGATAGGTTGAAATTTACAAATGTATTTGACCGATTTTCTTTTTTCTTTTCTCCTTTTAGATTTAATCTGGGATTAACTCAATCAAAAGGTCCAGTCCAGGTCAGCTGGTGTCTACCATTGTGGAATTTACTCTGCCAACTTTTCCTCAAATCAAAAGTTAAATACCCAGGATTGTGGATGCTGGTATGGCGTGGAACATAACGTTTTGACCTTTTTACTTTTTTTTTCAAGGATGTGGATGTACCCATTATTTTGCAGCAGAAAGGGGGAATCTGTATGGATCGCATTTTTGTGCATCTAATTGCTCAACCATGGTAAAACTTGCAAACCCTCTGTACACGGAGTGGATTCTTGAAGCAATACAGAAAATCAAAAGGCAAAAGCAGAGGCCTTCAGAGGATAGGATCTGTCATGCAGTGGCAACGTCGCATGGACTGGACAAGAAGACTGTCCTTGAGCAGTTGGGATTAAGTGTTCATGATGGTTCTGTCCTCAAGGTTACAAATAAGGGGAGCGCCTCCTACAAGGACCCAGGAAATCCCGGGAGAGTTGGATCAATAGCACCTGCAAATGTGCCCGTGCCATCAAAGGAACCTATATGGAATTTGAGCGATCTGCGCCATATTGATTGGAATAAAATACTTAAGAGGGCCATTGAGGGCTTGGATGATACCCATGGCTCCTCGCTAAAGAACATCGAGAGGTATCTAAGGAACCAGAATGACCTCTCAAATGTTGTGGATAACCCCGCCTTCCGGCAGAGGTTACGGCTGGGGGCAAAGCGCTCGGTCAGCAACGGAAGGCTGTTAAAAAACGGCCCTCGTTATAAACTCATCCATGGCAGTGCGGAGGGAAGGGTCTCCAGGTGTCCAAGTGCTTCCCCCTTGGTTGTCCTGGCATCAGTAACACTCCTCCCACATGAGCGAGACCAGGTACACACACCTTGGCCTCTACATTCTCACTCCTTTCACATCATGCTTATCTCCATGATACGAAAGAGTATAAGGGCCACAGGATATAGAGAAAACGAGAGGAGGATGTTTTTTTATTTATTATGCACTTCGAGAAGAAGGACAAAATGGAAATACGCTTTTGTGAATAAACATGAAATGCAATGCCTAAGCAAACAATATTCAATACCAGGCTTTACTCTAATACTGTGAAGTGCAGTTATTAGTTGAGCTTAAAGCCACTAGGAGTAACTTTTTAATATCTTTAAAACAGCCTCATGTTTCCTCTGATCATCATAAATTACCTTTAACAGCAAACGAGACCATCAGTGCAAAGAAAGACGTTTTTATAAAGTTTTTATTACTTCATTTGGTCTGGTCGCACACCCAGTCCGATTTTCAGTTTGCGCAGGCAGGCTCTATGGTCACATATTTGTATTGGTCGCAGATTTCAGTGTAGCGCAGCAACGTGATTTGAGAAGCCTATCCCTCCAGGTGAGGGAAGGGGAGCGGGAGACTTGTTTGAGACAGTTATTTGTCGTCATAATGACTGATAACGGGGCGGAACCATCAAGGAAAAAAAGAAAATGCAATGAAGAAAAAATAAAAGGGAGAGCGATAGAGAGGCGGGAGGAGGGCGTTGCCAAGCAAAGTGTATACAATTTCACGGGAGTGAACTGGACTGCAATGTTTACTCCTAAATGAATGAGCGGTACTAAAACAAAGTTTACTTTGCTTCACCATCATCAGATGACCATTATTCATCTGAAATATTCATTATTTACAACAACATAAACACATTACCTCATTGTGATCCATACCAACTGCCGTCTCTCGTCCCTTTCTGTGAGGACACGGAATCTTTTAGCTCCGTGCGAGTGGTTAGTATACCTGCATCAACTCATTGCAATCATGTGTGTGTGGCACTGACTGGCATTATTTGATGCACTGTCACTAACCACACTCACGGAGCCGAAAAGATTCCGTGCCCTCACACTTTCAACACATGGACATGCACTAATTGCGTCCTAATCATTTGACACTCGCACGGCTGGCACACGCTAGAAAACAGCTTTACGACAGCTGGCGTCGTAAAAATACTACCGCTTTTGTCCAAAGGGGCCGCCAACTGACAAAGTTACTCGTAGTGGCTTTAAAGGATGTGTGATAAAGTTAAAATGAGGTTGTAACAAAGATGCATTGGAATAGTTGGTCAACATCTTTCAAGTTACACCGCAATCTTTACATCTTGAGTTCAATCTCGACATTGTCCCTGTGTTCCACATCACATACTCTTTCTTTTTACTACACTACATACTTAAGTACAGATGAGTGTTAGGGCCACAGGAGAGAAAAAAAATCAGATTATGCGAGAAATGTCAAGAATAAAGATGAATACTCAAAAATGCTATAGGAGTTTGTGGGGCATCTGGGTATTTTCAGCATACTACAATTGATGTGCAAGTATTGAGACATCCTAAATCTTTTTCTGGCATACTAATTAGTAGGAAAGTATGGGTATTGCAACGCAGGGTCAATTATTATTATTTTTTTCAAGAAATTTCCACTTTTTATTAAGTGCATAATGAAAAGAAACTCCCTCTTCTAATATTTCTTTCTCAGCCATGGTCCTAATAATCTTCTGTACCATGGTTAGGGCTGTGTCAAAAAATCGAAATATCGATATATCGTGATACTTAGTTTCGCGATATCAGTATCGATACCTAAAAATCGATATTTTTTTAATTAATTTTTTTATGATTTTTTAAAATTTTTTTTGCTTTTCAAGGCTTTATTGACAGTGCAGAGACACAGATATGAAATGGGGCAGAGAGGGAAAGAAATGCAGAGAACAACCACGGGTCAGATTCAAACCCATGTCTGCTGTGAGGCCTGAGCCTCTAGGATACTATTGAAGTTAAATATGCTTTGTTTAGAACACTTAAGATTCACTGTGTCACAAAATCACACTGATGTGTTTTCATTTGTATTGTGTCCTGTACAGTTAGTAAAAGAGTGAATTGGATTTGTTATTTTGATGTTATGGCAGCTGCAGCAGTGTTTGATCATTTGCCAAAATCAAAAAAAGGAAGAAAATAGTAAAGGAAGTTGTGAATGAAATAGTTTTGACTTCATTTGTCTGTGCATTTATCAATATATTGTGCTGTTATGTTTGACAAGGCAACTTGTTTATGGAATATCGCAATATATCGTGATATATCAAGATACGCAATATATCGTGATATATCGTATTGTGACCAGTGTATCGTGATACGTATCGTATCGCGAAGTCCTTGACGATACCCAGCCCTAACCATGATTTCCTGGACTTGGGTCTTTTAATGCTGCTGTCACCCCAAAAGGGACATTCCAATGACAACAATAGTATAATTCCAGCCCAGGTATTCTTGTCTTTAATGTATTATTGCTTTCAGCGATCTTACCCAGCTCTAACATATGATAACAGTTTTTTTTTCGTTGTTGCAAGAATTTACCGAAACGCTGGCTTTTCCATATCAGATATCATAACCAAAGATTTTGCTACCACCGAGAAGAATTAGTTTGAAAGAAATTTTACGATTGTGGTCTTTAGCAGTCGAAAATGGCGGGTCAGACACGACGGCATCTAGAGTGTGTCCTTTCAGTGGGCTGTGTTGCAGTCAGTCTCCATAATAAGAGAGCTTGGATAATCAGAAAGTCATGCTGACAGCAGTGTGTGGTGCTAGGCAGTCTGCTGTAGGCTTCCCACAGGTTATGTAACCCTAGCCCAATGACCTTAAAGAGATGTGACTGGGCTGTCTTGTGAGCAGCAAAGCATTAGTGAACAGATTTGAGGTATTTGATTGGTTAATTTCACAAGCCGGGCATGAGCATGAACTAGTGTTCACTGATAGCGCTGGGAGATGACAGCTGAAGCATGTGTGGTGGGGGACATAATATTTTCAGACTACATGCGGCTGTTATGACCTTTGTGCTAACTGAGATGCCCCAGAGGAAATAAAACCATATAAACAAACTTCCAGGTTGCATTATTTCCATGGCTTTTGGCACCTCAGGGGTGCTTGATAGTTTGCAGAGATTGTGTCTCTTTAATCGGTGCTTGCTTAGCTATAAAACGCACTGCAAACAAATGACTAAGATGACAACACTTTTGTACTTGCTCTGGAATTTAAAGGCGCCGTCAAGCGCGGGAGGGTGTTGCATGGAAAATAGTTTTCATAGTGCAGTGTGTACAGTCATCTAGGTAGTTTTATTTTTGCAGATCCTGTGTTGAGGCTTATCGAGATGAAGTGACGTGCGATCTAATAGTTTATGCACAAGTTATGCGGCTGAAGTGGCGAGCCGAGCAGCATCAGGACTAAAGAGATGTCACCCCTGCTCCGCACCAGTTTCACAGTGAATAATCAGGAAGCGACACCTTGATACTGCAGCCACAACTGTGACTGTGTCTGTGGTCAGGCCAAAAGTGAAACTGAGAACTGTTTAGAGACACAGTGTCCTGTGCTTGGTTCTCATAGCTGAGGAAAGGCCTGCCCTGCTGTTTTCCATTTGGAACATTTCAACCTATTGCTCCCGGCCTGATGACATCACCTACCCCAGTCCAGGTTTACCGTTCACTTCAAACGATGAGACATCTCTCTGCCCGTTCAGTTGTTGAAACACGAGTGTGTGTGTGTGTGTGTGTGTGTGTGTGTGTGTGTTGAGAATAAGAGATACTTTGAGGTAAAAATAAATAAATAAATAAAGACCAGTCTCGGTTTAGAGTTTATTAGATTCTGAAGAGGATCTGGCAGGAACAAAGGCAAGGAATGAGAGTTTTTTTCCCCTGCTGCGTTATGCAACCACTTGAGCTCTCTCTCTCTCTCTCTCTCTCTCTCTACACTAGCAGTTTTCTAATAGGACCCCACCCCCTCACTCAGGACAGCCTGCTCTTTTGAAGCAGCATCATTTCCTGTAATGTACTTAATTTAGAATCCCCAAGTAAATCATCAGCATCTCTTCAGCTGTGTTTGTTTCTTTTATTTTAGCTTTTTATTTTTTCCCCTGTGTTGTGCAGATTGCAAATTGCTATTGGTTTTAATCAACAGGCACAAGAATATTCCTGATGGAAATAAATTATCCAGTTCCTAGATTAGACTCATAGCCCACTCTTTACTTCATAACATAGTCTCTGTGTTATGAAGTAAAGACTTATTCAAACATGCCTATAGGCATGTTATCAGTTCTGAGCATTTCATCAGCAGTCTGCACAGGCTGCATATTAGCATTGATGTCTTGTTAATTCTAAGCTCTTTACATTAATGTTCTCACTTGTATCTATATTTATCTTGTCTGAATCGTATTTATGGTGTTTGTAAGCCCCAATTCAGCCATGTAAGGACCTCAGTGCTTTCAGTTTGACTGTGCAGGCACCATAATAAAAACGATACATAGACTTTTTCTTATTAACCTCGAAGCAATAACAATAACACTGAGGCCTTTCCTTCATATGCCTTTGGCGCATCTTTTTGCAGCGATAACAATGAATGGCCAAGGACAAAAGCTAATATGTATTCATTTATCTCAGACCCTAGCAAACATGATTGGAACTTTGATGAGCCTTAAATTGACAGACTGCTCATCACAAGGTCTTCAATATAGCAAGGCCTGTTCAATAAATCCCCTTTCACACATGCACTGTGGCTCTGAAATTATCCGGTGTTTACCCGCTTGAGCTCTATGTGTGAACACAAATGTCAGGGTTGTTCGACCCTGACATTACCCTTGCTTTACCCAGGTGGCCCCCTAGTACAAGTCTAAAAGTGGGGTATGGGCGAAGGACTGGTAGATTAATCGCTTTTACATCTTAATTCGAAATTCATTGCCGGACAGCGATAGCCGCGGTCAGAGTATATCGGCTGATGCTTTAAATTTAAACCCTGGCTGGGTCAGAGCCGAACTATCATGACATCGTACCAGCGGGAGGACACTGTATACCTCGCCAATAAATTAAATGAAGAGCGAAAGCGCCAAACAGTATACAAAGAGCTGGGTGATGACATTCTTTTCTATACAAAAGATTCTTCACTTTTGCCAAGGTGACAGCATACAGCGGTTTATTTCTCGAACGTAAATTATGAATCTGTCGGCCAATCAATGGACTGCAGTGTGTAGCTCCATCCTTTTGGGAGCACTTGTTACCCCAACAAAAGGTTGACAAACATAGGTACGCAAGGTTTACTTATTTTGGTGCCCTTCCCAACTTTTGACAGAAGAAACGCAAATAAATGCATGCACTGCACCGCCATACCGAACAAAACTGCACCGCTCAGTGTAAATTAGGCGATATTGTTTGCATTTTTTTCTTTTATAACACGAGACACTGGGACAACAATCACTGATTGACTCTGAGATACTGTGTTAATATCCTGCAGGTGCAGCCTCATCAGACAGCAGCATTTAGTGTTTTAATGTCCATAATCACAGCTGTGTTCAGCAGCACTCAGCTTCTAATGCCAACGCCTGCTTTCAAATATTGACCTGGCAAGTTGGAAAATAGAGTAATCATTGACGGTAAACTACTTCCCTTCACCGTAACAACTCATTGATACAACAGCCAGGTACATTGACTACACATCCCTGCCTGCATCCTTGCTGGATTTCCCCCTATGGGATTCATTCGGATGGTGTGTTGCCTGTTCAAAGGATGCTCCTGTCATTGTGTTTGTTGACGGATGAAAACAAGGAAGATATCTCTTAATTCAACTTAAGGTCAGGAGGTGGCCAGGACCAATAGAGATTTGCAGGTCGCACATTTTTTGTCGAGGTCAGAATGCTGATCAGCGTCATAGAAACCAGGAACTAATTACGGGCATCCCCAGTGTGCCCTTCAAATCTCCAGTCAATTGACAGGGCCTAAGTGTGTAAACTGATGATGAGGTGGGTTATTTATGGTCACACACCCTGTGAGTATTATTTTCCGTTAAGAACTTGCTCTAAAGCTGAGCAGCAGGCAGTGTCTTTGTTTGAGGCTTGTGTTAATTATCTGATATTTTTTAAGGGACACCTTTTGAAAGCCACATTATTACGTCGGTCTGAGTTTAGTCTGGTCATGGATTGGGCTATAGGTTCAGTTTGCATGGCTGTTCCTATGAAGAGATGACACTAAGTCTTCTCCTGTAGTCAGCCCGCTCTTCATTCTGAGTGATCAATGGGGAAATCCTCTTAAACCTTGAGCTTATATTTAACGTCTTCTGAACTTAACCATAAGCCTTTAAATGAGTGTTTGTTCTGAGACTTGCAACATTTACAGTGGATCATGGCGGTAACAAAGCGAACATGTTTTCCTATTGAGGTAATTTGATTACATGCTGTTTAATCCTTTCAGACTGGAGTGCAAGCTTTAAGAATTGGATTAAGCCCTTAAACTATGATTACTAAGATCACTTACCCATTCAGATGTAATGGATAAAGGAGGTGGATCTCACATGTGGCATATCTATAAGGATGAGAATCATTTATATTCATTTCTAGTCTAGAAACGTATGCTTATGGTTCATCATTTTGTGGATCTTTTATTAACTCACACACTGTGTTTTATCGTCTTGCTTGAACCAACGGGTGCCTGACTGTACTGTGTGTAAGGTCTGCAGTGATCTCAGAAATCCTGACTGGATGAATTCAGCCCTTCTGTCATAGCCCGCGCCCGTTTCTGTTTTTTAAACAATTTGTCTCTGTTTATGTTCCCACCCAGCTCCGGGTCGACCCCATCCCAATATGCAGTTTCTGTCTTGGAACGAAAGAGTCGAATCGGGACAAGCGGCCAGAAGAGCTGCTGTCCTGTGCAGACTGTGGGAGCAGCGGTAAGTCCGACCGCCTTGTCTTATGCTTCAGTTTTTTGGAGGTTCTTCTCGCAAGCTAGCAAAACATTGGGAGTTGATATGAATATTCAAAGGTGGAGGCGGCAATTCTGGAGAACGTTTGTTGACAAAATCACTTGAATATCTGCTTCCAGTGTGCCCACTGAAAAAAAATCTGGTGTTAATACACAGCCTAGGCTCTGCAAATGGGTATGCGGTTAGCTTTGGTGCTCCCCCATTGTTTACATTCTCTTTGTTTACATACCTGTTTAAAAAGCCTTGGCTGTGTATTAACATATACTTTTTTTCCAGCGCATGTACAGTATGGTGTCAGGTAGCGGATCATGAAGAGATATTCACTTATTTTGACAAAAAAAAATGACAGTCAGCAAGCATGAACCACATGATTTCTACATTTTATATAAAGATAAATCATTGTAATGCAAGCTAGCAGAGGCTTACAAGCAACAGTGTGAATGAAAACAAGTTAAACCTTCGTCACAATATTTAGAAGAATAGTTATTTGATAATCATCACAATATGGCACATATATGCAATATATATATTGCATATATATAATACAATATATTGCCCTGTCCAAATGACAAATGTTAACTTAAACTAGTTGCGACGACTAAGTGTGAGACACTATATACATCCTATAAATCCAATATTTCCATAAGAAAGCATTTCTGCTTATTGATTTTCAAATTGGCCTGCCATCACCTTGCACAACCAGAGATCTATCATTATATAAAATCTATCATTATTGACATATGTTATTAACTCACAATGTACAGTATATTATCATGTCACCCAACGTTGTTAGTAGCCACTTTCAGTGTCAGTAATACAGATGTCACATTTTTGCTCCACATTTTCCCTTCCCTTCAAGGGATTTAATGGAAGAACAATGTTGAAATTGAGTGGCTGTGGAGAACCAAATTGCTTGCAACCCTCAGCGGTCTCAAGAAGGGCAGATGCTCTATAAGTGGCCGTTAGAATTTGAATTCACCCAAGTCATTTTCACTCAAATCAGATTCTTCTCTTAGAGTGCTGCTAGGCACGGCAGATCAAAGATCAACCATTTTCCCGCCTGCAGATTGGTGGCATTTCCTTTACTGTTCTTTTGTTCCAGACAAAACTGCTAACCCGCCGTAAAATTACCTTTGCCAAGGAGTCATTTATGTTGGAACAATTATTTTAAATGCCGTAAGGAATTGTTCTCCTGGTGACATTTTTATAGCTCAAATTTGACTAAGTAGCGTTGAGGTGGTTTTCATTAACCGCTCGCAGTGTACACAAATTGTGCTTTCACTGTAAAACAGCTGTTTTACAACCATGAGAGGGAGCAGGGTGAGGGAGAAGGCAAGCTTTTACATGACTTTCATGGATCGGCTTCCATTAGAATGAGTGCTGCTACTGTTTCTGCCTCATTAAGATCAAATTATCTGTAATTAGCGGCTCAGATGTTTGATCATACTGTTTTAGACACGACTAGTGGCGGGAGTGGGGGGTTAGTGTTAAGGACACACAGGCTCACCATTGTATTTGATGATATAATATGTTAATATTTAACCTAACTGTGTGAATAAATGGAAGGCCTTGTGTTTAGCTCAGTGACACAGTCTTTGCTGGTAAACATATCGTATGCTAATTTGTATTTTTGATCTGCTTCTGAAGGGCATCCATCGTGTCTGAAGTTTTCCCCCGAACTAACCTTAAATGTGAAGAGATTAAGATGGCAGTGTATTGAATGCAAAACCTGCAGCTACTGTCGAAGACAGGGGAAGAATGCTGTAAGTATAATGTTGCATACATTTCAAATACACCCCTGAGGGTTTGTTGGTTTTCCCTAAGATATGTAAAGCCTCTCTTGTGCTCGATTGGGCTTATTTTTCTTTAAATGATGGGGGATGTTACATGTATGCAACAGGGACGTCCCTGACACATGCCTGCTGTTCCCTTTCAGGATCAGATGCTATTCTGCGATTCATGTGATCGGGGCTTTCACATGGAATGCTGCGACCCGCCGCTTTCTAGAATGCCAAAAGGTGAGGTGTTTACACCGTCTGGCTTCTCTGTTTCCCTCTCCGCTGTCATTTCAAAGCCTCTTTCTCCACAGCCGGCCGTTTGGGGCTGTCACTCAGCACACAAAGAGGCAGCGGTGGCTTATTAGGAGCTTTGCATGCATATCAAATTATTCCAGCATCCCTGGAGAGATTTGCTATCTCTGGATTACAGTAGTGACCCTACAGCGAGGCTTGTAATGATAGTGCAAGTACTGTAGTAGGACAATCGGCAGGCAATTCATACAAGTCACATAGCTTTGCTCAACAAGCTGACAAGAAGTCTATTTCACTGGACTGAGAATTGACCCAATGTTTTTCTTATGGATTTTTCGCTTTGTGCTGAGTAAATGATTGTCATTGTGAGCTGGTGGGAGTCACGCCAGATCTCTGTATTAAAGGAAATGTTTCAAATGAATGTACTGAATGTCCTCTGAATTGATGAAGCCAACCTTACGTTGCTCTGTGTGTTTGGACACCCTCCAGGAACCTGGATCTGCCAAGTCTGCAGGCCGAAGGAGAATGGGAAGAAACTGCTGCACAAAAAAGCCGATCAGATCAAACGTCGTTATGCAAAGCCAATCGGAAGGCCCAGAAATAAGCTCAAACAAAGAATGTAAGTGAGCAGTAAGCTGAATATCTGCAGTTTCAATTCCTATTGGTCAGAATAACAATTGTTAATTGTTAAGATCTTGAATATGTGGACAATTGGCATTTTTAAACAAACCCCCAGGTTAGCATTTGGATAACACTTTTACCAAAATTTTGTGTTGAAAATGACAGGTACCCTAGAGGCTCAGTCCTCATTGCAGCAGACCCGGTTAGAATCCGACCCGGGGTCGGATCTCTGCATTTCCACCGCTTTGCCCCATTTCAACTCTGTCTCTCCAAAATCTGTCTAATGAAAGTGAAAAACGGCAATAAGTAGTCTTCTAATAATAATCATCTAATAAGCAACAGTGAAATCTTCTCTTCTCATCAAAATTAATTTGTGTAGCTCTGCGGCACAATTCAACACAATTTGTTTAGTTTTTTATGCAAAAAGTATTGACTGCTCCCCAAACTGTTTGTTCATACAGAAATAAAGAAAACGTGACTACATAGAATAGATCAAATATCTGTATATGATATTATACATTACATATACATTGCAATTTATTTTAGGAGATGATCACATGCTTTGTCTGCATAGTCTTAATCTGTTAAATTACTTGTTACTGTACACGTAATATGAATGCAGTGGAGTAAAAAGTACTCACAGAGGAGAAGTATGTATAAGTAGCATTAAATAAAATTAAAATAAAATACCTTAAAGTCCTTTATTACTGTATTTGAGTAAATGCACATACTTGTATTCAACTTCTGGCAGTGAGATCTGATCTTTTACAGAATACCTTGTTTCCCTTGTCTTGGCAGGTCTGTAACCAGTGGTGACGGCTCCATGGTAGCACTTGGAGGAAGGGGGTCACCTGGTAGGGGTCAAAAGATTACCGTCTGTTCCACACCTTCATCTGGTCATGCTGCATCTGTGAAGGACGCCAGAGACAGATTGGCCGTTGCAGACCCCCGTTGCGCGGTCGACGCCACCCAATTCACCACTTCCACCCCCACCACCACTCCCCCCCTCACGCCCACTTCCACCCCAGCTACACTCACCGTTAACAAGAAAACCAAAGGGCTTATCGACGGGCTTTCCAAATTCTTTACCCCTTCCCCCGTGGGCCGTCGTTCCTCTCGAGCTGTAGACGTAGAGTTGCCCGACAAACAGCTATGCTCTAGAGACAAGGGTCCGCCCAAACTGTCCAGGCCACCAGAGCCATTTGCCTTTGCCGCTGACGCCACTCAAAAGATAACCCCCTGTTCCTCTGCACTTCCTCCCGCCCCCACGTTGCCGGGTCTTAGCCCCCCCTCGCAGGTGTCCAGCAGCTCCACCTCTGCTAACTCGCCCCAGAGCTCCTCCAGCCAGTCTAGTGTTCCTTCCCTGAGTAGCCTCTGCAATAGCAGCCAACTTAAGGGACTGTTTGACGGACTCTCTCACATTTTTACTACTCAGGGACAGTCGCGGAAAAAGAGACTACCTTGCTACGCGCCACCCAAGCGCATGCCCTATAAGCAGGATTCCCCCCACGCGTCCCAATCGGGGCCCCAGCGCTTTGGGAAGAACGAGTTCAATAAAAATAGGTTACACTCCACGTCTGCTGGGCCGGGTCGACCCAGAGGACACCCGTTTAAGATGGTCAGCCATTTCAAACGTAACCCCTTCCTTAAAAAGCACAGGACGCTAGGCAGGCTGAGGTATAAAGTGAGCCCTCAGAAGGGAGCCCCCTCACCAGGGAAGGGAGACTTGACAGATGGAAGAATTAAGCCTGAGAATAATCATGGTAAGCAAGGCTTGAAAACTCCAGCCAAGACCTGCGTCTCCACACCTTTTTAAGCTTCTTCTTTATTTATTTAAAGCTTGACACTCGCAGTTATTTTATTTTTTTCTCCAGACTAGAGCTAATCTTTTCTTTGAGAAGACACCCTCAGCATTCTAACAGACTACTAATCTTCTTCCTAATTTGAATTATTTTACTTTCTTTAACCCAGTTTCGTTGCGTTTTGACTTGGCTGCGAAGTTCACGTGGCTTCCATCCTCTTCGCCCGTCGGCTTTTGTCATAGTGCATGGCCCACTAACTCCCTCATGTCGCTCCTTTGCTCTGTCCTTGACCCTCTGCAGTAGCGCGCACATTGTGATCACTACCTAGTAGAGGCTGTAGTCACATCAGCGCTCTTCCTCATCCCACCCTCACAAATCTCTGTCTCCACTCAACCTCACTTCCAGCGGTCATTAGACGCATACAACCCAGTGATTCAGCCACCCAAGTTGACTCAGAGCTGACATGATGATTATAGCCAGAAGTGTAGTAACCCTTTACGTCTCTCTGTCTTCAGCAGTGGAGTCACAGTTTAAAAAGATAACAAGTAGGATAAACAAATGGCTATATCTTTCCAATAGTTCTAAACATTATACTGCACAAACATCACATTTCCATTAATATGTTAATGACACATCAGTCCACTTGTAATGGGTATTTGTTTTAGTGGTTATGTCATAGTGTTGATGTCTTTCATAAAATGACTGCCTGCTTTCCGACATCAGTTGCTATTCATGTTGACACAAGCTTCCTCCACTGCATCTGCTTCTTCATTCATGGGATACTGTCTTGATGGATGACTAAGTACATGCAAGCAGTTATGCAATTAGAGTGATTTAGTTTCACTTCATTACATTAGGGATTTTCATATAAACATGCAAAGATGATACATTATGAAATTCCTCCGAGACACGGCCCCAAACAGGCTCAGCAGCAGTACTTCTCACAGTATAAGCACATTTGCATAGAATGCATTTATGAGATGATTCAGCTACGGCTGCTTGAAAACAAGCTGGTGTCAGTGTGCTATCTGATGTGTTGATGTTGTGTTATTGTGCCTGTGACAGGCCACATCGGGGAGCTGCGAGTGAAGCAAGAAGCCCACGCCGACTTTGCAGCTATGTCCAGAGAACACGTCACAGAGGATGACATTGAGACGTTCATGCACGTCCAGGAACTCGCCACGCAGGTGAGAAAACAGGAACATCTTAAACACAACTTGAATGTATATCTTGTCTGTAACATTATGTTGTAATGTTACAGAGGGTCACGGGGTCTCACTCTCTTGAGAGTGAGACCCCTATAGGATTATCTTGTTTTTGTGCCAACTGAGCAGTTTGATGTGGTTGTTGGGACCATCTCGAGTTCATGACATATTTTTTATGTATTGTTATTTCACAAAGCTGATGGATCAGAAGCTAACTCGGATATCAGCAGGGACTTATTTAATTATATGTTGTATAAACATTTAAGAGCTTACTAGTGAAAGATTTTTGTCAGATTTTATGCATCTTTTGTTTAAATGTGAAAACTGTGAACCACAACATTGGTTCGAGAAATTTGACCCAATAATAATTTTTATGGACTGGTTACACTGAGTGATTGAATTATCTGGGTCAGCACATTTATGCATTTACTTTCACCGGGTCTTTTCACAGAGGACTGGATCTCTGATGAATACAGACTCCGTGCGATGCCCTGCCGTCATTGAGTTTGGGAAGTATGAGATTCAAACCTGGTACTCGTCGCCTTACCCGCCTGAATATTCAAGGTAATGTTGCTTTTACATGACAAATAATGCCGGTCTTTTCTTTATTTTTGTTTCTCTAATGCTGTAGTACTAATAACAGCTCTTCTTTTATTTATTTTTTGTCTTTGTCAGATTACAAAGGCTTTATCTGTGTGAGTTCTGTCTGATGTACATGAGAAGCAAAAACATTCTCCAGAGACACACAAAGAAGTGTGGCTGGTTCCACCCGCCAGCTAATGAAATATACAGAAAGGACGACCTTTCCGTATTTGAGGTCAGCTTTCCTTTACAGCAATAAAGCAATAACTGTATGCTGCATGAGATTCCACTGAATGGGTTTTGGGAGGAGGAGGAGGAGGAGGGGGAAAATGGGAGCTGTTTGAACAGTGTCCTCTTGCTCTTTTTATTCCCTGTTTAGGTTGATGGAAATGTCAGCAAACTATTCTGCCAAAACCTCTGCCTGTTAGCCAAGCTTTTCCTGGATCACAAGACCTTGTATTATGATGTGGAGCCGTTCCTCTTCTACATACTTACTAAGAATGATGAGAAAGGCTGTCATCTTGTGGGCTATTTCTCCAAGGTAAGAATTACAGTGATTGTATGGGAAATGAAGGAATACCTTAATATCATTTTTGAATGATGATACCGATACAATATGACCACAATGTAATTTCTCCCTTTTTGTAACATGGATCTTATTCACAGAGGTGTATGAGATGATAGAGATTAGTCAAGCAAAATATTCACTGGGTCATGCTTTTTAAGCAGTGTGACATTTTATGAATTAAAAAAATTATGGAATAGTTACATAAATCTACAGACCAAATATATCTTGTTGTAGCCATAATTCAGAATAGAGTGACACTTTTAGTGAAATCCCATAACTGTGTGTGTGTGTGTGTGTGTGTGTGTGTGTGTGTGTGTGTGTGTGTGTGTGTGTGTGTGTGTGTGTGTGTGTGTGTGTGTGTGTGTGTGTGTGTGTGTGTGTGTGTGTGTGTGTGTGTGTGTGTGTGTGTGTGTGTGTGTGTGTGTGTGTGTGAGTGCGTGTGTGCACAGATTCAGACAAGGACAATGGCAGGTGCAGTAAATTGCCAGCTTCAGCAGAGCTCTGACATACTTGATCTGTTTCTCCTTCCCTCAGGAAAAGCTTTGCCAGCAGAAGTACAATGTCTCCTGCATAATGATCATGCCTCAGTACCAAAGGCAAGGATTTGGAAGGTTCCTTATTGATTTCAGTAAGTTCCTTAATGCTTTTTTAGACCACTGAACTAAGGTTTTTTTCCCCAGTACAAACACTTTCAGATTAAGGGGGGAATTTGTAGCTTCTGGCAAGGTGCTGTTATTTCGTTAAGGCTTTGATGTAGCCTAATCAAGAGCATTCATGAACAGTGCTTAGGCAATCATAGCAGATTAGGAACGAGGAACATAACATTCTGGCTGCATACATTATTTGATGTCCAATAATAATTCACCTAATCATCGCCTACAGAGCTTTTTCAGAGAAAAAAAATGCCCCCATTTCTTTCGTGATAAGGTGTAGACACTGCTTTATGTTTTAGTCCAGTAAATGCAACACATACAATATTTAAAGCCTTGTGGTTCACTTATGAAAACAGTTACTGCCTTGAGTGGATTTCTGTGTTCAGGCAGGAATTTTTTTTGTCTTTATAGGCGTTTTATTGTTTTGGAGAGTTTGTGTGTGATGAGGAGAAGAAGAAAAAAGGAGCCAGCATGAGGTGGGCGGGCGGTAATGGAGCATTTGATTTCCTGTTCACTTTGGGAGCCATTGAGACACAGAGATGCAAGAGGATCTGTGATATTGAGAGTGTGCTGATAACAAAGACAGGGATTAAGGGAGATTGAACACAGCTGAGTTCTGAGCTCTTTGAAGGCTTTATTGAAAATGTAGCTTTGGAGCTGCAAGTTGTTTAGATTAAGATTTTCTAGTATATTGGATTGTATTAGAGGAACACTTTGTCTCAGGTAGCTCCTGAGAGCAGAGCATTAGTGGGCGCCCTTGTGAGAAATGTTCTCTTTCAAATCATAATTCAAAGGACGCAGAGTAGCTCTTATGTATTGGTTTATTAATGATAATAAACTTGTAGAATGACACTGAATGAAATATCACTTTTTTCAATTAGTTTATTTGAATATTTATCGCTAAGTGTTTGTTATCCCAGGCTCCTCTTGGCTTTAGCAATGAATATTGTCATGATTACTGAAATACTGTGTTCAGTGTTTGTTGATTAGATTTGCTTGTTTGGTTCTTGGTAGTGGGTGCACAGTAAAAAGCATTCATTAATTCCATGCAGCTCATAATGGATGACCCTTGACAGGGCTGCTATAAAACTAATTATACACAGATACATATTAGTATTATTTTTTTTTTCTTGTTCGTTATCTCTCCTAAGTGCAGTCTCTTGTGAGCAATGACATCCAACTGCTTCTCTGTTTCGCTCTGTCGCTTTGTTTCCTCTTTACTCCCCTCTTTCACCCTCCTTTGTTGGCCTTGCCAGCATGTACCATAGCTTCTGACAGAGGTTGAAGGAGTAGAAAACTGATTGCCTCACCTCCCTTTATACCATTTGAAGGTGAAATCCCAACCAGAGTTCGGTGTCACATTCTTACATTAATATGTAATCCTTAAGGGATGGGTATAGTGACTGAAGTGCAATCCAAAATAACTAAGCAGCAGCAGCAGCCTCTAGCTTGACTAAAGCATTTTGTTTTTTTTGTTTGAATCTTGTCTTTTTAGGTTACCTTCTCACCAGGCAAGAAGGACAAGCCGGCTCCCCAGAGAAACCGCTGTCAGATCTGGGTCGCTTATCCTACCTGGCATATTGGAAAAGTGTCATACTAGAGTACCTTTATAAGCACCCGGATAAACACATCAGTGTTAAAGGAATAAGCAGGGCCACTGGGATGTGTCCGCACGACATCGCCGCTACTCTCCAGCAGCTCGGCATGATTGACAGACAAGATGGCAGGTCAGTTTCCCCGAAGTCGCAGTCTCCTTCAGCCCTGTGCCGCTGCTTTCTGCACGCTGTCTGACTTATCCAGGCCAGCGGGTATTTTTAACAGCGTATCCATTAATGCTGCTGAATATTGACAGAAGTAAGTCAGGTTAAGCACCCCCAAGGACATGGAGCACCAAAGAGCTTGTATTTAACCACACTTCACCTTCTTGTCTACATTCTCCCTACTCTTTTATGGACATAAACTCACAGGCTTTTCCTCACTGTGACCCCTAGGATTGTGTTGATCAGAAGAGAGCGATTGATCCAGAGGCACATGGAGAGTCTGCGGGCTTTCCCACGTCAGAACGATGTGGACCCCGACGCCCTGCGCTGGACGCCCTCCACCACTCACAACGCCGTCCTGTCAGAGGAGGAGCGGGAGGCAGAGATGGATGTAGGTGGCTTTGTTTTATCTAGTGACTATAGATGTTTGTTTACATTTGCCTACAATGCTATTATTGGATGTTTGTGTGGTTAGCTGGAGAGTTCATTAGAGGCCGATAATGGGAACGGCATCCTCAGTGTCAGTCTAGCATTCTAATGTTGTGCAAAATTGCCCCTAAATCAGTTTATTACATAATTGACAGTGTTGAATATTCCATGAAATACAATTTTTCCACGGTGCCTTAACAGAAATGTTCCCCCCCACCCCCTCATATGACGGGCAGGCATCCAATAAGGAAGCTGTTTCTTTTTTATCATCAGGAGAAAAAACCTGCTATGATTCATTTGTCATGTCGGTAATTCCGATCCCTTGTTTTCCCATTAGCCTCATTGCGCTGATGTTGGAAGCTGTGTGCGTGCGTGCGCTCCTTCCCAGAGATAATGCGCCTTGTCTGTTTAATTACCAGGCTGAGCGGCTGAAGGAGCAGGCCAGTTGCTGGGAGAAAGAGGAAAGAGAGAGCTTTATGATGACTCACAGCAGGCAACCTCTGACCAAGGTCCACTGCAAGGTTCCCTTCAGAACCTACGAGCGCCGCCCCGCACTGTCCTGGACCAGGCGCGTCCAGCAGTCTATGGAAGTCAGTGATGACCAAGCTGACGAGGACGATGATGACGACTCAGATGGCTCACCACCCATCCTGACTAAAGCCCACGCAATGCTCGCAGCCAAGAGAAAGGTGACTTTTATTGTTTGTTGATGTGTGAATCATGCTTGTTTTTGCATCACCACTAGCCAGTTATTATTCCCTAGTGGGATTATCTCATTGATTATCTAGAGCTTTATTCGAGGACAGTGTGGAATTGAATGTATATCATTAGATATTTTCCATCATTAGGGACCATGTTATGAGATGGAAAGGTTTGATAAATATTCATGAATTCAGTGGAGGGTTCAGTGGCTTCCTCCTGTCATCTGGAGCCTCCTCCATGTGCCTGCAGCTGTAGATAATAGATTGTGTTTTCACTGCTAGTGTCGAGACTGTGCAGGCTAAACCTTGTACTATTGTCAATGGTCATGGTTAATTTACTGCCCTCCTCACTGTGCTGCTCACATCTGTTCTGTCTATATGGCACTGCCCCCTTGTGCTAGAGATAATATTACATCTGACTGAATGATTTCTGGGGGAAAAAACCTCTTTGACAAAAAACTGTATGGAAACCAGAAAAAAGAGCGACATTGGCTGTTGGAGTTTATTTAGTGCATTAGTTACAGTATTGATTTCACATTCCTTTCGTGAAGGATTTGGGAGAGGAGAGCGGTCGAGTCGCAGGCAGCCGGTGGGAAACAACTGGAGAATGTAAAATATAGACTGTGGTTTCTGCTTTCTCTGACTGTCTCATTTGTGGTTTTCCACACCAGGCTGCATCGCTAAAACATTGAGTCTCACAGTGTGGTTTTAATATTTCTTACATTTAGCACAAAAGCCTGAATGAATGTCTGCCATATCCTCATGGAAGCCATCCACCTAGTGCCCTAGTTTTCAGTCTTAACAAAAACTGCTCTATTCGGATGTAGGCTTTACTCTGTTTTTATCGGTTATTTTTTTTGTTGTGTTTTCAGAGAACCATCGTGCTTAAGAAGAGGGGCCGTAAAAGAAAGAGAATAAACAGCAGTGTAACAACGGAAACCATCTCTGAGACAACAGAGGTGCTGAACGAACCCTTCGATAACTCAGAGGACGAACGCCCCATGCCTTTATTGAAGCGCACCTGCAGAGTGGGCGAGATGGAGGAAGATGAAGAGGAGGAGGATGAGGAGGACGAAGAACAGGAGGACAAGACACCCATCACACCAATAAAACGCCGGAGAGGTCGCCCCAGGCTGGAGAAAAATGCACACAAAGACAATCTTGAACACTGGAATGAAGGTATAAACATCTGGACTGTCATAAAAAATATTATGTCCAACATTATTTATAATAAAATAGTTTTATAGCAGATAGTTTTATCTCTAACTAATTGATTTTTGATTTTTTTTCCACAGGCGCTGATGTCCTTTCCAAAAGACCCAGCAGACCACGTCCAGTGAAACGGAAGAAAGGCTGGCCGAAAGGAGTGAAACGTGGCCCTCCTATGTGGAGGCTAAAGAATGAGCGAAAGATGGGCTTCAAACTCAACCTCTACACACCCCCCGAGACCCCGATGGAGGCAGAGCAGCACCATATTCACACTGAAGAAGCCAAAGGGGAACCAGACCAGGATATTATCAGCTCGGACGAGGGCAGAGAAGCCGGCAGATCCTCGGCTAGTCCGGATATAACGCTAGAGAGGCTCTCCTCTGAGCCCCCAAGTCCCGCTGACCTCTGCTCAAACAAGTCCAGCTCCCCTGAAGGATCGCTATTGGCTTCTCCGGTGTGCTCGCCCGCCGCCTCTCCTCGTGCCATCTCCCCCACGCCTGAGGAGAGAGCAGATTCCCCAGAACCACCTGAAGACGAGCAGCAAGAGAGTGAACACGGGCAGGACTCCCCAGCCAAAGATCTGCAACAAAACACAGTGGCCGCCGTGTCACTGGAGAATGACAACCAAGAAGAGGAGGAGGAGGAGGACGAGCAGAGAACTCAAGTAGAGGACCAGGATGCCGATGATGAAGATGACACTCACAGCAAGACGGTAGACACCGAAGGCAGCAAAGGAGAGTTGGAACAGAGTTCAAAAGAAATAACCCAATGCACCCCACCTTTTTTAGATCCAAAAGAAGACAATGACTCTGTGTTGAGTCAGCAGGTTTCTACAGTAGCGTGTAGTGAAGAGGAACCGGCTACCGCTGGAGAAAGCATCCAAGAGCCAGAGGCAGAAACGACAGTAGCAACACCACCACCTGAAGCAGTAGCGGTGGCTTCAGTAGCAGCTGTAGTAGACTCTGATAACGCTGTAGACTCTGAGTCAGAGGAAGAGAACGAGAGCGCACCCAGTCCTGGTCCAGATCAGCCAGCTCCGCAGCCTGCAGAGAGGCCGCCGCTCAGCCCCGTGCTGAGGGAGGATCCCCCCATCTGCACTGAGATCGACTCAGAGACAGCCCAAGCTGTTCAGTCCCTGACGCAGGACACAGAGCAGGAGAATGTTTTCCACTGTGTGGAGAGCCAGGAGCCCTGCAGGACTACCCTTCAGACCTACACCCACGTGGCCCAGAGCCCCCAGCTCACATCCCTGGACGACTGTCCCCAGTCCGACCACAGCAGTCCCCTTTCCTCGGCGCAGTCCCACCCCAGCCAGTCGGTACGCTCCGTCAACAGCCCGGCCGTCTCCATCCTGGAGAGCAGCGGCTACACTCAGATCAGCCCTGACCACAGTGCAATCTCTGTGCCCTCGCTGCACAACATGGAGACCAGCCCCATGATGGACGTGCCATCGGTGTCGGATCACTCGCAGCAGGTGGTGGACAGCGGCTTCAGCGATCTGGGCAGCATCGAGAGCACCACCGAGAACTACGAGAACCCCAGCAGCTACGACTCCACCATGGGGGGCAGCATCTGTGGGTCGGGCCCCTCCCAGAACAGCTGCTCCTACAGCATCCCCCCCAGCGGCCTGGCCCAAAGCAGCTGCGCCGTTAGCCAGCAAATGGCTGCCGTCAACCCCGGCAGCTGTGGCATGATTCAGCAGAACAGCCTGAGCTCGCCGCCGCACTGCAACGTCAAGTCGCCGCAGGGCTGCGTGGTGGTGGAGAGGCCGCCTAGCAACGGCCAGCACAGTCAACACAGCCAGCGCAGTCAACACAGTCAACAACACAACTCCCACAGCAGGCACGGCCCACACAATCAGCACAGCCAACACAATCAACACGGTCCACACAATCAGCTAATAAGCCAGCACAGTCAACACAATCCCCACAGCCAGCATAGTCTGCATCACAGCCACCACCTGCAGCACAATCAGCTCAGCCAGCACAATCAGCACGTCCAGCATAGCCTTCACAATCAACACAGTCAGCACAGCCAGCAGCAGCAGTCCATGGCACAGTGTGCCATTCCCACCAACTTTACCACTACCATGCAGCTGGCAGACATTCCTGAATCTGGCAACCCAAATTTCGCCCTCTACGAGAGGATCAACCACCAGGGGGAGTACAGCAGCGGTCACTACTCGCAGTCGTCCGGCCTCAGTCTGGCCAAACTGCAGCAGTTCACCAACACGTTCATAGACCACCCTCACTCGCTGCCTTTCAACCACTCGGCCTCACACCCCATCACGTCGTATGCAAACACTCCTTCGCTGTCGTCCCAGCATTCCAGTCTGGTGTCTTTGTCCCAGACTTCACATCGAGTCCCCAACCCACAGGTGCAGGCCACCATGACCCCGCCCCCGAATCTCAGCTCCCCTTCATCCATGATGCTACAGCGTAACATGGGCATCCCGCCCTCGCAGCGGATCCAGCCCCAAATGGCCTCTAAGAGTCACATCTCTGCACGCTCCAAGTCGGCCCCGCTGTCACACCACCAGCAGCAGATGTACGCCCGGCCGCCACAGACTGTGTCCATGCAGGCGCCATCCAGGACGCTGGCTGCCATGCCGCGCATGAACATGAGTGTGAACATCATGCCGGCACCGGGCTACAATGTCAACTCCATGAACATGCCCTCCCTCAACGCCATGAATGGCTACAGCATGAGCCAGCCCATGATGAACAGCGGCTACCATGGCAACCATGCCTATATGAACCAGTCACCCCAGTACTCTATGCAGATGGGCATGATGGGAACACAGCCATACCCCCAGCAGCCCATGCAGGCTCCACCACATGGCAACATGGTGTACACTCCAGCTGGTCACCATGGTTACATGAACACAGGCATGTCCAAGCAGTCCCTGAAAGGGCCTTTCATGAGGCGGTAACTCTCCGCAGGACTGAGCTGTTTCTTCTCACGTGCATTTTGCTGTTTAAAGATGCACTGATTTGGCCTTTTTTTGTTTGTTTTTTCTTTTTGTTGGTGTCTTTTTGTTGTTTATTACTTAAAAACCAGCAGCGGCACTTGGAAAGAATGCAAAAATGTTCATCCATGAGTAAACTTTGAAGCTAATGTTAAAAAAGTATTTTTGTTTCTCCAAATGGGAAGCCTTACATCATTACGATGAAAATCTATTTAATTAGTGTTAGTGTCTCTGATGTGTCTTTAGAGCAGGCGGGTTCAGAGCTCAGAGGTAGAGATTTCATCAGTGGTCTTTGCAGTCGTGTAGCAGCCTCAAATGAAGCCATTTAATGTGCCTGCTACAAGTGGAGTTAGTGGCTGTTTGAACCTGTTCAGTGTACCTGTCTAACAGTGCTGACAATTAGTTTGTACTATACTCATGCCTTTGTATATTTAAATTATTGTACTTATTTTGTAAAGTGACAACTAGCATGCTTCAGTCTCTGTTAGTGACAGTGCATTGAGTAGTACTGTACAAGTGTTGTGCTTAATAGCAAGCCATTTGAAAGATATCTGGCCTTTATTAGGTTTCCCTTTACAGGGAGAAAGATAAAACTATATTTTGTTAATTCTAATAATGTAAAAAAAATGTATACTTAGTCCTGTTTTCTGTTCGGTTTGAGAAGTTTTATTGCTATGTATGTATAATTCTGAAGTCTTTTGTAACAGATCTCCTTGAGGCAGCTTTCTGTTTAATAAAGCAGACTGATTTCTGTCAAAATAACAAAGCATATCTCAGTGTTTGTACCCTAAAAAGTTCTAAAACATTTCAAAATGTCCAGAAGTGTGGCAGAATTTTAAAGAACTAAATGATTATAATAACAAATGACAATAAAGAAAATATAAATTTAGTCCAAAGTTGATATTTTACATAATGCCTTTAAAGCTACGTTTTCATTCCATCTGTAGATTTGTTTTCTATCTTTATAAAATGTTGGATTTATATTTTACCGAAGTGTAGAAGAGTAGAGCCTGTGAATAGACCAAACTAAGCTAATGGATTGCATGTAAAACGCAACTTGTATTTGTGTTTTTGTTTATATTGCTATTTTGTAGCCTTTGTACCTGTACAGAGTTGCTGGTAAGAACAGGGGGGGAAATACCTGGCTATGTGCACAAAAATCGGACAGAATGACATTCTTGTATTTATGACTTTTCTCCTTTTGTCAGTTACTTAAAATGCTGTACATTTTAGCATAAGAATAAATTATGATTGACCATGTACTTGATTGTTCTCCTTTTAATTTGACACATTTATTAGCCTGCTGTGTCGGGAAAGAGAATGCAAGGATAGATTTTGAATTTGTGCTTCAAACAAAACAAAAAAAAGGAAATTTGACTTGGACTTGAATGTCTGAGACTTGATTTACTTGACAATGCGACTTTTCAAACTCGACACAAAATCTCAAAGAAAAAACAATACCGTCTAAAGTTTTTACTTAGTAAAATACGAGATAAGTAAAACAACAAATGGGACATCAGGCAGGCTTTGCATGGTCGCACACACTGAATATTTTTTCATTATCAGGCGTCAGCATTAAAACAAATTGGTCTCGGTAATAAAAGTACATGGTTAACACAACTTGAATTGAAAAGGTTCATTTTCATGGACAACATAAGCCTCAAATACTTATCTTGACATTCAGTTTGCTTATTCAGATTATTTACATTAAGACATTTGTCATGACTTCAACTTGTCCTCGTGGACTTGAGACTTTGCACTAGAATACTTGAAACTTAACCTGGATTATTCTCTGATGGTTTGAAACTTGCTATGAGACATTACTACATACATTTTTTAACTTTTTCTCCAATCACAAACCCAGCTTGAACTGGTCTGCGATGACGCGGCTGGGCCCTACAGTCAGCTCTGCTCTGTCCTGCCTTCTCTTTTCTCCAGGAGCTGCATGTCCAGCTCCCTCAGCTGCTTCAGGAAGCCCCAGTTGGGGATGATCCGCCTGTGGGTCTTGACGTGCTCGATGGCGTCCACCACTGTCATGTTCTCGCAGATCATGAGGTAGGCCAGGAATAGTGTGGCCGACCGGCTCCTTCCCATCACACAGTGCACCAGCAGTTTATCTGGGGAGACATCGTTCACGCAATCAGGGAATAGCTACTTCAAATACACACAGTCTACCCAAATTACAAAAAAATATTTTCAATTTTCTCAGTGTGGTATGATGTAAACATGATGGAAATTTGGGATTAGGGTCATCAATAAGATTAATGCTTTTTATTTTGTGGTACTCAAATAATAAATACAGTTCCTGAATAGATGTAGATAATGCACAGGCCTCAACAGTCCTTATGAAAACTGTCCACAGCAAAGTCTGCAGTCCTTCATTTCTTTGAGCTCCACAAACAAGATGGAAATAAACAAGTATAGTCAACCAGTGATATACAGTATATAGTTGTAAAGGCATCTTTATCTGTGTTGTCTTACTCTGAGGATTGCTCAGTGTGTTCTGTATAAACTGGGCGGCGGAGAAGAAGTACTGGCTGAGGTCAAAAGTTTGGACGTCCTCTGCTACAACACCATAGTAGACTATGTCCATATCACTGTAGTAACCAGCTCCAGTGTCCACATTGTTCCATGTTCCCTCTGCTGCATTGAAGATGTGCGTAATCCCCAGACTCTTCAAATTATGCTTGTCCTTTGCCGTCTGCCTGCAAGAAGCCAGTGTGAATATCATTTAAATCCTCAATTTTCTTTTGTAATTTAATACTTTTTTTTTAACTTACTCGTCCCCGATGTAGACATTAGGCCAGACCTCGTTGACGTGAGTGTAAGCCACACTCCCACGGTTGAGGATTTTCTCAAGCTCATAGCCCCCAGGTGTGACATATTCATCCGCTGAACTGGATTCCTCGGCTGCTGCCTTTGTAACATTTATCTTGGTGCAAGTCTTTGACTTGTGAGAAGCCATTTTTTCTCACTGTGGCTTCCTTTCACACATGATTTATAATCTTAAGAGGGAGGGAAAGAAAAACCACCCTTGCTTTTTTTCACCCAAAGTTACCACTATACTCCTTTAACAATCATGAAAAAGTACGGTTTTGTATTGGGATGTTTATCTTAAATTTTTTTTTTTAACATGCATCACCAATATCACTCACCCAGAGATTACAGTCCGTTACACCCCTGTTTTCGTCATCTGGGCAGCTTGTTGTGAAGCAGCCCCTTAAAGGCAGAACATGATACGGTTTAATTCTAGCAGGGCACAAATTGTATAACCACTCTGTGACGGCCATCAAATGCAGGGGATATTTTTAGGGCTATGTGTGATGTGGTGGGCCCCTGACCTTAGCTGCCACGTTCCTTTGCCTGTGGGGACTTAAAAACTTCCACCCAGCCAATGGGTCCCTGACATCCACTTCTAAACACACAACTTTAATCTCCACTGCTGGCAGAAAGCCGTGCTTATCCAAACTTTGCACTTGCCAAAGGATACCCATATTCACTGGAGTGAACAGGACACTCTGAGCTTTTTTTGCTCAGCCGTACCAGCGACTCCTTGAAATTGTGTCATTCTCTCTTAGCCTTTCTGCATATATCTTCAGTCGCCGGGAGAAACCGTGTAAGCGCTGCCCCGCAACACCCTTTAAGGATGTTCTGGGTTTTCTGGAACCTCTCTGGGGGCCCAAAAGAGAACTGAAATGTGTCAGACTGTTAGATAGATGAAGGGTTTTTTATTCACGGGATGGCACATGTCTTTGATTCCCTGTTACATGATGTGCACGGTCCATGCTGTGATCTAAATGCAGGCCCCCAAAGTGAGAGCATGATGATGACTGTATTGCAGACTGTGCTGCTAACATGTCAGACATAGTTTTCACACCATCAGACTCCTTTATTTTCCCCCTCATATCTTCATACTTCGCCATCATTCACTCTGACAGTGAAATCATTAAACCTGTGATATCCAATTCCTTTTATTTTGACAGCATCTCTCTCTCATGCTCCCAGTGCGCTCTGGAGAGCATCTCTTATTAAGATGGCTTCAGCGTTTCATCTCTTTTCAAAGTCTGACCTGAATCTGTGTACACCCTCCAGAAGCAAGCCGGCATATTTTTATCATCTTGTATCAAGCGTCTTTAGACATCATAGTTTTAACTGTACGATGCTGGATTGCAGCCGTTAAGACACAGTATTTTTTTTAGAAATGTGAATTTATAATGGAACATTGTTTATTTATAGGCATACACTGTCTTTGTGTTGTTTAAGTGCAGCAGAGTTTTCTGGCAGTTGTGTGCTACATTTGTTTAAATGGCCTCTTTGATAGTGATTCTATGTATGTACTGTTTCAGCTCTTTAACTACCACTCATGTATGGTTGACAATTTTGCTGACTGTTTCCAAATGCACATTGGTTGAACTGTTTAACATTGTTCTGATGCATTTTTCTTTGACATTACAGAAAGACACTGGTTTCAAATCATTACTGTACAATATGGAAACAAGTTCACAAGTCATTCAAGACTACAGTTCAAGTTCAAGTCTGTCTCCTTTCGACATCTGCAAATGATTTAATGTAAATCATATATAATGTAGATATTCTGTGTGGCTATGCAAAGACTGTTGTTCAGGATTTTATCAGGTCAAAATATGACAGCTTAAAGTCTTGTGTCAAGGGCTTTAGGAAGTCAAATCTCAAGTTGGACAGGTCATACACTTCTGTTTTACAAAATGTTGAAATGTTAAGAGCAAGTGTATTGTATTTAATACATAAAAAAAATATTCAGCACAACAGGCCAACGTTCTTTAAAATTTAAAAATCGTCATTGGAGGAAATTCTCTCCCAATGATTTATTTATCTTTTTCTTGATGTTTTGCTGTTTTCCGCTGCAGGGCCAATGTAGAGTCCAGGTGACAGAGTTGATTGAGAAATCCAACGTTTGGAAGAATGTTTCTGTGCCTGCGAACGGCCTCCACAGCCTCCACCAGGGTAAGTCTTTCTTTGATCATGAGGAAGGCCAGTGATAGAGCGCCCGAGCGGCTGATTCCTCTTGCACAGTGGATAAGCACCTTACCTGCACCACGGACAAGAGATGGCATGACTTGACATGTCAGCTGTGCCTATAGAAGGCATGCACACCATAACATAATGTGACTCATTGCAAAGGATATGTAAACATGCTGACAAGATTTGAGTAAATTCTTAGGCCAAAGTTCTTTATACGTTTAAAGTTATATGTCTTGTATATTTTGTTTCAAAAATAGATTATTTTAGATGAATAAAGATCGTTATCCATTCATGTAACATTATGTTAAACAAAATAAAAATGTACTCAATTTATAGCCACATTTTCATTTAAAAAAAAATTACAGAAACAGTTACGTTAAAACAGTTTTGTGTCCTAATTGATTTTTATTTACTCCCTCTGTCAAGCAATATAAACTAAACAAAACAGAATGTGTTTTTTGGGTCATATTTTCTCAAACTCAAACATTACAATTCACGATATATTTTGCTATATTATGGAATGCATTATTACGCCCCTGACCCATTGAGTTTCTGTGTTTTTTCGCCCGCGTGTCTCTCAAATGGACTGAATGTACCTTTCTGAATCAGAGCCCCGTGAATGAAATCAGCCGTTTCAGTGAAGAATGGGCTCAAGTCAAAATCCTTAGAGTCTGGTGCCTCTACTCCATAATACTGTATGCCAGTGTCTTTGTAGAAATGTGGCCCAGTGTCAATGTGCTGGGGGCCATCTGCAGCATTCACCACATGTGTTATTCCCAAATCCACTAACAGGGCTTTATGTCGAGCTGTGGCCCTGTCAACAGCACAAGAGATGATGAAACAGGGAATGCAGCCTCCATTTATCTATTTTTCTCTCGCCTGTGGCCAGCTCTTGCAGGCATATGTTTTGCAAAATGCATCACTGGTGACTCAAATGTACAGGTTTTTATATTTGTCCAATCAGTTGGCCAAATACAGGACTTGTTTGCAGCAACAGTTTTGCAAATCAGATCACCATATTGCAGTGGGGGCCCTGAAGTGAGAATGACACTTACGCGTTTCCGATGTAGAGGTTGGGCCAAACCTCGTTGACAGCTCCGGTGGGGCGTCTGTTCTTCAGCAGAAGGCCGAGCAGATCGCAGGTGGGCGGTGTCTGATATTCTGATGGCTCCTCCTCTAGGCCCATATCTGCATCTCCCACACTATACTGCTGTTGTAGAATTATCACACATTAGATTCCATTAAACGCACATGTAACCTCCAATAATTTTTGTTTCCGGATGTGGAATTATTGCTGTTGTTTTTCCTTCCTGTGGGCTTTCGGAAAAGGAACCAGAATGAACTCTAAACCTTACTGGTGCTAGCCCGGTCTGTTTTCCATCCGAGCAGAGTGTTGTTTTGGGGCTGAGACCCTGCTGGAACCAGACAGCTGAAGATGCCAGAGTGGGCTATTTATTCCTCAGATGACTGTGAAAGAAGCCAGGGTGCTCGCGTGGCAACAAATTCAAGCACAGAATCACAGCAGTGTTTACAGTTGTAGTAGAGTGAGTCATTCGAAACATGGCGAGGGATTATTGTTGCACACAGTGAGAGCACATCAGTTTGGACAACATATGGGAAAATAAGGGACAATGCGGGTGTAGGGCTGATATTTGTGTCGTATTGTTAGTTCCAGAAATAGATATTTTATTAAAAAGAAATCTGTTTTAAACGGATTATGAACTACAATCTCCACTTCTGATGTTGCAGTTCGTAGTTGACTCGAAATTGCCCGGTTCTGAATTTGAATCAATGTTTTGAATCAAATCGTTTTGACTCAATTTGTCTGCTGAATTATCAATATAATGCGATGTGATTTACTGAGACCACCCATAAGAAACACAGCACAGCTCTGTTTCTACATTTTTAGTGAACTATGTGAAATATCGCAATATATCGCAAGATGCATGTATTGCAATGAATTGTGAAGTATCATATCATGACTCTTGTATCGTGATGCGCATCGTAAGTCCTTGCCAACACCCAGCCCTTAACTGAAGAGAGATAAAAGCCTTTAATATAATTCACTTTAATTTCTTCACAAAAATGGAATTTAACAAACAACGAAAAGACAATAAGAACTTGTTTTTTAACATCCATATATTGATTGTAATATCTACTTCAAACTAATACCACTGACACTGATAAGAGGCATAAATCAAATTTGTGGAGTTGATCTAAGTCCGCCTGTTGACGCTTCAGCTCCTGGATGGAACTTGGCAGTGCAGCTGTTTGTCCAGCTCTCTGAGCTGCTCCAGGAAGCCTTGGTTGGGCGACACATTCCTGTTGGCACTGATAGCTTTAAGCGCGTCCACTAGCGTCATGTCCTGGTGGATTATCAGGTAGGCCAGAACCAAAGTGGACGAACGGCTCAGCCCCATGGCACAGTGGACAAACACTTTGCCTGTGAATAAGCCAAAATAAACAGAAAACAAAGACTCAATATGCTGTGGATCAGACCAGAGCTTCAGTATCCTCTTTCAGCTCCTTTTCTGTATTTACAACCATGCAACCACTGGATTATTGTGGTGAACTTCATTCTAATTTCTCACCCCCCTCTGTGGATTAAAAACCATCACAGTTGGAGTCCTTCTAACTCCCGACTAAAAAGTTTTCAACAATGTTGCAACAAATGTTTCTACACACGGTAATCCCTCGTTTCCTTATCGGGCCTGAGGATTAGGGTGCATAGGAGCGCGTAATTGAACTGTCTTGGCGTCTGTGTATTTCCGCCGGGGATTACTGTAGGCCCCGCCACACACTGGAGCCCCCGATCAGCCAGCATGTGAATGAGGAGGCCTCGTCTTATTACTGTCATGTCAGATACCGACTTCACTTTGCATAACAGGCCAGGCAGGCACAGGCCACAAACATAATTGTGTAATTTCCATGTCCAATAAAAGTGTTGCTTACAAATTACCAGGGCAATCCATTTAAAACCAATTTTCCTGGCCAAGGTCTGGGCTTATGAGAAGATTACCATGGGGGAAAGATATTAGCTTGATATTATGTTTAGTGTTTGATTTGCATTTTAATGACTGATACAACTGGGGGCTGCTCTAATGGGAATTGACTGACAAATGTTTTTGTACTTTGCCTTGCAGGAGAGAGAGTGAGTGAGAGAGAGAGAAAAAAGTATTCTCCAAGTTAAGGTGAAAGAATGATGAGAAATACCTCAAGCATGATGACAGCACTCACCTGTGGGTGAGCTCAAAGCGTTCTTGATAAAATTGGCCGCTGGGTAAAAGAAGGCACTCAAGTTAAAGGACGGCATGTCAAAAGCTTCCACCCCATGATAAGTGATTTTTGTGTCCCGGTAGAAGCTGGGGCCCGTGTTCACGTTAAACTTCCCATCAGCAGCGTTCAGTACATGGGTGATGTGGTGAGCCTGGAGGGTCCTCTTGTCTTTGGCTGCGTACCTGAAAGAGAAAAAGCACAATTATCTGTTATTTCTATGAGCAGAGTTCATGGTAGTAAAAAATACTTATGAGCATACGGAATGCTTATCTAGAATAACATTATTCGAAGAAGATAGAAGATGCTGTATAACGTTTATTGAAGCGTTAAAGAAAATTGATAAGCTGTGAATTAATGAATTAGGAGACGATCTGAGTTGCCAAGTAGTGGACCCACAATAATCCATGAAACTTTTTGGCTGGTGTGTAACATAGTAGCTTACTTTGTCTTTTAAGGTAGACTTTTAAAGGCTCTGTTCACCAATGACAACAAAACAGTAAATACTTATTTGGAACAACCTCCTTCCAAAGACATCTGAATCTGTGAAGGCTGAATATGACTTTATGATAGGTAAGTGAAATTACAATCGCATGCCAAAAACAACTAAGTAATGAGCTGAAGCTCCATAAATCTGAGGGCAACTGAGTTGGTGGCAATGTGATGGTGTTGATATAAAGAAATATATATATATATATTAATTATTGTTAATTGTCTCACAGATGTATACGCCTTTCATTGGTGAAACTTGTATATCCTTTATTAATATGCCTTATTGAAAAGCATGAAATCATAAGAATTTTTTTTCTGGTCTCACATGTCTCCGATATAGATCCTGGGCTGAACTTCATCCATATGGTTGCAGGTCCCTGTCTTTGTCCACATCAGCCTGTGGAGCTCTGATGCTGGGGGGGTCTCATACCTGCTGTTTGCCCCCTTAGGGCTCGCCAAGCAGCTGAGGCCTCTGGGCATGTCTAGATGCTCCACTTCTTCTTTTACAACCTGTCGCATAGAATGCCACAAATGATTCTCTGACACAGTGTACAAGTGGGAGTTTAAGCAGCAGGTTGGGCGGGTGCTAACACACCTTCAAAGGGGGAGTCAGAAAAGTTTCCTCTTAACCTTGTTCATCTCCTATTTTTACAGCCACGGTTTTGGGGATTATCTGATTGTTTTCCTTTGAATGCACTTAATACCTCCACTGATGACTTTTAATAGGCTTTTTGAACTGAGAGCCCCATCTTAGAAAACACTGGAAGAGAAATACAATGGAGTATCGTTAATAAGAACATCTGGTACACAGGCCTATGGTCTATAAATATGCCAATAAATGCACTCCACTCAGCAGAGGACCACAAGAACACATAATTGTTAGATGACCTTATGATGCTCTCGTTATTTCATCTAGAGCTCAGTAGCACCTGGTATCGGGTTTATTTATGCCAAGAGAGACAGAAAATTGATATTCAAGGCCTATAAACATCAGCCTTACATTTCCTGCAGGCAAGTCTAACCTGTGCATTTACAATTTACACACTGGGCTTTAGAGAGACTTATTCTGTGCAGTACTGTATACATTAGCATCCATTTAGGCAGCTGTGTGATTCTGCTCCAGGCTGAGGACGTACAAACAATGTGTATGCATTATAGTAAAGAAACCAGCTTCTTATTTGCATTCTGCTGGTGTGTGTGTGTGTGTGTGTGTGTGTGTGTGTGTGTGTGTGTGTGTGTGTGTGTGTGTGTGTGTGTGTGTGTGTGTGTGTGTGTGTGTGTGTGTGTGTGTGTGTGTGTATGCATGGAGACATAATGTGGCACTTGTGGGTTCCAAGACTTATTGTCGTGTCCACAGGGATGAGTCATTGAGACCAAATCTGTTTCAGTGACCTTTTGTTCAGGTTGCTGTGGCATACGGAGGTGCATCATGATGGCTTTATCCGTCTCTGCATGTGTGTCACCAGGAGCATGTGTGTACCAAATAAAAAAACTCAGCATACGCTCCATACATGAGTGGGAGAGTCTTGACGGCTGGGTAAAGTGTCTCTTCTCGGAAGTACAACATGTGCCCAGCATACCTGGAAGCTCTTCTTTCTCCTCATTGATCTATAAGTACAACCTCTTCCCTACCTCCCACTGTCAGAGCAGAGAACTGATTTCCCTGGTGCACGTTAGGCACCCCCCCCCCCCCCCCACCACCACCCTTAGGCTAACCTGTCCTTCTTGCTCTACTTCTGTGTAATTAAAGATGCTATGTATGGGAAAGTGCCCACGGTTAACATGGAGGGCAAAAAAAAATGGCTTTTTACCTCCTCTAGGGCCTCGTCTCTGTGGTTTTATGTATTACGCTTCCGTCTTTAGCCTTTCGTAAGCGTCTCGTCTTGTGAACAAATTAATAAAATAAGAAAGTGTGGTAATCCATCAGGCAATGCAGTATCATCACAGTGCATACTCATTTACTAAGTGCTTTATAAACATGTTTTCCTTGCAAACCAAGGTATACAGTACTATACATCCATACAGCATGGTTTATAGAGGCTGTTAATGTACTTATACATATTTACTGCAACACATCCACAATAACACATTATTAGTAGACACTTGCCTTGGCTGGAAACGCTGCTCATGAAAGTCTCTCTGTTCAAGACCAACATGTAGGTCGACAGCACAACTGTCTGCGTTCTCCTCTGTAATCTACCCGACCACAACCATTTTTGCTATTTTAACATCTGAATCTCAAAATCCCAAAATAATTCTGGCATCATCTTCTGCATTCCTTAAAGGTTACCCGAGACTCTAGCACAGCAGGGAGGATAGGGCAAGGGTTTTTTTTTTCAATTGCCGGAGAATTCGATCAGTGCTGCTGTGTAAGTGAGCTTAAATCTGACACAGACACCGAGAATCTTGTTTTCCACAGCAAAATGTGTTTAAATCCACAACTAGACGTTTGGTCAGGAGTTCATGATCACTTTACATTAGGCTATATATATATATATATATATATATATATATATATATATATATGGAAAACAAGATTCTGTGTCTGTATATATATATATATATGCATTAATTTGTGAATGAAAACACCAAAATAACAAGACAGATATAAATAAGGTTTATCATATCTCAACACATCATCAGCTTGGCTAAAACATATGAATAGTATTTAAAAAAGACTTAATTTTCATTTTGATACCCATGAAGATACCAATTGTGTGTGTGTGTGTGTGTGTGTGTGTGTGTGTGTGTGTGTGCGTGTGGGTGGGTGGGTGTGTGTGTGTGTGAACAATGTTTTTGATAGTGAGGTTGAAAGATAATGATTTATAACAAGCGGTAATCGTTGCTGTCAAACTCATATATAAAATGTTTGTAACCAGGATTGTACATGGTGAGAACAGCTGTGCTGTAGCGTAGGCTACTGCTATTTATTGATTCCCGTTTTGATTTTGAATGTTCATTTGCAGAAACAATCATGTTCTTTTTTAGAGTCATAAAAAAGTTAATGTATGCTTCATACATTTTCCATAAAACATTTGGTCCATTGTGCTGTAATACAAAGTGAGGTGCTGAGAAAAAGGCCATCTTACAAGAATAAGAGGTAAAAAGTCATAGTGTATCTTGTCTCCGTAGCATTAGCGTCCATCGGTCAGTCTTGTCTCTTATTTCCACTTCACATTACATTTAATGTGTTCTGCAACCTGTTAAGACATTTTTTTTAAATAGGCCTTTGTTGCCTGGCTCAGTTGCATTATTATCAGTTATTAGCATATTCCACCAAAATGCTAATAGCTAGAATAACCTGTGTACGTAATACGGCACCATGTGCTCAAGAATTGAAAGCATTGAAAATGAAAAAAATGATCAGAGCAGAAATGTAACATTTGGCATATTAATCTGAGGTGCTATTATGTCAAAATGGCAACATTTAGCTACATGCTCATAAGAATTGAGGGCTGAGTAGGTTAGCTAGGTTAGTTGAGTTATGTTGATAGGATTATATAATGTCAAAGTACAGTTGAGTCTGACAGAAATCCAATCATGACCCTGACCTAATTTCATGTCAATCCGATAACAGTAAAATGATTTTAGTCTAGGGATGTTGGGCCGACTGAACAGCATCTTCATCATCTATGAACCAGCCTGTGTGTGGCTAGACAGGTGCTAAACTGCTCTCAACTACAGTATCTGACACGTTTTCTTTTTTCTCATCAGCTGAAGATCCAGGTCCAACAGCAATGCCAGGAAATTCCTGTTGGGGTAGATGGCCCTCTTCTGGATCAACCCCTGCAAAGCCTGTTTTAGCGGGAGGCGACGATGGATCATGAGGTATGCCAACACCAAGGTCGAAGAGCGGCTCATTCCCATGATGCAGTGCACCAGAACTTTCCCTGAAGAACAGACAAGATGAAGGGGAAAGGGGGATTAGTGAGAGGCCTCTGTCTTATTAATATCATACATGGCTGCCCGTCTCATGCTGTGGACTTTCTTTCCCCCCGCTGTGAGCTAAAAATACTTCCCACAATTCATAGCCTTTGTTCATTTAAGAGTCCCTTTGCAAACGGGTCCTTGACTGTCTCTTTAATCCCAACTCGTCTGCTTGATAACTACTTTCAAAGGAGAAATGGTCACATTGTAGACTTAAATTCTGCAAGGTAAGACCCCTTATTATCACTGCTGGATAAAAATAGACTTACATAGTTGTGTTACATTGGGGTGACATTGAAAGGACAGCAGGGTTTATTAAGGAGTTATGTAGTGAAATAAAAGATGTGACATGCAGTAGTTTTAAAGACAACTCAATATTTTTTTTGCTGCAATCCTTTTCAGTTTCTGGATTAAAACTCACCGTGCATAAATATAATTGTGTGAAAAAGGAGTCTTGAGGAGTCTTACCTTTAGGGGACTTCAGAGCTTTATGAATGAAATCCGCTGCCGTGTGGAAGTAAACATCCAGATCAAAGTGTGTCGAGTCATCTGCTGGAATGCCACAATACACAATGTCGTTGCCATAAAATCTTTGGTTCCCTATGCTGCCTCGCTTGGAGTGTGCAGCGTTTAACACATGAGTTATACCTAATTTCTGCAAGGCAGTCTTGTTTTGGGCTAGTGCCCTAGCAAGAGCAAAGAGACAGAAAAAGGTTCAAGACTTGTTTGAGGGCTGCAATTTGACATTAGAATAACACAACAACTTGAAGGAATTAAGTAAAAGATGAAGCCTGTTTAACATTACAAGTAACAGGTTTTCACATTTTTCCTTGCAAGGAAAACTCATTATTTTCTGAATTTGAGATATACTTACACATTCCCTATGTATATGTTTGGCCAGACTTCATCAACATCATGGAGGTGTAGTTTGCATGAGTCCAAAAGCTTCTGCAGATCTTTCACGGTTAGATATTCTTTTCTCTTTCTGTCCAAGGTTGACATTTTCTGTCCAAATCCCACCCCGTCTTAGAATCGATACTGGTCCAAATGTTTGTTGTATTAAAGCACTTAGCCCGTGAGCTCCTTGCTCGGTATGATCTGTGCGAGCAGGTGTTTTTCAGCCGTCACTGGACAGTTACCCAATTTAGTGCTTAGCCCAGTGTGTAGTCTTACTGTCGCAGAGGGCACAACAACAAACAGTGCAGCACGGGCTCTGCTTTTCACACCGCAGTGGGACTCTAATTTAATAAGCCTCAAACAGAGATCAATCAATCCGCAAAGCAGCGATAATTGGATGTAATTAAGGGCAAAATGTTTTTAAGGAATGGATATACTGTTGCAGCTTCATGCAGCTAGTTTGCTGCTATGACATAAATATATTGTCAAAGGAAATATGCTGAAATGGGAAGAAATGTAAGTTTTGTAGTTGGTTGCACATCACATGAAACGGCCAACACACTGCTGAAAATGTCTATTTTCTGTTGTGTTGCAGGTCAATCTCACCCTTTACAGCTTTTAAATGGAAGATAACCATAAATTAACCTTGCCTTAAGCCATTAAATGTTTGACTATTTCTTCATGCAGGGTCGTGAATGTCAATGTTAAATGTGGACACAAGATAGTAAAAGCGTTGTGAAAAATCAGCACTGAAGTTGTGCAGGGTAGTCTAGGGTGTTTCAAAATAAGTGTACATGTTTTGAAATGAATGTTTAATGCTTGTTTTTTTTTAACTCAAACACAGCACAATTAATGTTTTCTTCAAAATAATACAAATGTTAAATCAAAAGTTGTTTTGTCTCAGTCTTAAAATTTATTCTGCCGTAGGGTGAGTTGATATTGATAATAGTTATAATTTATAAAAGGGTCCTTATCTTGTGGACATGCAGCGTAATATAGAAGTAACAATCAGGGAAAATACAGTCCATTGAATACCATTCTTGAAACAGTATAATCTCCCTCCACCTGCAGTTTCTGAATCCTGAATATACTATCTTCAGGAATAACCAACCTTTCTTCTGAAGTAAGAACATCTATTTGTTTTTGAGGTGCAGAGGATTGCTCATGCATAGTTTCATCTCCAAAGCACAAAGCTGTTTGAGGAATCCTGTGTTTGGAAAAATCCACCTATGCTCTTTGACCTTATGGATGGCCTCTAGTAAGGTGTATTGGTGGTGGATCATTAGGTAGGCCAGGACAAGGGAAGCAGACCTGCTCACTCCGACTGCACAGTGGACAAACACACGACCTGGTGGAAAAGAAGAAAAAGAATCGGTTTACAAGGAGCTTTAAGCATAACCTGATACGGGGATCTTATTCTCAATATGAATTGAGAGACTTACAAAGAGGCCGGCCTGGCACACTCTGAGATATAGGCTACTGAATGAAAATAAAGCAACACAATGGGTATTTACCACCAGCAGTGTTAAGTGCACTCCGAATATACTCAGCAGAGGGAAAAAAATAGCTAGAGAGGTCAAAGGACGGTGAGTCATCAGCAGGCACTCCATAATAATCCACACTGGAGCCGTAGAAGTCATGACTGCCCTGACAGTGCATCCTCCCGTGAGCTGCATTCACAACATGAGTGATTCCCAGCTTCCACACACTGTAGCGATCATTGGCCACTGACCTGCGGAATAAAGGAAAAGAGCAAAATAGCATCAGATGGAAACAATGTAAGGTTATTTGTATATTAAAAAGTGAAAGACTTACATGTCGCCAATCAATAGGTTACGCCAAACTTCATCCACAGGATTACCAAACCTTTTTCCTCCATACAAAACCTTCACCAACTCCTTCACAGAAGGAGTTGCAGGAGAAATTGCATTACTTTCCGGTGGATTGTTCATACTGGATGAAGAATTATACGTAACTGAGTCCTACTCTAAAACAACCCACTTGTATGATTTTTTCTCCCAACATTTATGTACAAACTGTCAGACTCAGTTGAGGATTTACTTGAACCATGTTAGCACTGACAAGGACAGGTGTTCCTGGTCTAAAAATAATCAGTGACCTATTTTCTTAATGTTACTCAACCTCACACTTCTAAATCTTAATTAGGCCTAAGTATATTTGAATATCCAATCCTGACTTATAATTGTGTTACTTTATAACTAGACACAGAAATAACTGCTTTTTCTCATAACAACCACTACTGCAGATTCAGAATTAATGACGCTGCAGTACCCAATTTCCACCAGCAAGTGTCACCGTTGCTCATCTTGAGCGCCGACCGGGTCAGCTGCTTTTTACGTGCGCATTCACTACGGACATTACAGCCTTGTATTGTCAACTGTACAGTCTATGGTTGTGAACAGTAATGCTACCCAGCGCGAAGACAGGGCGAAATGATTTCCAAAGAGCCCCATGTTATTGCAGCAAACGCCAAAACGGTTTCTTCAGATTCTTGTGAGATGCCGTTTAGCTAGCAAGCTGAATACATACGTGTCCCTGTCGTCCTCTGTTACACTTCTGTCCGGGTGAGTGAGCGTAAGGCGGGCACATTGATCAAGCTAGCAAGTAGCCTTCGAGCTAACATTAGCTACATCTGAATTAGCCTGCTGGCTGGGCTGGGCTGGGCTGGGATGTTGTTTTAGCAGAAAGGGGGCGTTCGCTTGGTTTTGTACTCTCCAGACATGCTTGTGTACAACGTCAACCACTAGATTACCAAGCTATTTAACCATACAAGTTAGTAGAATTAGCTCCCGTCCTGACCGCACCTTAATGATTGCCAGTGATGGGGGTTGATGCAGGTGGATTTTTCTCCCCCACTGGAAGTAGCTGACCGTCTCTAATGAGGTGTAGTTGTTTTGTAAACCACAAAAGCCACCCACAAAGAGACACAGGGTTTGTTACCACTGACAATTAAGTTATACTAAAAGGGGTGTAGGATGGATAGTGCCTGCTATACATAAGATTGGGGGTAATAATCAACAAGTCTTTATCCACAACTAGCACTGAAGTCTTTTTAAAGTCATCTTATGGCCTTTAGAGTATGTCGGCTCCTTGAACAAACTGTTGGGTTGAGGCTTCCTCAAATATTTGCTCAGGTTCAGAGTACTTAGTTTGCCTGTGGAGCTCAGGAATAACTTGTTTTGCACTAATGGCATTTGTCCCAAAGTGAAGTTATTTTCTGTATAGCTCGCAGTCTTGTGTTGTTTATTTGAAACTAACATTGCTGATTCAGTTGAAGTTAAGGTTGCCTGTTGCCTAACAGCGACTACTTCTCCTTAAGAATTGGTATCCAGGAAGTCAATGACAAACGGACATTTAGAGTAAGGGTGAAGCAATTAGTGACGTTTGGAAATTTTGATCATCTTCTCTCCAGCCCTTCAGAGTGGGGAAGGAAATGACGCAACACAGCGTCCGCCGCTGGACGCCCAAACACGTTGCCAAGTGGCTGAAGGAAGAGGGCTTCTGTGACTATGTGGACCTGCTGTGCTACAAGCACCGGCTGGACGGCACCAGCCTGCTCGCCCTCAGCGAGTACGACCTGCGCTCGCCGCCTCTGGAGCTCAAGGTGCTGGGGGATATCAAGAGGCTCATGGTGTCCATCCGCAAACTCCAGAAACAGAACATTGACGTGTTGGAGGAGCTGGGCCTTCCCTTTGACGGCCACTCTCCTACGGGCTCCGGAGGCAGCATGGACTGGCTGAGTAACGGAGAGCCAGGCAGCAGAGACTGTGATAGCACTGACACGGCGCCGGTGGGAGAGGAGTATCACCAGTACAATGGGAATGGGAAGTACAAGCAGCAGACGAGGCGCCTGGACCCAGAGTACTGGAAGACGGTGCTGAGCTCCATCTACGTGATGATTGTATTTGGGTTCACGTCCTTTGTCATGGTCATAGTGCACGAGAGGGTGCCTGACATGCGCATGTACCCTCCACTGCCAGACATTTTCCTAGACAGGTGGGTGTGTGACAGGCACTTTTCAACCTTCCTTTTAAGACCTCGGGGGGCACTGAAAACAACATCCATCAGCTGTGAAATGCCATAAAGAGAATGCAATTGTTTTATTCATCAACTGTCAAGACTATCACACAAGTTGGACTTTATAATTAATTACCCTAGTTCCACGTAACATGTTTCTATTGTTGTCCTTGCATATTCCTGATCGGCTATCTGTGGTTCAAAAAGGGAGTTTCTTATGGGGAAGGCTGATTCCAGGGAAATGCCACTGTGTTTGGCGAGATAAAACATGCATAAGCAAGTTACCACTTTTGGGCCTATTCAGTTGTTTACATAGAAAAAGGAATCTGTTTGAAATGTTAAAGCTTTAAATGTAGTACAAGGGTCATTTAGACTTTTGGTTAATTCGCCAACTGGGTCAATAACTAATGAGGTCAATATTGATTACTTTGTAGATTTCTAATAAATGGTTTACAGATGTAAATGAAACATCTTAAATAGTTGTTTTTGTGCTTCCACTAATCTCACTTTTTTTTCTCTCTCTCTCTTTTCAACAGTGTGCCTAGGATACCGTGGGCCTTTGCCATGGCTGAAGCCTGTGGAGTGATCCTCTGTAATATCTGGATCCTCGTGCTGCTTCTCCACAAACACAGGTGGAGTCTCTCACATCAATGCACATCACGCTAGTTCTGTGAAATACCCACAGTGTGTCCTTTAATTCAATACAAGACCTGGGTTCACTGTTCTCTCATGAATTGTAGGTCCATCCTTTTGCGGCGCATGTGCAGCCTCATGGGGACGGTGTTCATGCTGCGCTGCATCACCATGTTTGTCACGTCGCTGTCTGTGCCAGGACAGCACCTGCAATGCTCAGGAAAGGTATCATTTCTTTTTTTAATTTCTTTTTTTTCTGTATCAGTTTTAAACACTTTGCCTCTGCTCCATCTTACGAAAACTCCTGGTACTGATGTTTTCACTTTCTGTCTCCTTCTAGATATATGGTGACATGTGGGCCAAACTGCATCGAGCCATGGCCATCTGGAGCGGTTTCGGGATGACTCTGACAGGAGTGCATACGTGTGGTGACTACATGTTCAGCGGTCACACTGTTGTCATTACCATGCTCAACTTCTTTGTCACAGAGTGTGAGTAGCGTTTTAAGTCTGTTTATTTTTGTAGTTTTTTGTTTTACTTTCAGTGAAGAACAGTACCACTTAATGTATTCTTCAAAAGCCCCTGAAACGGGAAATTGCCATGTGATAGCTAATAATTAATAACTATGTGATTTCTTTAAAGTTTGTTAGGAGAGTGTCTGCTAGAGATTGGGGTTGGCATTTGTTTACCACCTTAAAATAATTGTAAGCACAAATTAAAGTTATTTTATAATTTGGCTTTACTGATGATGGTTCAAATGTTAAAATTTTAAATCTGTACAAATACACAGTTTTTCATCCTGTTAGGATGGGATATATGATGAACGTCCAGAGAATGTTTGTATTAACCGTGGCAATAGTTGACAATCAGAGCGAGACACTCAGTTGCCAAAGTTAGTCCACTTTCATCCATGAAAAGTCAGGAGCCAGTAGAAGATCAAAGCACTGAATCATGAGAAAGAGAATGGTAGTTACCATATCTAGGAACAATGTGAACTTGTTGCCATCTAGTGTCCATTACTGGTATTACAAGTTTAATAAATACAAGCGTCTGACCTGGATAGAAATACCGGTAGTCTGTGACCTTGGAATATGTTAGACATTACAGGGTGTAACAAACTCCAAAACACAACAAAAAAAAAATTGTTGAATGTATCTTAATCTGTTTTCACCTCTTATTTCACAGACACTCCACGAAGCTGGCACTTCATTCACACGTTGTCCTGGGTCTTGAATCTATTCGGCATCTTCTTCATCTTGGCTGCACACGAACACTACTCCATTGACGTGTTCATAGCGTTCTACATCACTACCAGACTCTTCCTGTACTACCACACTCTAGCCAACACCCGGGCCTACCAGCAGAGTCGACGAGCTCGCATTTGGTTCCCCATGTTCTCCTTCTTCGAGTCCAATGTCCATGGGCCCGTGCCCAACGAGTACTGCTGGCCCTTCCCTAGGCCCGCTTTGATGAGGAGGCTGATTGGTTAATGAACAGCATCAGTACTCAGTGCTGTCAGATAGCCCATCTGTTTTGTCAAGTTGCCAACTGATGTACGGTGTGCGATGTCATCATCAACAAAGAGAACTAATGTTGTCCTGTTAGCACCGACGCCTGATGGGATACACTGAGCCATACCGTCTTGTAATACGGGACTCATCTTCCACTCATCAATAAGCTCTACAAAACCCAGCAGAGTTTCTTAAAAGCCCCGTCCTCACTCTTTGCTTCAATTGAAAAAGTGAACACAGTGGAATCTCTTCCATTGGTTGCTCATTATTCACTAAAGGGATATCATTGTATGTAGCATTGACTGCATTATTTTAGTACCTCACTATTTACTCGTCTATAACAGTATTTGCATAACACGTGATGAAAGGAAGCCACGTTGAAAAGTTCTCAGGCAGCAGTGTACCTTATCCTTCACAGAGGTTGCCATTTTCTGTGCGATTACAGCGCCTGATGCATTCAAGGTTTGGACCTGGATTCTTGACTTAAAGTTAAGTCTTACCTGCCACTTTGTAATTTAACTAAACCTAACACTATGGACCACTGTTAAAGCAATATGGGAGTTTATTGGATTTATTATTATTGGAATGTTTCTCTTTTCTGTATAGAAAAATCTCTGGTTCATCGTGTTGCTAAAACAAATGTTACGTCTTCTTCATTCCCTGAGATAACTCTTACATTTCGACTGTGTAACTAAATGTTGACAGTAATTTAATCATAATGTCAGTGGCTCATTGAAAGATACAATAATGTTCTACAGACCTTTGTTTAGATAGGTCAATAGGCTTGCCTTTTTCCTCACCAGACCTAGAAAAGATAACATTCAAGAAAATGTCATATGTAGCCAAGCTGTCTTAAATATAATTCCATTTGCCAATTACCTAGAGTGTTTGGATAGGTTTCTCTGCGTAGAAATGTCCCAAGTTTTTTATGTTTACTGTCGGATAGATGTGAAGTTATTTTATTTTATATAATAGTAGTAATAAGTAAATGACCAGATTTAAATTCAGTTGGAGAGTTTCCCTGATAATAATCCCTAACCAATGAATCTTAGTAATAGTGTCCTTAAATTTGTATGTATTTTCTTTGTATTAATTTATTTAATTTTGTAAATGTTTAAGTATTTTTATATTTCATATACAGTGTTACAGCAACATGCACATGGAGAAATATGTTTACAGTTGCTCTTAACTATGTATTTGTTTGAAACACAATGTGCTTTTCAAGTGTAAACGTAGATTTTCAGATTGGCCTCAGCATTTCATCAAGGGAAACTTGCCACTGTACTATGAAATGCTGTAATTGATTTAGTCGTTACAGCATGTTAGAAAAACGATTCATGTAAATGGCATTGACAGTCTACAACACGCCATTTCATCTAGGAGTGATGCTAATGTGTGTGAATATGCTCCTACAAAGCCACATGACTTGTTTCATGTCGTTTCCATCATTAAAGAGCTGAAATCAGAACACCAAGTACTTATTTATTTCCCCCACTCAAAGCATAACCACATAATGCGTGTGTTATAGATGTAAAACTGCACAAAGTCTTCGGCATGAAAGATAATCGGTTCATAAAATTGGCCGAAGCTAATGTTTACTCTGCATTTTAACCAATAAGTCTTGATGGTGAGTGGACAGGAGAGGAGAGGCAAATGGTTCAGAGTTTTGTCGCATAGTGTGGGAGAAACCTCCTCGTCTTAAATGTAACCCATGTGAGGGGAATGGGTTTTCAATTTTAATGAACTTGTGATATTTAATTATCTTTCCATACATTTTCTTATGATTGCAAACATGAAATTGCTTATTTTTTTCTCACTATATCAGTCATTCATATCCAATTATTGATATGGGCAATAATTTAACTCTACAAATCACTTCATAATTATTACGTTTTACATGGCTGTTAAGGTTAATGATATTGTACTTGATGAAACTATCTTTACAAAATACATTTTATTTCAAGTGCTTAGCCTACATTGTGTAATTGTAGTATCCTATAATGTTAATATTTTACTTATATTACTATCATTTTTTTAAATATTTATATAGCCTATTGTAGTAGTAGGACTATAAGGCACATGTTCTCTTTATATTTTACATACTTTTTCTTTCTATTTAAAATTGTATTTTCTAAAATGGGAGGAACTGTAACGAGACCGAATCTCATTAAAACAATAAAGTGTTGTTGATTCTGACTCTGAAACAACATACATAAAATCATAGATAGTATATAAAAATGCATTAAAGTTTTTCAATTCAGGTTTTTATGAATTTTATCTTTGACTTAAATGTTGCACGTTATAGGCCAATACATTGATGTAGCGTTATAATCTTTTATCATTTTTATTGTATATTTGTCTGCTGTCACATTTCGTCTGCGCATTGGTTACCATGGTGATTTAGATGTCTTTGTCTTGCCGGTGTCAGGTGTCACGTGGCATGAGCAATGTCGACTCTTGCGAATGATAGTAGCCTCGTTTGAGTAGGTGCCATCTGGCTCAGACCTGCGCAATTATGACGCGCGTCTTGCTGAGCGCACAGCATTTTTGCAGCATTTTTGCTGTGCGCTCAGCAAGACGCGCGTCATAATTGCGCGGGTCTGAGCAAGACGGCTCCTATTCAAACGAGGCTAATAATTAAGTTTCGCCAGTTCCGAACCCTAGGACAAATACTTCTTTAGTTGTGTCGAGAATTACATGATAGGCCTAATATGTTTATCTCGTTTCGATTTACTGACGGGCACAAACATAAACAGCTGTATCCCGGGGTCCTTCGGCGCCGAGGTCAGGAGGGTGTTTGTTCTTGTTGCTGCGGCACCATATCGTCCTACACCGGGTTCACTGTTGCTTTCTCTATCAGTTTTTCCTGCTTTACAAGTTGACAGCGGCACCGCCAACAACAGTTATACTCGGTAAGTAACTGGCCGTGGAATTTCTAAGGTTCCTCATGTTGTATTTCGTTGGAAAGTCAGAAATATTGGTATCATTTGCTAGCAAGAAAAACGCCCCCAACCACCCTCATGTGTTTTAACTCCTTTTAAATAAAATAGTCAGCTGTGGCAAAGTCATATCTTATAATTGACACTGCTGTTCACACCTTTTTGAACAGCAAACAAAACGAAACAGTAATCTTTAACTGCCTGAGCATCTAGTTAACAGAAAAAAACACTATAATTTTAGTATAGTTTCTTCTTTATTCGCCATTTTATCTCAAATGTCATTCTGCAAACCTCTGCTTTCACAGTTATATTCATGAAGAATTAAACCATCAGTGGTAAAGAAATAAAAAGGCGCGCTTTAAATAGCGTATGGCCAGGTGTGCTGTTGCACCTTAAGCCCAAGCCTTTGGTATAACCTTGACACTGAGACGTGACAGTAGAATGTAAGGGTAATGGAGACCAAATCAAGTGCTGTATGCATGTGTCTGACGATGCTGTAACGCCAGTGACAGCAATAAAAAAAATTTAAATAAAAAAAATGGCGATTTGGGAGCTTAAACATAACAAAAAAAGTATCCCAATTTAGTCAAATCTTATTATTTTTAATAAATGTTATTTATTTGTTGTAAGTTTAAGTAGGGTTTTCTTGCTGAATTGTTTCAGAATTGTACTACAGATACTTAAAAAGTCTTAGAGGCATTACATTTGCTAAACTAAAAATAAGTTCTTCATGGGTATTAAAATGTTTTAAATCAATCTCTCAAAAGTCTTAAAAATGCTCAGAGTAGGATTTTATTACTTCTTTTTTTCCCTGACGTTGCAAAACCCATTGTGATAGATGTATATCCGTCCCTGCTATTAAAGGTGTCACCAGTTACAGGTCACAGATGTTTATTTTTCCTGACTAGTGATACACATTCTTAGATTTAACCACCGACTGCATCTATGGTCTTTGTATCCATTTACACTCTCTGAAATGTCCTTTTTTATGACAGGCGAAATGGCAGTTCCTCCAACATACACAGACCTCGGAAAATCAGCAAAGGACATCTTCAATAAAGGATATGGTAACTGGAAGCAAGATAAAAGGCAGTTTTATAAGTGTGTATTTATTGCCCCCCCTTAAGAGGAAGGTCGGCTGTTTGACATTTATTACAGTTTTTGTAATAGTCCCTTACTGTCATTGTCCTTGCAGGTTTTGGACTGGTTAAGCTGGATGTGAAGACAAAGTCCTCAACTGGAGTGGTGAGCTTAGATGCTACCTTAGATATACAGGAGTGCATTGCAGTTTATTATCAGCAGATTTTAGGTTATAATAACAGTTGTATTGGAAATGAAGTTGAACATGAACATGAAAGTGCTGCTCTGAAATGCCACATTTATTTTTGAGGTAACTTCAAATTATTTTGTCCAGTAGAGGTAACTCGCATGTATATTTGCAACTTCGAAATATACCGTTCAGAACATCTTTGCCAATCTCCGTCAATATTTGGTATCCGCCATTTACTGTATTTATCCAACTCTAGTGCACTGTCATGCTATGGGGATAAACATCTCCTAACTGCTGTATTGTCTTCAGGCAGGGTTCATTTCCTCCTTTATTTTCTTTAGGAGTTTAAAACATCTGGATCATCCAACGTAGACACCAGCAAGGTCACCGGAACCCTGGAAACCAAGTACAAGTGGTCCGAGTATGGGCTAACGTTCACAGAGAAATGGACCACAGAAAACACACTTGGAACAGAAGTTTGTGTTGAGGATCAGGTAAACTAAAAACTCTGCTTTGTTGCCGGTTATCCCGCTAACAAACTGCTCTGATTGAAGTTTGACTGATGGAATGATTTTCTTTAGATCACCAAAGGGCTGAAACTTACCTTTGACACTACATTTTCACCAAATACTGGGTAAGCCACCGTTAATCATACAATTATAAAACCATGTTCCAATACTTGTATACCAACATAATATGTTCATTTTCCATTTTATTTTCTCATTTCCCAGCAAGAAAAGTGGCAAGGTGAAGACAGCTTATAAAAGAGAGTACCTTAATGCTGGTTTTGACGTCGATTTAGATTTTGCCGGTCCCACTATCCATGGGGTAGCAGTGGCTGGCTACGAGGGCTGGCTGGCTGGCTACCAAATGTCCTTTGACACAGCCAAATCCAAGATGACCCAGAGCAACTTTGCAGTTGGTTACAAGACCGGGGACTTCCAGCTCCACACCAATGTGTATGTATTTTTGTTTTTTGATCACCAAGTATTGCAAAGCAAGATGAATAACTTAACTGGAGAGTTACACAAGTATCTATGGACCATGTGGGGTTTTTGACATGTAAGTGATGATTTCTCTTCTCAGAAATGATGGTTCAGAGTTCGGGGGATCCATTTACCAGAAGGTAAACGACAAACTGGAGACTGCTGTGAATATTGCCTGGACCGCCGGCAGCAACGGCACTCGCTTTGGCATTGCTGCCAAATACCAGTTAGACTCCAGTGCCTCCATATCAGTAAGTATCTGCAATCCCCTCCTCCTCTTCCCAAGGAAGTTATGTTTCCACTCCTGTTTGTCAGAAGTGTATCTCAAATATGTGTTAACAGTTCAGTGATATGTTTTTGGGAATCCAGCCATGGGTCAAGGAAGGAGCGATTGGCATTTGGTTTGGAGGATAAAAAAAAACATTCTTATAGGACATTTTTGAACATTTCTACTTTTTCTCATGAAATATGATTTACTTTATTATATTTCAAGTAAGTGTATTAAATGACTTAACTTTCTGAATAACAAATGGAAAAAAATAATAATAATAACAAATGTGGAAGTGGTATAGCCTTGTAGGCAGTGCTGTATATATTTTCAGAATTTTAGTTGATTAATCTAATGCTTTTTCTCCAGGCAAAAGTGAATAATGGCAGCTTGGTAGGAATTGGATACACCCAGACTCTTCGGCCTGGTGAGAACCATCTCTAGTCTATGATATATGACACCAACAAACACTATCTTCTGTTTTTCAGTGACTTATAATATAGATATATATACACATTTTTGTATTTCAGGTATGAAACTAGTCCTCTCTGCACTGGTGGATGGGAAGAATATCAATGCTGGTGGTCACAAACTTGGCCTGGGCTTGGAGTTGGAGGCATGAGGATCTGCTCTTCCATTTCATTAGAAGAATAGCAATATCAGCTGAATTCTGACCGTGAGCGTTTCTAGCAACAGATGTTAAAGAAAAGATGAAGCCAAAAAGCATAAAAAAGAAACCCCAGTTCTTGAGCACTGTTAAGATAGAAACCTCTCCTACAGCCTCATTTCATTGTTACTATAACTAGTGCTGTTTAAAATCACATGTATTTATGAATCAGTTTCTCCTTTCAATTTTTCCACTATAGTGACATAAAACAACCTTCTGTGTCCAACATGTTCGGGAATGGTTTCAAAAATATGTTTGCTGTGATACCATAGAATGTAAATCCAAGCTGTTGTTTTGCACAGTAGAATATACATTTTATTTAAGCTTTTTCTCCTTTTGTTTTATTTGCACATTTTATTTGTATATTGGTAGTAATGTTCTGCCTGTTGAAAGGGTCACTCCCAACAAAATATGCTTTTCACGACCAAAGCCAATCTTATTGGCTGGTCTTCTTCACTTATCTTTTTAGAGAGGCTTTATTGTAATGTGTGATGAGTTTTGAGACCTCCTACCTGAAATAGCTGCTTTTCAAGTTCTAAGACAATTCTAAATGGATTTTCTTTCCCCTCAGTGTGACTGTGAGTGACACAATATCTGAGTTACTCATCCGATTTTCCCCCCATTTCCAAGGACAGTGACACTAATTATGATGAAGTGGTTTGTGTGTTGGCGAGTGTATAACCGTTGCAATAAAGTCCTTAAACCAACCATTATCCTCCTGTTATTTCACATCAATACAGAATCAGACTGCATGAAAAATGGTGTGAAAGAAATGGCATGTGAATTTTTATTAATCAAGCCCCTTTTTGATCGATTCAAATGTGGCACTTATCTAACTGTAAAATGTATAATCATGAGGTCATTACAGATTCTGAGGTAATAAAACAGGAATTGAATTACTTAAAAAAATAGTTGTTACATGATCTCATTAACCCTCTGCTAACACAACTCCAGATGGGTTTAAGTAACATCCCATACCCCACATAATAGTTCACCTAACTGTAAATAGACAGTTTTGCTGCATTACCTTACGCTTATCAGACACCTGTCCTATATTTTGATGGCCAGTGTGAGCCCATCTCCCACAGTGAGCATGCTCAGGTTGATTCGAGTGTCCCGGTGCAACTTCTTGTTCAGTTTGTCGATTGCCACGGTGTCTGCATCATCAGGGGACGGATTCAACACACTTCCGCCCCACAGCACCTGCAGATACCAAAACAAACAAAGCAGTTGTTGCTTGAAATATCCTAATGAAAGAACTCAAGACACCTATTGTTTGATTTGGGTAAAGCCCTTACATTGTCGATTGCAATGATTCCCCCTTTCCTCAACAGTTGCAGAGACTTTTCAAAGTAGTTGTCATAGTTAACTTTGTCTGCATCAATGAAGACAAAGTCAAATGTTTCCGCCTGGCCAGCCGCCAACAGATCATCTGAGAGAAACGAGATGGAGCAGAGAGTGAAAGTGAATTTCAGGTTATAAGCAACATCTCCATCACAAAGTACTCAATCTGAATCTTAACCCGTCATAAGATTCTGGTCAACATGCGTTACATCCCCACAGCAACATATTCCCAATATCCTTTAAAATGAAATAAGATAACATCTTCCTAATTTTTTGCCATTTAATTCGATAACCAAAAATATTATGAATAAAACTATCTTGAACTGTTTTTAAGGGTTGCCTTGAAAGAAAACATAATTTCCTGTCAAACCCATAACAAAGTCCCCAAAATCTGAAAACCATCTGATCATTTCTTAATGTTAAAAACGTAATAGTTTAGAAGTGAAAGCAATTGTGATGCATGTATAAGGAAGTAAAGTGGTTCTGTATGCTGGTTAGTGAAGTATAATTTTTAAGATAAATAAATAGAGCAAGGCCACGTGATCCCGATGATTTCTGCTCGTGACGTCCCGGTACGTCGTTTTCAATTCGCCGCATTTAGCCTATTTAAAAAAAAAAAAAAACGAAACACGTTTGTGAATTCAACTGAATTGCATAATTAACAAACTATAAACACGTTTTGTAAGACAGCAAAGAATAAAGAAGACCAGCAAGTGGAGCTTTTTTGAGGACAACTTAAATACAGGTACAAACAAAACGCTATAACCTCCAAGTTTGTGTAGGCTAGCAAAAACATGGCACCTGATTGTTGTTGTCAAATGGTAATTAAAGAAATTGCTTTAAGCTTGTGGAGCGTGTGACCGGAACATTTGCTATACCTCACATGTGTCAAACTCATGGCCACACGTTTTGATCTGTCCTACGAATCAATTCGGCCGATTTGAATCTGATTTTTCTTTTTTCATTCTTCATGGAGCCTGTGCCATAACCGCACGTTGCATACGCTCCCAACTGTTAGGAGGAAACTTACGTGGCTTACAGCTAGGAAGGAATGTCTGGTGAAAGTTCCACAGCTCAGGATTTTAAGCCATGAATTGATGAACTTGCATCTAAGAAGAGCTGTCAGTTTTCTGAGGGCAGTAAATAGGCCAATCTATGTGGCTAAATAGCATGCTAATATTGATGATTGATTGTGTCAAGTGTCTAAGGATTAATGCCAAAATTATCTGGTTTCTAACTTTTGCTTTAAATTACAATATAGCCAACTAGCTAACGTTAGCTTGCTGCTGATAGCCCACCCCTTTCGTTCCCAATGGCGGCTTGGCATTTAATTTCCAATGTTAAGTGTCAAATAGCTAACACTGGTGCTGCGTCATGATTCCTAAAAAAACAAAACATGTGATATGTTTTGAATGTGCAGAAAGTTTTGAAAAATCCAGGAGAATAAATATTGTGGCTCAATCCAGAATGCCTGAGAGCCTTACTGCATTATAGTCCTTTATAATTGTTTCACCAGGAACCTGAATGTTGTCTTTTCCTTTACAAAAATTAATAGATTTCCACCATAAATTGATGCCGAAAAGGCACAGATCGGTGGATAAAAATCCACCAGAATGCAGGAAATTAAGTATTTGACATTCAAAAATTTCGGGGGGAGCACCCCCATACCCCCCACCTATAATTTGTCCCCCGAAAATGTTGAAGCGAAAACTAGCCATTGTACGCAGTTTATATACTTACTTAGATATGTTCTTTTTATTGCTTGATTAAAAAGAAGGTATGTCAGTCTGGCCCTTAGTGTGATTATCATATCGTAGAGTGGCCCTTTGTGAAAATGAGTTTGACACCCAATTTAATTGTGCAAAATTAAAAAATTATATTTGAAAATGTTTCAAATAAGCATACATCTCTAATATCTGTTGCTGGCCCTAAATGTTCTTTTGGGACACTTTTTTTCCTCAAAATACGTGAACTTTTTCGAAATTGTTTAAGGATCTGAACTTTTGAGAAGACTGCACTTAAATACTGAATGACCATTAACCTCTGTTTAACTAAGTGTATGGCAGATTGAATCTTAACCCTGAAGTACAGTGACCTCAAGTGGCATTAAAGTAGATTTTTCTTTTTTTTCTTTCCTTTTCAGGACACCAAAACTGGATCAAGACTAAACCACAGTTAATCCCCATAGCTTGTGAGGACATAAGACCAGGTAATTTTGTTCGAAACAAGAGGTTAATAATACACACTCTAACCTAAGGTAATGACAGAGCAACAGCCCAAGCGAGATTAGAACAGTCATGGATGCGAAATCCCATTAATCCTACTTACATGTATTATTTTAGGGAAATTAAGGCACACACAAGCTTCCTGGAATGTAACCTTTGTATCAGATAATTGTTTATCTGTCAAATTTAGTACAGCATGTTAGGCCAAAATAAATTAAAAATAATTACTGTACCTAGAGTTTTCACTGCTGGCTGTAAGCGTAGATCAATTTTGTGCTCGACTCCAGCCTGTAAAAAGAAAGGACAGATAATAAATAAACAAAAACATTTATTGCAGATATGTAGCCTGATAACAGATAAGACACATGGTATTGCATCAGGTTGTCTTAAGTGAGTGTATTTTCATGCATTATAATATTTATTCTGTGTTTGAGTAGGTTATGCAAACAAAATAGTAATATAACCCGTTTAGCTATTTTCTGGATTATGATTAATCTAAATACGATATAGATATCAGCATGGATACAGCTGACTGTAGTGTAAGTTTACATATTGTACATAAGCAATGTGTTAGGCTCATTCAAAATATTTTAATTGTTTATAAATAAGAGCAGAAACCAGAATATACTTACTTTTAAGAGGCTTGAACCAGCCAACGTTTACAAGCCCCTTTGTTGGATAAACGATTAATTGATTATCAAAATTGTTGTGGGTACGTTTTCTGTCAACCTACTAATCAAATAAAAAAAATATTTTTATAATTGATTATTAATAGAATTGTGTTGGTGATTGTTTTCAGTGTCGCCCACACTGGTAGACTGAGCCAGTCGTCGTCTTTTATCCCACAAAAGACAGACAATTTAGTCTGCTCCCATTCAGATGCACAGCACTGCAGTACCTCAATTACCTGTGTATATGTTGTACGAAAGTCCTCTGAACTGATCAGCACTTTGCAATATGGGAACAATACAGGAGTATTACACATTATAAACTGAAACCCATGGCAATATGGTGTTCTGACAAGTAGTAAAACATATGTGTGAATGATACCTCTTTCCAGAAGGGTTTGCCAATGTTGGTGTAGTCTTCACTGACATCACATGCCACAAGGACTCCGTCGTCAGGCAAAACGAGTGCTATGCTCAGTGTGTTGTAACCTGTGTATACTCCTGCAATGAGAGGGCCACTAAAGTTAACTTTCTGCATTTATTAATATGCCTGAATTCAGACCGGTCCAGAGTATAAAAGCAACGCACCAAAGCATTAAATCCTATTGTATCTTACTAATTGTTGTGCAATATATTATCTGACTCTGTTCAAATTTAAGTATATATATCGGAGTTAAACATTAAAAAATAAAAACACCTACAGGTACCAAAAAAGAACCAGTAGGTCAGTTTCCAATGCTGAACATTTGCTAATTTATTTATAAAATTGTTGCTGTAAGGGAAAAGTTTGGAGTCTCTCACCACACAGCCTGTCCTCTTGCTGTCAACTCGACAAAAATGTAAACACACAATATATGATATTCCCCTATTAGGTGGCTCATGATCAATGTATTAATGGTTATGCCATTTTGTGGGAAATGTTCATGCTTCAGTGAAAAAGATGCGAGGTTAAGTGTCAACAGGCACTTACCGATCTCTAATGCTTTCTTGGCTTTTATTAGTTTGGCCAGATTGGCCATGAGCTGCGACTGCTCACAAGCGACCATCATGATGTTCATGGACTCTTCCATTGTCCTCTGGTAGCAATGAGCGGAAAAAAGAATTGAAATCAGTTTAACAAATGGTCCCGTGAAACGTGATTACGTCGTATGACATTAACAGCACTGCTCCGGATACAAAGACATCCTCACCAGTCGGAGCTTCTTCAGGACCGGATGCTCCCTCATGGAGTGATTGAGGACGTACTGCATCAGTGGGTCCACATTTCCCCCGTCGTGACTTTTGAGGATGCTCATCCTGGAAGATTTCCTTTTCCCTGAGGGCACACATGACATGAACCATGACACAATTATAAAGTTTTTAAGTGCATGATTCCCAGTACCATCCAGCCCGTACAACATTTCAGGATCTTGAAGTCTGGTCTAGTAAATGTACAGTAGTTCTTTGATTTAGATTAGATAACTTGAATGATCTCAGTGAGGAAATTTTATTATTGAACCAGCAGCAACAGATCTAGATAAAGGAATGAATATGGGGAAGTGCAAGACAATATAGCTTGACATCGAGGGGACAATACAATCTGTCTAATGTAAAAAAAAAATGTGACATCTGTGTTGCATGTGCACTAAAGTACATCTAATATTTAGTTGGAAATTGGAATATTTCTTAAACATGTCATTTCAGGAACTCTCTGTAAAATATATATAATTGCTGCACAGATTATAAAGCCAACTGAGGCAAATTGCTTTTGTGATATTGGGCTATATAAATAAAACTGATTTGATGTCGATGGATATTCACACTTTTTTTGGCATTTGTTATAATGCTTTATTAGACCGCTTTTTTTGGATAGACAGATTAAATGGGGCGTAGAGGGGAATGCCATGTAGAGAACAACCACAAGCTGGACTCAAACCCGTGGACTGATGCTTCTGAGGACTGGGCCTCAGTTTTTTGCATTTTTTTCAATGATTACTGAAAGAAGCAGCCACGGGAAATTCTAAGTGAACTTTGTACTAAGCGGCTAATCTGTGTACCCTTGACTATGTAACATTGTATGAGGTTAAATAAATAAGATTAACTTGATAAGGCATAGCCTACCTTTAGATTAACTCTTAATACAGTCGGTAATACTTTCATTTTTTTGTTTTTATCTCCATGTCATATCCCAGTAATGTCCAGGTTTTAATATTCAGTAAGCTTAACAAAAAATCCACAAAACTTGAATTTGTGAAAAGGATTTGTTAAACATGTTTCCTCTGTCAAGGTCACATGAGTTCTGCACTAAAACCCCATGCACATTGGCTATCTTAGACTTGAGGGCAGTTTTAAACCCCGTGACTGAAAACATCCCACAGTCCCCAGCTCCCCAACCCACACATAGGCAACACAAACACACTCCAGTTCACTGAGTCCAGACCGGTTACCGTAATAGCGACGTTAAAGCCTAATAAGTAACTAAGCCGGATCACCTTCGCTCTTACCAAAGACATAACCGACGACAAATACGGCTCCCAGTGTGACGGATCCGACCAGTGCCTCTTTTGAAATATTACGAAAAGACATAACTTTAACAATGATTATAGACTGCTACACGACCATTCATTTAGCGGACCCAAGTTTAACCTCTTCCGCTTTGGAAGCGCTTTTACCGTATTACTACGAGTGGGCGAAGTTTAGCTGTGATTAAAGGGGTAACCATAAAGGGAGACTTCAGTTGTGAATACATCGGCGCACTGTGCCTTTAAGAGACCGACGAATGCCTCTGTCTCCGTTTGGCAGCAATGCACGTAGAACAGACAACACCATGCAATATAAAGACTTCAGCTGAGTAAAAATGAGACAGTAGTCGAATACTTTATTGATTAACCTAAATAATTAGACACATCTCTCCTTATGAAACGTGGCAGAACGAAGATTTGAGCCAAGCACATAAGGCATCTTCTTAGCGTTACATGTAAAAGCAACTCACCACTAAATTGTATCAGCAGATGTAGGCCTACTGGTCTGTTGGATTCTTGATACTACTAGCTGTAGTGTGGTCTGGCTGTACGTGAGAGCGACTGACTGAATTCCTGTTTCAATGAACCTGAAAAAATCAGCCCCTCATGCAGAAGTTAATATGGTCATATGACCTGCAGCAGCTCATATGATAGGATTGTAAAACAAACGCCCACTGAATTGTCCCCTTTTATTGGATGATATCTGGCGATTTAGAAATACTTTGTCAGTGCACAAAGTGTATTTAGTCATGACAATGTACTTACACATATTAACAATACAATATCCTCTGCGGAATATTCCCATTCAGAGTTTGAGCTGTTATGTCCTGTCACGTGATGTTACCAAGATGCTCTGAGATTTAGGAGTTAATAGCCTCGTTTGAGATGTCGCCGTCTTGCTAAAACCTGCGCAATTATGACGCTCGGCCTGCTGAGCGCACAGCATCTTTGCAACATTTTTGTTGTGCGCTCAGCAAGACGTGCGTCATAGTTGCGCAGGTCTGAGCAAGACGGCTCCAAGTCGAACGAGGCTCTTTTGTTCCTGCAGCAGCTAGGCTTTTTAATCCGGACTACTGATTTGATTTTTGCACATTGCTCAATTGCATTGTATTTCTATGTTCTAGTTGTGCATACCATGGTGGCAAACCAGTTTCCCCATTGGGGATCAATAAAGTAAATCCTATCCTATCCTTATGTAGCAAAGAGTTGGCTATATTACTTTTATATAAATATTTTTTTATTACTATTTTTTACAGATTCACTGATGTGTCAACAGCATTCATTTGCAAAGTAAATAGTTACAGATGTCAGATACCTGTAATGTAGTAAAAAGTACAAAGTTGCGTGGCACTCAGGACATTTCTACACTTCAGCTACTAACAGTATAAAGTTGCTTTGAAATCATTGACACAAAAGTGCCCAGTAGGACAATAAGAAATGTTTAGAATAATATATTAAACAATATAGCAAAATGTGTCTGATGAATTTAAAATTTGAATAAAGTAAACAAGTCTCTATAAATTGAGGAAACTCGCACAACAAAAAATATTTGAATATCTCATACTGTTTACAGTTTTTAAAACCTTTTAAAAAATTCTATTTTGTATTTCTAATCCATTTAACCCCAGCAATATGTGCTACATCCTTTATGTCCAAATTCAGATAATGCTTTGACTAAATGGATAGTTTCTATACAGTGTCAACAACAAAAGCACCTGTCAAGATAAGATAATGGCAGTTATTTGATTGGCTGCTTCTCCCAGAAAAGCATATTATAACAGACACATGTCTTTTGCTAATACAAAAATCGAGCTGCAACAATTAGACTAGAATAATTGATTAGTTTACCTTTTTAGGGGGCCAAGCCCGAGCAGGAGCTGGGACCGCGTTATGCAGAGCAACGCGGTTCCCAAGCCCTGCTGGGCAGGGAACCCTATTGTTTTAGTAAGGATTATTATTATTATTATTATTATTATTATTATTATTATTATTATTATTATTATTATTATTATTATTATTATTATTTGTACCTCCCTAAAACTGTGTGCAAAGCCCAAACCGTAAAGGGTGCACACATGCCAATTGCATGACTAGATCCAGGTCCGTCCGGACTACGGAGACAAAAAAATTCATGCCGGCCACTAGGTGGTGCTACAACGGAGGAAAACGCGTTTGGGGTCATAACTCCCACACCGAACGTCCCACAGTCAAAAACTTTATATCCACTGGATTCACTGGAGTCAGCTGCATCTTTTGGCATAGGCCACGCCCATTTGCATCGATATAGATTTTTCGCAAAAACTGCAAAACTGATTTTTCGCTACTCCTCCCACAATTTTTGAACAATTGACACCAAACTTTGCACAGAACATCTACCGACCCATACGGAAAGAAATCATATAAAAGAATTTTGATCCGACCATTGATAACAAGACGGTAGCGTTTTAAATATTTGTTGATTAGCTACGTTTTACGTAGAAATTCATGAATCCAAAATCATAAGTCGGATCAAGTCCAAATTTTAGACATATGTTGGGGCTATCCTTAATTGCGTTCAATAAAAAATTTGGAGAATTTCGCCATAAGGGGGCGCCATAAATTAGGAAATATATATATATATCTCCTAATTGGCCAAAGGAATTTTCTTAAAACTCAAGGGAAACCATCAAGGGGCATACCCGAGTCTATATAAAAAATATGGCCAAGAAATATTAATATGTAAGGGACTTTTTAATAAAATTAGATTTTTTTTTCCATCAAAGAGTTTAGGCGCAATTGCTAATCTCAGCTAGCATGTCCATTGACATTACATTGTGTAATTAGCTCCAGCTGCCATTTTAATCTGCTTTTGCTCATAACTTGCCAACCAAACATCGCACATTAAAAAACTTGACATCCACTTGTTCTGTGAATTGAGCTGCATCGTTCATCGTTCTTGGCACTTTCGCGAAATTCATCCATAAGGGGGCGCCAAAAGCACACTAAATGTATATCAGCTTGTAAACAGCAATACCTATACAACTCCCAAAGGAATTTTCTTAAAACTCCAGGGAAACCATCAAGGGGCATACCCGAGTCTATATAAAAAATATGGCCAAGAAATAGTAATGTGGGCGGGACTTATTCAGAATTGCTCATTACTCCCCAACCGAACATCCCACAGTCAAAAACTTTACATCCACAGATTCACTGGAGTCAGGAGTCACTGGAGTGCATCTTTTGGCATAGGCCACGCCCATTTGCCCATTTGCTGAATTGTAGACATATGTTGATGCTACCCTTATTCGCGTCCATAAAAGAAAATGTCGCCATAAGGGGGCGCCAAAAACACAAAAAGTATACATCTCCTCATCCACTATAGCCTATTTCTATGCTATTTCTTTGCTTTTTGGTCTATAACTCCCAAACCGAACATCCCACATTCAAAAACTTTACATCCCCGGACTCAGTGATGTGAGCGGCCGGCGGCACGGTCTGCGACACCCGGGTCCCGAGTTGCGTCGGAAGGCTTGGCCCCCGGATAACTGCTTGCAGTTCTAGTTTGTTTTATATCATTGTTGCATCAATATCTGGACTTGGACATTTGTCACATTTTTCAGACATTTTAATGCTGGTAGTGAAGGAGGGATGGCTGGGTTGGTCTGGCATCTATGGAATTCCATTTGTTTGCCAATGCTGCAAAATTCCGCTTTAGGGCTGTTTTATTACAAAATCTGAATTTACATACACTCAACAAAAATATAAACGCAACACTTTTGCTTTTGCTCCCATTTTTCATGAGATGGACTTAAAGATCTAAAATTCATTCCAGATACACAATATTACCATTTATCTCAAACATTGTTCACAAATCTGTCTAAATGTGTGATAGTGAGCACTTCTGCTTTGCTGAGATAATCCATCCCACCTCACAGGTGTGCCACATCAAGATGCTGATCTGACATCATGATTAGTGCACAGGTGTGCCTTAGACTGTCCACAATAAAAGGCCACTCTGAAATGTGCATTTTTTTGCTTTATTGGGGGTCTGGGGACTCAGAACCAGTCAGTATCTGGTGTGACCACCATTTGCCTCATGCAGTGCAACACATCTTCTTCGCATAGAGTTTATCAGATTGTCAATTGTGGCCTGTGGAATGTTGGTCCACTCCTCTTCAATGGCTGTGCGAAGTTGCTGGATATTAGTGGGAAGTGGTGCACGCTGTCGTATACGCCGGTCAAGCACATCCCAAACATGCTCAATGGGTGACATGTCCGGTGAGTATGCTGATCATGCAAGAACTGGGACATTTTCAGCTTCCAAGAATTGTGTACAGATCCTTGCAACATGGGGCCGTGCATTATCTTGCTGAAACATGAGGTGATGTTCATGGATGTATGGCACAACAATGGGCCTCAGGATCTCATCATGGTATCTCTGTGCATTCAAAATGCCATCAATAAAATGCACCTGTGTTCTTCGTCCATAACAGATGCCTGCCCATACCATAACCCCACCACCACCATGGGCCACTCGATCCACAACATTGACATCAGCAAAGCGCTCACCCACACGACGCCACACACGCTGTCTGCCATCTGCCCTGAACAATGTAAACCGAGATTCATCCGTGAAGAGAACACCTCTCCAACGTGCCAGACGCCATCAAATGTGAGCATTTGCCCACTCAAGTCTGTTTCGGCGACGAGCTGGAGTCAGGTCAAGACCCCGATGAGGACGACGAGCATGCAGTTGAGCTTCCCTGAGACGGTTTCTGACAGTTTGTGCAGAAATTGTTTGGTTATGCAAACCAATTGTTTCAGCAGCTGTCTCAGAGGTTGGTCTCAGACGATCTTGGAGGTGAACCTGCTGGATGTGCAGGTCCTGGGCTGGTGTGTTGACATGTGATCTGCGGTTGTGAGACCGGTTGGATGTACTGCCATATTCTCTGAAACGCCTTTGGAGACGGCTTATGGTGGATAAATGAAAATTCAATGCACGAGCAACAGATCTGGTTGACATTCCTGCTGTCAGCATGCCAATTGCACGCTCCCACAATGCTTGTGGCATCTGTGGCATTTTGCTGTGAGACAAAACTGCACATTTCAGGGTGGCCTTTTATTGTGGACAGTCTAAGGCACACCTGTGCACTAATCATGATGTCAGATCAGCATCTTGATGTGGCACACCTGTGAGGTGGGATGGATTATCTCAGCAAAGCAGAAGTGCTCACTATCACACATTTAGACAGATTTGTGAACAATGTTTGAGAGAAATGGTAATATTGTGTATCTGGAATTAATTTTAGATCTTTAAGTCCATCGCATGAAAAATGGGAGCAAAAACAAAAGTGTTGCGTTTATATTTTTGTTGAGTGTACAATCCTGTGTGTCAAGTTGCCAGGATTAGTGAGGAACTTTTGTTATGTATTGTGACCTTTACTGAACTTTAATATCAAACTTTAATATGTCAAAAAAGGCTTTGAACTTTATTTACTCAGTAACTCTTCAATAACAAAATTGTTTTTGTAACTAGCTAAGGAAGATAAAGAACAGAATGATAAAAAAGACATATCTACACCTATATTTAACAAATAAAATAGACAATAAAAAACTTTGAAGTTGAATGCATGTAGTAAAGTTGTTCATACAGAGAGGGGCAGTGTTGTCAAGGCAATAAAAGCTCTCATACTCATCTTATACATTTTGGAAAAGTACTTGATTACCATTTTGTTTCCCATTTTCAATATCTTTGTTAGTTGAATGCTTTACGTATCTTAATGTGTGGATTATATGATTGGTCTTTTAATAAAACACACATGATGTGGAGTGTCCTGTAAGTTAGATACCATGTGATTGTTGTGGGTTGAGTCTGCTTTTGTTTCTGGCATGGTCACACATAACTACAAACTTTGTGTGACTGTTGAATGAACTTGTGTTTACATTTGGCCAAAGGCTCTTATAGAAACACTTCTTATGTTCCCTTTGGACACATGATGCCATGATGAGGCCAGTCGCTTTGGTACCTTTGCGTGAGACTCACGAGTATGGGCAGGGTCAGAAGCAGAGATCCCATTATTATATACAGTGCAGGGTATAAAGTGCTGTAGATAACCTTGGGGGACGTATCTGCCAATCAAAAAAAGGAGACCAGAGTTTCCTTTTATTGGGCCATTTTTTTAATGGTGACACACTTTTTGTGAAAAACAGGATATGTTATAATTGTTTCAATTAAGCTTTTAATTAGCAATCTACCATTCACAGCTTTCATTAACACCTTACTCATAATTGCTATATGAATCACTCACTCATTAAACATAAAATAAAGTAGGGAGTAAACTGTTGGATGTAGCTACTGGCCATTACAAAAATATATATTTAAGTATGTACAGCAGTTACACAGAGATTTTTTTGTAATTTTTTATTAAATTTGATTCAGGTTTGAGCATACAATAAAATGTAAATGCAAAAGGGAAACCAATGCTTTCAGGTCATATTTTAATGATTCTTTGAAAAACTAAAAAGCAACAAGAGAACTTAAGTGAAGCATCATGCCAAAAAATATTTTAGACTGTGGAGATAACACTTTTATATTTCCTTTATTTTCAGTTTAGTGAATAAAGAGTAGACACAGACATACATTCATCCTCATAATAATTTATTTTCTTTTTGTGTGTACTGCATAGGCAATAATGTAGTACACTATATAGTTCTAAACAATGACAGAGAAACTATCAAATCCATTGCATGTGTAGGACGCATTGCTAGCCTTGTGACTGGCTATGCTCAGAGAGCAGCATTCATCCTCACAGAAACAAGATTCGGTCTAAGTGCTATTTTCTAATTACAACACCTTGTACCTATAGTTCGCTATATGACACTCTCCCCTCTCACTTATCTCCAGTTCCAATGCTGCTACCCTGTCACTGCTGCTTCCTGACCCAGTCCAGACAGCAGGGGAGGTTAAAGTATACCACCAGGGGGCTGGGACGCTTCCAGCTAGGCTGCTGAGGTGTGGAGCTCGCCTCAGGGTAAGCCTCTCATGTGAGTAAACACCATAACAATCCAACGGAGAGAGACGCGCTCCCTGGGTTCAGGAATTTTCTGGTATGCCAGAACAATGTCCAAAACTGTTGCGATGATTGAATATTATGGGCCGGCCCTGCCTCGAGTCTTCTGTCTATGAGTGTTTTATGATGTCACATGCTGGGATGATTAACGTCCTCTGAAATGTGTGGGCCCTCTTTGTATGTGTGATGAAGCAATATTCTGTTTTTATCACAGACTACAGGAATCTTTATGAGTCTATTATAATTCTCTTTACATAGCATTTGAGTGCACTTGTTAAGATTGAAGTGACCTAGTGTTACAACCATTCACCTCGTTAGTAGTACACTTTATTACTTAGCAAACATGACTTACAAATTTCAAATGAGAGCTCAACTGTGCTCGTCAGACTTCTCTTTCTCTCACACACACAATGAAATGTCATGTAAGTCAGCTCCTCTCAACTCTCAAATTTGACATTGGCAGCAGACTTTCCCTCTGACTGACAGATGAGCAAGCGATACGACTCGATCAAAAAGTGCAGCCTGACAGTTTGATTTGACAGCCCTCTTCAAACCAAATATACTCCTTGTTCCTGGCACTACATCAACTTGACAAGGGAAAGTGGTTACGAAAAAGAAAAGATGTACATATCTTTATTCTGATATAGATTTCTCTCATCACTTGTCTGTCTTTTATGCTATTAGTCATTGTCACATTGACACATGATTGAATGATCGTTTCTTGTCCCTTGTCCCTTTTCTTAATTACTGTTTTAAATTAGCTAAGTCCATGAATGTAAAAAAACATTTTAACTGCCCTTTAGTGCATTTAATTCATTCAGCCTAACATCCTATTGATCTTAGGGGTAACCGCTATGTAGCTAGTGACACACCCATCCAGCCAATGTCATTTTCTATCTGGCACGGAATCTGTGATAGGTTTAGGAGCAGTCTGGTTTAAGATTTTTTCATTTAGGTTATTTCTTTGAATTGACTTTCAACAACTTGTGCAGCTGCATGATCTCATCCACATTTGACGTCCTCATTGTTAATTGCTGACAACACACTGATTGATCCATTGATTCTCCAACCAGGAAAAAGCAGCTGTCAATAAGCTACACATCTGACCTAATTTAAATTGTTGAACAAATTAAGGATGTAGGCAGCAAAAGCAAATGGATATCACATTTTCAAGCAAACATATCTATCAGTTCCTGCTCCTCAAATGAGTCTTTTTTTTTGTAATTCTTTATCGATTAATCCACAAAATATTGGACAAAGATACATTTGGGCTTGTCTGCTTCAGACATGACTGAAATAATGGCATCACTAATTTGTCCAATAATAAATCATTTTCAAAATAATAACCCCTGAAAATAAAATCAGAACATGTTGCCTCCTTGCTTGTGCAAAAACGTCCTATTGCACTGCCTGGAACTTAAATGTATAGAATATGTGATGTGAATTATTTTGTTTCAATAATGTATAATGCAGGGCAAGAATCTTAATGGACATACCAAATACCTTTTAAAACCCAAGACCTATGGGTAAACATGACCCTTTATTAGCCATTAAACAAAATCTCTAGTCAATTATTCATCAATGTGAAATGTTTTCTGCCATTAGCACAGGGCCTACATGAAGTTGTGATCAACTCACTAAATATTCTTGTACTTGCGCTGTCATAACTCAAGTGTGTAAATCCTGATCATTGTGATATGCCTCCAGTCTGCTCTCCCTTTTAGCTAATAAAATGCATAGACCTAAATGATTCATCGCGACCATTTACATAATTCATAATTAAATCCAAACCCGATGGCTCGGAATTTATTAGTAGTGAGCATGCATGTGCCGCCATCGTGATATACTAATTAATATCTGTAGTTATTGTTGGCACATTGCTCACTCAGCTGGGGTCTGGTTATGGGGCAGGAATAATGCAATGCAACAACACATTATCTGTGCATTTAAGTGGGAATGTCTTGGAGTGATTGCCACAATATGCATTTGCCTGAAGAACTTAATGGGGGAATCTGTTTTATCGGAGTTGTCACATGTTCTAGCTAATCATTTTGAACACTGTAAAGATTAAGGCTAATGCATTTCCATCCTCTAGCTCTAGTGTAGTGCTTCAGGGCATTCTGTAATCACGCTGTATACTTTTCCCACAGTCCACAAAAACATAAGCCACATGCTCTCAATAACAACTAGAAAACTGAAAACAGCATTTCTAAAAAAGCAAATACTGTTGATTTTTTCCCCCTTTTAATTTCAACATTGTTTTGTTTGCTCAAAAATTCGTTATTCGTCCAGCAGTATGTGATTAAACTTTATTGCCACTGCAATAATAAAAAATAAAGTTCATAGTGCAGCAGGGCATAGTATGTAAACACTAAATACAGCCTACAAATATAACTAAATAAAATACAGATTAGACATTTATACAAATAAATAAATCAGCGCCAAAGGTTATATGTTCAAGAGTCAAACTAGCCTGGCTCCGCCCGCCCGCCTACTTCCGGCCAAATTTCATTTTCTCTTCAGTAGTCAGTCTGGGTGTACAGCGCATTTCCCAGATTCTACGGAGAATCTACGATCGTCCAATCAGCGAACAGAGCGAGTGGCTGAGAACGCTCCAGTTTCAGTTGAATGCTGCGTTCCTTTATACTCGGAAGAAGGAGATTTCCGACTTGGTAGTTCCGAGTTCCGACCTGTCTGTGTTCCAGTGCATCTGCTTGCGAATGTATGGACGCCTAAAACCTTTCTCGTCCAAATAACTAAACGTTAGGCTCTAACAAGTTACTGTTGCCAGGTACCGGTAGATTCATAGACTACAATATGTAGTGAAGTCGGAAATTTCCGAGTTCCCTGTCCAACTGGAAGGCACCATCAAAAGCCGGCTCATGACACACGTGATGACCAAACGTGATGCGATTGGTTGGCTAATCCAGAGTGGCACTGGGCAGATCCAATAGTTTTAAACTTCGACAGACACCCGCCTCCAAGTGAGTTAACGTTTGCCAATAACAGCACTTCCAGACCTTCTGTACAAATGAAATGAAGTACGATGGTCTGGTTGGACCAGGCTAGAGTCAGACAGCATTACCATGATAAAATATGAAAAAACTTACTTTAAATATCCATCTCTGAGATTTCTACCTCCATCCTGGAACAATGGAGGTGAATTGAGGTGGTGGAAATCTTGAATAATCCCAGACACGTTGTTTGTGTGATTTGAGTGAACTCTTTATCTGATAATGTTATTAGCCAGTTAATCAAAGAACATAAATGACAGATTAATTGATGAAAGAAATTAGCTTAGTTGCCTTTCACATTTGTTAGTATTTAAATATTACAGCTATACTATGTTTGTATGTCTGGTCCAATATGTGCTGTAGAAAATGATGAATTAAACATGGTTTAATGGAAAATCAATACAAAATTGCTAAATAAAAAAGGTGCTTAGTTGCGGTGCAAATTGGTTACATTACAGCCTGTAACAACAGTAGATTGCACTTTAAAAAATAAGTTGATGTGACCTAATAATGACACGGCTGTTTTGCAAAACTCACACGTCAGGCTAATGAACTTGTGTCACCAAGAACCTTTTCCCCTTTCTCTTATAAACTGAAATTTATTTTCAGCTTCAACTGTTAATTCAGAACCAAACCTCTGCTAACTCTCCCCCCGCAGTGGACAAACAAAGGGGTCCTCTTCAGTAATGGTCCCTGAGGCTGCACCACTATCTATTGATCTGCTGTCACCCAATTTCTCTGTGACTTATGCCCTGCTTAATTCCCATTACTGTGCACACTGAAGCCTTATCAGGGAGAACAATAGGCTTGTTGTCATTGAAGGCAGAAATATGAGCGGGGCCTGTGACAGTGTGAGCGCAAACTCATGACTTCAACTCCTCAAGCCCTCTCAGTGACCTCTACGCTCATGTAGGCCAGTCTGAAACCCAGCGTTAGAATACCAAACTCAATCTGGACCAATTGCAGATGAATCAGAAAATTGGATCTTGGTTGTTTCATAAAAACGACCCCCCCCATAAAACTGTCGCTGTGATATGTCTCCAGCAATGATGATTCTCAATTCCTGCATGCCCCTCTCTGGCTCTTCCAACCGCTGCTATCTCTTCCTTTCAATTATATGTTTCTCTGCTCTTTTAGACAAAGAGTAATAAAGCTATAAATCAAGGATCCGGCAGAAGGTATGGACATCCTGTCTCTGAACTGCTGTTGAAACTGCCATAAACCACCCACAAAGTCAAAGATAAGGATTTACAGTTATTTAACATCATCCCCGTACCCTAAATCACACTGATAAGAGAATTAAGTGATGGCTATAGGTTCTTTGTCCTCTAGCTATTGATTTTTTTTAACAGAGAGGGCCAGTGCAATGTTTTTATTGAGCATCCTATTTGCTTTAAGCTTAAGAGTGGAAATTGAGCTACTTCAAATGTTTTATTGAGCTACAGATTCTGATAACAGCATTTTTCTTGTTTAAGTACAATTCACAATGGAAACGTTTTCTAATTTAAAATCCAAAAACCTTTTGAGTATGTTGTGTTTGCCAATCAGGAGTAAACCAATAATGTAAAGGCCATCACAGCACATTTTTTATATAGCTAAGCAGAATTGGATTTGTAAGCCCTTGTATGCTCTTCTACACACAATAACTGAGTATGCCCGGTGTATCCAGTCTAAATAGGAATATTGTTCCTTCTTGGCCTTTCTAGACAAATCACATGACTTGATTTACAAGAAGACATTCGTCTATATAATTGGTATTAATATGAAATTCAGCAAATAATCTGCTTGTTAAAGCGGCCATTGTTTCACCAACCCCGGAGAGTATGTCCCTCCTAGCGCATAATGTTCCAGTTTGAACAAAGACGTGTTAAGCTTAGCGGAAGTTACTCACTCGTTTCAGCATGAAAACACTTATGTCAGCGCCTCGGAGACAGCAAAGTTGGGACCGTGCACATTTAATGATTTGTTTGCTGTTTAGCCTCAAGTTCACCACCCCGGAGCTATGATAAATGTCAAGCACAACAATGTTGCGCTAACTAGACATGCCACTGCCAACCAATCATCATGTTATTGACTGGCAAAGCATAAGGAGCTGTAATATGATTCTAAATGCTACTTTACAGCAAATCTATCTGGGTAACCATGTGGGCCGGTTATTCAGTCTGATTCAGTCTTGGTCATTTGGCTCAGAGCACCACAGTCAGTTTTGACTCTAAATGACCCAACAGGCATGAGGGCAGATCTCTTATCATGTGTCAATACTTACATTAATCCTGGAAATATCAGGGTGGAGGTACAGCTATTAATTTTTAAATGAGTGTGGCTCTAGTTTTTTCAAACCTTTTTAGCTAGTGGTTCTAAGGATAAAGGGTGTCTCATGCTGTACATATTGTAAAACCCCTTTGAGGCAAATTTGTGATATTGGACTAGTATAAATAGGCTTGACTTGATTTTGAAAGGGGTTTCTGATCCCTATGGGTTTGAGACATTTCTTAGTCTATAACAGTGGTTCCCATCGTTCTTTGTCCATACCCCACAAGGTAAACCCATACTTAGGAGTTAATAATTCATCAAAAATTTGATTTTTTTTAATCAAATGACAGTTTGACAATGTAAAAGGGGACGCTCATAGTTAATAAACCTACTATTTATAAACATAAATCTGCAGCTAACTTTTCCTTTTTGTTTCACTCTCACCACTCTAATAGTGTCAATTTCAGTCTCAGTAGGCAGCTGTTTTACAGCAAAAATGCTCTTAAAACCCACTGTACACTTCAGCTCAGCACAAACCGCAAACGGACAGCATCACTTTAACAAGTGAGAGAATCATGGACGAAACACAAATAGAAAAAAGTATGGAAAACACCTTTATGAAAAAATGTGTTATCATACAGTAGTATGTTCACAATACTGTTCCACTGAGCCAGTCAACAATTATATTAAGACTGAAATATAAAAATTTATGTTTACCTATCCAGGCATTTATACTAGTTTACGGTCACTCGTCTATGTATAGCCCAACTGGGTTTTATTTTGGCGGGTGATTCCATTTGGAACACAGACCTCCCAGTTTTTGTGTCTTACTATAGTGCTTTGGGTACAGGGGGTTAAGCAGGTGGCAAGATAGTGACAACATTGAAGGTCATTCTTTTTTGAAATACAAATAAAAACATTGAAATATGCCTATTTTAAAAAGTAATGCCATAGTCTTATTTTAAGCTTTTTTATTATATGTATTTTATTACTGCTAATAGCCCTATGGACCAATATTAATCATAGTTTACCAGTTACCTAAATGGTTTTGGGAATGTTTTGTAAATCCAAGTGCTACTGAACAAAAAACCTTGTATCTTTTAGCTGATCTTAAGACCTAAAATCTAAACAAACAAAAAAGTTGGTTCACATTTTGTATGCTCACTTAATAAGGGACAGTTCGGTAACGCACTAACATATCTTGGTTTACATTTCAAATGCAAAAGCTTCTTCACTTCTTACTATGATTTTTTTGTTGTTGCAATGTTTAGACAAAAAATAGACAAAATAAAATAAAAAGGAGAGGTAAACTATTAAAAAATAAATGCAAGCTGCATCTCTAGTGAGGTTTTGCAAACTGTGACGATATGCAGCCTTAACCCAATGATTCTGAAAAGGATTAACTGACCAAGAGCAATGTATTTGCCTATTCTCGTCTGGCCAAGCATGCTAAAGGTTTCCTGGAGACCTAAAAAAATATGTTAACACTCTCCTATTTTGGGGTGAGCACATCTCAGCACTCCTTCACAAAATGCCTTTTGAGATGACCAAGGCCACTAGTGGTGCTGTGCCTCATTAGTGAACTTTGGGAACAAAAGCACTAAGAGCAAAGGAGTCCAAAACCCACATAAATACGACAAACGGGAATTATGCTCAAATGTAAAACTCCCTAACAAATGAGATTGGAAAAACTCTCTGGGGAGTCTTCAAAGCTTTGCTGTTGTCATCAATCAAGAATATTGCCATGCAAGTCCATGCAGGACTTGGACAAACTGCTCCTTTAAGCATTTCTCTGGGAGACGTAAAAAGTGTATTTATGGTCACCATGGACAGGTATAGAGGAAGATTGGCAAACATGAAAATCAAGTCCTCTCCTGGGTGCCATCTGGCCATGTTCAGCTGTGTTAAATCATAGATGGAAAGAACAACAGTCTGGTGGCAGAGCAGTCCAGCCTGAAAAACACTGCGTTACGTTTCACATTCTCTTTACAGCCCGTTATTGGAGTCGATGTTTTGTCTTCATACCTGTTTTCAGCTCTTTAATGAACTTCATCTGTCTTGCTCTGCACATCAGTGACATGTTCCAGTATTATGTAACCTACAGTTAAGTGTGTATTACCCAACACCAAGATTTAAGGCTGTAGGAGATCCTGTTTCTGCACATAGCTTATGTGGGATTGATTTCCTTTACCGATATATGAATCACTGGGGTCATTACTGAGTCCGACTCTTTCATTAAATTGAGCTATATCTCCTGCTCCGACACAAGGCCTTCCGAGACCCCTCCACCAAGAATATAGTGTACCTCCATGGGCTATGACTGTGTTGAAACCAGCAACATGTAAAGTATAGCTTCATTTATCCCACAAATGCAAAACATTGATCCACTGTGGATAAAGAAGGTGACAACGTACTCTTGGAACCTTTTAATAATTTCAGATATATGTGGAGGGATTGTAAATAAACTGCTAAGTGGATCTGGTTGATTAATGGACAAACTAACTTGGAGTTATTTGAATTAATAATATCAAAAGTGGTAGAAAATTATAGATACAACGTTACACCTGTGTACTCATAAGTGCCAGCCTACCTCAACGCTTTCCAAAACCCTGTTTTAATTGGGAGGCTCATGATGGATCACACTGCAAGTCACCCTCACTAGAATATTACACACACACACACACACACACACACACACACACACACACACACACACACACACACACACACACACACACACACACACACACACACACACACACACACACACGCACGGGGGAAATATTGACTTTTCAAATAAAAAGACGTTAATGTAGATAATAGCCATTTTGGATCCTCATTAGTCACCGGTAATCTAGAAACACGGGCGTTATATTAAGAGTGGTGTTCACGGCTAGTCATTAAAGGAGAAATAAAAGACAAAATAAATCCAATCTTGGAACGCCTGCGATTAATCATGTGTGCCACCACTGGCTGGCTGCTTAACAGTTTTATTGAGTCATTTATGCTGGTTTCCCAGATAATCCATTTATTCTGAATAATGCCCCCCTTCATGCTCAAAGTGCTGTGTTCAGGTGATACCGCCGTAAAAAGTATTTTTTTAAGACCCTTTCCCCCCAAGACAAACATATATTACGACAATTACATATAATGGCTGACAGAAGAAAAGCAACAATTGCACATTATTCAGGGAAGCTTTTAATGAAAGTGTTAATTAAGAATATTTTCAATTATTCCTTAAGGGGATCACAAACCAAGATAGTGTCATGAATAATTTACTGCACAGTATCTAATTAGAACTATTTTAATGTAATTTTCACAGCAGAGAGCAGATAATTACTAAACAAGAGGAGCAACAAATGCAGAAATGGCTCAGTGGTGTCCCTTAAATAGCACAAGGGGCTGTGCATAGAGTCATGTGATGCGAGACATTGGAGCGATAAGCAATGATTAAGATGTTCCGGTGTACAACACAGGGGAGGATCCCGTGCAGTTGCTGTGTGGAGCGTAATCCCTCCATCCAGACTCCTGGCTGTGGCTATGATAGCTGTACATATGTGCTTCTGGAGGGCTGACAACACTCCTAAAATTCCAACAGGGTAAGGTCCAGAGTCACCCGATCCCTCTTGACCCCACACCAAGTGAGAAATGAGAAGATCCTGTTTAGTGTCCAGATGCACTGGGTTACACAGGGAAAATACTTCTGTCATATTTTTAATAGGCAACATCCTCACACCTTAATGAAGGTTTGACCGCTGTGAGTCACTGAAATCTGTTGACAGTCACAGCTAAACTCCATAATTATGTGATACAGCTGTCCTTAGATCCTGGGTTTTTAACATAATCCACAAAAATGGACAATACAAACAATGGTGCAGGCTTGCTCTCAGTAAGTAATATATTTATGTTAATATACTGTACTTGTTTACTTGTCTTTCTGTCACATTTCAAATGGCCTTTGTGAAAATGGCTTATTCCATATAACTTACTTATTCTAGTTCCAGTATGTAGGGAACTCACACTGGAAAACTGACAAAATTAAAGTTAGTGCATAACAAAAAAAACCTTAATTTCATAATGTGCTTTTGTTTGGACACTATTGTCTCACAATTAAAAAAGTACCGCTTACTAATGAGTACATACTGTATTCTATTAGTTTGCATAATAGGGAAGGCTCACAGCAATGATGTAAAGGTAAATCAGAATAAAAGGTTCAAACACTGTATAGAGAAAGTAATAATCTGTGACATGCACACACACACACAATGAAATTCAGCTTTATATCTATTGCTCTAAAATCTGTGGCTTTTCGGTAGCTTTTGAGAAGAACGAAAACCCTGACTGCTGCAAACACAAGGAGAACGTAATCAGTCCAAAACATATCTCAGAGATGTTGTTTAAACAAACTGGAGCAATTACTGCTCACCACCAAAGATGGCGCCAGAAGCCAAAGAGCACATACACTCTGACAAGGCTGCACAATCATTTCAAATTAGCTGCTGCAATATTGCAATATTAAAAAATTCTAAAATGTATTTCAAAATCTGTAATTTTACCCAGATAAACACAAAATATACATAAATAATTATGAAATACATGGAAAGTAAGAATATGGTAACAACATTCAAACATGTACTACTATCTCATATTGATCCAGGATCAGCACATAAAACTAATAATTTTGCCAAATTCACTAAAATCTGTTTACTAGTATTTGAGATATTCTGCCAAAGAACAGGGCAAGTAACTTTAAATTCTGCAGCAGTAGATATACTAAGAATCTTGAGGGTTACCCCTCCAGGTATGGCTAGTTTAAAATAAATGCCCAGCTGCATCTTTTTAGGGCAAACCTGAGCGGTCGGTTTCCATTCACCATTTGTAGATATGTGGTTTGAAAAATTAGCATTTTGAGGGTTCTCAGCAGTGTTCTCTGGAGACGTTCTCACAAGGACTTGACTAAAAGCCTGAAGCCTATCAAGTGTCCAACACAGCACGAGTCCTAGCACCTGACAAAATAGTTCTTAAGGGAGTTTCTTCTGTCACTATAAACCAGAAACAGACAGGATACAGTATAATCACGGCCCGTGTCCTGTTTCACTGACGGCAAATTCTATGCTGCACCCACCACAACTGTATACGTCGCCGTACCACAGAGCTTGATAGTTGACTTCAGAGGAATAATCCATAGGAGATAACATACAGAGAGCGGTAGATGGTTTATGTTGCACATCTTCAATTGTACACAATGATGTACTGGGCTGCCAGTAGCCCCCTTTATTCCTAAAACCTCTCTCGCTTTGATAGTAGACGGAATAATGTGATGGCTTTGAGGGAAAACAAGCTTGTTTTTTTTATAATAACATGTAGCTCATGCCTTTGAAATAAGGCGGTAAAAGACATTTGACGATGTTTGAAAACAAAAGTGTTGCTCTCTGTAACCATATGAAGCATATACTTCAAAAAGTAAATTGAAATGCCTGATCTATCATAGCGGGGACCCATGCTGTGGTTATATCTGTGCTGCCATCCCTTTATAAAGATGAATCATAACGTCTAATTCCCACAAATTATCCAAACATTATGTAGCTCTCTCATTTCCAACGCTGTTTAATCTGCGTCGGGAGTATTGGTTGTCAGTCCATGTTGCAAATACACTCCTTTCACTCTGGCAGTTCATTGTCTTTTGATGGGCCATAAAAGGCTCTGTTTGATGGATGATAACTCGGGGCATCTCTCTTTGTTGCGGGATGTGACGACTGAGTGCATGCGTATGATGTGAGGAGAAGACGCGGCGTGAATGGAAGATGTCATCGATGTCTTGCGCTGACACCAAGGCCTTAAGCACAATCTTTGATCTCTGTGAATGATCAGAAAGCAAACACAAATAAAAGATGCCAGTGTGTTCCAGTAAGAAAGTATAACTTTTTTTCCCCTGCACATTTTCCAAAGAGGTTTCTCCCTTTTCTGGCATCTCTACAGGTAGACATACCTGCTAATGTCAGGCCTCTGTAAAGATTTAGAGGCTGACAAATTGGAAAAAGGTGTTTCTACTAAGGCAGGGCATGCTCTGGCTCATACTCTATGCAAAATGTGATTTATCAAGAGAGAAGACTGCTCATGTCATTGCCTTCTGATCCGGTCCAATAAATATTGAGCGCTCTATAGGCCCTGGACTCCCCGCTGACCCTACAACATCTGCTCAGCCACTTACTACTTAATATAGTAGCTGTGAGAACAGGGCAGGTGTTTTAAGCTGGAGCCAGAGAACATGGAAAACAGATTGTGCCTCTCGGTTCATGCAATTGAATTAAAATGAGTCACCACTAGCCTTTTTCCCCATAAAATAAAATCACAAATAATATTGTGGCATGAAGGGCAGGTGGGGATATTTCATAGGTCTGCTCGACGATGGCAAGAAAAACTGAAAACATAATTGATTGCAACTCACATAAGGAATCTTTTGTGAGGTAATAATTTATACAGTAATGTGTGTATATATACTTTACATGTATATATAAAATTACTGTCATTCATAACAAAGGCTTACTTTACACTATTGCTTACCAGTTTATTGCAGACATTTATTGTAGCCATGCAGCTCTCCTTGTCCAGATCAGGCTCTTTGTGATTTTACTTTGATGTTTACTTAACCAGCTGGGTTAAGCATAATGTGCTTCATGGCCTTGACATTATCGATAACAAGAGGAATACGTTGAAGGTCTAATCATGCTGGTAGTTAAATGGACCCTACAGCTGTTAAATGTTTGCTCATGATCCTATTTGGAATCAAAGAGATTGAATATACGGTATTTGAAAGCCGACTCATTAGGGGAATCCCCAAGAGGCATTGGGAAGGTTGACAGAACTGATTACAAAATGTACGGTAATTCAAAATACATACTTTTTTAGATAGTTAGATACGTCTGGTGACACTCCAATTTTACTGTCAACAAATCCCAAAAACCATACCACATACTGCTGTTAATTACCACTAGCACACCAAATCCTCAGCTAAAAATAGTGCCCAACAAATGCACACTTTACTCCTGTTTGAATACAACGGCCCCCAGCTGACTTAAGAAATAAGGGAGAAAAAAAAGGATATATCTCTGCCCAGTTTTAAAAGATGCTGGAACCAATTGGCAATGAGTGCCACAGGAGTCTGACAGAGAGTGAGAGACAGGTTATCATTAGCTTTATCCTTAAAGTTTTCTTAAAAAGTATTTAACTCATTGCTACAACTCATCAAATGCACAAAGAACACAAAACTGATTAAGTAAAAAGTTAACACAGAGTTTTGCCATGGGCCAAGTAACTTGTGATAAGTTTATGGTGCAGATCCAGGAATTTCTTAAAGATGATGCCATAACATTGTGGGATAGGGCACCCTTTAACATTTTCACCGACTTATTTGCTTCCTCTTGACTACTGAATTTACTTTGAATAGAACATTCTGGCAAATGTATCCTATTATCATGTTAAGTGCATGGCTATGATCATTAAAAATATAAACTTAATTGGTTTTGGAACTATGGGTGCTGTCTAGTTCAAGGTTGGCGCTCAGAAAATCAACAACGGCGCTAAGAATGATGGTGGAGTGTGCACTTGTGCTCACATGTGTGGGTGTAACACAGACTGAAACCACATTTCAAATCTCCTGTCTGTTGAAAATGAGTAATGTGCTGCAGATCATAGCCTCGGGATAAATCCATATCTGAAGCGGTGTTTGAAGGATATCAAAAAACCCAGGATCCCTCAAATTGACCCCTGTCATTTCCTTCAACAATGTATATATATGCTTCTTTTTTTATATTCCTTTGTGTCTTTTTCTACCATATGAGCTCAGCTTTATGCTATACACAGCTATCCTCAGCCATCTGGTTTTCATTTCCTGTAAAGGCTCAAGATGGTAGGAGAGTTTAAAAAAAGGAGCCTCGTTTGAACCGGGGGCTAATGTAGTCAGGATGGAATCTGTCACTCAGTCTATTGCATGTTGATGACTAAGGGCAGTTTCAGCTGTAAGCAGTGCATGATTTATGGACACCGGGTGAACCCTTGTAAGCAAAAGCCAACTAGGAGATCAGAGCAGCGACCAGGCTCTCTTTTTTGGCCGCCGCTCGCCTTGCATTTGCTTTCCGTTCATGCCAAAGTATTTCGCACGGCAATTAGCTCCGTCCTCATTTGGGTCTGCAGTCCCAGCGGGTTAGCGAAGCCATTTATCATCCTCGGGGCTTGGAACTCTGCTGCTCCGTCTCAGGTAGTTTTTTTGTAAACAGTCATTGGCTCGGCTCTTTCCATTTCACCAAATGAGAGGGAGATACGGTGGATTTTGGAGGTTCTGCCATCCATCTGTCGGTCACTTTGCTTTTCCTCCTACAGGTGTGAAGGCAGAAAAGGAAATGTCATTTCACCTAGGCTCATTTGTCATACAGTACATAGTTAGGAGTGAATAGAGCGATGACAACATGGGCCTTCCCTTTTCTTGGAGGGTCAACTGCAAGAGTGGAGTGCAGGCAGGACTGAAGAATATTCTGTGCATGGCTATAATGAGGAGAAAACCGAAGGAAATAAGCATGGGAGTTCTTTTTTCTATAGAAGCATTAATGATATCAAGTGCTTTAGTAGGCAGAATTTATTGGGCGTTTTAATAGCAGACTTGACATTTAGCACATGTTTACACAGATAGAGATATAAGATATGAAACCCTGTTAGACACACATTAAAGAACTGTTCATGCTTTATGCTGATCTATGCCTCCAGTTAGATTGAAACATAAGTGCTGGCTCGGCTACAAGTATTTATGTAGCTTCCAAATGCCTGTGGGGCGTCATTAAAGCACATATTTGAGCAGGCGTAGCCATAAACATGTGCTGGATGCATTTTTGTTTTCTTTAGCCGAAACATCTTCAGAGGGAAGCCAGGGAAATAATTTAACTACAGCATGTGCATTCTTCTATTTTCCCATCCATCCTTGGAGAGCCATTACCTTCCGAGAGGCTCGCCAACTGGTTCTGAATCCATCATTTGTTGAGCCCATATATTGCGGTCTCTGTCGCCACTACGTCTTTATCAATCAGAATTAAGGAATTAGATTAAGCTCTTTGGTTTTCTCCTCCTAAAGTGGAGTCACATTGCAGTGCGGGCGCAGGGGTTACAAGGAGTATCAGAGGGGACTAATTGTCAAGGTTATGTCTCAGCTGGATGATTGATGCGGGCCGGGCTGTTTTTGTCAGCCTGTCAGGTGGCTGGAATGTTTAATGTTCTCATTATTGGTTGCTCTGTTGTGTATATTTCTCTGTCAGCGCCGCTGAGCCATCTGAACTGCCAGAGCACTTCAAAGGCCTGCAGGTCATCCGTCTTCCTCCTGACGCCCCAAATGTTCAGCCTCAGCTGAGTGCCGGTGATTTGTTATGACTTGAGAGCCAGCTGACAGACAGGTCTCCTATAAAAAAACATGCACCCATTTCCCTTTTGTCGTGCGGTGAAAGCATCGCTGCTCCTGTAATAGAGGGGGGTGGGGGGGACTGTCGCAGGAGCCTGGCACCTCACAGTTGTGTCATCTTACTAATTTTCAGACAGGATGACTCAAAGTATTTGTCTCCCCTTCTTTGCCCGAGTGTGGATTTTGGTTTCACATGTCCTTGCAGGTCAGCAGCTGTTGAGCGCCACAGGAAGGGACCACTTTATTAACGTACATTTTCATATTTATCATTAGGCTTGGGCCTGGTATATACGCTATGCGATGGCACTGAGCAGAGAGCATCATGGGAAGAGTGCTGATGATGGCTCAAAAGCCAGTCATGCGATGAAAAGTGAAGGGTGAGACGCTAACGACAAGAAGAGGGAAAGCAGAATCCAAATCTCAATTCTTTTCCCAGGCCCTTTACAAGATTGATTGTTTTCTGCTGATCTAATTTTGGATCATACAAAAACAGCCCATTTGTCTTGAAGAAAAATGATGTGCCTCATGGTGCAGATGGAAATTTTCTCTTTTTGAAAGCTGAAAAAGATTAAAGAGAAACTGTGCTCCTCAGTCCCTAATCACGAGCTGTAGATTACTCTGTCGATTTAACCAGATGGCAGGCTCGATTCTGTGGGCCCTCCTGTATATTAATGAACAGCAGTCTGTTATATTTGACTTAGGTAAGTGAAACGTCCATCACCTGTAATGGTCTGCCAGCTGGCATTATGCATTTGCACCATTTTGGCTCTACATGGCATTTTTCATTTGCAACATTATTGAAGGAACATTTTTGTTACCTGCTATTTTCCATAATTGTTGCTGTTTTGGTTAAAAAATAAAAAATCTAAATTTGCAGCAGGAAGAACAGTATCCATGTTGTGTCCACAGCTAATTTCCTCTCATAGGTCAAGGCAATAATTCTGGCACTAAAGCTGTCGCGCTGGGCGAAGCACACAAGTTCGATAGTAACTTGATTAAGTTAGCCTGTCGACATGACTGCAAACACGGCAATACAGTATGTTAACAAACCTAATAATAGGAAGGTGGAGATAAAGTGGAGGGGATGGCTGCACAATTTGGGGCCGGTCGTGTGTCTGCTAGAACAAGCGGCTGACCTTTTTATTGTTAGTCAGTGTGCAGCATAATGTTTTCTTTGTCTTCCTCCTCTGCTAGCTCTACGAAAGAATTGAATTTGCTTAATACTGTATAAGAAAGTCCTTTCATTGGCTTTATGCTCAGCTGCATTAAGACTAGTTCGCTAAAGAAACTGATTGTCTTTGTCTCACAACGTCAGTCTGAGGGGACTGCAGAAAACTTAAAGAGGCAATGAACACATGTTTGCCATCTCGGGCGCCCAGAAAACTCCCTGCATGAATATGCCAAGACTAATTTTAAACCAACAGCGGGAGAACTTTGGCTGCGTTTCCCGACCAGAGAGCACGGACAGCGCGGAAACACAATGCCAGTGTGTCATATGTTTAAACACTGTTAAATTAAAGACTGTTTACTGTTCTCAGAGGCCATTCATCTTACTCAACGTTAGCCTGCCTCTTGCAAATTTGTCAGTAAGAGCTTCCACATGCCAAGTCGAGGAGGGGGAGAAAAAAAAAGTTGGGGTTATCAGAGAATTGTTTTCATAGTGTGTCTCTTCAGTCAGCCTGTAGTAATTAGCCACCTCCACACAATAAGGCAATAAGTCATTAATCACCCAGACCATAGCAAGGAGTCGAATCACTGTGAGCAAGACATTTGGAGACAAAAAAAAGTTTGCAGCGTATGACAGACTTCAAAATGGCCCCTGTCAGTGGTGTGTAAATTATAGGGCATGTTGAGTGCTGAAAGACAAGGGCCCACTGTTTAACTCACTGTTGCTCTTTCCTTTGCTTTGTGTGATGACAGACTCCCTTCGAGAGGAAAATTCCCCCTTTTCACTGTTTTTTCCCATCAGCCCGACTTGTAGCTCAAAAAGGACACACTTTATTGTGTGTGTTTTTGAATATGAACGAACAAGTTACCCACATTAGGATCATCTCAACATACCAAGCTCACTTCTTTCATCTAAAGACGCCTCACTAGAGTGGACAGAAGCAGACGGATGAGCTACAAAGGTCAACAGCTCAGTAAAGCCCAGCTTTAACTTTGCATTCCTACTGTTTGTTTTGCTTGTCAAAGGGAGGAAATGATGGAGCGATGATAACTATGGGGCTTGTTTGGAGAGGCGAAAAGCCTTTCTCCTGCAAATATAAACTGCCATGCTTCCTTGGGATGATGGAAGACACACTTCTCAGCTGATTGAACATGAAAGAGGTCTTCGCTTTTCCCTTTTCCCCCCCGTCTGTATACAGAGACCCGCCTGCCTTTCCAAAGTACATAAGCAACGAGGGACGATTTATCCAAAGCGCCAAGCGTTTGTGTAACAACGGGGAAATCCCTTCCTCGGATCATTAATACGGCTGACAGAAGGGTGTTAAATTCATTATAGGAGCAAAACATGTGTAACAATTGTTTGAAAGGTGGTTGATGTATGTGTTTGATGCATGAACCCATGTCTGGAAAAGCCAGTTTTTTTTTCCGTACGTGACTGTGGGCCTTGCGTGAGGAAGAACGTCAGCTTACAGAGGGGGTGATGATGTCCACCACCCTTCAGCCATAACAGACAGTGTAACACATGGCGTGCAGCTGCGCAAAAGTGACCATTTTTTAACATCAATGTGTCTTGTGATGGGCCAAAACCGTGCTGCCCCCCCCCCCGCCTCAGGTGAAAGGTCACGAGTCATCTTGCTCACGCTGCTGTTCAAAGCAGAACAGGTGGGGCCGCCCCGTCATTCAACGTGTAGTCACAAAGCCGCACAGTGTCTGAAGTCCTGACAGTATTTTAAAATTCAAACATGTGGGAAAGACATCCTGTTTTACCACACAGAGATTGATAGGATTAACATGGTAGGACGGATGCACGCCAGTTAATGTCATAAACAGAGACATCCCAGTTGCCTCTATCCATACGATGCAGCATCTGCCCCAGATGACCTCAAGACCTCCTTTTATTATAAACATGTAATTAATGGGTTATAACACACAATAATAAAGTTGTCTATATGTAAGAACACATTTTTGAAGTGTGTATTAACAATAACCATAACTTCTCCCATGAGGACATATTCTTCTATATTTTGAACATCTGTTAATAAATAAGCCTCCACATGAGTGCCCACAGGTGGACTTGGATCAGTAGACAAATATATTTGCATATAACTATATAGAAAGTTCATTCAATGTTTTTATATATTCTTATACATGCTAGATAGAGTTTAAAGGTTTGAATTTCTCTCTTTGTGAAGCTGTTTTTTTAAAGAGACCGTCTTACTATCACTTGTGTGTTTTGAAATATGTTCAGGTTTTTTTTCTTTTGGAAAAGAGCTTATTACATTTTAATGAGACTTCATGAATTAAAAAGCACAAATATTAGAAAATCCATCACTGGAAAATATCATGTGCTTGAAAAATTATTAAAAACAGGTTTGTTACCCAAGAAACAATTTAACAAGCTATTTAAATGCTAAATATCATGCAGTAAGTCAACGTAATAAATACTGATGCTCGGTTTTGGACGACAGACTTTTCAAATATTTCTAAATTCATATTAATCCAGCAGTGGATGCTATAAAATCAAATCTAGTGAATCATGTATTGATAGGTTTATCGAGATGATGTGTGGATGTATACTGCAGTGACGCATCAATTAACACAATGAGGAATAATGTTCAAAGTTCTTAATCAAATTTGGTCACGTCATGTTGATGTGCTGATTTGTAAATGGCAAAAGATGCATGGCATATGATCTACACTGGCATCATGGCTGACTGGTTTGCAGTGCTGAATTATGGGTGAGGGGGCTTCATTACCATCCATCACAGAGCTATGTTTAGGACACATCTACATGAGGGATGAGTGGAGTTGATGAATATGACATCTGACTGTTAATGATGGTGATTTTATTGCTGGAGAACAGCCTGATTTACTGGAGACGGATAACAACACTGCTGGCTTGACTTGGTTGATTTGTTTTAAGTGGCTGATTAAATAGTTAGGGCTCACACTTTATTTCATGCTCCCTGCTCTGCGGCTTCATTACGGCGATCACAAAAGCTGTGGAAAACGACACATCTGGTGTCATCGTAAATCTTTGTTTAGCGAGCCCCTTTGCTCATATCAGTGGCTCGTTTGTCTTTGTTAATGAGACGATAATCCATGACCTCGTGATTGAGAAGACTCAGCATGCTTGGATGAGCCCAAGCGATAATGCATCCTAATACACACACACACACACACACACACACACACACACACACACACACACACACACACACACACACACACACACACACACACACACACACTGAACATACTGTAGCTAAAGCCTGTGAGTGGTTTGCAATGGAACTACATTATAAGTTCTCCATCTGTAAGCCTTTCGTAAAACCATTGTTAGCCTCACAGTTACACTAAAGCAGAAAATAAAAAAAATTATGAATAAAATAAAATTAGTTAATTTTCACATCAACGTTCCATAACACCATCAAAAAAATTGTTACTTTTAATTAATAATACTTTATATGCATTGCTGTTTGCGAGGGCCTGACAACCAAAATATGAACCAATTACATGAATGAACATTATATATTTGGTTAAAAGACCCACACACATTTCACAAGCATCTCACAAAAGAAAAAACTCAATTTAAAAAAAGTGATTAATTCCTCTCATTTAAACCTTAAAGTTGTTAACCTAATCATTTAATCATGTAAATTTGTATAAAAAACATACCCCACTCAAATTTGAAAATAGAAGAATTTAAGAGCTTGTCTGACACTTTTAAAAACCTATCCAGGTGAAAAAACTAAACAAAACAGCTTCTTGACACCTTTAAGTCCGTGACACTTCTGCATCTGCTCAGATTGATTGTTCCACTTCCATCACGCTGTCAAACCCCTAAGCGTCTGAGCAAGGCGGAAGTAAAACAAACTTTTGCTAGAATAATGATTCAGCATGAGCAATAAAAAACTTAGAAAGTTCCACGTAAAAGCTGCAAACATCTACAATTGAATGCACGGCAGGTAAACACTTGTAAAATAATGCACATTGAGGCTTTTCAAAGTTATATTATTTTTTATTTTAGTCACGCTTGAAGCTATCGCAAATAAATACACTGATCCCCACACGGATCCAGTCCCTGCATGATGTACAATATAAAACTCATTGGGCCTAAATCTCCTTTTATAAACGTATAATTCTTTGTCTCTACTGGTATCCTAAGGCCGAGGCTGTTGTCAGTCTCTGTCCGTAGAAGGCGTACGGGGAGTAATAGGGCCCCGTTGCCGCGGGCATCGGCACCGGGCCCCCGGGTGTGGGCAGAGGGCTCTTTGAATAGGGGTGGTAGCGGCTGCTCAGTCCGAGAGGGTGATGGTGACCCCTGAGGGCCAGCGTGCCAGGGCTCCCTGGGCTGCCGTTAGGAGGCATATGCATGTGACACGCCATGGCAGCGGCGGCGGCAGCGTTGGCGAGAGAAGAAGAACCCGGGTACCCAGATATCAACTTCTCTGTGCCGGCAAAGGCCGTGTGAGTCCGCAAGTGGCTCAGAAGCTCCTCGGAGGACGAAAAGCGCTTATCGCAAGGTCCGTTCGCAGACACCCAGTTACACACGTGCGGCAGGGGGTCATTGGGCAGCATAAAGCCATAAGGGTATAAGGGATGTCCGCTGAATGACGGGGCCGATGCGTGCACGCTGTGTAAAGGGTGCGTCGGGTACATGAGCTGGTATCCGTTTTTAAGCGCGGTGACCGCTGCAGAGTCATGCGAGTTGGCGCTGGACGCACCGGACAAATGGCTATTGCAGTGGTAGCTCATGCAGTAGGGGTCCCGACACAGACTAGCGGACATTAGAGACGGAGGGGATGTTCCAGATAAGGGACTCCCCGCTTTGCTGCAGCCCAGTGAGCTGGCAGCAGCGAACTGTGCGCTTAAGAGCTGGCTGCTTGATTTGGTGTGGTCAAGGGTCATTCCATGAGGGAGGAACGGCTGCCCATAACCTGCATAGGCCCCTGCTAAACTCCCAGGATAGGAAATACCAGCAGGAGACATGGGGAAAACCGTGTGTCCAGGCTTATAGGGGGAAACGGGGGCCACCAGCCCAGAGCCGAGGACAGAGGATGACGATGAAGTCACACACGTTGTGTCTGATGTCACATTCTTGGATCCAGATGTGTTCTCCTGGCCATCCGAAGTATTTCCACTAATCCTATGGCTGCCGTTATTCTCTGCCGTACTGCTTTTATTGCTGTCAGAATCCCTCTTGTCCTCCTTGTCCCCCGCTTTGCCGTCGGCGGGCAGAGGAGAGACGGAGGTGCAGGAGTTGGGGCTGCCTGTCCTGGGCGTGAACGGCTGGCAGGTGGCGCTAGGCACCCGGAAACCGGTTTTATCTCCACCGAGGCTGCTGCTGCTTGAGTCCTTCTTCTCTGACGATTTGGAGTAGGGTTTGAAGCTCGATTTGTCGTCGGCTCCGATGTCGCTCATTTTCAGTGGACCGGATTTGCTCTCCTTGTCACTAGATCCATTGGAGGTGACGGAGGAGAGTTTGGAGGAGGACGGCGGGTCTGGTTTGCCGATCTGAGAGCACGTTTGAGCCAAAAGCGCCAGTGGACTTTTCTTTGCATCCAGCTGTGAAATAAGACGAAACACAAAATGAACGAAATTAATTTGGGGAAAAACAACAATACTTGTACATATCGTGTGCCTTGGTATAAAGGCATAAGGACCGCTCCGCGCAGTTTACGCATTGCGCATGAACTTATCTCGGGATGAAACTTAAAACAACTCTGCGTAATCGTCATGTAAAGAGGGAGCGAGCTGGTTTACATGAGATAGGAAGATAAGGCTGTACAACTGCCACGCGTCGAAAATAATGAGAGCATCACTGGGAGAAGGTTATTCTTCCCTATAGGATACATCAAATAGCCTAATTCATGACTCAATATAAATAACATTTGGTTTGTCATAAGTTATTGACCGAATGCATCGAAAACATCCATCCCATAATAACAGCAGGAAGTGTTGGTGTCCACTATTTTTTAGACTGAAACATTGTGTAGTTTGATGATAAGCGAATTGATGCCCGTGTGCGCCAAACATTTTCACAGAAATCGCCTTTTGGTGCTTACCTCGATGGGGCTGATGGGGGTGGACGGTAATGGCTGGAGGTACTCCGGGTGTAGAAGGTGTCCTGCCCGCGCCGTAAGCATTTTCAAAACCTTGATGGGAAGACGACTGGCTTGGCGAGAAGGGTCTGCGGGAGAGACCAAGTTGGAGACGGATAGCTGGTTGTTCTTCACTGCGCCCCTCGCCCCCGAGGAGCCGCTCTCCCACGCTGGATTCGTGCTATATATCAGGACAGAGACCGTGGGCGATGTGCTCATGACCCAATTCTCGTGGAAATGTTTGAGAAAGACATGTTTAGTAGGCTATATAGGGGTAAAGAAAGCCAAACGACTCGAAACGGACAGACGGTGAAAAAAAGCCTTTGCAATTATGAAAAAAAACAATGTTAAATCCTTAAAAGAGACGCGCAGTTGTGCGAACAGAATCCGTGCGTATCACAGCCGCGGTGCTTCATCCCCCGACGTCGCTCTGACAAGTGTGGCTGGGGGTCCGAGAGCGCACTCGGTTTACGTCTAGTAGGACAGATCACTCCGCCTCTTCTCCAACAAGCAGCCTCTGAACCAGTCCGCAGATCACTGGCGACTCCCCAATCCAAAAGAGATCCCGGGGGGGTGATCGGAGGGTCGAGTGAATGTGACGTTTCCTTCTCACACGGGTGTGCATTTCACGTTTGACTCACTCCGATGGCTTTTAATTATGATTTTTTTCCATACGTACCTTTGCGTAATTTGCGTAATCGCTTGCATCTTGTGTGATTTTGGGGAACGTGGTGGTGGAACAGATAAAAACCATTTGATGTCAAATAACCTCGAGAATACGTTTCAATAACCAGTTTGTATTAGCCAACATAATCAGATAATGCCTTTTATTGTAAGATGCTTGGCAAGTTGACACCTCTGGCCAAAATATTGTAAGCTACATCTACACTCCCTGTTCTAACTTCAGACACATCATTTTGAGATAATTGCATAACTTAAATGCAGTTAGGAAACCAAATCAAGCTGCATTTATTATCTTGCTTTTTTTTTTTTAGCTGTGCACCACCGTAACTCTCAGATGAACACGTTTTAAAGAAGAGAAATAAGACTATTCTGTTGAGTTTTTCACTCTAACGTGTGCACAGATATCCATCAGCATGTTTGAACGATTTTCTACAACTTTCCCCACTCCATCACGCAGACTGTCATCTGTCAGTTCCCTGTCCTGCACGCCAGTTATCTGTCAGCTGTCTGCACATTTTTTTGTGCCTCTTCTCAGTCAGATTCAGGTCAACTACTGTAAGGTGAATCCATGAGAGGTGCAGAGGAGAAGTGATGTGTTCACCCTCACTCTTCCATCATACTTGTAGGCCTGTTAGTCTGCCTCAAAACAGCGATTTGTTTAATTAGAGATTTGAGAAAGGCATTTTTTTAAATACAGAGCCTCAATTCAGCTACAGACATACTTAATAACATGCCATTTGTCAAGTGTTTTTTTTTGTCTTGGAAATTAAAAATATTCTTCCACATCTCGTACACATTCAAACCAAAGAATCTTTATTTTTTAAGCGCCTACAAAAACTCTTGTGGCTGCCATTAATCATTTAAAGCGTCCACATTTCTTCCCATCGAAATAGACCCACTTATCTTATTACTCAATAGCCTATAAATGTCTTGCTGATCAGGCGAAAGTTAAACATATGCAAGTGTTTTTTGATTGATAACAGGGGGGCTGTTTTCGGCAACGGCTGTCAGGCTCTGACATAGCGCTTTGAGTTATTAGGGCAGAGAAGGGCGACCATAAATTTCGACCGTCAGGCAAAAACTCCTTTATTGTGGACGTGATGGATGGCTCGCCGCGGCAGACACCAAATTCTCGGCTTTATCCTTAAATGGCTGCACATTTTTCCGTCGCCGTAATTCATTACTTTTAAACAGAAAAGCTCGAAATCTCCTGCTAGTATTTCACACAAGGACACGTTTATGAATCACCCCGGAGTCCGTGCAAACACAGCCGTTTACAAGAAACAGAGACTGGATATACCTAAAGTATGCGATTGCAGAAAACAAGCCTCTATCTGGGCTTTACCGTTAAAGATGAAGGTTGGATATTTTCGTTAAATAGTTCATTTATGTTTTTCTTTTCTTTAAAAAGTGACAGTCGTTTCCTGTCTAGTGACATGAATCCAGGAAAAAAGATGTCAGAAGTCAAAATTTTGCAAAAAAAAAAAAAGTTAAAGAGAGTTAGGTTTTCACTAAATCCTGTCAACATGCAGAATTTATTCATGATCAGTCAGTTTGTTAAATATGTCTCAACCAATAGGCACATTATCAGTTATGATCTTTTTCTTACTGACCATTTACTTGCCCATACATAAAATAAAAAAATAAATGATGAGAAAAAAGTGAATTCCCAGTGAATGAAGTGAATTCCCCATACAGATTATGACATTATTTACAATCCTATTTTTAGTTCTTTCCTATAATCCTATAATTTGATTCTATAAATGAATGCAGGTTCATACAAGGTATGATCTGAATTAGGCTTGACTTTCCTCCACCTGCCTCCAGCACTATACTTTTTGATGTACATTAGTTCTTGTCTGTGCTGAAACAACACTCTCAACTTCACAGTATATCACTGGCATTGATTAAACATTTAAATGAGTGGCAACAGAGTCACAATGGGAGGAGCTGCTCTTATGGCTGCGTTGTATAATGTATACTAATATGATGTATATTGTATAATTTAGCTCTGCAAGCAGGATGGTTACTACAGGGTTGATCAAACAAATGCATGCATACTATTGTTATGTCCAGTTTGAATCATCTTTTCAACTATTTTTCAATATTTTTCAACTTTTTTTGTGAAATTTTTCTCTTCAAGAAAACCCTTTTGATTAACCCAAGCAGCACAAAGGTAAGCAACTTGCTCCAGCCTTATTATTCTGCTCTCTTCAGACTTGCACATGTTCATCTAATGCATCACAATAAAACCTGTAACTGAAACTGTTAGAAAAAGGACCAGAACTTAGGTGCAAAAGCCCCCGATATACAGTATGGCTTTCAAACACTGATATGGTCGATAAATGCGGAATTATAATGTCGAGCAAATGGAATAAAAAATTCCCCTCCACATGACATGAAAATTCACCTTGTGGCAGCTGGTGTGGGGCGCGTCAGCAGCCAGACAGGTTGACTTGATCTGACAGGTAAAAAGGGGAGATGATGGTTAGAAGGTGCTATTGTTTCACGCGGCTTTCTTGACCTGTCAGGTCGTGGCGCAGAGGCTGGGATCCAGGACCTCCTTTGTCACATGCAAACAGCCTTAAAAGGTCTGTTGTATCAAGACTATGACGATTGCTCCTATTTAATTGATTTGCTTTGCACTGAGGCCTGTCACATTAATAATGGTTAAGTACAGCCCTAGTGTGTCACCCAGAGTGTGGCTTCTATCGGGAAATTAACCGCCTTAACTAACTGCTGTCTGTGAGGCAAGAGCTGTGCGATCATATGGGATGCAGCAGTTTCATACTTAAACTGAAACTGTGGCAGTTTGACTTCTTCATTTGAGAGGCTATGTACAGTATATGGCTATATTATATCCCCATCTCATTATAAACTACCATCCGGAGTAAAACAGAGAGCCATGCTGCCAAGTAAATGGTGTCGAGTGAATAAGACTCACATTACACTCTCCTCCACTTCACAGGAGCCTTTGACAGGTTGCAGTAGACATTAAGTCTCTCTGATATTTCCATGACTGACTGACGGCTTGAAATTGCTCCCATCACCTTGATGGTAATGCACCTTGCATGTGGACCGTCTTTAAAGTGCAGGAAATTAGAACTCTGAGTTGAGAGTTGCCTTTCAACCAAATATGACAAGAAAATAGCCTTTTTACTTTTCTTCTGTGCCCGGAGAGTGGGAGGGAAAAAGGCCCCCACAGAAACTGGCACAGAATAAGAGGTTATAAGGCGAAAGTGTCAGGAAGTATTACGGATATTATGTATTTAAGACAGGACATTTCAGATACTTAGAAGTCATACCTATTCCCCTTGACTACCCTACCCCCCATCTGTGTCAAACTCCGTATAGCGCCAGCTTCATTTGCAAGAGCTCAACCTCGCAGCTGACATGAAGAACTTGCACTATCTCGCCGGAAGTCAGACGACTGGAGCGCAGCTTGGCAGAGAGGGAGAGAGAGTTTGAAAAGTTGAGGTGCAGTCGAGATTGTGGGCGGTGAAGGGTCTTTTTCACATTGTCGCCTCAATTAGTTAAAGCTGGTCAGGAGTATGAAGTAAAGCCTTTGGAGATTATATATGCCGTCGTCCACTTGCCATCAGGTAGGTGAGGATCCCGGCGGGTTGTACTCATCCTGTAGGGAAGAGTTAACTTTACCTGCCCCTCCCTGTTAGCGCTGGAACCAATGGTTCAATGCAAGCCGACAGCTGCCATATTAAGGGTTGAGAACTTTGTGGAAACTTCAAGAAGCTCCAGTAAGACCTACTGCACTGTATCTGCTTGTCTAGAAGCTTCAGGGAAAAAGAGAGTACAATCATGTTGACTTTTGGTGACATCAAAGTTCGTTATGCTACTTGATTTAGCTACTTCTGATTATCATTAGGTTTCATATGATGATTATTGTAATAATCTGTTGATTAGAAAGTGTTGACAAATGCCCATCACAGTGTCCTAGAGCCCAATTTGACGTCTTAAGATTGCTTCTTTTGTCTGATCAGCTATTCCAAACCTCATGATATTCGATTAACAAGGATATAAAATGAAAGGAATATATGTATCTGTTATCAAGACAGTTTGATTGAACAATTGTTGCAATGAACATCCTCCACATGGGTACCAACCACTGTGAGACTGGGTTGTGGACACACATGCAGCACTAGTCGTGTTTCCTCACGTTTACTCGTCTAGATTTAATTTATGGAGCCTAAGCCGGGGTGAAAATGTACAGGTAGCGTGTTATGACACTGAAAGCACTGTGCAGGCTGGGATGAATGTCTGTGATGGGCAGATTATTCCGACTAAAGTAGGCCTAAAGAATGATCTTGTCACATTTCACAGGCAGGATTAGGGATACGCAGGAGGAGCGCCTCAGTCAGGAATTAGCGTCATGTGGTCGGCTGGAGACAAGCATGCAAGGTATTTGCTGAGACAGGCTTGGACACTTACTGCTCCATTTGTCTACTTAGTGATCAAATACCGAGGCTGATGGTTATTTCTCTGTCGTTTGCGGTTTATGTAATACACGCTCATCAGTGTGTGTCTCCAGGTCATGAATATGTGTACATTTCAGCAATCAGACAGCCAGCCCTTTAGACAGCCTAAACCTGGTTTATTTAGCTGATTTTCATACATACACTACCACACACGTTATACACATACAATATAGCATTAGTTCCAACACATGATGCTACAGCAGCACCTTCTATATTTGTGGCTTTGCATTCAAGATGGAAGCGAGTGTGAGTGTCTTCAGGCTATCAGAACGAGCTATTACCACAATGATTGAAGAGCGAGGGAGCGTGTGAGCTAAAAGACAAAGTAGGAGAAGCCTGACAAATGAAATCAAACTTCATAAGACCTGCCAGTGGTGTCAGTTGTTATCCATATCTCAAGCGCATTATGGTACTGCAACGCAGCGCACTGCCTTCTCATCTGTCGACTCAAATTCATCACATTCTCGACTGTTTCTTTTAAGTCACAAGTGTCAGTGCGAGGAGGAGTCTTAATTGACAACTGAGTGGCACAGACGTGGACCGCTGCCTTTATTTTGGTGCCAAGAAGGGTTGTGTTGTTTTGATGAGCTATTATTGGCAGAAGCCAGTAGCAAGATAGCAGTAGGCCTGGAAATGGGAAGTGACATCAGACAGAGAGGAGCTTGTCATTGTCTTCAGGCGTGTTCAATCTCGCTTCAAGTTAGGAACAGCCTGTTGATATGTCACTCAGCAGTGTTTCCAATCTTTTGAAATAAGAATTTGGGTCGGATTCTATGACATTTTTAGTTGAAATTTTTGGGACATTTACCATCCAGATTTTGAATAGCTTTTACAATTTGGCACATTTGCAAAAAAAAAATTGTCCAGTAATTATGATATATTATGCCGTAAATATAAAGCTATGATAAGTCTCTTGCCTTCATTTGCAGCACACTTCAAATTTGTACTCACACATTTGCTGCAGTGTTTCTCAACATATTGTTATAATTTTACCTACATAAAGTTTTGATTCTTTGTTTTGAAGCATCCATGTCTGATCAAAAGTATTGAAAGTTGGAATTGGAAAAAAGTGGACTAGTTAATGACAAAATACTTGCGATACCTGTTTTTAGTTCTAATAAGCAAATGTTATCATGTTAACTTGCTAAACTAAGATGGGGAACACGGTAAACATTATTCTTGCTTTGCATTATGTTGTTAGCGTTGTTGTTGTGAGTATGCAGCATGCTAACATTTGCTGCACTGTAGTTCAAAGCCTTGTTGTGGCTAAGTACAGTCTCACATAGCTGCTAGCATGGCTGCAGCCTCTTAGTCTTATTATAATTATGTGAAAACTACAAAGGAAATTCTATTCACCACCATTGTACTTGAGACAGAAATATCAGAGAGATGTCTGACAAAATTAGCAGGAAAAACTAAAACTATTTGCATGGCTGGAAAATGACTGGAGCTGAAGCTAAAGTGAGGAAATATATTTCTATGTAATTCGGCTGAACAACTTATTTTTGATAGGATTTGAGGACCAGATTGCACTCATCATAACAACTAGTGTAAACAGTTGTTCTTGATGCAATAACCAGCAAGCAGAGCACATCTGGCATTTATAACCAGTTTACAGTAAATCAATGAGGCGTCTGTAACATGTAGCTCGATAGAAGCACTTCTTAATCACAATGTCCTCCTCTAATATTCGCTCAGTTGGAGTAGAGTGTAAATAAATAGCTCTCAGCGCAGTGCATCTTACTGTACATCGATCACAAGCATGAGACCCCAGGCAATATTGTACAAGAGAAAAATGGCTTCCTTATTTTCACTCATCCGAGGCTCTGTGCAGCCCTAATAGACAGAATCAGAATGTCTGCTGTGGTGTTGCAGGCTTTATGAGACCATTACCGCTTTTTATTGTGTATCCCTGGACTAATGGCTTTCTATAGTACCACTGATTTATGGCCTGTCAGTTTTGTGGCTGTCCATTAGAACGGGAGGTTGACATCAAGCCAGTGGTTGAAGTGCCGACTGTTTAAAACAAGGAAATCATGTCTCGCATAAAGACGCCAGGCTCCGAAAACCTCTGTTCCAAAACATATTCATGGCTGCTTGCTTTCCTAGGTTTATGTCCTTTCATATTCTGCCACTTCAGTCATTTACCACAACAAAAATATTGCACTGTTTCTAAAAAAAATGTCTGTCAAATCCATTAACATGCATAAACACATGATCTGAATTAAACTAGGTTGTTATGGATGCTTTATTATAGAGCATAATCTGTGGTCCTAGCGCTTAAACACGTCATTAAATATTAGCTTGTCATTATGATTTTATTTTCAGCTTTGATTTTCGAATATTTTATGGTATGTGGTATGCTTTCTGTAAAGTGCTGTATGAGTCACTCATACATATGAGGATTACTGGCACTGACATCAGTTAAACCTTTAAAACAGCATTATTTTAGACTTTAAGGGTAATACCGGTTTGTTTTCCCATTGGCCTAATTTTGGCCATCTATTTTATCACTAAAATAACATTGTACTCACCAAAGTAATTGCTATTATCTGGAAAAACTAAAGAAAATCAAACAGCGCGCTTCCATCACAGTGTACAGACCGACTTCCTGTTTCAGCCTTGACCCGTCATACTTTTTGTTCTTGTGGGCACAGTTTTTCTGTGCAATGATGGTTTATTGCAAGAATTTTGGGTGCGCTGGATGATTTGGCCAAACTGTTTGTCTGACTGCTTCTTGCCCTGTCTGACTTCTTTTTAGCGATGTGGCCACTCTCCCAAATCAATCCAATTTCTTTGGTGAGTTACTATAACCTGATAGAGATGATAGTGAACACAAGGAAAATAAGGCTCGAAAGAGACCAGCTTTGTACTGTAATGAACCAGAATGACCCTTTTAATGCTATTGTTTATGTTCTGTCTCAGAGCAAAATATGAGAACAGATCCATTTCGCTGCAGACATTTTGACACGTCGTAGAAAGCACATTCAACTCATTACTTTCAATGCCTGCATTCCATTTAGGTCTTCTTGTTTGAAGGTTCTGCTCTCATACAAGCTGGCTCATTGGCATGGCTTAACGATACACTGAGTGAAATGGAGCCATTATTAATAGTATTAATTACATAAGTTATAAGTTACACCTGTCCCCTCCCCCCCCCCCGCTATGACAAGTGAAAATGTCCCCAGTGAGCAAGGCCTGTTCGAAGTAGATCAGCCTTTGAATTCCAATTGATCAGATCAATATCTTAATTATTTCCAGACTTGGATGATTAAAAGTAAAAGCACATCATAGGCCAAAAACGAAAAAAGCATAAAGATCAGCGATGAAAACAGTGCAAGAACTACCTGCAATGTCTTCCAGGATGAGCACACCATGCGGACAAACAGGAAGGAATGTTTAATTTAAAGGGGATCGTAAATGGATCACCATACACAAGAGCCACCTCAGACTTTTATCTCGCTTGGCTCTTGCATGACCTTTCATACTTCATTGTTTTTAATGCACAGCTGGACTAACTTTAAAGCCGTGCTGAGTCGCAAGGACAGTGCTCTTACCTCAGATAATCTGTCCCGAATCTTCCATAAACCTTACTTTATTAGCTCATACACAAGGATCATCTATGTGGGATTAGGGCAAAAAAATGTAACCCTGACAATTTAACTTTCTTCAGATGTTCTCAAAACACACACTGCGGTTTGTGTCTGCGATACATGATTAGCTGAATTTACTCTGAAAACCAAAGATACCTCATCAATATGGCACACTCTATCCCTAATTGTTGGTGGTGCTTCACAGCCACAGGCGGAGGCTAGGCAGGTGATCCCTGACGGGGGTGGAGCTGGTCCTGCTTCGCATAAAAAAAATCAATTCTGGCCTTTGGTGTTGGCAAGCCAGTGGGGTTCAGGGGCGAGGGGGGGGAACACATGTCTGACACCTCCTGACTTTTTCATGAGCTAGTGTTTGAAGTTTTAAACCCCCACAGAGGACTCTTGGGGCGATGCATATAAAAGGGGGGTTTGCAGCTTAAAGCTCAGGCATATTATCATCAATGAAATGAAGACCGTATCCAAGTTTTGATGGGGAAAGTCAAATGATTTGATTTTGATGTATCTCAGCGGGTAAGACCTGGAAGAATTACTAACAATATTATACTCCCTCAAAAACCAATTTATTTCAACATCCCCTTAATGGCTCTTCAATAATGGCGTGTGTATTCTTTTATGATGAACGCCCTTTCATTATAAGCTGCTCTTAAATTGCTCTTGTCTCGAGGGGTTCAGTTCACACGCTGCTGTGGGCACAAAGAAGAGGAGCATGACCTCAAAGCATCCTTTGTTGCGGAGCCAGTGGAGGGTGGTGGCTGTGATTCATGTGATGGGGTGAGGAGGTGTGGTAGGTACTGAGGAGGGTGGGCCCGACAATGACAAGCTTGAGTTCTGCAGTCCTGGTGGTCCTGGCTTTCAGCTCTTCTCATATTAACTCTACTCTGCCGTTACCTACAAAACTTTTGATGGTGACATGTTCGTCTCATCTCATCTATGTGAGTGCTTGGTATGTATTTGTGCGATTGAGATCTTGGTACACACATTCACCTCTTACATAGACTACTAGTTGATTATTACGCCAAGGAGAAAAGCTTTTTGCTACCATTTGTTTGTTTCTAACAATTTCTTTCATAGATTGTCTATGAGGTTTATTCTTAAATAAGGCTTTAAAGGAACAGGTGATTCGTATTTGGTGTACATCTGGATGAATAAGATTCACCTTGTAGCCATTTATGAAGTTAATCACTTTTAACAGTTTAAACCTCCTAGGAACTCTCAAATGTTAATGACATTTTTTTCCTCTGATCATAATAAATGCTCATCAGCGAAAATAACAACATTTTTATATAGTTATTAAATAATGCACAGGTCTGAGAATTTGCATCAGGCAGACCGGAAAATCCTGTGTTTCCTGATCGGTACTAAATCGTAGTTTGATCTGCTTCACCTACGTCATATTAAAATTATTTATTAATCTTACATGGTCACATATACTGTATACATTACCTCATCCCAGTGCATCCTGCTGTCTCTCTCTTTCTGTCACTTCCTAAACAAATGCATGCGCCAGCACACGCTTGGTTGCTGGTGTGGTGAAAACAATACCACTTTTGTCCAAACTGAAAGTTCCTTGCAGCTACTTTAAACATTATGCCATTATGACAACTTTAAATTATAAGAACTGTAGTGCTATTCCACATTTTTCCTATTGTCAAAAAAGCCTCTGCAAAAACTAAAACAATACGTTAATCTCACTAATGATGATGCTACGACGCGATTCTAAGTATTGTCAGTTTTACATGCCCCATCCTGCTGCCGTAAACAATCTCTATAGGGCAACAAGTGTGTATTATTCCATGGCTGAAAAAACAAATGCACCTTTTACTCGTGTTTGGTTTACATTTTCTAAGATCTACAGTGCACCACTGTTTACAGAAATTACAGAGCCTTTTCCAGAAAATGAAACAATTTTTGTTTGTGAGCTGTTTTTGAAATATTTATGTGTTTTAGTATGAACCAGTGGCTAGAGGAAAGTCACAACAAATTAAAATATGAGCTTATGCATTTCTGTTTTGTTTGTGGGATCTCATCCTTTCGGTGCAGAAATTGTTTTCTGAATAACTTGGTTAAAAAAAGTATCTACGCTGCCATTTTTTTGCCCATACCTTCAAAAAATGTCAACCATTTTATATTAATCAAGTATGGTTTATAGTTCTAGGAGGGAATTAAGCCACTTGGCATAATGAATTAATGCAATGCATTAGGTTGTTGTGCAACTGCAACCAAATGTACACGACACATACACAAAGTAAACCAATACACAAAGTACAGTAAATATTAAACATTGTGCAAAATTTGATACATTTGCCAGATGCGTCACCATCGCTAGAGCAAGATGGCAAATTTCAAGTCCAAAATCAAACGTAATAGGTCCACATCACATACAACCTTTCACACTTGTAAATAAAATTATATTCTTCAATAGTCATCGGAGCGACCAGCCAACCAGCCTTTTTCTTGTTGTTTGTTGGTAAAAAAAACTACATCTGCTAGCGGTAGGTTTTTCTAAACTCCCAGTGACTGACAGATTACATTGAACATTGCTCATAATCCAAAGAAGTGTCCTGTTTCCTTACTTCCTCTAACATATGCTGGTGCTTGTCTCAAATATGTGCAATGTCCTGGATCTAGTGGCACTGCCATATAACTGCTGTATAAATAGATTCCTATGACAGTGACATTCATCTCCAGCCATGAACACATCAACATTAAAAGACAGCTCACAGAGACCTCTGCGCTTGTTAGGGCAAGATCAGCTGTCCAGATGCCCACGATGTAAACTTGTGAAGGGAGGATTAATTTATCTGTCATCCCTGCCTTTGACAGTAGTTATAAATCTGATTTAGCTGTTGAGCAGGGGCCATGAAGAAGGGCAGTTGGACATTAAGATTTCAAAGGAGTGATATCAAAAGTACTATCTTGTGACTCACAGCCTGCCACAAATAGGTCAAAAGTTATTGTGGGATGCACAGAGTGTGTGGTGTGATGTTTTTCAATTTAAGGGGAAACAATTATAGGCTTCTGCTCATCTCTTCCTCCTTATCTTAAGTGCAACATGGCGGAGATCATGTGAGGTGCCTCTGACAAAAAGCGGGCACAGGGTGTCAAAGGAGCTATTTACTGGTAGATGGATGGGAACAGGCGATACGAGGTGGTCACATCCTGTGACCATCTGCACGGCAGTCATGCTAATTATCCAGATCGAACACAGATGCTCAGACATAACATGATCCTCTATGCAGATATTTGGATGCGTGACAAAAAGTTTAATGCTACAGTTCATGTCATGGCGATTCTGTTGTGCCAGCGCTTTTCCATTTGTTTTTCCCCCAAATAGCTGCTTGATTCAGTCAATGTGAACTTGCAGTATTCGTCTTTTGATGTAAATTACTTCATCCCCTTTAGAACTCCAGATTTGTCTATGTATTTCTGTTTTTGTGAAATGAACTTCATCGCCATCTAGAGCTTCTGATTTTAAGCCATCTATAGCTGTAAGTTGTGGCAATGTCAACTTTTTTCCAGTTTGGGACATTTACTACCTTTTTTTTGTTGAAGTAAACCTATCGGAGAGTAAAATAAACTGTTGAGGCATTTGCTGACACCGTGCACAACCCACTGCTTTAAGATGCTTTAGGTGGGGATAAGATGTCGTACCACTTTAAAGAGCCATTTAAAATGACCTGATTACAGCGATGTGTAGGTGTAGCGTGGGTGGGACGGACGGACGACACGCGATGATGAATCTCTTCCTTTGAACCCTTTTTCTTCTCAACATGTCTGCTTTCACTCACATGATGATGATTGGAGCTGTTTGAGGGAGTCTGTTGTTACTGTACATGTGGATGTAAACTGGTAGGACAGTCAATACATGTATACAATTGCGGAGGTATATACTGTATATTTACTAAGCACTGTCAATTTCGAGGTACATTTTTCCCTATACTGCAGCGTTTCCATGTCAGTACTTTGCACATGTTTTTACTCTACCTCTGATTTGACATCTTACTTTTGAATGCATGATCAGTTTATAAAATATTAGTCATTCTTTTGGAGAAGTACGTAAAAAAGATAAAGATTTCATAAACTACCTGTAGGCACGAGAGCGAAACTAGACTGCAGTGTTTACTCCTAAATGAATGAGCGGTTGGTACTAACACAAAGTTTGCTTTGCTTCACCATCATCAGATAACCATTAACAACACAAACACATTACCTCATCGTGATGCATACTAACTGCCGGGTCTCGTTCATTCGCTTTCTGTGAGGACATGTAATCTTTCAGCTCCGTGAGAGAGAGTAGTTAGGTGACGCTGCTGCATCAACTCATTGTAATCAGGTGTGTGTAGCACTGACTGGCATTAGTTGATGCAGTGTCAAAACCACTGTCACGGAGCCGAAAAGAGTCCTCACACTTTCAACACACGGACATGCACTATATTGCGCCCTTCTCAGTTCACACTCGCACGCCTGGCACGAGCTAGAAAACAGCTTTGCGACAGTGGGCGTCGTAAAAATACTACTGCTTTTGTCCAAAGGGGACGCCAATGTCCCATGTTACTCGTAGTGGCTTTAAAGGCACAGTGGGTAATATTCGAGTATTAAGCAGCATCTAGTGGTGAGATTCTAGATTGCAACGCTCCCTTGCTAATCCCTCCCGTTCAGAGAATAAACATAACCTACAGTGGCCTTAAAGGAAAATAAGGTAGCTACTGAAGATGGCATCATCACACTGCCTCAAGTTTTTTCACAATACTAAGTGATGAGGTGATGATGTATTCAGTTACTTATCTATTGTACTAGAAACATGAAGGTGCAACGTGGCGGCGCACCTGCTATCATATAGATATAACAGGCTCATTCTAAGGATTTTTTATTTTTATTTTTTATTTTTTTTGTATTATTTTAAATCGTCAGCATGGATAAATAATTGTTGTAAAGTAAGAAAACATCTTAATGTAGCTAGAATGAGCCACTAAAAGCTATTGGTCCTACCAGACCAAGTGAGCCCTTAGCTGCAAAATTGTAAGGAAAATAGAAAAAGTCAGTTTTATTTATTGTGAAAGAAACTTTTCATTTGCAAGTGGAATATTGTGTTATTTGGTTATTCAAAAGTTCCATATTCTCACATTCTCTTTTTTGTAAAATTCTTAATGCACATACATGTAGGGTACTTGTAATTGAGTATTTTTTACATGGTGCTACTTCAACTTTTACTTTAGCAGATACTTCGACTACTAAATAAACCACTTGTCTGCTGTTTAAAGTCACAACTCATATTTCTTTCTCAGCTCTGGTAACTCACAGTAACTTTCAATAAAGTCAATTTCAGTGGCCTCCTCTCCCTAGTAAATTCTCATGCATAGCAGCACAAAGTAAGTCATAACGTCCTGCTGACTTAAGTGAACTTAATTATATTAATGATGGCATCAATTACTCCGCTGGTGTGGTTTGGCCACTGCGGTGCATTTTTCCCAGAGCTGTGGCACGGAGGACAGTCGGAATTTTGTCATGTCAAAGCGTCCGGGGCCAGAAGCAGGATTAATGGCCGCCTGCCTGCATCCAAGGTCCTTCAGCAGTAATTGCAAGCAGAATCTGACTCTATGATCTCAGCAGCGGTATGCAACATGCCAAAACAGCTTGCTTTTGACAGATCACCTTCCTGCAGTAATAACTTAAGCGCGTTCATTCTCTCAAATTAGGCACCGCATGCCTCCCACACCACAAAACGGGAGCAGTGACTTCTTTCCCCCTCCTTTGAATATACATCCGAGGGTATATTTCCCCCGCTTTGACAGATGTGATTTAAAAAATATATTTTAGTACCCAAAAATCTGTCGGGCTTATCACGTCACCTGCAGTTGACAAGTGTTTGGAAATTAAATGTTTTGAATAAAAGATGTAATATTCATCTCTTGCAGCTTTTGCAGTGTAGACCTAAAGAATCGAACTACAAACGTTTTCGGGGCAATATCTACTGTCTTAGCCACGCCGATATCTTAGCCTCCAGGCTTGTGTAGTAAAAAATCCCGCTGTAGCTCTCTCTCTCATTCTCTCAGTTGATAGTTTGCATCCAGCCTCAGGACTGAGGGACTCCTATGCGCTGCTCTGTGGTGGGCTGTGTTCTCTGGAGCAGTTAAAAAGCCTGGCAGCTCCACCCCATGACTGTCCAAACAAAGTTGACTCTAGGCATCCACATCAAACACAGCCGTCTGCAAAGCCCATCGGAAAGTTAACCGTGGGGGTGCCGAACGTATTTATTTTCCACATATAAAAATGTGTCTGGCTTCGTTTATTACTTTTTTCACCCATTAGCGTTTGTAATTAACAGGACAAAGCTGCGTTTGAAGAGTGGTTTTGACAACGCACGCGGTTCTGCTTGGCTCTTCTGGATCAAGTGGAAAGCAAGATTCGGAGCGAGTAAAAAGGAAAGACAAGGCCATGAAAGATCCTTTCAGTCTGCTCCTCAGCGGCAGTCGCAACGGACATGACGGACCGAAATTGACTTTCCCGGCAGTGTGTGTTGTACAGCGCGTGCGCTGCAATCACTAATTCATCCTGCCTTGAGATCCCTTTGACTTTGACGTTGGAGGGTAGATGCTATGTGAAAATGTAAATAAACCTTAGAGGAGCTTTGGGTCAGAGTGGGATGAAATTTATAGTTTTGGCATTTACTCTGCAGTCATCATTCATCCCCCTGTCGAGAGCAGAGGCCTTGATCAGCAGAGCCTCCGTTGGCCCTCAGATGACCCGCAGCCTATCTGACCAGCTGTGGTTCAGATGCCTCACTCCGAGATGTTCACATTACTGTAATTACTGTGACTATTAACCCTTTCTACACTAAAACAGCCTCAACAAGAAGTTAGCCTCTTGTTACTGGCTTATTCTGACGCTTGAAGGAAGTGCTTTTAGGTCTTTGGAGTGAACGTGAAAGGGTCATCTCACTCAAATCACAGAAAAAAACCCCACTCCCAGTTACTCCAGTGAAATCAAGCCTTTTATTTTGCTTTATTTGTCATTGAAAATTACATTGCTACCCCAATACAAAGGAGTTGAATGAAAAACAACGTTCATGACTCCTGATAGTTTTCATAGGAAATATTGTCTCTTTAGAAAGTCATTTAGTGAGGTCTCGGCCACCGAAGAAACTTGTACATTGTTTCTGGAAAGAGATGTTGTTGTTGAGTTTTCCAAATGTCTATTAGTCTGTTGTTGTTTTTATTGTTTTGTATTTATGCTAGATCTGTTTTATTGTTGTGCATCTGTTTTGATTATTTGTACATTTAAGGTGTCCTTGAGTGGCCTGAAATGCACCCATAAATAAAATGCATTTGAACACTTTGAACATCACAAACAAAATTTAATAAACTTCCATTTTATTGGTGTGACTGCAAAAACCATTAGAGGTATATGACCGCATATATAGTTTTTGTGATATGGCTGAACCGAGCCTGTAACTGTGGCATAGATTATAATGGATTTGGCAGCCACTGTAACTCAACAGGGTATGTGCACTATGTAGCAGAATGTTCAGACCTGTAAAAGCCCAATCAAAGTCTAATAATGGGAAGGTGGCCTTCAAGCAAAGTGCCAATTATTTTAAATTGCTCCATTAAAGACAGCAATCACAACTGTCATGTTAGCATTTGGACATAACAGCTAATTTCTGGTGGTTTTGAGTCTGCATGGGTGTAACTGCGGTGCAATAAACACATGTAGATTTACATGACCTCACGGAACAAATGATTTTGTTTGCTGACTGCATGCCATAACACGTAACTGACTGACAACAAAAATAGCTAGACGTTTTCTCACTTCAGCGGAGAGAACAAAGACCTTAGCTGTTTTTTCCTCCTTAACAGGTGAGTGCCCCAGCTATTAATTTGTGAAGGGCCACCTACTTTAATTGGTCTTAATCTGGAGTGAGCGGCTTTGATCTCTCTGACAGTTTGACTGCATTAGCACGAGTATGCGGGCTAATCCTTTGCGTAACTTGTTCTTTTGGCGCAGTCAGAGGCCTGTCCAGCGATAATATGTCAGCTGAGGGATAAGCCCTCATCAAACAACCAGGTCTAAGCTTCTGGAAAATGGGGGTTGAAAGGGCCACCATCATGCTGTGCTTCAAACAAAGATAGAGACGTAAACCAACCCTGGCTTGCAGTTTGCAACCGGTTATTTAAACCTCAAGAGCATCATTTTCAGAGTTTTCAAGGTTTGTGTCCCTTGTGCAGACTTGTTATTGTGTTTCTTTATCATATGTCCTCTGACCACACATTTCTTGTTTTACGATAAACATTATTGCATGGTCCTCTAACCAGCAGTGAGTTCTTGCCATTAAAAGGAATTCTTTATATCCCTCATCCCACCAGTGTTATTACGCACAGTGCATGCCTGATCCTAACGTCAAAGAAGTGCCTTTATCTGCACTGTGTCATCTTATTAAGAAGTAACAAGCGCATGAAGTGTTTGTTCTGAACTGGAGTTGAACTCTCATGAATTATGATAACCATCTCATAGTCAACAATATCTGCTCTCAGGAAGGGAATAGAGAGATAGTGTTTGAAACAGAGAAAATAGCCGCACTTGTGCTTCTCCATATCACACATCGGGGTGATTTACTTATCACGACCGGCATGTCATGGCTTCAGTGGGTCTTTTGTTTTTATGTTCAGTGATGGAGGAATGCTATCTGGAGTTTCTTCAGAGTTGCATGTGAAATGGCAAAACATATCACTTAAAGCTAATTCAAAGAGGACAGTAAGAAAGGAAACAGTTTCACTATTAAGTATATTATGGTATACATAATAGTATATCATAATCAGTTTCAGAATGATTGTTTCTCTGCTTTTACTATCTTTGAATTAAGTTGTTTTTAGTGTTTTGGGGAGCATTGGCATTAACCAGATCTGTTTCTTGTTGGCTTAAAATGTGTTGTTTTGGCATTAAAGGTGCTACGAGGAACTTTTAAATATTTCTGAAAACAGTCTCATGATGATCATTAATTACATCATGTAACAGCATATGAGACCATCAGTGTAAAGAATGCTATTGTTAAATAGTTTTTCTTAATGCCTTCTTCATGGGTACGTTAACCTAGGAACAACAGCTGCCGAAGTAAAAACAATACCGCTTTTGTCCAAAGGGGGTGCAATAATGAAGTTTGGTTGCTCCAAGGACCTTTCAGTTTGTGTAAAAAAATATATATTAGCAAGCAATATTAAGGTTATTGGCATTTTATACCCAAGAAGTGCCCGCTTGTAACCCCTTTGTTACAGAAAGGGTTTTTCTAACTTGATGAACAATTATAATTCTGTTTGAAAGGGCAGCAAACAACCTTATCTTTTTCCGCAATCTTTCCGTCTTTGGAATCTATGGACAATAAAACGCTTTGACAGATTGCTTCTCAGATGGTTTGGTGTCATGTGCAATCATTCAACACAAACAGTAGTTTCCTCCATTAAGTGTAAATGAAGGGTGACTGCGCATTTTATAATTGCCCCCAGGTGAAGTTATAAAATACAGCCTGTTGTGCGTATGCACTGTGGATTTGTGATTCGACCAGATCGTTGCAGATATAATATTTTTAAAGACTATTTTTACATTTTGGGAGACTTACTGATTTACTGGGAGGCTTTCTGAGTGTATAAGTTGTTCTAAGCAAAGGTGGATTATTGTACCTTTTGAAAGAGCCATGCAAGCTCTTTCCCCCTGCTCATAGCCTTTTTGCTAGGCTAAGCTAATCTGGCTTCTTATTTAAAACCACTACGAGTAACATGGCACATTGGCGTCCCCTTTGGACAAAAGCGGTAGTATTTTTACGACGCCCGGTGTCGCAAAGCTGTTTTCTAGCTTGTGCCAGGCGTGCGAGTGTGAACTGAGAAGGGTGCAATATAGTGCATGTCCGTGTGTTGAAAGTGTGAGGACTCTTTTCGGCTCCGTGACAGTGGTTTTGACACTGCAACTAATGCCAGTCAGTGCTACACACACCTGATTGCAATGAGTTGATGCAGCAGCGTCACCTAACTACTCTCTCTCACGGAGCTGAAAGATTACGTGTCCTCACAGAAAGCAAATGAACGAGAGACGGCAGTTAGTATGGATCACGATGAGGTAATGTGTTTGTGTTGTTGATGTAAATAATGACTATTTCAGATAATGGTTATCTGATAATGGTGAAGCAAAACAAACTTTGTGTTAGTACCAACCGCTCATTCATTTAGGAGTAAACACTGCAGTCTAGTTTCGCTCTCGTGAAATTGTATACACGTTGCTTGGCAACACCCTCGTCCCGCCCGTAGCCTATATCCCTCTCCCTTTTAGCTTTTCTTCATTGCATTCTCTTTTTTTTCTTTGATGGTTTATCAGAGATTATGACGACAAATAACTGTCTCAAACAAGGCTCCCGCTCCCCTTCCCTCACCTGGAGGGATAGGCTTCTCAAATCACGTTGCTGCGCCACACTGAAATCTGCGACCAATACGAATATGAGACCATAGAGCCTGCACGAGCGAACCGAAAATCGGACTGGGTGTGCGACCAGACCAAAAGCAGTAATAAAAACTATATAAAAACGTTTTTCTTTGCACTGATGGTCTCGTTTGCTGTTAAAGGTAATTTATGATTATCAGAGGAAACATGAGGCTGTTTAAAAGATATTTAAATGTTACTCGTAGCCGCTTTAAAGTACAAATGTGAGTGTTATCAATCTTCTCATCTAACTCTCACAAATAAAAGCAAAGATTTGCGAAGACAAACACAATTTTGTAAAATTGTAATATGCAATCCCTCAGATTTAAATTGTGAAACAGGCATTTGAAAGAGGTTTTGGTGTAATTATTTTTGTGTATATTGGTATGTTTGCTCATTACCATCTACAAATACCCAAGTTTGGATTGTCAACCAAATTTGTTATATTTGGTATTTTATAATTTTACATGTGTAAACGATCCAATTCTTCTCAGCTCACTGCCTGAATACACTGGAGGCAAACTGTGAGCGGTCATATGGTTGCATTTGTATTTGGGGCGACTTGACCGGCCTGCTATCCATCAGAAAATATTCGGTACACCAGGGAGACCATTCCGAAGGTGACTCGCCACTCATGGGCACAAGGTAAAGATTAATCAAATGTTATGTGTACCATCACCAGCTGGCAGCACCAGCCTCTAAGCCTTTGAGTGAGTAAGTCCACAGAGAGGCCCGTGGCACAGCTGAGTTTGTCTTGTAAAAGTGCAGCTGTCCAAGACATGACAGCTACAGCATTAGCAGAGCCATTAAGAGGTGTAGAACATTTCCAGGGAAACCATTTGAAAAATGACAACCCCCGGCACTGCAGAGATATTAATTATACGCAGCACCCATGGAAAATAAGCGAAAACAGTTGGTTGGACAAAAGACGCCTTGTGTTCTCACAAGATGTTGTGCATCAAGCATTTCATATGCAATAAACAGAGCAAAGAAAGAAAGAGGGGGAAAATGAATTATAGCTATTGCCAGTAGCAGTTACAGTTTTGAATACACAGATGACCGGAGCAATGACTAATTCATGTATAAGCCAATTTTCCGAAATGTATCAAGAATTCAGCCAGAGAATTTAAAGTGATTTGATGAAGAGAACAGTTTTAAAGCAGCCCTTAAAAAAGTATTGTCTCTTTAAAAAAAAGAAAAAACTAAATTGTCCTGGGAGTGCTTCAGTGATTCAAATTCACTTTAATGTTTGATAATGTAGTTCTATAGACAAAGAAAAATAAAATTAACTCTGAGGTGTCTGTCTTGGTATTGATCTTCCCCTTCCCCCATGTCATAAGCCATTTTGAGAGCATTGGAAACCTGCAAAGCAAATCACAACATGCTGGGGGGGGGGGGGGGGGTGTACGGGATAGGGACGGAACAAAGAATAAACCTTTTACATATGAAATATTTTCATCCCTTTATGCAAAGAACCGTTTCATAATGAGTAAATCTGCCCCGAAATGTTAATTGGAGATTAATATGCCATGTTTTCAGTAAGTTGACGGCATTAGCAAGGATCCAACAAGGTGCCTCCTAATTAAAACTTCAAGTTCCTGAGAGTTTTATGATTCCCATAGGAGAAGTCCATTAATTGGTCATAACTAAACCCTGTGTTGAGTTGATTACAGCTATGGTGGTAAGCCTGGTCAGAGCACTTTAAACTCTTAAACTAGTAAAATATACAGTATATATAAGAGCTATTTCCCTGTCCTCTTCTCAAGGGAACGAAAGGAACTGATGATGGCCACATAATGTCTATTCGCAGAGCCTCATAAATAAAGAGCTGTCCCTGAGTGCAAACTATGTTTATTATAGTCGCCTGAACCTCTGTGCCAGCCCTTGGAGTTACTTATGCAGATAAATGCTGAACCATTCATCATCACCCCTATTCATAAATAGCCAATAACTCATCTCTCTCTCCGTATGGAAGATTAGACCTTGGAAATGTGACTTAAGCACAGGAAGTATTCAGTTCATGAAAAACATGAGTGATCGCACAGGCACGCAGCCATCTCCCCCTTTACTCATTATATCTTATTCTACATGCCATTTCCCTGCTCAGCAATCATCTATGAGGCCCATAAAGAATCATACCTGAACAGAAGCTTCCTGGTGGTATGCTGACTGAGAGCAGATGAGGTGTTTTTTTTTTTGCTTTACTGTAGTGTGCTGGTTTGCAGAGAAGAGGCCACAGAGGTGCATAGACTGATGAGAAGGGATGATATATGTAGCGCCGGTGTCCCAGCTCTCCTCTGGCCCATTGTCATTAATCACGGCCATTAGGCTCCCCCTCGACCGCCGCTCGCCTTGTCTGCACCAAGCGATCACAGCCTCCCTTTTGTCTCATATCCATAAAGGGAGAGGCCGTATACTCTCATCCTCGCCTCCCCAATGCACAGATACAGGGGATGCTAAAAATGGGTGCTAGCATGTGTTTGGACTGGATATTTAAAGTTATAATTGATCTCATTATGACAAGGAAGGCGTTTTTTTTTTAACAGCGCAACAGAGGTGTTTAATCCTCAAGCTTATCCTGCTGCGCGCTCCTCTTTCCATAGTGATCCACAACCGGGGCGTGATTCACCATTTTATCTTCGAAACAAGTCGAATTGTTCCTATCTAAGCACTCACATTATCGTCCTGTTGTCTCTGTGAGCTAATCAGCAGTCAGAGTTCCTCTCTTCTCCTCGGCTCAGTCTTCACATCGTTAAGCCCCCCCCCCCCCTCCAGCCTCCATGTCATCAAACCCAAGAGGTCTGATATGATAATATGTGTGAAGTGAAATGTGAAAGCAATTCATATCACTTTCCAAGGGCTTTGAATGTTGGATTTGCATAACTAGAGAAAATGATATTAGATGGGCATATTGATTTAATTTCATCCTAGAGCGCTGTTAATTATGGTATCATAAATGTGTCATCTCTTTATTATCGGGTTCAAAAAGGGAGTTTGATGGCTGGTGTTGGCAACGGGAAGGCTATCATCATGATATTGTTTAGCATAATTTTACATTACGAGGCTTGGTCACGATATTCCAGAGATAGAGCTTTTTTTCTTCTTCTTCTTCTTATCTCTCTATCAAACTTCTTTGACTCTAAAGGATTAGCTGTATCTCTTCTTACTTTGTTCTTTGATATTGCATGAATACGTCGTCTGGAATGATCTGTTCTGGATGTTTTACATCTGCTTCCCTTTGCATGCAACCCCACCCCCACCCCCTTGTGTGCTTGATTTATACTCCAGTTTTAACGGTATTACATGTTCAACATTATGTGACCAGAAATGAGTAACATGTGTCTTTCAAAAGTATGAACCCTTGTGTGTGTTTTCATATCATAAGGACTGCAATCTGTACAGGATTATGGGATAACACCATTCACTGTATGGATATGCTTGCACATCATATAACGGTTAACTTGGAGAGGATGTTGAACAAATGAAGTACCCCCTCCTCTGTTTCCAGCTGAATTCAGATCTTTACAAATGGATTCCCTCAGTGCAATTTATCTAAATGAACAGTGATCATTATTCTAGCTCTGGCCCATCTTTAATGCTGGAGCACTATTGAGCAGATATCTCTTTAAACACAGCAAATAGGTGGTCCGGGCTAAAGGAAAGCTGAGTGCATTCATTACTTTTTCCCCCTGTCTTCTCAGGAACACAAAGCAGTGCATAATGTGCAATCTGATAAGTGTTCTCTTGCGCACGCCATTGCCCACCCCTCCCTCACCTCCTTCATCGTCCTATACATCACTGGCCGGCTCAGCTGTGGTTTGTGGAGAGGAGAACTCTGGGATTGGTGTGGCTGAAGTTGATGAATAGGCCTGCGAGGGTGAGAAACTCCAGGGCCAAGCTGTAGGTCCATCCCCATGGCATGTGATGCTGATTGGCTTTGTCCTGTGCGGCCGCTCTGGAGAAGCGGACATTAAGATTAAGTGATGCTGTCGTGTCGGGAAGCAGTGCACTGCATCATCCCGGGGAAGAGACAGCTGCGGTGGTTAATCCTTCATCGCCAGGGGAGCGCTGCCAGAGCAGAGATATACAGCCAAAGATAACCCTCCATAACTTCTGCTAAAGATCAGAAACTTTGAGTTCGCATCCATCTGTCCTCAATCCTCACTTAAAAATGAGCAATGAGCGGAGGCGGTGGTGCGGACAGTGGAAAACAAATGGGGCAAATAACATCAAGATGAGGTGAATGTTTTAGTGAGAGGTAATCCTTCTCTAACTAACTGCGAAGTAAAAGCCGCTCATTGTGAAGCACACACTGGAGCTTCTGTGAGCGGAGAGGCAGAAGAAACAAGGGCAAACAAACAGAAACCCATTTACACAGCTTCTGCGATCGCTCTCGTGTCAGTGACTAACAGACAGAAGTGTACTTTATCACACATTCTGGGCTTGTGCGAATTCCCAGTAGGTGGAAAATCTAGTTTAAACAGAGAAGAAAGCGACTCAGAGTGGAGCTAAAGTGGTCTGTATTTACGTGTCTGCGCGTGGCGTCAGCATATTTTAGATTGCTGGGTATGCATGTTTGTTGTTGGTTTGATGTAGCTTGTCATGATGTGATGGATGAACATCATCATGTAAAGAGTAAAAGGAGGAGGCCTGAGCTGCGAGAGAAAGCCGACATATTGTATCGCCCAGGACGGCCCTGAAAAGGCATTACAGCAGGATCTGTCTCTTTCGATCCACTTCATCCTCTCCACTGCCCAAAGCCAGCCTGCTTGAACTTCACCTTCTTTACATTTTCATACCACTTGTGCTCCCACTTTTCTGAATATGGTAATTTACACTAGAAAGCCTCAGAGATCCTGAGGGAAGATATATTTGGTATGGCGGAGGCATACCTGCAGAGAGCACTTGTGACAGTGACATATTAGTTACGGTGTCTCTTGGAATCTGATAACTTCAAATTTGCCACCTTGTTAAGTTTTGATTTATGTGATACCATTTCACTAAAATAATTGGCCTGGCCTGTTGTAGAAAATAATCAGCCTCTTCGCAGAACAAATGCTGGGCCATGCTAATGAGGCAGCCCGAGTGCTGGACTGATGCAGCCGACTGACAGTTATTAATGATTGTTATGATATACAGACGAGTCGAGATTACACTGAGTTGGTTGAAAAAAAGTGACATTTAAAGAAATACTGCATATTGGGAAGTACTAATGAAGTAATATACTGCTAGGAAAACAATCATGCGCATTGTCAAGGCAATGTGTAATTACCCAGCAGCCACCCTGGCTGGCTGTTTGTCAGGCAAGCTGTGGGGAGAGCTGAACAACCTGGCTGGTAATGGATGGAGCTTTGCTGGCAAGGGGCTAAAATGCACCAGGCAGTGACAGAGGTGTACAGATTGATGAATTAATTGGGTCTTTCTTGGGACATAAGGGGAACCGCTGTGGCATATGCTCTGCTTGTTACTTTGGAAAGTCTACTGACCCTGAAAGTGAAGCCATCCCACGCAGGGAGTTGTGGCTTTTTTCATTGCTCTTTTCCCTCTGGGGTTGGATTGCACACACTGGGGTGTAGTAAACTGCAAATTGTTACAATTGTATAATAATATATTTCAAGTGTGGATGAATATCGCCGATCGATAATTCAATATTATTGACTCTACTATCATTGGAATTATACCATATTATATGATATTACTATATGTTACCATTCTATACATTTCTGTTGTCAAAGAAAAAGGCTTCAGAGGACGCTGTGATCAAAAGCCAACTACTAAAGCTATTGTTTTGTGAATATGAAGTATTTGGTGTCATGTTATAGAAAACTAGATAATAGTTTTATGGTTTTAGCATCAGCTTGACAAATGTCTTTCACACCAGAAAGATTTTAGGTTGAGTTATGCTGGTACATAAATAGTTCATTAGACAAATTGTCTGACCATGTTGGAAATCAGAAAGGTTTATAGTTCAATTGAAAGTCCACACTGGAAGGCAGAGTGTTTAGTGATGTACATCAGCTGAAACGTAAATAAAGTGCTCATCACTTTGTGGTTGATTCTTACATATTATCCCATGTTATGGACAATGTATGGAAAATCAGATACATAACAATCAGAACACATACTAATTCGATTGTATTTCACTGCCCTATTTTGCTTAAAACAATCCTGTTTATTTGAAAATATTTAGATATTGGGCTGCTGGTTGGACAAAACAAATGTTGGCCTGTGGGAAATCATGATGGCCAGGTTTCATTATTGAATTTATAGACAATTCGTAATCAAGCAAATTATTGATCACAAACACATCTAAGTTGCTAAATCAATACAGCACTAAGAAATCGGCACAGCTCCATAAACTGCCTTTACTTTATTTGGCACATTTCCCTAAGCAGGTGAGACGTTTTTTCTTTGGAGCCTAGAAATCAGGCATCAGTCAGAAAAGTTGAATAGCAGTAATGGACTTTACTAGCCTGGCTCCGCCCGCCCGCCTACTTCCGGCCAAATTTTATTTTCCCTTCAGTAGTCAGTCTGGGTATACAGCCCATTTCCCAGTTTTGCTGGAGATTCGACAGCCGGTCCAATCAGCGAACAGAGCGAGTGGCTGAGAACGATGACGTCGAAGTCGCGCTCCAGTTTCAGTTGCCAGAAGCCGGCTCATGACACACGTGACGACCAAACGTTATGCGATTGGTTGGCTAATCCAGAGTGGCACTGGGCAGATCCAATAGTTTTAAACTTTAACAGACACCCGCCTCCATGAGTTAACGTTTGCCAATTAAAGCACTGCCAGACCTTCTGTACAAATGAAATGAAGTACGATGGTCTGGTAGCACCAGGCTAGGACTTTACTGGATCCAACCCAAACTAAGGAGCGGTGGATCAAAGACCCCTGTTAATGACATCACCATCCTCCTGACCGGTCGAACTCTTTCGTCCACTTGCAGAGGTCTGCACATAGTTGCCATTTAATCACGGCGCTGCGACACACCTCTGTCAAACCTCTCAAACATTCTTACTTAGTGCTGACTCCTGCTGAGTGAGAATGAAAGTTCTCACAGCTGCTAACTGTCACTGTGGTCTTACTTCAGCAAGTGCCCATTGGCTGCGACCGCTCCCCCTCGCTCATCTCCCATCAAGCCTGTGCATTAGGGCCGACTGCCGACCGCATCAGTGGGCCTCCTCTCCTCCACAGAGAGTCCCAGGCCCATCACCACGAATTAAACCAGAGGCTCTGGTAGTGGCGCTGCTTTTGGTGCCACTGAGCATTACACTGACATAAATGCTGAGGATCTTTGTCAGCTATTATTTCAATACATGAGTATGTGGTGCCTTGTCCATCCCAGTTTTCATTGAAGCTCACATATCCTCCTCCTGCTTGGAGTGAGTCCCCTTTTGAAGTAAAGGAACAAGCTTGGATATTGACAGTTAATTCACCTCCATTTTTTCAGTTTTGCACTTGATTAAGGTGTTACTGCATGATTATCTGAATAGAATTCACTGTCCACCAAGCTGCAGTATTATACATTTACACTGTATAACTTTAATAATTGATAATACATACCGATAGTGAACAGTTTTTTTCTGCATCTGTATCTGTGTCCGCATCAACATACAGATATGTGATACAGTCGACGCAATACACATTGATTTGACGATAAGCAGATCAAAAGACAACTATGCTAAAATTGGTTGAAAAGTTAAAGAGGAAACTATGTAGATTTTCGGGAAGCTCTTTCTCTTATTTTGGCGATCCAGCACGTCCTGTCAACACTTGAGTGTGTATGCTTCGGGCATCTCCGCTCCCTCCGCCTGTGCTTCGGCGATCTCCGCTCCCCCCCCCTGCAAACCCCACTCCGTTGTGATTGGTTACCTTCCTTCCGGAACACTTTCAGTGGCGGGAAGCGCGAGCATGGACCTCACAGGGAAGTGACAGCATTACCATACATTGAAACATCCGCGTGGTGACGTCACAAAGTTTTATGTGACGTCACAAATTATGAAAGGGTAGACCGTGACTTCTCGACTGGCTAGAATAGTGTTTAGTGCTCTGCACAGACACCCCAGACGGTCAGCAGGGAATACGTCGAAATGCATGTAAGTCATTATTTGATAATTTAGTATGGTTAAGCATGACTATGAATCATCATAACAACGTTTATAGGTCATAAAAGTCAAAAAGCATCATAGGTCCTCTTTAAGTGTTTTTTAAACGGTGACTGTTTTTTCAACTACATTCAATAGGAAAAGTAAGTCCTGAAGTTCAAATTTGGTTGTATAAGCCTAAAAACGGTGTGTCAACCAAATTTACTATAAACCCCTTGCCTTGTTGAGTAATCCTTCTTAGATCTGCATCAAACAATAATTCATTTATCCTAAGACCTGGGCTTAGCATGAAACTTTGCCCCAAATGTTATTGAAATCTGCCAACTAACAGGAAAACAAATGGGACTGAAAACATAAACTCCTTGTTGGAGCTATTCTCTTTAATCAATACATGGTTTTCATCATCATGGTTTGATATTTCCGGGTTGCTGTATCTTACACTTTGACTCTCTTGACTTGAGTTGTTAATCAAGTTTCCAACATATTGTTTTAGCCATGCTGTTTTTGGATGGCGATATACCTTTGCACTACATCCCTCTCCTCCACTGCCTCCCTATCTCCCCTCCCTCTCCTCTCCAGCTTTACACTGATCATAAGAGACAGGTGAGTTAGTGCACGTTCAACTTCAAACCGACGTAATTGTTTTTCATACGGAATGAGAGCCGCGGACTAGACGTGGATTGTAGAGGAACAACAGGGCTGATTAGTGAGGGTTAGATTTGCTTGCTGGACCATTTTGACACCTGTCTCCCTGCCTTCCCTGGAAGCTTGACCTGATCCCTCTATACTGTCAGTCACAATGGTGGGTGAGGAGAGTAGGCGAGATAATGAATTGAATAAGAGAGGGAGACTTTACCCCTTCTCAATCAGGCCCGTTATCACAACTTGTCTTGAAAGTCAGCATGATGGAGCTATTATACTGTACTTGTGTTATCTATGGCTCATATTCTGGAGACAATAAAGCCTGAGAGCAATTAATCTTTTATTACTGTAGTCACTGATGTGATACTATTTTTAGATGGATTGTGCAGCGTCAATGAGGTAAACATTTTTTTTTTACATTTAATGCACTTGCATACATCACCATCAATTACAGTCTTTTAACAACATTCATTTTAGGCTTATTTAAAAGCGCGCTGAATAGCTGTGTGCCCTTATGTTCTGGGAAACTAATGTACAATATTAAAAATATTCATCCCATCTGGCTGCATCTTGTTTACAGAACACAGTGGCAGCTTGGGGTTATTAATCATGTTTTTCTTAATTACCCAGCATAGCTGCTCCATCCCCAACTCTGCGTCTGACCTTTTTTTCTGGCTCCTTTCGAATCATTAATCATGCAAAGATCAACGACAGACAAATAAGAGTAGATTGCACTGTATTGCCTCATCTCCTCAAACGGTCTTCTTGGAAAGTAACTAATGTATAATTATCTGCAACTATGAACCATCATCCTAGCTAGTTTTCTTATTTGACCCTTGCAGTGTCAAAGTAGAAAGTACATTTCCATGCCTTAACGAGACAGTCTTCTTGTTCTGTGAGATAAACACAGTCGTCTTCATATGCCTCGCTTGCGTGTCTTGATGTGTCTTGATTTTCTTAAATTAACGAGTGTTGACATTTTCCAAGACAAATAGTTCTGTCTCAAAGTACTGTTCCTGGTTTCTTGCCATATGGCCCAAAGCAGAGTCGCTCCTAATCTTAATCTGACAGGTAAATGAGCGCCTGTGTGTGTGGTCTATCTCTTGACGAGGGACAGTTTAGTCCTGTGGGCTTCAGTGTCTTTGCCAGAATGGCAATACACTTTACCAAGAAGCCTTAACCTAGCATGATTTGTGTTTGTCGCCGACAGCCCGAAGAATGAGATACTGACATCTTTGAACACATCACAGAGTAACTACTCATATGCTGATGAGACATGAATGACAAGTAGCAATTAAGCTTGTATCTGATACAATACATAGATTTTAATTTAAAAAATTACATTTGGTGACCTGGAAAGCTTATTTGATTATTTGTTAATCTATGTTGTCGATTGTTTTTCAATGAAAGGAATGTCATTTATCATTCAAGTCAGCCAAGCAATGGCTGGGATTTGCATCACACTGTGCAGTGCTGTGATATGGAGAAGAACTCCCTTTTCCACTCCTCATCACCTTCACTCAGTTAAACAGATGAACTATTGCGGGACCAAGATTAAACAGTAACTGGACTGGGGGTGCCACAGCACTATATGTGAATGGGGCCTGACAGACATTTTATCAGTAAACCAATTAACATGATTTATGGTCGGGGGTAACCATGAGACTTGCCCATAAATACAAAGGGCTGGCTGAGCAGCTTTTTCTAAAGCAAGATCTTATCAGACTCCTCTCGATTCCGCTTTGCTGGCATGGAGTCGGCATGCATTTGTAAATGCAGCTACTGTGCATGAAGGGCCTCCCTCTTACTTGGGTCAGGAGTTCAAAGCTCAGCCAGAAGAGTTGAAGAGTGAGGCGTGAACTCCCGACCCCCTTAATGTAACAGGGTGAGCCGTGGAAAACCTGTTTTTATCAGGTTTCTCCCACCAAGGTGCTCACCTGCTCTGTCCGTTCAATGAGATGTTATATGGGAATACATGGAATTCCTGGTGTGGCTAAATCAGAATGTGCCATCTGAGATGATTCAGGAGATTAAATAATTTAATAAGTACAACAAAAAAACCTGAATTGTAAAGCAGCTGACTCATATCTGTCAAGCCAAAGCTATAGGAGTAATGTTAACTGCACCAACCTCTCTTGCTAGGTGGAATTTTGGCCTTTCCAATGGGTTCAAGAACAGTGTTTGCTTAGGAAAGATTTACTGTCTGCCGAAAACATGTTAATTGGGCTCTGTCTTTTAAGAAGTGATGTAGTGTTTCAACTCATGCAGTCAAAGGTCGTCAGGTATTTAACGTGTGCTCGCCTCAGGTCTTTACACATTTACAACATAAACAATACCTGACAGGTGAGTTTTGCCACCACAATATATTAGTTTTACATTAGATTTAAATAGGTCAGTAAAGAAAAATAAGTTCCAATGCAAGTTCCCAGAGCATAGGGGACATCTCAAATAGCTTGGTTTGTCTGACCAACAGTTGAAACTCAAAGATAAATAACCCATTCACCAAAGAACACTGTTGTATCTGGCCAGAGGGTTTGGATAAAAATGTGTAATTGAGTGAAATGTCTAAATGTCATTAAGTAAAAACAATCTTGCCAACCCCGAGATGAGTTGAAATAACTTAAACAATCCGTTAGCATTTCAGCACTAATTGAAATATTATAGAAGAGACATTAAAAATATATTGACTTTATTTGCTCAGAAACACATTAAACTGACGTCCTATCTTTCACTTGTCCTTGAATGCGACATGTTTAGGCTGATAAATGATCGATTGGCAATGTCATTTTGTTGAGATTCAAATAAGCTTTGAGAATATGTACAGTAAGCTGCGTTTTATCGGGACAGTGCGAGTTATGAGACAGCAATTATGAGCTCCTTATTCCCTCTGAGAGACCAGTGTGATCAAGTTCTCATGATTAATCATGGCCCAGTGATTCAATGATTAATGTTAATGTAATCCCTAAAGGATCTGCAGGACATACTCTCACATCCTTTGCAGTGTTTTTTTTACACCTATTATCAGGGAAGATGGAGAGCTCCGTTTACAGTTCACTAACCTTTATGATGGCGGGCTCTCATCTGCATTTTATTTTCGTTTTAACACTTGAAGTCATCTACAAATGTCAAAATAAAACCGCCCCACGAAGTGTTCAGGCTCGGCTTCTGAAGGAGGGACGCTCTTTGATTTAGTCGAGGGCGTTCCATTCTCGTTCCTGTTTTTACGAGAGCTTTTAATTTTTATTGAAGGACGGTGCAAAGTAAATGGTTCCTCATCTAAGGAAGATTAAATGGTCTTATACAATTTACAGAAACACGAGGGCATGAGGAACAAAGGGCTGACATGAGCTTCACAGCACGTCCTCTAAATAATGTGAAGGGAGGTGGAGGGAGGTGCAGAGGGAGAGGAGCGGCAAGGAGGATGTGCTTCTCTGCAGACACATGTAAATCAATTTGTATTGATTCAAACAATACAGCCGGCAGCTCTGCACATCCATTGATTAAACAATTAGATAACTGCTAGATCTATCTGAATAGAAAATTATATTTGATTTCGCTAAAACCTGACAGTGATATGTGTTCATACTTTGATGTCCTCTGCCCTTAGACCTGTTTATAACACATATACTGTATATGTATGCAGTCATTTACCATGTTAGAAATTCATAGTGGAACGTGACCTACAAAAAAAGTACATTTACTCAGATCTGTCAAGGGGCCTTTTCAGATGTGTATTACAACCCTTGTTATTTCAGTTTATATTTTGCTCAGATGGTACATAGTCCTAAATGAATTTGTGGGACAGCGGATATCTTGCTCAAGGGCCCCCATATAGGCTAATCCATCCCTGCATCCAAGTCCATATCCTGGATTTGAGATGAGGTCATGAGTCCAAATTCCCCCACAGGAGCCCCATCCCTCTAAACATTGTTGAGACAAAAAAGTTTTTTCATATTTTCACACTCACATATTACTCACAAACTCACATACAGTAAAAAAACAGACAAGATCTTAGTGTCTTAAATGCTAGATTGTTATGCACCAGTTACAATCATCATCATCATAATAAACAATTCTCTGAAAGCAGTCATTCTGCATAATGATTATTATATTAACTTTTGACACATGTGTATATTATTTTGTTAGTACTTCTGAACGTTTCCATACTGAACACACGGAACACTTAGAATGCAGGCTGGAGAATATCTGTACATTGTGGTGTTGTTACTTTAGCTTAAGTCGAGGATCTGAACACATGCACTGGAAAAAAACATGATGGAGAACATTATGATTCCAATAATAATATTGAGAATATAATCCTGTTTATAGCCATGGTGATTGCTTAATCGCATAACATGTTTCCGTTTCTATTGTACATGGCCACATCCGCTCATATTTTTAAGATCCTCTGCTGCTGTGCGCCTTTTCTCCCACTGTCTTTACAGACTTTCACAGGGCCAGTAAACCATGGCTTTCAATTCCCCTGCTCTGGTGTTTTCACTCAGGAATAGGAGTGATGAGCAAACGCTTTCAGACTCAATCCTTGAGCAAAGAGCTGTGCTGACAGGGATTATTATTTATTTGTCATGGTGGATGTAATAAGCTGTAGATACAGGATGGAGGGCCCGTGATTTATTGCTCTGTCGACCGCCACTAGCAGGACGTGCGCTCTTGCGTGCAGGATGAATACCGCACTGTCAGTTCTGTCCATCCGTCACCATCACCTCTCCCTGCCGCCGCCTCTCTCACACACCCTCCCATTTCATGCCACAATACATAAACAATCTTTCATTATTTTGATACCTTCTTCTCCGTATTTGTTTTCTGCACGTAAAGCGGGGCCTAGGTTTTATGTGTCCCATTATTTTGAAGCACTATAGCCTGGGGTTGTACACCTTGGAGTTATTGTAAAGCGCTTGATGTTTCCATCGACTTCAACATAAAGAGAAACTAATCTGTTTCTATTCATGTTTTGGTATTTGACACACCCTCATTTTTACATTTGGAGCAGTTGAATTTGTGTTCTTGACACATTTTCTCTTTACTCAAAAACAAGCTTCTTTTCCTTTAGAGGTAGGCTTTGGTTAATATATTCTATTTCACCCTGCCTCACTATTGTCCACTGGCACTAGTCACTGAGAAGGTTGCACTCCAAGTAATTATGGCCGTATTTTGCTGCTGCTTTTAATGTTATTGAGCCCGCATCTCACAGAACGGGTGACTCTCTTGCCTCTCTGTAGGTCATGTAATCTTGTTAAAAGCCTTCATGGTTTTAGGATTATGTTATTGAAATGTCACTTAATTGGATAAACATTTTTCATGCCGTAAACACACCGCGCCGGGGTTCTGTTTAGTCGCCATGGATATTGTTTACACGGCAGGGGGATTTGCGTAAGTGGAACTGACTCTGTAAACAGCGGCTCCCACTAGAGGCTTTATGTGAAAAGCAGGCTGAGAGGGAGGCATCAGGGAAAACACTTAGCCCACATATCAAAGCTGCGGACATGCGCTTGGCGAAAGGGAGCGAGCATGTTGGTGACAGCGCTTAATTAATATGAGGAATTGCCTTTGTGTCCGGGTAAACGACTTGAGCAGGAGTCGCTTTGTTGTTTAAGCCCACTCAGCTGAGTGTTAGGCGGGGGATTTTTTTGTATTTTTTTTTGTATGTGTGTGGAGTAAATTGTAATCTGGGAATAACATTACACCCCTGCATGGGATACACCAGGCAGCCAAATTTGCATTCCCTAAGATCAGTCCTTGTATCAATCATTCCTCTTTCCAAACAGAAACCACTTCCCTTTTCCCTCCAGGCCCTCAGATGTCATTTACCAGAACTCAGCTTGCTATCTGTCTTGTTCAAAGGCTCATTTTTCCTCTGCAAATTGTTATTTATGGACTTTTGTTTGTTCTCGGGCATCATTACTAACAATACAGTTAATAGCATTCATTTGTTATTCGACACTGGTGCTGATTCCTGGGATGGGGGCAGTGAAGTGAGAATACTCATTTGGAGGTTGAGGAAAGTCTTGACAGGGCCCATTTATAACAAGATCATTCTGGAAAGTCCGGCCTATTAATAACCCTCCATCGCGGTCTAATTAGTGCTCCCTAAAGTGTAAACCATTCTGAATCATGGAGTTGCGTGTGAACTTCTCCTCTGAAGATCCCTGTTAGTGTCATTAATGTTATTTTAACATAATTGAACTGTTTAGAAACTATAGGATGAGCCTGAGTCTGTGAATTTCTCATTGTCTAATCTCATTATGTCACATATGTTTCCATCATTGCTCGTATGTTTTCTTATTATTTTTAAGTCAAACTGGGAACTGAATTTTTGGGGTTTTGAAAGCTTGTCAGATAAAACAAGTATGTACAGAGTAAGTGACAATGGGTTCTTTTTATTATCTATTTTCAGTATTATCTCCTTTTTATAGACCAACAGATCCATTTTAAACAATAATTGACATGGGAAATCTAAGGCCACATCTAGACCAATTTAAGTTTTAAAACATTTTGCTCCTAATTTCTTAAAATTAGGAGCAACATGTTTACTTAATTACTTACTTCCTTACTTACTCACTCATTAATTGAAATTAGGCCAGTCCCTCAATGCCAGCTGGCCCCTGCTAACAAAAAACATTAAACAAAACCAAAAAAGGAAAAATAACAGCACCACAGGGTTGTCCTGCAAAAAGGTTGAACCGGGCTCAACTTTTGCCAGACCACAAGGGGACATTTAATCTGGCAAACTGCCACGTTAACCAATCAAATACATGTGAGCACACTTTGTTAAGTGAATGCTTAATTTCTACTCTTGACCTCGTAGCCATCGTGCAAAAAGACAAAATTATATCAACTATTTTTCCTGTCTGTCTTTGCGCTATATCAGGTATCAAAGAAAGTAAAAAAGACAAAGAAAACTAATAAGGAAACAATTGTTAGCGACTGTGCTTCTTAGAAACTGTTATTATAGCTTTTAGATGTGGAGTAGCTGACTCCCTCCCTCTTCGCTCTCTCTCTCTCTTTAAAGTGCAGTCGACTTGCTGCTTATCAAGCCTTAATTAGTGATACATTTTCTACCCTTGATGCCTACTGATGTATTTGAGAAGAAAAGGCAAATTGAGTTGTGGCCTGACCCGAGAGCCAATCACTCCTGAAAATGTTCCCCCTCTTTACCTCCCTGCCTCTCTCAATCTCACCTCATTCCCTCTTTCTCTCTCTCATTTTGCCATGCGAGGCCAGGAGTGGTCTGGAGAAATGAGGTGCAGCAATAGTGTTTTTTTGCTTGCCTGTGCAATAGAAAACACTGCACGTCAGGGGCCCCGTCAGCAAGATCGGGGAGATGCAGATGGGAGGTGAAAAAGCTCCCCGGTGGCAGTCGGGCCCTGCTCGGATGTGATTGCAGCCGCCAGGATGAAGTCAGCACTGACAAAGTGCGCCCATTGATGGATGGACAAAGCCGGGAACTGGATGTGAGAATGGATGGGGCCGAAGTGGGAACTTAACACAGACAAACAAAATGAAAGACAGAGAGGAATTACCTGCTAAAGCATTCCGGCAATACAACTCCCAGAGCAATTTACTTACTGCTAACTGAGCACAGGAGGACTGTTTGCCTCGGTACGAGTGCGCGCAACAGCGGGAATGGCTTTCATTCTGTTGATAGAGGTTGCCTGTTTTTACACAATTGTTTTATGATTGCCTGTTTTTCAATATAGTCAGATTCATACATATTCAGTGCAAGCTCAAACTCTCACATAAACCTGCTGGCAGGCACACACACACACACACACACACACACACACACACACACACACACACACACACACACACACACACACACACACACACACACACACACACACACACACACACACACACACACACCTCTAAACACATATACACATCCAGACTATAGGGCTACAACTTCAATAACCATTTCAATAACTTGTTCGATTAATTTATCGCTGTTTGTTTTAGATAAGGACTGCAAGTGACGAGTTCATCCTCAAAAGGCCAATTGCAAGTTCCCAGAGCTGCACATGTTTGGCATTTACAGTAAATTACCTAAAGACTATGTAAGTTGTTCTTGATGTATTTTCTGTCAATGGACTATTCGTTTCAGCGCTATTTTAAGACAGCATCTCGGCTGTGTAAAGGAGTTTTAAATCGTTTGTGTGCTCAAGCACAGTTTAATTTGTCCTGCCCTAAAGTGGACTGTAAAACACAAGAAGATATTTTAGGTACCTCATGGCCTGAGGAGAACTAATAACCCCTGAAACTCAGGGGCAATAACCTTCCCAAATCCAGGACCTGTGTGGGGGGTGGAAGAGTGTGCTCCCTGGTTGGGGGAATGAATTCTCATTACCATTGCACTAGCACTGCATTAAATGTCAGTGTTTCTGCTGGATGGGGCCAGGAAGATTAAGACTAATGCTGTTGGCCTCAGGAACTCCGATTAGAACTATTCTCATTAATCAGAGTCTCGGAGAAGGAAGCAATTTAGAGCCCCGGTCGTCTTTGAGCAAGGGGTAGGGCAGCACCCTGTCACCAAAGAGGGGCCACGCACTCGCACCCATCCACTATCCCTTCATCAGGGCAGCCAAGGACATGTGAAGGCCTGTCACCCCCCCGATCCTTACTTCCAATTAACCTGACCACTGAAGAGCCCCACAGAGATATTGTCAGATTGGGATAAATAAAACCACAATTTGTACTTACATGAAAGGTTGGGTTTTCAAGCTTCTCATGGTTTGGTCAAATATATAAAATAAGGCTCATAAACTCAACATGACTTTAAAGGTCACATATTATGCTAAATGCACTTTTTAAATGCGTTCTAACATATCCATGGGTCCACGGTGTGCCTATAGACTGCCAACATATTTAAAAAAATAACAGTCTCCTTTCCTCACTCTCCCCCTTTCTGAAACCACCACCCCTCCCCCACCCAATATACTCCAGTCAGAATTCTCCCCTTTTCTGACCTCACAAACTGGAAAGCCAGAAGCTTCCACTGTGCAGCCCACACCCCTATTTCTTATTGGTCCACGGCCCTGACAGACAGAGGGCGAGGCGTATCTGGCTTCGCTTCCAGACAGGGGGCGGGGGCAGCTCAAAGATTGTATATTTACGAGGGGAGCTGCAACTCTTTTTAAAAAATAGGCCATTGTGAGATTAGCTGAACATCAGCATAGTACAATAAATTATCTGAAAGTTTTTTTCAGCAAACAATTAAAGAAAAACGTATTAGGGACCACTAAGACCATATAATATGGTGTATAATAGAACTGAAAAGTGTATAATATGGGAGCTTTAAACAATGTTGAAACTGTTATTAAAAATGTCATATTTAATCCTTCTCAGGAATGCAAATACAAACGTTTCCCTGTGTTTTTACTTATTCAAACCTCTTCTTGGGTTTGTGTGGATGTGTACAGGTTGTGCAGCCTATAGCTGTGTTGCACATGTTTTGGTTGTCTTTTTGATTTAGTTTGGTGACCTGACCTGTAGGCTAATTCACAGTTCCGTGAGCAGTGGCCCAATTAGCCAGAATTGGTGAAACCACCTGTGTGGGTATGTTTGGCCTTTACATTTTCTTTTTGAATCTGTTGAGTTAGATATAAATGTGCAGAATCCTACAGACTACATTCATATGTGGTGATCCTGCAGCACATGATTCAAGACTAATGCCAATTTTTTGTTTACTTATGCAGGATGTAGTGTGCCCTTTACAGTGTGTAATGAAGCCACAGCGGGCTTGAAGTTTGGGATGGTGGGTAAGCATGTAAACCTGAGATTACCTGTTGTCCCTGTTTAAAAATGAAAATAGCTCCATGGAGATTTTTTCTAAACAAGTAAAAGTTCACTAAATAACCTTGTGCACATTAGTGGGGGGTCTAAGAAAATGTGATGAATGGATTTTGTTTAATGCAATTGTTAAAAACAGAAAAAAAGCAGATTTTCCATGTTATCGCCACCAGCTATAGATCAGCTGAAAAGTATTAACACATACAGCAGGATGTGAGTATGTATGTATTAACAATACAGCTGCCCTCTCTTAAAACATAGTGCAACATGTGGCCACAAACTCCACAGTGTAGCTTTAATGTATTTTCATAGCCACAATCTTTTCCCAACCTCAAGCAAGTTTTTTTTACTGCCTAAACTTTACCATATTGTGACCAGAGTTGCCATGCGTGAATATTTAAAGAAATATGTACTTTTTTTGGGACAAAGATCTTTTTGTAGACTCTAGATTGTAATAATTTTCAGGCAGCTGTTAAGGCCTCTGACAGTTCAAAGTGTTAATGGATGACATTTGTTTACACCCTCAGGCACTTTGTGTTTGCAAACAAAAATTAACACCTTTTCACGGTCATAACTCTTCAGGCTTTGTTAGTTACTCGGCTCCACGATGCATATTGTCACAGTTTTTTATTGTGACACATCATCCTATGATTTGTCTCTTTGTGTCAGTATCCAAGGTTATCCACAAGGCCTTAGAAAAGCTTTGAGGTTTTAAGCGGGATGCAACCTGTGTTTGGTTCTCAATTAGCACCTGTCACAGGAGACAAGCTGCGGTGCTCGTGCTCTCTGTGACACCCAATAGATGGGCTCCTTTTTTGTAACCTACCTGGAAAAAGAAGCAGCTCCTTGCTGGGAGTCGATGTATTCTGTAAACAAGGGGGAGGAAAACGGGGTGGGGAATCTCTCATAAATCTTGGGGCGTAGTGGTATCATTTCCTTCAGCTGACCTTGGTGAGGTGGCAGGATGGGGAGTGTGGTTGGTAAGGGGAGGAGAAAAAAACATGATATGATATACGGGGAAGGGGATCGAGTTGCTGTGAATCAGAGCGCCCCGAGATAAGCTGTGAAATCTTACACATGCGGACTCTCTCTTCACTGCTGCTCATCACCTTGAGCTGAGTGTTAACCTCTCATCTCTTTGGATCTGGTAACTTATTTTGTGTCATAGTTGTTTAAAATAACCTCGGACATGTGTGTTTTGAAGAAATGGTCAGCAATGGTAATGGTTAAAAAATATTCCTGGTAGATGGCTTCCTGCACACAGGCTAAAGAGGAGGACCATCAGGCACATTCCTCTCCCTCCATTCACGTTTCTAACAAATACTTATCAACAGGCCATGAAGTAATCAATGAGGATAATCCATCTGGGAGCCTGTCGATATGGTAATGGCTCTGTCTCATCGTTATTGCTACACGGCCATAAATCACTCCCTTTACCAGAATGCTTAGCAGCTGCTGCAACAATCTCGAGGTTGTGTGGAATAAACTAAGCGCTGCCTTTTTGTGATCAATGCCACATGTATTGTGCTGCTCTGGACACTGATTGTTTTCAGATTTCTTGAAAAAGCTGGATGAATTGTTTATCAATAAGTCAAGGGGCTCTCACAAAAAGGCCCGCTGCAGGTATGTGACTCGTTTGATCAATGCTCTTATTATTCTTTGTTAATGGTGCATTCGTACGTGGCGGATATAAGCCTATATTGGAGGAACAATCTGTAAACATAAAGGTGTCAAAGTCACAAACATACTGTCACTCTCAAATTTGTATTAATAATTACACTCATAGAACACAGAATTAGCTATAAATGTTTTCCTATGCTGTTACAGTATTGTTTACAACTTTAATTTATTTAACACAGCAGAAAAAAGGTACATTTTCAAATTAAGATCATCTGATAAACCCCAAAGACAGAAAATAGAACTTTTTATTTATTCAAACAAACTGTACATTTGTCAAAAGAAGACAAAACAATGTACATATATTTAGCTTGAAAATCATATTGTGAAACGATAAAGATGGATCTAAACAAAAGTAATGCTGCACAGATGAGATTAATCAACAGGACTTTTTTCATCAGGTAAATGGTCAGGACTCTTACTGTATGTGTGTACGATAAGTACTAAGCTCAGCTCATCATAAAGACTGGATACAAGTGGCTATGCTGGCTCTGTCCATTGGCAAAATAACTCTGCAGCACCTTTTAAGCCATTTTGTTTTGTAAATGCCCATAGTTGACAATCTTTATGCTAACCTAAACTAAGCTAAGCTCTCTGGCTGCCGACTCATGTGATACGGATGGACATGAGAGTGGTATCGATCTGATCATCTAACTCTCTGTAAGAAAAAGGCGGATTTCGCAAAATGTTAAACTGCTAAACATTAAATTGTCATCTGTCAATTTCTTTTGTAAAAGATTGGGCAGGCTGGAGTGTGTGTGTGTGTGTGTGTGTGTGTGTGTGTGTGTGTGTGTAGTTAGTGTAATAAAGATTGTTCATTTAAGAGTCCAGAGATTGCAAACAATCTAAATCTCAGACTGAACCTGAATTCATTGTGGCCTTATGTTCCAGAGATGCAGGAAGTGGAGTGGCAGACATGGGCCGAGTGAAGGGGAGAAAGACAATTAAAACTGATAGCGCTGGTCCACACATGAGTGTCAACAGCAGCCAGGATGGAAGCAATTTATTCAACCAATCATCCAAGTACATGAAGTGCGCCGGTGTTCTGCTGCCGCTGCTGCAGTGGGACGCTGGAAAATGTGATAGTTGTTTCCTTGGTATGAATCACTGGAGGCAGGATGCTCGCCGGACACAAAGTGGATTGTTCAGTGTCCTGATAACAATTTAAATCCTGTTATGGATAATGCCGGGTAATGCCGTCCTGAAAATTGAACATGACACTCAAGCGATTTATTATCTTTGTGTTCTTAACCTTGGATATCGGATTGTTTGCCCAAGCGTATCCTTTTGATCCAGTGGAAGGTGCACTCTGGATACAAGCGTGCAGTTTTCATAGAATGCAGATTGGAGTGGTGAACAAACAGATTAAAAACCAAGTGGTGCGAAAAGAATATTGGAGGAGGCGATGGTGCATGCGTCTTCAAGCAAAAAAAGGGATGGTGAGGGGTTGCGGCAAAAGCTCCCAAAAATGCTTTTAGATGTCACAGGAAGTGGGAGATATGCTGGATTTGATTTATCTGTGTTTTATATACTATCTACTATGGGTGAAACGCCAAGGCATTATACTGGAAATGCGGCGTGATGTCACTCAGAACAACTTTCATAATGGGATTTATCACGTAGTAACTTTAGCCACGGGACTGTTTCAGAGTCGGGAAGGGGTTGCAGATGTGAAGCAGTCTGGTATGAAAACAACAGCTCTCCAAATAAATCACTCAAACCAGCTTCTTGGAGGCTCTCTTGAACGAACAAAGCCTGTAATCATTTTCAACACGTTCTCTCGTTAAACTCATGCCATTCGTATGAGTTAGGGGAATAACCAGTGGTTCCCTCTGACACTCAGGCCCTTTCATACTGTAGTCTCTTTCTTTTCCAGCTGCTTTTTTCAGGCCCAGCTGGTACTGCCAAAAAAAAAAATCCACAACAAACAGGCATCCCTTCAGCCCCTCCTCATTGTTGCGGAGAGTTTCCTCCCCTTCTGGTCCTGAGCTGACACCAGGGCCGGCCTTTGGTCTGATTTAAGACGCTGGCCCACCGATGACCCTGTTTGCTGCTCTCTCTCTCTCTCTCTCTCTCTCTCTCTGACTCTAGTTTTAGCTTGACTTAGGGAAATGCTCGCTCATTCTCTCCAGTGCTCATTAATCCGTCAAACAATGAAAAGGAGCTGAGCACAAACACTGTTGTGTGTAAATCTTTAATGTGGGGCTTTTTACTCGTCTGTCCTTTGTGTTACGCGGCCGGGGCTTTTTATCATAAACTAGATTTTGAAATACATTTTGTGTCCAACTCTGTCGCTATTCTCTGAGGGAATGGATTATTGCTTCTAGTAGTTTAGCTTTTCGTTGGCACAAATTTCTGTTTTCCTGACACAAGCTTGGAATCACAGCCATCCTGACTTGAGTACTGCTCTTGACTCTTTAGCTTCGGGGTGCACGTTTGATGATTCATGCTCTCCAAATGAACGTCATTACTTTAAGACAAATGAACAGCCCTTGACCTTGACACTCTTGACTCTTGCACTATAGCTTTTGGACATAGAAGTGTAGCCTCTAAATACATAACTATATTATTTATGTGTGCTTAAGGTGCTGGTTGTCTCAGCACACACACAAAGGCCAGAGCTGTGGCCTTGGGCCAGGCGACAGCACACTTTGTCATGTTTTTTCTCCCTCATACATAATTAAAAAACTTAAATTACTTGCCATGTACAAAATTATAATGCTTCAGGAAACAGACTACACAAAAACATTTATTTTCTTTTTTGTGAGACTGACAGCAAATCAATTAATCCTGATGTATTATTTTATGCTGGACATGCAGTGGGCTCCAGGAGAGAGGATGGAGATTGGCTACAGCTGTTCTCATTGGTGCAGCCATATATTATAGCTGGCGTGTGTGACAGCTTCTGAGGAAAATGGCTGAAGGGTATCAGGCAGGTGACTCGACTGTAAAAAGAATAACACGTGGGATACAAACTGCTTTTCGGAGGCTGGTTTAAGATTTGTGGTGGTGAAGAGGCACTTTACTGTGGTGCTGCTTGTACTGTAGGGTTTCCCATATTTCTTCCACCAACGGATTTCTGTCATTGTTTATGATGAAGCTTTCTGTAGCTTGTGTTAGTTTCTGTGTGTGTGCCAGGAGTTGTTGTCCTACTCCTTTTTGTGCTTGGACATGATTGAAGTCGATGCTTATCTGAAATCCTACATACTGTAGTATATATATTTTAGAACATTTAAATGTTTTCTTATGTGTAATTCTTTGTCCTGCTGACGTTGATTATCCTCATTTGGTGCCCTGCTGAATACTGTCTTTCTTGTTTACAAAAGATGTTCAATTAGTTAAAAAGAAAACATGCTTAGATCATTATGGACTTCCCAGCATCCATTGTATTTGGGTGCAATCTCTCTAGAAATGTGTCTGACTAAGTAAAATAAAAAAGTAGCATGATGAATTTGTCTGTCCATAAATATGTTTTTTCTATGATAAAAACTCAGCTTAGATTAACGAACACGATAAGCATCTACTTCAACATTATATCATTTTTAAGACACCACTGATGGAGATAATGGATAGATGTTTTTAATATCTAAAACATTTTCAAATGGCTGATAACAACACATATTCACATAGTAACCCCGTCTCCTTGAAATTGCATTCATTACGTAAGCTACAGTAATGTAATGCCACTGGAAGTCATATTTTCTCTATACCTAATGAGGAAACATTGTCAATTAATGAATTTGCCAATGTTCACAAGAATGTGTTTTATTTGTTTTCCTCACAGTATCTGCTTTTGCAATACAATATCACTTTCTCAACTGAGAAATAAATGTTGGCAGGCAGCAATTATGTTTCCCGAGAAGTGGAACTGGCATAAAAAACTAACTTAGTCAGTATAAATTGAAATAAATTTAATTATTTTGTTAATAAAATAAATATTGTCTGAAGCTAAATGCTTATAGAAGCCATACGTTCTCAACATTGCTCATTGTGTGCAGGCGTTGCTGCCAAAGTAAAGCACTGCGCTACATTTGTGCATGAATCAGTCTGCTATAAATTTATAAAAACGACATCTTCTGCCGAGGTATCTACACATTTATCCAGCTCGTTCTTCTTCTTGTTTGTGAGATTGAAGGGCAGACGGACAGATTTAAAAGGCAAATGTCTGTCAGATGGAACAGCTCCATAATAAATGTGCTAGGTTACCGGATCCGCCAGTTGCACTGCAGCATATGATTGGTTTATCACCCTCGGTTCGTGTTAATGGGCCGCTTTTATGAATGGAGAGAGAGGCAGCTACTCAGTTCTTGTTTATGGCCGGATGAACCGTGCATTTACTCAACTTCCTATATCATCCCCGTCAAAATATTGAGCCGTATATTTCAGTTTTGCTTCCCTAAAGGTTCTGAAGATTGTTGCTCACAATTATGACCAGGGGCCTGTTGCATAAAACTAAGATAAGGATATTTCGGTTATCCTGGCTTGCGTTAGCCATGATCCGGTTGCATAAAAGCGGAGGGACATAAGTTACCATGGAGGTTTATCCCTTACGTTTAGCCTGGTCGGGACCAGGCTAAACGTATAAACTTATTCTGTTGCCTGATTGGCTCAGTCAGCTGTCACTCCGATCTGAAATCGAGGTGTTTAACAGTTATTCCATGATCTTCTGTATACTGCTTTATTTTCATTAGTCTGTTTTAAAGTACCACATAAAAGACTGCTTTGTCATTTAGTTAAATAGTTATTTTTTATTTAAACCTGAACCATTTATAATTAACTTAATTATAATTACATTAAGATGAGATGATATAAATTATAATAATTTATGTGATAGTCTGTTCATATTGCATGCTATATTTATACAATTGATTATCGATGGCAGATGACATTGCAAAAGTGGGTCAAATAAACTCACTTTGTACTTATAACTATATCAAGGTGCATCTAAAACGAAATTCAATATCTGATATACAGGGTGGGAAATTAACTTTTTTGCCCACCTGCCACAGTGGCGGGTGGATGCCAAATTTTACCAGACACTTTTATTTTTTACCTGCCACCTTTTTCCAGAAATCTAATTTATAAAAGAAAATGCACTAGCATATTTTGAATTGCTCTAATAGACCTACATTCTTTTTCATTATTAAAATTGGAGATTGCCAAATTATATATTATTACAGCAAAAAAATTTAATAAAAAAAACCTTTTTCCCCCCATGAAAATAAATGCATTCCTCCAAAGTGCAAAGACAGTAGCAGTGTCTGTAAAGTTAACGTGCTTGGCCCTTCACTCTCGTGCATTAATTTGACTTTTCTCTACGATGTCTCATGTGTTGATAGACTGGGTGTGTGCGGCCACCGGTCGCCACGTGACTATAAGTTTCCAAGTTTTAAACACTTCTATCTCTTCAACGTCACCGTACCCGAATCCTAAATATCCCCATAGCAGACGCTATATTTCATGGGGGGGGAACGTTTGTTTTGCGCCACAGTTCATAGACTCGGCCGTAATGCTACTGCACACACACAGACACACAGACACACACACACACACACACGCTGCATGTCAGAGACGAGGGGCGCTACCAAAAAGACGAGAGGAGCGGTTGGAGCAGTTGGAGCGTTTAGAGACACATGCGCGCACATATTATTTACATAAAATCTTTTTTCCTATCTATAATCTATATCTATAATCGACTTTGATCCGTTGTTATCGTTAGCTTCATGGATGTATTAAGAAGGTTAGCTTCGATGCTCGCGGCAAATTATTTCCCATGATGCTCTGGGAGAGTCTTGGACCAATCAAAGGTTTGGTTGGTTACGTCATACACCTGTACACCAATGGGCGGCTGCCACGTTTGTGTGACGAAAACGAATTCTCCGAGGCAAAGCCCAAAGCCCGAGAGAGCTTCTATGTTTCTGTACACAGCGCTTGAAACCGTGAACACGTTGTAGTATATTTTGAAAAAATCCACCCGCCACTGTGGCGGGTAGACATGGCAAAGTCACCCGCCAATTTGAAAAAATACCCGCCATTGGCGGGTGGCGGGTGCTAATTTCCCACCCTGCTGATATATAAAAATTTCCTTTTTTCTGTAATTTAATTCAAAAAAGTGAAACTTAAATATATTCTAGATTCATTACACATGAAGTGAAATTAATCTAGAATAAACATACTTTTCAGAAGGTCGACATTTCTGTATTATAAATCCTTTTTCTGATTGGTTGTGTGTAGTCTGGCATGACCACTTCCGCCAGCGTCTATTCGCTTGCGGCGGCAAGCTACGCAGCCCTGACGCAGCCCCCTCCTTTTCCGGTTGCTGGCTTTCCCCTATTGTGATCCCCCTCAAATTCGGAAACAATTCGCTCACAGTCAACCCGTGTGCTTATGTGCAGCGCTCTCTCTCACACACACACACAGGGTGTGAGAAGTCACATTACTGTAGACAGAAATAAAGTGTGGCAATACTTAATAATATTGGCGGCGGTGGTCCGGGACACAGCCTAGCCTAGCTGTCCAACTTCATTGTACAACTACCCCCGGGCAGAAATACCCTCATAAACTCTGAAAAAGGAAGCGTGGGGGTTTGAATTGAGCAACGGACCTTATAACCAGCTAGATTCAGATCCGCCGTTCCCTTTCTTTGGTTAATTTAGGGACTAAGCAGCGGTGTTTTAGCGACGGGGAAAGATTCCAACGGCTTCCACTGTCACCTAGCAACTCTTACGGCTACTTGCTGCAGTTGGTGTAGCGCTCACAACGTCAAAACCCTGTTCTGCCTGTAAACAGACGGACTACGGCTCTGACTACAGCGATAGGAGGTGGTGACATAAGTTCTCGAATGCTAAAAATTCTACTCGACCGCCGTAGCCTTGCCTCTCAACCACCGATGATAATGTTACCAGAGATAACACTACGTGGCTAGTTAACTCCGGTTAAGTTATCCCGTGAGCTCCTCGGGGGCTAAAGTGTATGTTGTCTTGACATGCTGGTTAGAAAGCAACACACTATGTATATTCCTTTTGTCTTTAATAGTTTTTGTGTGGCGTTTGCGGGTTTAGCCATTTCTCTGACAGTCTCTGGACGTGAAGACGTTCCATCAAAATAAGTCCCCCCCCGGCACTATTTTGCAGGACACCGCTGTTGCTTCCCGGGGTTAGCCCCGCCCTAGATGATTGTGATTGGTTTAAACAAATACAAACAGGCTAGCCCAGTTTCCCCCGGTTTCCCCACCCGAATAAACGGCTCTAAACAGAGTGCTTCCAGACCATACTACTTGCTGTAGTTTGGTCTGGCTTTGCGAGACTAGGTTGTGTGTAATATTCTAAGAAAGTCTATGAAAGTTTCACTTTTTGAATGGACTTTCCGTGATATTCTATTTTTTTAGATGCACCTGCAGACTGCTCACTGTCAACTATTTTATCATAAAACAATACAGGGACATCAAAATCAGTCAGCAGAGAATACATCTGCTGTATGAAATGAACTGCCCCCTCACTTACGGTTTAAACTAGCAAGGCATTGTGGGAAAATGGGCCTTCTTTTCCATTTTTTCATCAGTAAATCTGTGTTCGATCTCTGGGTCTACTTCTGAAAGCTGTGGGCTGGCACTTAACAGAATTACCTACACCTGGCTTGACAAAGCAGCCCCTTTACATCCTGGATTGGCGTTTATGCAACTGACTAATCCAAAATGCCCAGGTTAGACTTTGTCAAGGCTGGCTTTATCAATCATCCTGGATTTCTTAATTCCACTTTTATGCAATAGGCCCCAGACAAACTAAAAATCAAACACACAATCTCATCTTTGTTTTGTAATCTATCAATGTAGGAATTCAAACAAACAAAACAAAGGAAATTATTTCGTCCACGTCTTTTTCAAAGTAAATTACATTTCATATCTGCTGGATTATGAGTCCACTCACCCAGAGTTAAAATCATATTTTATCATGTGTGAGACACATCAGATAACACAATGCAGAGTCCTGCAGAGGTCAGATAACACTTCACCGATGAACCAGGCAGGCCATAATACTCACAGCCACAATATCAGCAAGGGCAAACACACACACACACACACACACACACACACACACACAAACACACACACACACACACACACACACACACACACACACACACACACACACACACACACGCACACAAAAAAGGAGTAGTGAGTGATTCAGGGAACTGATGGCAGCCAGGGTTAATTCATTGGATGAAACGTTGTGGCACATGATGTGTCATATATCAAAGGCAGGGCATCAGTAATCTTTGCTCAAGGGCATGGACAACAGGCAGATAGACATGTGAATGAGATGGAGAGGGGGGTTGGTGAGCGACTCATCCCTTTCTGCCATCACCACGGAGGAGATAGAGGAAGATTTATGGGACATCACGGACCACATACTAGCAGGGTGACCATCTTATTTGTGAACCCCATTCCCTCCCACAACCTTCCCGCATCTTGTTTTTTCTTTTCTTTTAAATGCAACACAAAGGCAAGCAGTTGGCTCACATAATTTTTTTCCTAGTCAGCCATGTTGTTCTTTGTGGTTATCTGCAACCAACAGGACTTTTTGAGTGCCACAACGCTGTCGATACTGCCCACTGATGACTGATTGGAGCTCACTTGGTTCCAGCTCAATGATTGACACTGATAAAACCGCATGACTAGCTCTGTGTTTGGGCTGCCTCACATATATATATATATTCGTCTCACGCTGCGTGATTGAAATCATCTGAGAACAACCATCAAATTTCTCTAGGGATTTCCAAACAAAAGGCTACAACACAAGCATATCTAATGTCCAGGATATCTGTATTTGTTTTTACACACTAGCAACCCATTGAAGTTCGATAAACACAGATGGTTTGGAGTCCGTCCAGCTTTCCAAAAGTACAGCACAAAGCACAATAGCCTTACGCATTATTTAATTACAGTAATCTGTTATGCTGTCACTTTGACTCCACCTTTTGTTGCGCGGCTCGGCGCTGAATTGCGAAACAAAGTGTTGCGTGCAAAAAGCTGTGTGACAGAAACTAGATACAGTGATATGTATACCTTTTAATTGAGTGTGATCCCTGAAGTAGCGCTGTTATGGTCTGTCTGATGGGATGTAATCTGATCCACAGCGATTATAACTGTGCCGACAGATAATCACTGAGGTACGCAGTGTCGTTTGATGAATCCCTGGCTTTTTCCTGGAAGAGAAGTCGTCACATCTGCCTAACAGGTCGTAGCCGATGTCTGAGGATCACAGCTGGTGCCCTCCCTAGGGACACATTTATGTGTTAACATCCGTCATTACAAAAAGTATTTTATAAGTTAAACGTTCAAAGCCCCATTGGGTGTATCAATTGCACCGTTCGCAGCAGAAATATCTTGGGAGTTCTTTCGAATTAGGGATTAAGATGTGCCGTTTTTGGTGAAACTACCAAGAAATAAACTTTTTTGTTTTTAGCTGTAATACAAGTCTTTATTGCTGTTCACTGCCAGGTAGGGCTATTTGGCAGACATAACGCTCAAATCAGCACACACATCCTCTGGGAGCAAGAAGAAACCATTGCAGACATTCTGCAGAGTACCCAATAATTTCAGGTAACAATTACAGTCCAGGCCCAGGAGGCCCTTCTGATACTTGTATCTGTTCTTTTTAATCTCGAAGAAAAATGCAAAGTCCCAAACACTTTATCTCCTATTATTTATAAAGGAGGCTTCTTTTGTTTTGCTCTTGTGTATCTCTGCACAAACTGTACAGCAGACTCAGTCAATCATGCTGCACTTTGGATGTTCACTGTAGCAAAGACGTGCCATCTTTCACATGACTCTGCTAATTGACCAAAGTGACCCTGGTGAATTATAACTACATCAAGTGCTCACTTGTTACATGACAGTGTAAGGAATCCCGCAAAAGACCTATGAAAAAAATTCAGAAACACACACCTCCTCTACAGTTGATTTAGTTGTGATGTTGCATTTGATCGTCGCGTCTTGACGTTCTGTCTTTACTAGGGTTACAATTCACGGCCATGTGATATAGATCTCAGTCAAGGATCAGAAACGGGGCAAACCACAACCTCTGTGTGTATCAGGTTGCTTGCCAGGAACTATTGAACTTTCCTTCCACGGGTCATCCAGACTGTGACAGCAGCGAAATCAACGTAGGAGCTGGGGAATCAAAGCGAGTCTTACTTCGCATCTGATCCGCCTGCAGATGCACTTGTTGGTGTTTCACGTACCTGTCAGGAGCTACAGATGGGAGGAGGAAGTGGCTGTGTTCGTCGGGTGATATCCTTCCTTTCTGCTGCGGCAAATGAGAACGCCCTGCTCACACAAAGGGTAGCCTCTCTCCTTTTGCGCTGTTTATTTTTAGTCATAACATCCACTACTGTTGAAACTATGGGTCAAGGTGAGGCTAGGACACTTGTGAGAGGGAGGCTGCCTGAGGAACAACAAACAGATGTTCTTTGATGATAATTGCAGGGAGGGGAAAAGGAGTGTGGAGGGCAGGCTCGTAAAGCACTCACTTGTTGAGGCTGTCCCTCCTATCTCCTGCCCCCCCCCCTGAAGCCCTGTGGTGGTATGTTGTTTAGCCCCAGGAGTCAGAGTGGGCCTGCTGGTGCCATTACCCCTTTAGAGGTGACATCTGCAGCCACAAATTTGAATGCCAATATCCTTGCCTTGAACTGTCCTGGAAAAAGCACAGAGAAAAAAAAGTTGGTGTCAGTCATTGACAATCTTTCTTAACATGAAAGGTTAGAGAGCCACAGCCCTTAATCAAGTATGGCTGTCAGCAGGCGCCCTTTAAAATGGAGCTGTAAAGACAGGCTGCCAGTGTTACAGCCGATGAGCACTAGCACTGAATGATTGATTTGTGTAAATCATTTTTTTTTTTGCTCTCTCTTTTTTATGAGCATGAGCAGCGGTGGAGGATTGCGAGGATACCATCATGGGATTAAGTATAGCTTCTCCAGGCTGTCCCTGTGATTAATGAGCTGCCACAGCATTCCCAACTGTCACTGAGAAGAGCATGGGTTCAAAGCATGTCTAGACTGATGATATAAAAGATAAAAATCAGTTGTGTCATCATGTCATTAATGTCCTGTAGTTCTGATGTTGATTTAACAAGTTGCCAATCACCCTCAGGGGACATGGCATACTGGTTATTTAATGGTTTGAATCTGCAAAATACTCCGGGCAGATATACTATTTGAATGACTTGTTTGGGGTAGCACTGTTTTTGATGAGTATGTTTAAAGATATAGTGCGTGACTTCTGTTATGTTCTGCTGTACGTCCAGGTTTTTTCTTAGCAGTAGAGGCAACTGCAACATTTTGTGGGCACTTCTTGAGCTCCTGCTGCGCCAATGTCAAGGCGTGACAAGAGTTTGTAAATGCTGCCACACTAAGAAATCCAGAGAAAGTTTTGTGGAGCTGATAGGCCTAATCAACTTTGCGTAATCTCGTTTGGCAACGTCTTGAATATAACCTAAATTCATTTATATGATAAAGTTACGTACTATAGCTTTATGCTTTAGCATTTAGAATACATATTAGCAATTTGTTTTAAAATTAGCTTTAGCATTATTATTTTTTGTTACTTGTTCCCCTGTTTTCCATCTGTTCTAACCCTGGACACCATTTTCACTTTAAGATTTTTTTTTGGGGGGGGGGCATTTTTATGCTTTATTGATAGTCTCTCGAGGATAAATTATTGATAGTCTCTCGAGGATAAATAAAAGTTAAATGAAAATGAATGAAATAGTGTAGAGACAGAGTTGAAATGGGGCAGAGAGGGGTGTGACATGCAGAGAACGACCACGGGCTGGAATCGAACCCGGGTCCGCTGCTGGCCGAGGCCCATGAGGGGGACGCCCTACCAACTGAGCTAAGGGCGCCCCTACCATTTTCACTTTAAGCATTAATGCAAAAGTAACCCAAGAATCTTCAAGGTTAATTTTCTAGAATACTGCTGCAAAAAGCAGGCAGGACGGGAAAGTGTGTGGGGAGGGTACAACTAAAGGCAGCTGAAGCTATTTTGGATAGCTAGCTAACATTAGCATGCCACAAGCTTCTAAACACTGCACTGTCTTAATCCTCAATCCATGTAGCAGAGTGTGCTGCTTGTCTGGTTTCATTATGAAGTAATGCTTGCCAGGTTTGCCAAATACTACTCCCTGAACAAGATGTGATGGACTTTAGGGAGTCACGCTACTTTGCAGACCAAAGTTCACTCGGATTGAATTTGGAAGCAAACATTTCATGGGATCAATTCGCAACAGGAAGCAAATTCATGTCTTGACATTGCCAAATGATAGAAAGGCAAAGAGATTTGATTTGAATGGATGCTCACTCACTCTTGCTTTCTAATTAGTACTTACAATCTCAGAAATTGAGAGAAACGTTGGTCTCTTCTTACAGTTCAGCTGTCTGTCTTGCTCTTGGGACCCTGCAGAGGTTCTTTATGTCTTTGTTTCGAGATGGTCCCCCTTGTAACGTCTTGTGACCTTTTGCGTTGAACTATAAAGCTGTGAGGGGAGCAGGAGAGGGTTGAAATCGAGCCGCTCTACATCTATCTCTCCCCCGAGGAGTGTCGTGTTTCTCTTTCCACCATATATTTGAAAGCTTTCATTTCCCGGGATTCATTGCTGAAAAATGGCATTGATTCTCCGGATGATAGATGCTAAGTGTCCTTCTATCGACATCCCTATTGACAAGCCTGTGTAAATTTTGCATCTTATTACCCCCACCAGATAAATGATGCACCTTGTGAACAGGGAGGATGTTGTATAGTCGATGGCGGTGTCTGAGCATCCTACTACAGTGGTGGTTGTCACTTTTGAACACTGTGATTCATTTTGTCATAAAACACCTTATCAGTCACTGTGCTGAATAATTAAACATAATAAAGCTGACGGGAGTTAACGTCCCTCTGCAAAGCACGCAGAACTAAGATTGACTACAGTGGATTTTATTCGGCTCTGTGCTGCAGCTACTGTAGGAAGGTCAAATCTTAATCTAGCGGTGTTTTTGAATCTAATATCCCTGTCTGGAAAGTTTGCCGTGGCATTAAAATGACTTATGTAAAGCCTTAAACCTACTGCATGTGCTGTGAAGCAACTCGTTTCTTTACTGCGTTGTTTACAAGGGCTATTTTTCTTTGACTCTGTAAGGTTTATTGCATCTTAATCTTACCCCTTTGTAGCACTGCCTGCAAGGACGTTAAATAATGTCCCACTGCCAAACATTTCCTCCATCTCAATTTATTTTATAGTAATACACAATTTAACCTTCAGAATAGCATTTGCAGGTTCATAACACTTCGGGCAGGTGTAATTTTTCTAGCAAACAGAGCTGCAATGTGACCTTATTTATCTCTGTTTTGTTTAATGCATTGTATTAATCCAAGGGCCATTCATGACCTATTATTTGAGCAGGACAATAAATTACTCTTATTGTTCAGCCTGGCTCCTGAGTGAAAATCCTTCTAGTCCAGTATTGCTTCAGTGTTCCACCAGACAGCTGTATTGTGGGATATGTGGGATCTGTTTCTTCACAAGAATCCATGTACCATTGTATGTTATGGAGAGTGAAATGGGCTCTCGTGGTCTAAAATGTGAATTTCTTGGCTCGATTAATCTCAGTGATTTGTGTTTGAGGCTCTTTTGGTGGTGAAACGACTCGAAAGTTATCTTGTTATTTCACCATAGGCAGTTTAAGTAAGCAATGCTGTGTGATCATATACCGGAGCAATTGCAGTTGTCAGTACCACCAGCTTTCAGTCAAACAATCTTCATTTAGTCCCCTTAAAATGAGGAATAATACTAAATTCAGTCAGCAAGATCCTTTTCACATACTGATTTAGAGAAACTGAAGCCCTTTGCATTTAGGTTGCAACTGAAAGCAGAGCTGTGTGGCTAATACAAGTTAAACCTCCCTCGCCACAGTTTCTTCCCCTTGTTCCGAAGATAAATTAGCAGCTTCTAAATAATGCAGTGAACCCTAATTCTCTTTGATTAGTAGTGAGTTAGATGATGGCGACCCATTGAAATTGGTCATCAGCATAAATAACGAGCGAATGAACTGATAAAATGCAAAGTCCTTGGCCATCATAAATCAAATGGAATCCACTGGCCGTGGAAGCGGGTGGAATTAGAAGTCCATGCTCCTATTAATTATGTTGCCTTGTGAATGCGACAGCGTGATAAATCAGCGCTGAAAGGCCCTTCACTGGCTGAGCCTGAGGAGTTAGACTGCCTGCAAATTGCTTTGTGTATGCTCCTAATTGTTTCTTAAATAACCCTCCTTTTTGAGGCAGGTTGGAAAGGTAGTCTACCAAGAAGGGTCATGGAAGTCAGAGCCGCTGCCTCTCTAAGATAACATTAAAGAAAATCATCTCTCTCCCTTTCTCCCTCTCTACTTTGCTCCACTATATAGAAGCAAACATGAACATACATAATCCAAATGTTGATTAGGCAAAATGACTAAGTAGTAATAAGTGAAATGGGAAAACTATCATAAGAAATGGATATTTATATACATTTCATACATCCTATGAACACATACAGTAGTATATTAAACTAACAGGCGCTTCATTATTACGCAACTTTCTTTAATCTGATGTCCTTTTCTCTCTAATCCCTAAATGCTTTGTCCAATAGAATTAACATAATTTCCTACCAGTTTATGCTTTGATTTATTGAAATCATTAAGAATTATGATGATATAAAACATAGTTAGAAGCAGACATACTTAATTTTTAACAATAATTTAAGTCATGCCTTCACATTGCCTAATCTTCTGTGCTTTACCAACCAATGACAAGACAGTTTTGTATCTGCTTTTATTTGAGTTTACCTCTCCAGAGTCCTATCCCTCATTTGGGCCTCTCTTGTGTATTATTTCCCTGCAATGTGTTTTTCCCCGTTGGTGTTCAAATAACATTAAATGAATTCAATTAAATTACTCCAACTTCTGAGGCATGTAATAACGATCAGATCTCTGAGGAGCGTGTAATTGATGTGAATACTGAGGCGGTCATGAGCTATTGCTCATTAAAGTACAAAACTCTGGGAATTTGTCCTAGGAACTTCATTTGTTTATGTTGAGCAGTGTGCATCGTCTAGCTTGGAATGTAGAGTTCCTAGAGTATTTAGTAGGAATATGCAGTCAGGGTAAATTGTGTTTGCTGCCTGAGATGCCAGGGGTCATGCAATGTCAGTTTATGGCTTTGTGTCTGCTGTCACTGTGTGTGATGAAGGGGCTTCAGTGTTTTGAGTGTTTTGATCTACTGACAGGTCTGCTAAAGAAGATGTGTGTGTGTGTAGTAGGGCAACTACTGAATGTTACCATTATCGATTTCTTTGTCCGATTAGCCTTTAAAATGTCAGGATATAATGATGAATGCCTGTTACAGGTTACCAAAGTGCAAGATGATGAGTCAGATTGATGTTTTTTTGATCATCTATACAAAAACGATGAATACACCTTCACTACAATCGCAGGTCAGATGCAAACACCTTCTAATAATCATAATATCTAGAAGTTCCAGTGGGAGTAAAAGGACTATAGGAATCTCTTAGGATCTGAGGAATACCTTTTTAGAGGGAGTTTCTTTATAGCTGATAGCTTGTACAGGCTAGCTAATGAGCGGGAGCGTACCGATGTTCCCCGGGTCCTATGTTCCCCTCTTTGTATGTGACTGGGCAACATAGGACCCTTTAAAAAAAAAGGGAACATAGAACCCGGGGAACATAGGGATGATCCCCTAATGAGCTAGCTAGGTAGTTGATCACTCTTTCTCGCATTTTTTCTCTAACTTACGTCTATAAGAGATCTTTCTACCATCATGTGTAGCACTATCAGCACAACCTTAAACCAAATCTTTATATGTATAGTCTGGTGGCTGCAAGGGTCCGTGTATAAAGTGTTATTTTGTATTAAGGGCTGAGTCCAAAGTGACAGAAAGGAATATACCGCTCGTAATTTCGTTTTACCGTTTTCCAGCTGGAATGCAGAAACGAAAATTCCATCCGAATTTTCCTTTCTTGTTTATTGGTACAAAACGAAAAACGAATATGACAGAACGGGTGAACGGAGGGTTTGTTACTTTATATTAAGAGCTGAGTCCAAAGTGACAGAAAGGAAACGGAAGAACGGAGAGGTTTTATTTCCTACATTCAATTCTGACAGTAAAACAAATAAACAAGCCTCATTGGCTTTTCCGTCTGTGGGCGGACTTCTCCTGATTGGTTGCAGCGCTCCGTCAGTTGTGCCACTGAGCTTCCTACTTCTGTATTTCCAGCGTAAAAGTAACCTTTATAAAAGGATCGAAAACTGATACATTTATCTTCAGATTGTGATCAATGCTTGCAATAAGAAAGTAGGGAACTCAGAAAGCAGCACATAATAAGCCTAAATAGGCTATAATCAACCTCTAAATAAAATGTGTGGTTGGACATAGCCTATAATAAAAGGTCGGAAAATTGTTCATTTTTTCATGTGAATATGATTTTTTCCTGATTTTATTTTTTATTTTTTAAACGTCACGTTTAGCTTTAATAGCGTCCATAGCAACAGGGGTGAACACCTCGCCAAAGCCGCAACATACGCCGTGACTATAACCTGCAGGATAGATGTTAGACCTACTCTGAGTTTGTTTTCACTTTATGCTGCAGAAAGAGACACTGTCTGTCACAACGCGTCCCTGTACAGTTTAAAGCAAAATCACTCCATAGAAATCTCCAGCGGGATGTTTTTAACATTTCCTGATGATTTTACGTTTGATCGATCATTTATCTGATCAGTAGTTCTCAGCCCTCTTGTTGTTCATATAGGCGGCCACCTTACACATCGTGAACATGCTCTACATTCAGATTAATAAACCTAGTTGTATAGGCATATATCATTCTTTGTTTTATTAACAGGAGTGTTTTAGGATCAAGCATTTGTTTCTTCTGTTTCTATGGTGAATCATGTTATCAGCGATCCATTGACTATGGCTTTTAGGCATGCGCTCAACCCAGAGTGAACACGCTCAGAGTTGATTGACCCAACGCTGATCGGGCGATCATAGCCTAATGCATATTTCTCGCTAACAATATTATAAAAACAGACCCGTGGTCTTGCCATTGCTAGGTAAAATTCATAATTTCCCATGGAAAAAAAGCCATTGGGGCGGCAGGTGTGTGTGTGTTTCACCGGGCGTGAAACGCTGTGTTCTCAGACGGGGCTTTGAGTGTAGGCTCCGACGCAAGGAGAGTGTCTCTTTCTCTCTCTCTCTCTCTCTCTCGGCTGCGCGCTGCATTATAATGTGTGTGATTGCGTGTTGGTAGGGGTCCATGGCTGGTTTGTGTCCAGGGCCCGTGGACATGTTAATCCGTCCTTGCCTGTGCGGTGGCACACTTGACACATGCCTTGCCAAAGTACTGGCTATAGAGGTAGGCTATATTATTGCACGTCGAAAAGTGACTCAAAAGGACAATGACCATGCTTCAATGAGGACGAGTTGGGGAGAAATGTTGAGTGGCTGGGAGTGAGAATGTGTTCTTACATAAAAAAAATATGTGGCCTATTATTTTATTAGAAGATGTAGGCTATACATTTTACAGATTGTGCTCAATAGGGCATAGGCTATGGGTCAGTGTATGCTATGATCCTATTATAAAGGCTACTTTTACGCTGGAAATACAGAAGCAGGAAGCTCTCAGTGGCACAGCCAATGAGGCTCGTTTATTTGTTTTCATATAATTGGGACTAAGCTCTTAATACAAAGGTTGCGTTCCGAATCGCATACTCTTTCTTTTTTCTATTCTACATACTACATCTGACGATGAAAAGAATCTAGTTAGGATGCAGTAGGCATACTATTGGGACATACTTTTCTCTCTTATTTCATCATAACACATTGCGCCTTGATCTTGCCTCTTGCTTTTATATCCGTCGCATCCCCGTTTGTTTTCATATGGAGGCTTCGTCGATGTTACGTCACTTCACGTGCGCACTGGATTGTGGGTCAGAATCGCCCAAATAGGATGCACTTTTCAACACCAACAATCTTGGCCGCATGAAGTAGGACATCCGGGTAATTCTAACCATCCTAAATCTGGCCACAAGAATCGGGACATCCTAAATCTTTTTTCTACATACGGTATAGTAGAAAGTATGCAATTCGGAACGCAACCATAGTAACAAAACCCTCCGTTCACCCATTTCCTTGTTCTGTCATATTCGTTTTTCGTTTTGTACCAATAAACAAGAAAGGAAAATTCGGATGGAATTTTCGTTTCTGCATTCCAGCTGGAAAACGGTAAAACGAAATTACGAACGGTATATTCCTTTCTGTCACTTTGGACTCAGCCCTTAAAACAAAATAACACTTTATACACGGACCAAGAACGGAGAGGTTTTATTTCCTACGTTCAATTCTGACAGTAAAACAAATAAACAAGCCTCATTGGCTTTTCCGTCTGTGGGCGGACTTCTCCTGATTGGTTGCAGCGCTCCGTCAGTTGTGCCACTGAGCCTACTTCTGTATTTCCAGCGTAAAAGTAACCTTTATAAAAGGATCGAAAACTGATACATTTATCTTCAGATTGTGATCAATGCTTGCAATAAGAAAGTAGGGAACTCAGAAAGCAGCACATAATAAGCCTAAATAGGCTATAATCAACCTCTAAATAAAATCATTGGAACATTGTTAATTTTTTCATGTGAATATGATTTTTTCCTGATTTTTTTTTTTTTAAAGTCTTGCTTTAATAGCGTCCATAGCATCAGGAGTGAACACCTCGCCAAAGCCGCAACATACGCCGTGACTATAATCTGCTGGATAGATGGTTAAACCTACTCTGAGTTTGTTTTCACTTTACGCTGCAGCTCCAACTGAAGAAATAGTCAATGTCTGTCACAACGCGACCCTGTACAGTTTAAAGCAAAATCACTCCATAGAAATCTCCATCGGGATGTTTTTATCATTTCCTGATGATTTTACGTTTGATCGATCATTTATCTGATCAGTAGCCTTGTTCTCAGCCCTCTTGTCGTTCATATATAGGCGGCCACCTTACACATCGTGAACATGCTCTACATTCAGATTAATAAACCTAGTTGTATAGGCAAATATCATTCGTTGTTTTATTAACATGAGTGTTTTAGGATCAAGCATTTGTTTCTCTTGTTTCCATGGTGAAACATGTTATCAGCGATCCATTGACTATGGCTTTTACGCACGCGCTCAACCCAGAGTGAACACGCTCAGAGTTGATTGACCCAACGCTGATCGGGCGATCATAGTCTAATGCATATTTCTCGCTAACAATATTATAAAAACAGACCTGTGGTCTTGCCATTGCTAGGTAAAATTCATAATTTCCCATGGAAAAAAGCCATTGGGGCGGCAGGTGTGTGTGTGTTTCACCGGGCGTGAAACGCTGTGTTCTCAGACGGGGCTTTGAGTGTAGGCTCCGACGCAAGGAGAGTGTCTCTTTCTCGGCTATAGGCTATAGGCTATAGACAGGTGTGTGTGTGTGTGTGTGTGTGTGTGTGTGTGTGTGTGGGTGGGGGGGGGGGGTTGGGGGGGTGCGAGGCCCTGCTCATTGACGTGCACGCGCATTAATTAAGGACACACGCCCGCAGCTTTACTTTTGCGCGCGGGTAATCTGGGTGCAATAGCCTTCATGTTTAACAAGTAGAATAATACAGCATCATCATTCACAACTGTAAAAATATTGACCTTTGGCTACTTGATCAAGTTAGCGCAGCTGTCACTTTATTTTCACATGTTGAAACCTGTTATACATTCTGAGGTATGACAGTATCATTGTCTCGGCTGTTCTTTGGGTACAGCCGTGGGTACAGAAGGCGAGGTCAGCTCGACTAGCTTCCAATAATCTCCAAGCACTCGCGACTTCAAAAAATGATTGCCTTTATTTTTCATCATGACAAACACACACCTGGCCTACCTGGTCGGTGCGGAAAGCCCGCCCACAAAAAAAAAAAAGCAGTCTAGGCATAAACAGTACTATATAATATCATTATCATCAATATCATTTCAATTCAAAATGTCTATTTTCATAAACAATAAAAACAATTCAGACATCTTTGTAAACAGAAAATCAATTGCCTCATTTTAACGGCTGCGACAATCATAGCGTTATACAACTAGGTTGCAATCATCCTGATATACCCCTGTATTGGCCATCGTCGCGGACTCCTGTCTCTCAACCAGAAGAGAGGAAAGATTTGTCTTCCTTTCCACGCACAAGTCGATCTTGTGGCGGTCCCAGAACGGGATGGTTTGCCTTTAGCATCATGCACGGCGCCAGGATATTTCCAATGTGTGGGGGTGCTGCACTATAACTGAGAGATTATATTCTGGTAAGAAATAGTTTAGAATCCGCTGTGGTGCGCCTGGTAAAAATGCGCAGAGGATGTATAGTCCAAATGGGGTTTAATGAAATAATGCAGAATAAACATCTGTGGTTCACAACTGTTGGTATGAGTGTGGTTCTGTAAATAGACAAATACAGAAAGAATACTTAGCCACACATACAGGGGCGCCGCCAGAGATTTTGGGCCCCATGAAAAGATATCACTCTGGGCCCCCAACCAGGCCACGCCAAGCAAATGCAATGTTCTGTAACGGAACGTCCAGAACCCAACAGACCCATTGAAGCTTAAGATACCTAAACTACCTATAACTCTATTCATACAGGCGAGATACCTAAACTACCTATAACTCTATTCATACAGGCGTGCACCTATGTTGAAGTCCAATACTAAAGGCCTACAATACACTGACACTGAGCTGTTAAAATACAACACTGTGCAAATGTTCAACATTCTGCAGACAATTCTCTATACGATGAAAGGCTAATATTCTGGAAAACAAATCTGCTACAGGCCATCTCTTATGGTGAAAATCACATTTTATTTTTTCAATTCTCAAATGAAAAAAATCTTAACATCAATTGTGTTGTCAATGTACGTAATATAACTCTTTAAATTAGGGCTGCAACTAACGATTATTTTGATAATCGATTAATCTGTCGATTATTTTCTCGATTAATCGATTATTAATCGATTAGTGTTTTGGTCCGTAAAATGTCAGAAAATGGTGAAAAATGCTGTTAAATTTTCCAAAGCCCATGTTGACGTCCTCAAATGTATTGTTATGTCCAAAACACACAGATATTTCAGTTTACTGTCATAATAGGATTAAAGAAACCAGAAAATATTCACATTTGAGAAGCTGAAATCAGAGAATTTGGACAATTTTTATTAAAAAATTACTCAAAACGATTAATCGATTATCAAAATAGTTGTCGATTATTTTAATAATCGATTAATCATCGATTCGTCGATTAATTGTTGCAGCTCTACTTTAAATTAACAAATTGCGTCATCTACATGAATATCAAAAAGACATACTGTCGCCCTTTAATTCATCTATCTTTCTTTCTTTCCTCTCTTTTCGCTTTTGATATACTGACTTTTGTCGTTGAAACATGATTCAATCATCCCCCGTTAATCACTCTCGATAGTAGCACGGGATGCGGATAGGGTTGCCACCTTGGATTTAGGAAAAAAAGGGACACTTGATGTTTGGGGCGGAGGGCTCGGTCATTATTAGGCTACCAGTTCAGTGTAATGACCTATAATAACCATACACACCTACAGTGCTTTTTACAGTAGGATATATAAGGAGACTGAGGTGTAGGGGGGTCCGGGGGAGCATTCCCCCGGAAGGAAAAAATGCAACCTTTTAAAGTAAAATTCAGCAATCTGGTGCACTTTGAGAAGAAAATTGCATGCAACCAGTCCCAGGGGCTTAGGGGGGCCCTAAGCCAGAAATACTGATAATAACTTTTTCGCATTGTCAAAGAGCTCAGTCATTCATGTCAATAACCGGGTCTAAAAAAAGGAATCGCCTAAAATAAGGAAATAAATCATCATGGCCCCTCAACTAGTAGGTGAAAAATAGAAAAGCAAGTGCAAAACAAAAGCATTACGTATAAGCTCTGTCTTAGGGGCTTCACACATGCAGTAATAAGCTTTCTATGTGTGAATTCTTTACTGTTCATAAAAGTAGCTATCCACCCTCTGGGCCCATTATCTCATAATCCGTCTATGAACCAAATGGTTTCCACAATATTTTTTTTTATTTTCGCGGGGAGCAAGCGTTATTTATTTAAAAAAAAAAAAAAAAAAAAAAAAAGAGGGGGCCCCCCACACTGGGTCTTGAACTTGAAACGGGCCCCGAGATCGTTGAGACCGCCCCTGCCCGCTTGTCGTGCCGCCTGACAACGGAACGCGCCTTCTCTCTGCCCGGCCCGCTCGCCTCTCCATTGAGAATTAGTTGGCGCAACAAACGCTTCGGCCCGTGTGAAACGGCCTTAACTAACTGAACAAAGGAAATCAAATGAGATTTTGGCATTCCCCCCCCCAAAAAAACTGGACAAATTGTGCCGGTGAAAAAAGAGAACAATTCTGGGAAAAACGGGACGGGTGGCAACACTAGATGCGGAGCGGTTTGAAAAGCGGACCAAACCATTACTTCTAAATACAGGGGGGTGTACAGAGTTTTGAAATTGTTACTTTTTGTCAGAAAACTTTTAAATGAACCATTAATTTGATTTGTTTCACGTTAGATACAATGTTTTATTAATGGAGAGTATTGATTAAAGATTAAGTATTGATTTTTTTTTTAAAATCCTTAAGTTCTAATATTTTTGGGCCCCTGCCAGTCACGGGCCCTTAGAATCGTCCTAACTTTTCACCCCATTACGGCGCCCCTGCACACATAATACAATGGCGTGGTGAAATTGGTTTTATATTCGACATTCGTCTATTTTCCGGGGTTGTAACTGTAATAGCGTCACGAAAACCGCACCAATTTCCTCCAGAATGGTATTATTATGTACAGAAGACTGACATTGCACAGGCTTGATCAACTCACCAAAATCAGCGAGTCTCGCGAAAGATCACAGAAACCGCGCCGAATATAGTTTTTAGTGCCACACGGCAGCGGACTGCTTAGGGACCGTCGCAAAAGTGCAACGTCTTTTTTCTATTCTTAATAACTCACTGGAAATTCATCCTATCAACACCAAACCACTTCTGTTGTGTTTATGAACTCATTTTGTAGTTACCACAACCCTTTGTTTTAAAGAAAAACCTTTGATTTTTTTTTAAAAAGGGAAAATTATTCAGTGTGTATATTGCATCCATATTTAAGGCTATTTTTTTCAATAGCTCACTGTTTTTTATAGTTATCAACACCAAACCAACTCTGGTGTGTTCATGAACTCACTGTGGAGTTCCCACAGCCCTTTATTTTCAAGGAAAAACTTTTAATTTTTTTTAAAGGCAAAAGGAGTCATATATTTAATCCATATTTAAGGCTATTTTTTTCAATAGCTCACTGGTTTTTATAGCTATCAACACCAAACCAACTCTGGTGTGTTCATGAACTCACTGTGGAGTTCCCACAGCCCTTTATTTTCAAGAAAAAAACTTTGAATTTTTTTTTAAAGGCAAACAGAGTCAGATCATATATTTAATCCATATTTAAGGCTATTTTTTAATAGCTCACTCGTTTTTATAGCTATCAACACCAAACCAACTCTGGTGTGTTCATGAACTCACTGTGGAGTTCTCACAACCCTTTGTTTTAAAGAAAAACCTTTGATTTTTTTTTAAAAAGGGAAAAATATTCAGTGTGTATATTGCATCCATATTTAAGGCTATTTTTTCAATAGCTCACTCGTTTTTATAGTTATCAACACCAAACCAACTCTGGTGTGTTCATGAACTCACTGTGGAGTTCCCACAGCCCTTTATTTTCAAGGAAAAACTTTTAATTTTTTTTAAAGGCAAAAGGAGTCATATATTTAATCCATATTTAAGGCTATTTTTTTCAATAGCTCACTGGTTTTTATAGCTATCAACACCAAACCAACTCTGGTGTGTTCATGAACTCACTGTGGAGTTCCCACAGCCCTTTATTTTCAAGAAAAAAACTTTGAATTTTTTTTTAAAGGCAAACGGAGTCAGATCATATATTTAATCCATATTTAAGGCTATTTTTTTAATAGCTCACTCGTTTTTATAGCTATCAACACCAAACCAACTCTGGTGTGTTCATGAACTCACTGTGGAGTTCCCACAACCCTTTGTTTTAAAGAAAAACCTTTGATTTTTTTTTCAAAAGGGAAAAATATTCAGTGTGTATATTGCATCCATATTTAAGGCTATTTTTTCAATAGCTCACTCGTTTTTATAGTTATCAACACCAAACCAACTCTGGTGTGTTCATGAACTCACTGTGGAGTTCCCACAGTCCTTTATTTTCAAGGAAAAACTTTTAATTTTTTTTAAAGGCAAAAGGAGTCATATATTTAATCCATATTTAAGGCTATTTTTTTCAATAGCTCACTGGTTTTTATAGCTATCAACACCAAACCAACTCTGGTGTGTTCATGAACTCACTGTGGAGTTCCCACAGCCCTTTATTTTCAAGAAAAAAACTTTGAATTTTTTTTTAAAGGCAAACGGAGTCAGATCATATATTTAATCCATATTTAAGGCTATTTTTTTCAAAAGCTCACTCGTTTTTATAGTTATCAACACCAAACCAACTCTCGTGTGTTCATGAACTCACTGTGGAGTTCCCACAACCCTTTGTTTTAAAGAAAAACCTTTGATTTTTTTTAAAAAGGGAAAAATATTCAGTGTGTATATTGCATCCATATTTAAGGCTATTTTTTCAATAGCTCACTGTTTTTTATAGTTATCAACACCAAACCAACTCTGGTGTGTTCATGAACTCAATGTGGAGTTCCCACAGCCCTTTATTTTCAAGGAAAAACTTTTAATTTTTTTTAAAGGCAAAAGGAGTCATATATTTAATCCATATTTAAGGCTATTTTTTTCAATAGCTCACTGGTTTTTATAGCTATCAACACCAAACCAACTCTGGTGTGTTCATGAACTCACTGTGGAGTTCCCACAGCCCTTTATTTTCAAGAAAAAAACTTTGAATTTTTTTTTTAAAGGCAAACGGAGTCAGATCATATATATAATCCATATTTAAGGCTATTTTTTAAAGCTCAATGGTTTTATAGCTATCAACACCAAACCAACTGGTGTGGTAGAGTCCCAGCCTTATTTCAAGAAAAAAACTTTGATTTTAAGGAGTCAGATCATATATTTAATCCATATTTAAGGCTATTTTTTTAATAGCTCACTGGTTTTTATAGCTATCAACACAAAACCAACTCTCGTGTGTTCATGAACTCACTGTGGAGTTCCCACAACCCTTTGTTTTAAAGAAAAACCTTTGATTTTTTTTAAAAAGGGAAAAATATTCAGTGTGTATATTGCATCCATATTTAAGGCTATTTTTTTCAATAGCTCACTCGTTTTTATAGTTATCAACACCAAACCAACTCTGGTGTGTTCATGAACTCACTGTGGAGTTCCCACAGCCCTTTATTTTCAAGGAAAAACTTTTAATTTTTTTTAAAGGCAAAAGGAGTCATATTTAATCCATATTTAAGGCTATTTTTTTCAATAGCTCACTGGTTTTTATAGCTATCAACACCAAACCAACTCTGGTGTGTTCATGAACTCACTGTGGAGTTCCCACAGCCCTTTATTTTCAAGAAAAAAACTTTGAATTTTTTTTTAAAGGCAAAAGGAGTCATATATTTAATCCATATTTAAGGCAATTTTTTCAATAGCTCACTCGTTTCTATAATTAGCAACACCAAACACTGGGTCTATGCCCAGGCAAAGGGTCTCCCAGCCAGGGGAGAGTGATGGCTTGACTGGGGTCAGAGGGAATAAAATGAAAGAGGAATAAAAGAAAGGGGGGGAAAAAAAGGTCAAATATAATGGGGCTGTTTGGAGGAAGCACAGCCCAGTCATAGTGAGTGAAAGAAGGGAGAAGGCGCTGGTGCTCTGCCTTGGTGAAGGGTCTCCCAGACGGGTAGAGTGGTGGCAGGCCTGGGGTAGGAGGGACAAGGCACTGGGGCCCTGCCTGGGTGAAGGGTCTCCCAGACGGGCAGAGTGGTGGCAGGCCTGGGGTAGGAGGGACAAGGCACTGGGGCCCTAAATTGCTGCATCATGCTTATTATCCAAATTCTGGGATTAGGGTGATTTGTGCCAAAGGGCCTGGGTGAGTTATAAGTAAGTAAGTAAGTAAGTAAAATGTATTTATAAAAGCACATTTATGACAGTGTGCACTGTCCAAAGTGCTGTACATAGTGCATTCTGTAGGTAAACAATGAAGGTAAAATAACAATAACCAAAATAAAAGACGTAAAGCCCATACATCCACATAAACACAGATAGTAGTGCAGAGGTAAGATAGTTAATGGGGAGGAAACACCAGTGTGTACAGATGGGTTTTGAGCCTTGATTTAAAGGCAGAAATGTAGGGGAATCACATTTATCAGGTGGCAGTTGGTTCCACAAGCATGGAGCAACTAGTGCAAAGTACATTTCTGAGAGTTGTGCCAGTGGCATGGCTGTATACGCTGGTCACCAAAAGAAAGTGATTGTCTACAGTAGCTCAGAAGAGAGTGACATCTCAATTCCACTTAACGACACCACTGACAAGAGTTCAGATGGCCAGAAAGATGATGATGGTGACTTTGTCATTGTGAGCTTTGCAGGTAAAACCATTAGATCTGCTAGGCCTTGTTTAAGAAAGGTGTCCTTCAATCGTTGTCAACTATTTACTTTATTTACTTTAAATACACCTTAAATAAGTGATTGTCTAATGGATTTGTCTTGCATTACAGTTTATGAGATATATATCAATGGCACAATTCACCCCATGGTATTCTCTCCAACCGCACAACTTACACTAGCCTGGTGCTACCAGACCATCGTACTTCATTTCATTTGTACAGAGGGTCTGGCAGTGCTGTAATTGGCAAACGTTCACTCATGGAGGCGGGTGTCTGCTAAAGTTTAAAACTATTGGATCTGCCCAGTGCCACTCTGGATTAGCCAACCAATCGCATAACGTTTGGTCGTCACGTGTGTCATGAGCCGGCTTCTGGCAACTGAAACTGGAGCGCGACTTCGACGTCATCGTTCTCAGCCACTCGCTCTGTTCGCTGATTGGACCGGCTATCGAATCTCCGGCAAAACTGGGAAATGGGCTGTACACCCAGACTGACTACTGAAGGGAAAATAAAATTTGGCCGGAAGTAGGCGGGCGGGCGGAGCCAGGCTAAACTTACACCACACCGGGGGCAAGTTGTGCATCAAGACAACTTTTTGTCCGAAAGCTATATTTCCTCAACAGTTTATTCCAGATCCAAAGTTTTTATTGCCAGGGATGCACAACACCCCGAAATATATGTACATATTTGAGTTGGAGACTTTACTGTCAAGGCCTTACTTTAAAGTCACTTTGAGTGAAAAGTTGCACAACTTAGGCCACTCTCCCCTATTGTATTTTTCATGAAGTTGAGTTTTAACCTGTAAATATTTTCTTCTTTTTTTATGACCTGTTGAGATTCCCTTATAAGCTCCTTCGAGTTTTTTAACTTCCATTCCTTTCTCTTAATTTTATTGAGTTTTATGATGTATTGTTGTATATTTTAATGAATGTGTGCAAATAAAATAAAGTCAATTAACACACAATAAGTGGTTTGGTGCTGAAATGTTGAAGTACAAGTGAGTTATTAAAAAATAAACGCCTTAAGTAGGAATCAAATTTACAAACTGATTACTTATTCCGTTTAAAACTCTTGTAAAGGTTTTTCTGAAAACCAAACGGGTGTGGAAACTGAGCAATTGAGCTATTAAAAAATAAAAGCCTTACATATGAATGCAAAATATGCACTGGCTACTGATTCCTTAAAACATTTTTTAAAGGTTTTTCTTGAAAAGAAAGGGTTGTGGGAACTCCACAGTGAGTTCATGAACACACCAGAGTTGGTTTGGTGTTGATAGCTATAAAAACCAGTGAGCTATTGAAAAAAAAGCCTTAAATATGGATTAAATATACGACTCCTTTTGCCTTTAAAAAAAATTAAAAGTTTTTCCTTGAAAATAAAGGGTTGTGGGAATTCCACAGTCAGTTCATGAACACACCAGAGTTGGTTTGGTGTTGATAGCTATAAAAACCAGTGAGCTATTAAAAAAATAGCCTTAAATATGGATTAAATATATGATCTGACTCCGTTTGCCTTTAAAAAAAAATTCAAAGTTTTTTTCTTGAAAATAAAGGGCTGTGGGAACTCCACAGTGAGTTCATGAACACACTAGAGTTGGTTTGGTGTTGATAGCTATAAAAACCAGTGAGCTATTGAAAAAAAATAGCCTTAAATATGGATTAAATATATGACTCCTTTTGCCTTTAAAAAAAATTAAAAGTTTTTCCTTGAAAATAAAGGACTGTGGGAACTCCACATTGAGTTCATGAACACACCAGAGTTGGTTTGGTGTTGATAACTATAAAAAACAGTGAGCTATTGAAAAAATAGCCTTAAATATGGATGCAATATACACACTGAATAATTTTCCCTTTTTAAAAAAAATCAAAGGTTTTTCTTTAAAACAAAGGGTTGTGGGAACTCCACAGTGAGTCCATGAACACACCAGAGTTGGTTTGGTGTTGATAGCTACAAAAACCAGTGAGCTATTAAAAAATAGCCTTAAATATGGATTAAATATATGATCTGACTCCGTTTGCCTTTAAAAAAAAATTCAAAGTTTTTTTCTTGAAAATAAAGGGCTGTGGGAACTCCACAGTGAGTTCATGAACACACCAGAGTTGGTTTGGTGTTGATAGCTATAAAAACCAGTGAGCTATTGAAAAAAATAGCCTTAAATATGGATGCAATATACACACTGAATAATTTTCCCTTTTTAAAAAAAAATAAAAGGTTTTTCTTTAAAACAAAGGGTTGTGGGAACTCCACAGTGAGTTCATGACCACACCAGAGTTGGTTTGGTGTTGCTAACTATAAAAACCAGTGAGCTATTGAAAAAATAGCCTTAAATATGGATTAAATATATGACTCCTTTTGCCTTTAAAAAAAATTAAAAGTTTTTCCTTGAAAATAAAGGGTTGTGGGAATTCCACAGTCAGTTCATGAACACACCAAAGTTGGTTTGGTGTTGCTAACTATAAAAACCAGTGAGCTATTGAAAAAATAGCCTTAAATATGGATTAAATATACGACTCCTTTTGCCTTTAAAAAAAATTAAAAGTTATTCCTTGAAAATAAAGGGCTGTGGGAACTCCACAGTGAGTTCATGAACACACCAGAGTTGGTTTGGTGTTGATAGCTATAAAAACCAGTGAGCTATTGAAAAAAATAGCCTTAAATATGGATGCAATATACACACTGAATAATTTTCCCTTTTTTAAAAAAAAACAAAGGTTTTTCTTTAAAGCAAAGGGTTGTGGGAACTCCACAGTGAGTCCATGAACACACCAGAGTTGGTTTGGTGTTGATAGCTATAAAAACCAGTGAGCTATTAAAAAGAATAGCCTTAAATATGGATTAAATATATGATCTGACTCCGTTTGCCTTTAAAAAAAAATTCAAAGTTTTTTTCTTGAAAATAAAGGGCTGTAGGAATTCCACAGTCAGTTCATGAACACACCAGAGTTGGTTTGGTGTTGCTAACTATAAAAACCAGTGAGCTATTGAAAAAATAGCCTTAAATATGGATTAAATATATGACTCCTTTTGCCTTTAAAAAAAATTAAAAGTTTTTCCTTGAAAATAAAGGGCTGTGGGAACTCCACATTGAGTTCATGAACACACCAGAGTTGGTTTGGTCTTGATAACTATAAAAAACAGTGAGCTATTGAAAAAATAGCCTTAAATATGGATGCAATATACACACTGAATAATTTTCCCTTTTTAAAAAAATATCAAAGGTTTTTCTTTAAAACAAAGGGTTGTGGGAACTCCACAGTGAGTCCATGAACACACCAGAGTTGGTTTGGTGTTGATAGCTATAAAAACCAGTGAGCTATTAAAAAAATAGCCTTAAATATGGATTAAATATATGATCCGACTCCGTTTGCCTTTAAAAAAAAATTCAAAGTTTTTTTCTTGAAGATAAAGGGCTGTGGGAACTCCACATTGAGTTCATGAACACACCAGAGTTGGTTTGGTGTTGATAGCTATAAAAACCAGTGAGTTATTGAAAAAAATAGCCTTAAATATGGATGCAATATACACACTGAATAATTTTCCCTTTTTAAAAAAAATAAAGGTTTTTCTTTAAAACAAAGGGTTGGGGAACCCACAGTGAGTTCATGACCACACCAGAGCGGTTTGGTGTTGCTAACTATAAAAACCAGTGGCTTTGAAAAATAGCCTAATATGGTTAATTTGTCTGCTCTTTGCCTTAAAAAAAATATTTTTTCGAAAAAAAGGGCGTGGGAACTCCCGTGAGTTCATGAACACACCAGGTTGGTTTGGTGTTGATAGCAAAAAACCAGTGAGCTATTGAAAAAATAGCCTAAATATGGATGCAATATACACACTGAATATTTTCCTTTTTTAAAAAAAAAAAAGGTTTTTCTTTAAAGAAAGGGTTGTGGAACTCAAGTAGTTGAAAAAGAGTTGGTTTGGTGTTGTAGCTATAAAAACATGGTATTAAAAAGAATAGCCTTAAATATGGATTAAATATATGATCTGACTCCGTTTGCCTTTAAAAAAAAATTCAAAGTTTTTTTCTTGAAAATAAAGGGCTGTAGGAATTCCAAAGTCAGAGTTGGTTTGGTGTTGCTAACTATAAAAACCAGTGAGCTATTGAAAAAATAGCCTTAAATATGGATTAAATATATGACTCCTTTTGCCTTTAAAAAAAATTAAAAGTTTTTCCTTGAAAATAAAGGGCTGTGGGAACTCCACATTGAGTTCATGAACACACCAGAGTTGGTTTGGTCTTGATAACTATAAAAAACAGTGAGCTATTGAAAAAATAGCCTTAAATATGGATGCAATATACACACTGAATAATTTTCCCTTTTTAAAAAAATATCAAAGGTTTTTCTTTAAAACAAAGGGTTGTGGGAACTCCACAGTGAGTCCATGAACACACCAGAGTTGGTTTGGTGTTGATAGCTATAAAAACCAGTGAGCTATTAAAAAAATAGCCTTAAATATGGATTAAATATATGATCCGACTCCGTTTGCCTTTAAAAAAAAATTCAAAGTTTTTTTCTTGAAGATAAAGGGCTGTGGGAACTCCACAGTGAGTTCATGAACACACCAGAGTTGGTTTGGTGTTGATAGCTATAAAAACCAGTGAGTTATTGAAAAAAATAGCCTTAAATATGGATGCAATATACACACTGAATAATTTTCCCTTTTTAAAAAAAAATAAAAGGTTTTTCTTTAAAACAAAGGGTTGTGGGAACTCCACAGTGAGTTCATGACCACACCAGAGCTGGTTTGGTGTTGCTAACTATAAAAACCAGTGAGCTATTGAAAAAATAGCCTTAAATATGGATTAAATATGTGACTCCTTTTGCCTTTAAAAAAAATTAAAAGTTTTTCCTTGAAAATAAAGGGTTGTGGGAATTCCACAGTCAGTTCATGAACACACCAGAGTTGGTTTGGTGTTGCTAACTATAAAAACCAGTGAGCTATTGAAAAAATAGCCTTAAATATGGATTAAATATATGACTCCTTTTGCCTTTAAAAGAAATTAAAAGTTTTTCCTTGAAAATAAAGGGCTGTGGGAACTCCACATTGAGTTCATGAACACACCAGAGTTGGTTTGGTGTTGATAACTATAAAAAACAGTGAGCTATTGAAAAAATAGCCTTAAATATGGATGCAATATACACACTGAATAATTTTCCCTTTTTAAAAAAAAATCAAAGGTTTTTCTTTAAAACAAAGGGTTGTGGGAACTCCACAGTGAGTCCATGAACACACCAGAGTTGGTTTGGTGTTGATAGCTATAAAAACCAGTGAGCTATTAAAAAAATAGCCTTAAATATGGATTAAATATATGATCTGACTCCGTTTGCCTTTAAAAAAAAAATCAAAGTTTTTTTCTTGAAAATAAAGGGCTGTGGGAACTCCACAGTGAGTTCATGACCACACCAGAGTTGGTTTGGTGTTGATAGCTATAAAAACCATTGAGCTATTAAAAAAATAGCCTTAAATATGGATTATATATATGATCTGACTCCGTTTGCCTTTAAAAAAAAATTCAAAGTTTTTTTCTTGAAAATAAAGGGCTGTGGGAACTCCACAGTGAGTTCATGAACACACCAGAGTTGGTTTGGTGTTGATAGCTATAAAAACCAGTGAGCTATTGAAAAAATAGCCTTGAATATGGATTAAATATATGACTCCTTTTGCCTTTAAAAAAAATTAAAAGTTTTTCCTTGAAAATAAAGGGCTGTGGGAACTCCACATTGAGTTCATGAACACACCAGAGTTGGTTTGGTGTTGATAACTATAAAAAACAGTGAGCTATTGAAAAAATAGCCTTAAATATGGATGCAATATACACACTGAATAATTTTCCCTTTTTAAAAAAAATCAAAGGTTTTTCTTTAAAACAAAGGGTTGTGGGAACCCCACAGTGAGTCCATGAACACACCAGAGTTGGTTTGGTGTTGATAGCTATAAAAACCAGTGAGCTATTAAAAAAATAGCCTTAAATATGGATTAAATATATGATCTGACTCCGTTTGCCTTTAAAAAAAAATTCAAAGTTTTTTTCTTGAAAATAAAGGGCTGTGGGAACTCCACAGTGAGTTCATGAACACACCAGAGTTGGTTTGGTGTTGATAGCTATAATAACCAGTGAGCTATTGAAAAAAATAGCCTTAAATATGGATGCAATATACACACTGAATAATTTTCCCTTTTTAAAAAAAAATAAAAGGTTTTTCTTTAAAACAAAGGGTTGTGGGAACTCCACAGTGAGTTCATGACCACACCAGAGTTGGTTTGGTGTTGCTAACTATAAAAACCAGTGAGCTATTGAAAAAATAGCCTTAAATATGGATTAAAAATGTGACTCCTTTTGCCTTTAAAAAAAATTAATCGTTTTTCCTTGAAAATAAAGGGTTGTGGGAATTCCACAGTCAGTTCATGAACACACCAGAGTTGTTTTGGTGTTGCTAACTATAAAAACCAGTGAGCTATTGAAAAAATAGCCTTAAATATCGATTAAATATATGACTCTTTTTGCCTTTAAAAAAAATTAAAAGTTTTTCCTTGAAAATAAAGGGCTGTGGGAACTCCACATTGAGTTCATGAACACACCAGAGTTGGTTTGGTGTTGATAACTATAAAAAAACGGTGAGCTATTGAAAAAAATAGCCTTAAATATGGATGCAATTACACACTGAATAATTTTTCCCTTTTTTAGAAAAAATCAAAGGTTTTTCTTTAAAACAAAGGGTTGTGGTAACTACAAAATGTGTTCATAAACACAACAGAATTGGTTTGGTGTTGATAGGATGAATTTCCAGTGAGATATTAAGAATAGAAAAAAGACGTTGCACTTTTGCGACGGTCCCTAAGCAGTCCGCTGCCGTGTGGCACTAAAAACTATATTCGGCGCGGTTTCTTTTATCTTTCTCGAGACTCGCTGATTTTGGTGAGTTGATCAAGCCTGTGCAATGTCAGTCTTAGTCTTCTGTACATAAAAATACCATTCTGGAGGAAATTGGTGCGGTTTTCGTGACGCTATTACAGTTACAACCCCGGAAAATAGACGAATGTCGAATATAAAACCAATCTCACCCCGGTGCAGTGGCATTGGGGACATGTCTCCGTATATCCTGGGCTTGGGACATGCAATCGGATCGCGAAGCCTGTCTCCTCTACAAGGTTAACGTGCAGGAATCCCCGGTGATCATTTAGTCTAAAATCACATAGTTTTACTGCACGGCAGCTCGCAAGGTCTGACAGTGAACGACACCAACACAGCGTTTCACCGGGGTACGCGCTGCTTTGCTCAGACGGGGCTTTGAGTGTAGGCTCAGACACAAAGAGAGTCTCCCTCTCTCTCTCTCTCTCTCTCTCTCTCTCGGCTGTGCGCTGCATTATAATGTGTGTGATTGCGTGTTGGTAGGGGTCCATGGCTGGTTTGTGTCCAGGGCCCGTGGACATGTTAATCCGTCCTTGCCTGTGCGGTAGCACACTTGGCACATGCCTTGCCAAAGTACTGGCTATAGAGGTAGGCTATATTATTGCACGTCGAAAAGTGACTCAAAGGGACTTTGACCATGCGTCAATGAGGACGAGTTGGGGAGAAATGTTGAGTGGTTGGGAGTGAGAACGTGTTCTTACATTGTGGCCTATTATTTTATTAGAAGATGTAGGCTATACATTTTACAGATTGTGCTCAATAGGGCATAGGCTATGGGTCAGTGTATGCTATGATCCTATTATAAAGGCTACTTTTACGCTGGAAATACAGAAGCAGGAAGCTCTCAGTGGCACAGCCAATGAGTTTATTTGTTTTCATATAATTGGGACTAAGCTCTTAATACAAAGTAACAAAACCCTCCGTTCACCCATTTCCTTGTTCTGTCATATTCGTTTTTCGTTTTGTACAAATAAACAAGAAAGGAAAATTCGGATGGAATTTTCGTTTCTGCATTCCAGCTGGAAAACGGTAAAACAAAATTATGAGCGGTACATTCCTTTCTGTCACTTTGGACTCAGCCCTTAATACAAAATAACACTTTATACACGGACCTGCAAGTCTTGCTTGAGAAAATACTCTTTCTGTTTTAACATTATTTTGTGGAAATGTGATAGATTTGAATCTTATGAATGTTAATTGAGGTTGGTAGATTTTTTTTCAAATTCTTGTAATTGCAACTAAGCAAAATCCAGTTTAGACTGACATATATGCAAATCACTCAATCTGTAAATTGAAAATAAATAAATTATAATAATATACTTTTAGAATAATATAGAATAGGGCTGCAGGCAACGTTTGAATTGTCGTCAATTAATCAAAAATAAGTTTGTAAATCAATCAATACATTGCTTTTAAAAATAAATACAATGTCAGCTGAAACAATGATCAGTTATAGAAATTGTTTAAAATAATTTTGTTGCCTATCAACTACACTCAACAAAAATATACACGCAACACTTTTGTTTTTGCTCCCATTTTTCATGAGATGGACTTAAAGATCTAAAATTCTTTCCAGATACACAATATTACCATTTCTCTCAAACATTGTTCACAAATGTGTGATAGTGAGCACTTCTGCTTTGCTGAGATAATCCATCCCACCTCACAGGTGTGCCACATCAAGATGCTGATCTGACATCATGATTAGTGCACAGGTGTGCCTTAGACTGCCCACAATAAAAGGCCACTCTGAAATGTACAGTTTTGTCTCACAGCAAAATGCCACAGATGCCACAAGCATTGAGGGAGAGTATCTCAGCAAAGCAGAAGTGCTCACTATCACACATTTAGACAGATTTGTGAACAATGTTTGAGAGAAATGGTTATATTGTGTATCTGGAATGAATTTTAGATCTTTAAGTCCATCTCATGAAAAATGGGAGCAAAAACAAAAGTGTTGCGTTTATATTTTTGTTGAGTGTAGTTAGATTCTAAGTTAGATATTGACTTATTGTTGCAGCTTTAAAGCAAAAAGCTTCAAATATTCGCATTTGAGAAGCTGAAAAATGTTTTCACTGGAATGCACAGATTGATTCCTTCTATTGAAAATCCTTCTTACTCTGTGTGTGTGTGTGTGTGTGTGTGTGTGTGTGTGTGTGTGTGTGTGTGTGTGTGTGTGTGTGTGTGTGTGTGTGTGTGTGTTGGTGGGTGCCCTTCTACTGACATTCAGCCCCTGGTAGATGTTTGAGTTTAAATAATGCTCCTGTGCAGTCTGAGGAATAATGGCATGGACTTTCATGACATTGCGTCAGTGCCAAGGTGACTGACTCAGGGACTGATTGCTCTCCCTCTCTCTCTCTCTCTTTCCCTGTCCGTCCCCCCTTCTCACCCTGTCAATAAGCATCGTCTTGTCTGATGGAGTCACATCAGGGCACTGCAGCTGACACCATGGTGTCTTTATTTCCTGCAGCAATCCTTTTTACAACACACATCAGTGGTGATTAATACACTGACAGCAGCCAGGAGGTTAACCCCCTGCTGCCAGCCTGCTACAGTTACTGACAAACACACACCACTCACCTTACATACCTAACGACATGGTACTGCACTCTCTCCTTCCATATATACTGTGTGTAGTCAAAGAAGAGAAATGACAGTACAGGGTTTCAATTGCTTGCCAAGCGCTGTAGACTTTATATTTGATTGACTGGAGCAGATAGCACTTGGTATTCTAAAATTGTATTTTACATTAAACCAAATGGTTACTCCCACTTGCATCTGTCTACAGGGTTATTAAATTGGAGGTCTTCCGATTTAAATTTATGGCATCCATTACACAAAAATTTACATGTCCAGGTGTTGCATCTGTTTGGCTTCAGGTAGGGGTCACTTTGATTTATTAATATCCACGGTTTCATCTGCTAGACAATCACTGACATATTGTCACTTAGGGCAGTGTGTCTCTCCATCTTTAACAGCTGTGACAACCTGTGTGTTATTAGCTCTCTGGCTCATTATGCGGGCGCGCGGGCCCAACATGTCAGCCTTGTGGGGCAAGATTACACACACAGTGCTTAAAGCGGCTACGAGTAACATTTAAATACCTTTTAAACAGCCTCATGTTTCCTCTGATAATCATAAATTACCTTTAACAGCAAACGAGACCATCAGTGCAAAGAAAGACGTTTTTAAATAGTTTTTATTACTGCTTTTGGTCTGGTTGCACACCCAGTCCGATTTTCGGTTCGCTCGTGCAAGCTCTATGGTCGCAGATTTCAGTGTGGCGCAGCAACGTGAAATAAGAAGCCTATCCCTCCAGGTGAGGGAAGGGGAGCGGGAGCCTTGTTTGATACAGTTATTTGTCGTCATAATGACTGATAACGGGGCTGAACCATCAAAGAAAAAAAAGAAAATGCAATGAAGAAAAGCTAAAAGGGAGAGTGATATAGGCTACGGAGGGGACGAGGGCGTTGCCAAGCAACGTGTATACAATTTCACGAGAGCGAAACTAGACTGCAGTGTTTACTCCTAAATGAATGCGTCGTTGGTACTAACACAAAGTTTGCTTTGCTTCACCATCATCAGATAACCATTATCTGAAATAGTAATTATTTACAACAACATAAACACATTACCTCATCGTGATCCATACTAACTGCCGTCTATCGTTCATTCGCTTTCTGTGAGGAGTCGGACACGTAATCTTTCAGCTCCGTGAGAGAGAGTAGTTAGGTGACACTGCTGCATCAACTCATTGCAATCAGGTGTGTGTGGCAGTGACTGGCATTAGTTCATGCAGTGTCAAAACCACTCTCACAGAGCCGAAAAGAGTCCTTACACTTTCAACACACGGACATGCACTATATTGCTCCCTTCTCAGTTCACACTCACGCGCCTGGCACGAGCTAGAAAACAGCTTTGCGACAGCGGGCGTCGTAAAAATACTACCGCTTTTGTCCAAAGGGGACGCCAACGTGCCATGTTACTCGTAGTGGCTTTAATGCTTATAATAGTCAATAAACAGCAAATCATAGACTCCAGGCTGCAGGTGTTTTTTTCTGTTACATCTTATCAACACCTGCTTAATTGTTGAACATCTCAGGAATCTCATGATAGAGGGGATAAGTTGCCAGTCTTCAAGAGTGATCGGACCATCTGGGTCATTGAGAGCCATATGTTCACACTTTGTTGATGTTGCACATGTTCATGAAAACGTTTTTTTTTGGTAGCTGGAGCCAATATCCTCTGTGCTTTTGAGAAGGAGCCTGTTCCTTGCTGGAACAATTAGTTGATTAATTGATCAGCAGAAGATCTTTTGATAATCAATATATTTTTTAAACCATGCCAAAAGTGACACTTAAAATTTGAGGTTCTGCCTTGTTTTATATTTAATTTCAAATTATGGTCAGACATAACGGGCACCGTGTTGAGCTGTGGGAACTCATATTTCAAGACAATCAAGATACAAACAGGGGACTACAACCTGGTTTGGCATCCAACATCACTGTCTCTCTGTTCACAGTGCATGTCAGCAGAATGGACCACTGAGGGCCATAGGTGGCCCAGTTGTTAGGACATAGCAAATGTCACAGGCAGAGGGACAGAGTGTCCCCTCGAGTCCCCCAGATGCTGCTCCCACCTCTCATCATTAACTCTCACACTGAGATAGTAATTAGGGCTCCTTGCGGCATAAGACAGATACTGCATCAGACCAAATTTTCTGAGCTGTCATTCTAATTATATTGGCCAGGGCAAGATGAATCAGCTTGGCCGTGTGTTTGTGTTGATGTCACTTAATCATGACGACTCTGCCCCAAGCCACAAGGCTCTCTGCTCTGTCGATATGAAGGTACGGAAAACAGGATGTTTGTGTTAGTAGAATTTTCACTCTATGGCTGTCGAAGTGTTGTTCAACTTTTATTAGTTCTATCTCATGCCTCATAAAGTATAACACAAAGTATATCCTAGTGTGAGAGTACTGTGTCATGACTCACGGTAAGAGTTTAGCTGTTCATTTAGGTCTGATTTTAGCCCCCGCCTCTCAAGCAATCGGCAAATAATAACCTATTCTAACAGTGCGAGCTAGGACATGTTAATTGGATTTGACAAGGGCATATTATGCACAACAAATGTGAATAATTTGGCAAAAACTGAATAGAAAATTGGAAATAAAGAAGAGAACAAAGTAGATCTACATGGTCGGGTAGTCTGAATGTCTGGAGTCATATTCTCCCCTGCCGCCTCCATAAAAAGGCACAGAACTGTAACAATGGATATCAGTGGAAAGTGCTTTAAAGTTAAAGCTGATGGATGGCTTGTCAAAAAAACTAATTGCACTAGTAGGAAAGTGGGTCTGCGTGCTTAGAGGGGGGAGAGCAGGATCTACAGAGAGGATGATGGGAAGTGACAGTGGTCTGTCAAGACGCAGTGGCTGCCCAGAGTAGTGTGAAGCCCCAGCTAGAAGGTGGCAGTACAGAGCAGGCTGTCAGAGCAGGAAAGTGCCTTTAATACATTGAAATGAAAAGGAATCCGCCTGTCAGACCTGTTCAGCCAGTCGAGGGAGGAAGAAGGAATATGGCGGAATAGGTGTAGACATAGTACGGAAGCCGGCGTGCCAAAGGCCTGGCTACAGGAACAAATGATGCAGTCGAATGAGACACATAGTCAACCGCTAGTGGCTGCTGCCAGTTACAACTGGTTCCTTTTGCTGTGACAATTCATTAATCAGTTTGACAGATCTGGCCTTATGACATGGACTATTTGACACTTGAGCAATTGGATCGTCAACTGCTTCATATTATAAATGCAATTTAAAGTACATTGAGGCTCTCCTGTTGTAATTCAGAGAAGCCTGTTATCTTTAAGGAGTCCTGCACTGACCTTGGGATGCAAAGTGCAACTCTCGTAAGCTTAAATGTATGCAATGTAAGTGAATGTACATAGAATCCTCTAAAACCCTCATACAATACAAAGCTCATCCTTCTGCTTGGTCATTGCCCACGCGTGATACAAAAGTGTCAGGCTTTGATTGGAGGAATGATGTATAGACTGACCTAACAAAGGATCAAGTGCCCAGTAAGACAGACAGCTAATAGATAGAGAAGCAAGACGAGCCTCATTTAGAGAGGAAGGGCTGTTTGTGCTGCCAATATGACAAAGGGGAAGTCGACAGCCATTGATCCACACTCACGGATGACAGCTTAAAAAATCAGCAATAATCATGACAAATGAGGAGAGGCACCACAGCCAGAAAATTATCAATAATCGGCGGCTGAGAAGAAATGCCAAGGTCAGAAAGAAAAGGCTACTAAAGTTCTCAGTGTGTGCAGACTCTGCCAGGTGATATATTGGCAAAGATAGGAGGAGCAGCCTCTAAAGCGCGGTAGAAGTTATTAATTAAGTTTTGGATTCCACTGGGATATGAATGTCCTGCAGTATGGATTCCTTGCCGGAGGCCCCTGAATGCCAAGGGCAAAGAGACCATTATGTAACAGGCAGTTTCTGGTGGCTTTGATCCCTCACAGGGAGCTGGTGGATGGATTTTCTGTATCGATATCTCAGTCCCTTTTCAAAGGAAACCCGAAAAGGGTTGAGGCATTAGTAGCATCGCTTTTCGTGACAGGTCACTGCTGATGTGGGCTCAAGAAGGGAGTAATTTGCCTATACATTCATCCAAACATTCTTGAGTCACCTATCCATGTCAGGGTCGTCTTGCTGAGCAAAGTAGCCCAAACATATATATTTTTTGCTTCATCACTTTAACCAGCTAATCCTACAGGAGTACAGGGTCCTCAAGACCTCTAAGGCCAGCTGTGAAATGTAGCACTTATAGCATATCCTGGGTCTGCTCTGGGATCTTCTCCTAATTTGGTGATGCAGGGAAAACTTCCAAACATAAGGAGGCAAACTTCCTTGTGTGCCTCCTCCAGTCGTGGAGGATCAATGGCTTGATGCAGAGATTGTCCAGAATTGCTAAATTCCTCACTTTGTGTTGTGAAGTGCAATAGACCCAGAGGGGACAACCCTTAAGTTTTACTTTTTTTGTATCTTAGTCTTTCTGACACTTTCCAAAGCTGGTGACTGTTGGATATTTCATTGAGTAAATCAATTGATAGAGTTTTGCTTCATCTCCTTATCCTAAACTGCCCTGATCTAAGCCTAGGTGCTTAAATTCCAAATACCCCTTAATATTTTAAGTCCTCCGATTGGAACAGCTACTACGTCCTCAAAAGAAACCACTTTCCAGGAGACAACAATGACTTCAGTCTCATTGGTGTTTCCCTTTATCCTGACCTGAGCATGTAAGAGTCTGACCAACCACCACAGATCTCAGGTCATATGCAGGTCAGTGGTGGTATCAGTGTCATCAAACCATACACTCTCCAGACCTTGGAGGGGCTAGTTCTACTTTGCTGACTTTAATTGGATATTGGAAAATTCAAAGATTTTACTTATCAAAATCTGTTAACAGTTATTGTGGAGTTATGAAGTTATATAAAGCCTTCTGTGGCTCCAGTGGGAGCTCTGATAAATCTGATCAATTGCTTGTCAAATTGCTTGTCAAGTAATGTCAAGACCACAAATTCGGAAATTATCTTAGGGTTTGTAATTAGTAAGAAGTGAGTTTACCAGACCTGCAACCACTTCGTCATTTCTTCCTGAGGCTAGCAGCTTGAGGTTACTTTAGCCGCTACTGGCATAACACATCCAAATCTCCAACCAAACTTTCGGTCGTCAAGTTGCATTGTGGGTGCCTTTAAACTGATAAGTTAAACAAAAAAAGAGGGACTCCAAACCAACCAAATCTTACCTCCTGTTCCGAGGGAATTTACTTATTTAAGCCATTGCTATTCAAACTCTCCCATCAACCTAAATGTAATTTTCAAATTAATAGAAGTAACATTTCGTGATTCTATTGGAGGGTGAAACATGATTTAAAGAGGCAGTTTGAACCGGTCTGTTGTTTGATTAACACACATTGAGTCACAGGCAGCTTAGCAAGACTATGCCTCAACCTAATGACACATCCTACAACCTGCTTGGTAGTTATTTATGAAATTCCTGGCAAAAACCACCATGTTAGGTTGTTCATCTTATACACGAGGTGACCCAGGTAAATGTATTGTATAGTCATTATCTGTAATGAAGTTGTGGCTTTTTTCATTGTTTGGGCAATAAATAGTTACATCATTACACTTTGCTCTCTTTTCGCTTAGGCTTAGCAAGTTGCATAACGCTAATGTCCTCGGTTATTTGCTGCTAAAGTAAAATGACAGAGGAGTAAACTGTAAAGCAGTAAAAGGATTTGCTGACACAGCCAACATAGCCTCTTTTCAGTGAGATGCAAATACAGTGATGCAGCTGCAAAGGCAGTTTTTTTGTATCTTTTTTTCAATCAACTGAGCAGGTCGCTTGTTCAGCCAAAGTTCAATGGGCCATGAGGTCAAAGAGACAGGCGAATAATTTACTAGTTCTGTCAAGCTCCTGTGATTGAGTCGTCATTCTGGCTTTGGGACTTGATTTGTGGCCTCTGTGTGAAAAGTGGCATGTGGCTGAAGGTATGCACACTTCAGGGGAGGTGCGCTTTCTCGCATCTCTGGTCCAAACTAGCACACTGCTAATAACAACACGAGATATTAATCCTCAGCTGGTGAAAATGATCATGCGGCAAAGAGAAAAGCCTTGGTGTAGGTGTGAAACAATTACGCGTCCACGGCAGCTCATTTGTTAAGGCCCGTTTGGCATCTTTACCAACTCTATAGAATGTTCACATGCATTCACACAGAGTTGTATAATTTTTTTTTTAAATACTGTTAGCATCATGATGTTATGCTTCGCCTCAAGAGGAATGATTATTCTGTCATATTATTGCCGCCCAGACGCTGCCCACACACTTCCTTTGCCTTTGCTGTAAGGATAAAGCACAGTTCCTGTTTTTCTCGGACGATCTGTAAGAAAAAAAACCCAGCCCAAGGTAAAAACGATGACTGCAACTTGGCAGAAGATTAAACGGGCCCTGCGCAATAGCCATTAATAATTCTCATATTTTGGAAACAGACCATACATACAGAATCTGTGGTATTTAATCTCCTCTCTCAGCGAATAAAAAAAAAGGTCAGTTGGGAGGGAGAGAGTCTATTTTCTTTCCTTCTTCCCCAGCCCAGAGTGATGGGCCTAGCTTTTCCAAGGCACCCCATTTGTCTGTCAGGGCTGTGAGCAGAGCCAGTGATTTAGTTTCCATCACATGAAGCTCATGTCCGGTTGATGATACTGCCAGGCGGGATATGGGGAGAATTTGTCACCTGGAGCTTTGACAGGGAGATAATTGCTGATAGTTAGCAGAATAATAGGATAGACGTATTACTAGCCACAGGGTTTGGGGAATATTTGTTTCTCACACTTCAGAACACATTTTCGTGCACCTCATTTCAGAATTGACCTTGTTTACACAGAGGTAATTGATCCCTAATCAGTTGATGCATTGTTGGTTTCACCCTAATAATTGAGTAAAGAGATCTACATGTAAGGATTTTTTTTCACTACATCATTGAGACGCTAGTGATCATGTTAACACTTAAGGCATATTTTGCATTATGTCATTATTTATACAGGTGTCCCAGGAGTCTGGGTTTTGTTTTGAGCTGTTTTGCTTTAATTGTGATTTAAATAAGCTTTACGTGCATATGTTGTCTTTGGGAGGGGAAAACAGTATCATGAACATAAGAAAATACAGTATGTCCCCACCAATTTGACCCCCCCCCACCTCCAGAACAACAAAGAGGGGGATAGAATTGAATAAATACAGAAATGGAGCAGATGTAGACCAGTAGCATGTGTGTTGCTAGTGGAATCACATCTTATCACAATGTTGTTCATGTTTGCAGTGTGATGGTAAAAAAATTAACACTGTATATCATTCATTGATAGTTCTATGCTTTCTTGTATCTGCCAGTGTGCAATTTTTGAATATCCACGGGGTCAGGAAAGAACCCTCAGGCCCTATCAGCAGGTCTCACACACCCTCAACACCTCTGCCGAGCTGCATCCACAAACAACAACTCTGCCTGTGGCCACAAACAAGGCAAGGCACATTAGAGCACACAATACAGAACCATTTTCAAACTCACCAGGAGCTACACTCACCCACTGTTAAGTCAAAGGTTATTTTTTTCTCTTATTATTTCTTGTTTGATCCTCAACTAGCTCCAACTGTAACCTCCAATGCAGCAGTCAGTACCTATGATGCACCCGGCTTTATCTTTTGGGTGCTTGGGATGTTCCAGGTCCAAACATTCCCAGATTGCAGCTGGTCTGAGAGTTGGTCCTGTGTCTTCTTCATGTTCAGCCCAATTAGGTTGAATAAAATTGTCAAAGTTGAGTATTTATTGGAAGTTTTTACCATTACCCCAAGTGCTTCTTGAGCTCCCTTTTTAATGATTTTGGCTCAACATTTGGAGAATGAGTGTGTGTTTTACATTCTCTTCTACATATAGGACGATGAAGATCTTTGTTGAAACTTAATTTGACCCAAATGTTGGCAAGAAGAAACACAAATTTTTTCCTTGAGTGACTTACAAAAGAGACAGGTCACATTAGACAGGCGTAATAGATGGATCAGAGGAGGAGTGTTGCAGATAAGGGAAATATGCCAGAAAGCTCAGCTGTGGGGGTAAGGGAATAATGTCTCCATAATAGCCAGTGTTTGGTCACAGTGCACTCCCGGAACCTCCCCCTGCTGTCTTCCTGTGTGTTAACTAACGCTCACCAGAATGCAGCCTGAACTCAGTGCTGGCAGAGCCATGGAGCGGGATCCACGCTCTCAGCAGCTCTGCGACCCAGCTGAACCTCTACCCAACACCCCTCAGTGGGACGGGGGAAACTGCTCTATACGTCCTCTGAGCCAACCAGACCAAGGTTGATATAGGGCAGATTTACCCCCCACCTCCCAGCAAAAATATAATTTGAAATGAAACACAAATTATCCCTGTTGGGAGAACTGTGAAATATTTACTGCTGTTGTTTCAGTTGGTGTGGTTTTATGTGCCATTTGTACATTGGATAGTTAATGGTGTGTATTTTCCTCCCGTTTGTTGTACTTTTCCTATAAGGACACATGAAAGGATAAATCTTCCGACCATGCAAAATATGACATTTTTATTGCCTTTCCAAGAATGTCTTGATTCATGAATGTAAATACTTTCTTCCTTACTGGGCTTGAGGGGCCATGGACTTTTTAAAACAATGATTTGGTTGATATGTTTTGAATGTGAAGGGGTTTAAAGACATGTAGGTCCAACCCAGTAACAGGGTTTAGTCATATGACTTGCCTCATACTAACTAGGCCTAATGAAGGGTAGGGGGCTTTGAGAAGACTCCAGCATGCAGCCAGGCATTACCGATTAGGTCAGTGGAACAGCCGCTGGGCTGAGCATGATGGATGACTGGTGGAATGAGTTTCTGCCTAGCGGTATTGTGAAATCTTTTCATTGTCACTGACGGGGCCTATGAAGGGGACTGATAAATGAGGGAGCAAGTGTCAGAAACGCCCTTCTTTGCCCTGCTGCGGCTTTAATATCCCCCCCAGACACAGCAGGGAGTATTGATAAAAGCAAAAAGTTTTAGAAATAACCCACTGTCGGTGAGAGCCAGGCGAAGCGAGGTGGGGATGATTAAGGCGACTGGCTACCGGACTTACCCATGGTTTGGTCGCTGTAAACACCAGTCGAGGCCAGTGCCCATGCTTGGAAGAGAGAGACACTTTTTATGGGGAACGGGTGTTACCGCAGTGACACGGTGCCGTGATGAATGTGTTGCCTCCATCTGGCTTCAGCACATGTAATAAATATCTGGACTCATGTTTGACCTCTCTCACTTAGCAGACACATCTTTCACATTGGAAACATCCAAGGGGGAGTCACGATTGTGGGTGTGTCGGAGGGAGGTTGCAGGGCCATTGTTTTTTTCAGAGTCTCGAGGTATTAGTGCAGCAAAAACAAGTGCCCAACCAAATGCAGTGTCCATAAACATTCATGATATGGAAATAAGTTACAACATTTACATTAATGTATCACAGATATAATTTAATATGCAAATGTCACTTATTGGGTAATGCATTAATAGTCTATCAAATGTGAGAAAACAGGCTATTTTACATTCTAGGTTTCTAAAATCCAAACTTATTTAATGACAAAAGGCAACAAATCCTCCTGCTGCAACTAGTACATTTATATTTTTGCTGAATATACAATTTGGTCTATCTAACTATCTATCTATCCATCTATCCATCTCTATCTCTCTATCTATTCTGTAGATCAACCAATTGATTAAAAGGCCAATTGTTTCTGCAGTATTACAATAGATGAGTATTTTTTAAAGCAAACAGAGGAAAATAAATGACAAAAGTGAAAAACAAGCACAGTTTTTCCTTTATCCTTTACCATCCTGCAGGTTTGTGGTGTGACCTTGCAGCTTCTCTGCCCCATCCATCTTGGGCTGTTTAGCCAATTCACTGGATACATACTGTGCAGATTAACACAATTCATCACCACAATCATCCCCGATTCATCACCCTTCCCAATGAATGTTTTGACATCTAGTTAATTTTCTGCTGATGATTTATCAAATTATAATTACCATACTCTGAAGGAGTCATTCATTATGTTGATACATGATAATGATGCCAAAGTGGATTGAATTTTAAGTAAGTTCTCTGTGATCATAGCATATGCATTATTGTGAGTAATGCCTTACAATGTGGTCCCCTCCAGCAGGAGAAAGGTCTGGGGACTGTGTATGTTGTGACAATAAATGCAGAAACAGGCAGGTAGTTCATTCGTCAGGCAGGTAGTTCTGTTTTGTGGTGAAAAAAATGAATGGGACACTGATTTAAGGTGCATTGTAATTAAAGTATGCACTCGTTCAGGCAGGGCTTCAGACTTTGTCAATAGCTTCAGGTTTAGCTGTAATGCTGAGATACTTTATTAGCAGTTCAACTGTTCATTGAGCCTTACTACTATGACTAAAAAACCAATCAATACAGAGACTGGTTGGTCAGCTATGCATACCACAGGACGGTTAGTTCAGTTATTGATTCATCTTGGTATTATTTTATTATACGGTCATAAGGCTGCTAAATAGTCGGGAGAGCTGCAGGTTACCAGTATTTACACAATCGATTATTGTTGTACTATCCATTAAATGGTATTACAATGATGAAAGGAAGACATGTTTGGCATTTAATGCTCCATAAATACCTCATTTGGCTAATTACTTTAGTGTGAGTAGTCAGCTAATGATGCTAATATTGACATTGAAAGATTGAAATTTATGATCCAGACTTCTTCTGTCACGGCACTTTTTTTCAGTCTGTTTTAGATGTATGTTGTTGGGAGAGTGTCATTAGATGTAAATGATTTGGCTTGTTGTTTCAATTAAGCTAGTAATAGTGGCCGTTTCCAACAGCCGGGTGATTTTGCATCATGGATATAAATGTGGAATAGATATTCTAGGTTTTGGAAGAAAAAAAAACGTGAACCATGATTTATTGAACCCACTTAAAAAAAAAACACGAGTGCAGAAAAAATCTGCCATTATAGCATGACATGATATTGAGGTAAACATCCTATTGTTGCCCTCAATGCTAGCCATAAACTAGCCTAAATTAGCTTATTTGTGCATTTTACATGTGTGTAGCAAGTTGTTAACAAGTGTGTGTGTGTGTGTGTGTGTGTGTGTGTGTGTGTGTGTGTGTGTGTGTTTATATATATATATATATATATATATATATATATATATATATATATGAATTGCCATTTTGGACATATGTCTTTACAGGTTCCTACTTAATAAAACACCTGTTTAGCTTTCTACTTTGTGCTGTATCTCATTGAGCCATTTTGTCTCACTTTAAAATAAACCTATATACCTTTTATGGTGATCTTTCATTTATAGCTCTTTTACCTCTCACCTCCGCCACCCTCAGTATCCTCTTCCCCTACTTGCCCTGGCCCCCACAAAATGCATGGTGGTAACCTTGTGAGGGCTTGATCCTCCACTCAAGGCTTGTCAGCCCCAATCTGCAGTCATTTAGTGTGAAATGTGTGCCTTGGTCCAGGGCTCTGAAGGTCAGGACTTGGTAATTGATGTTGCTTATTCATCTGTTTCCTGTGTCTCTTCTCCCTCCTTACACAGCAGCCTTTGTTTAGATAAATTGTTTGAAGATTTACTGTAGGCCCCGGAGAAGTGTCCCCCTGCTGCCTGAGCTCAATGTCCCTGCCTCACTGGAGGCCCAGAGCTGATGACACACTGCTGGTCTTATACAAAGGCCTGTTTTTCTAAGACAAGATGTAGGGAGCATCTCCCTGCATAACAATTGAGGCAAGACTTGAATGAGACTTTAGTCACTCTCATGTGCTGTATATCAAGCTTAACATGGCTTGAAAAGAAAAAGAAACCCTATTATGTATGCTGTACATGAGGAGTTATTTTCTGAGCCCAAGCAATGAAAAAGTGATATAACAGAAGGATAAATTGAGGGGGTTTGTTCAGAAACAAGTTCCACATCCAGGCCAAAATTAATGATATGCATATCAATACAGTATGTCCTTCCCCCAAATCTTCTTAATTGCCTTCCCTTTGGCACAAAATCCCGAAAGCCGAGAAATCTAAAGCAAAATCCATGGTGCTACGAACATCTTCAAACTAAAGAAAAAGAAAAATAACTTTGAACATAGGCTGGAGTGAATCTCTGACAAGCACACGAAGAACTGGTATTGCCACTTCTCAAGCTTCTGTGGTGCTGTGCGCCCTTTGATGGCTGTCACCCAAGGTGCAGATAAACAATGGGCTCATTTGAAAACAAAGAAATTATTATGGGGGGACGTTTAATCCCAACTTGACATGTCAGCGGGCTGCATGGGCGACAGCTTTCAAGACAGGCTTTGAAGTGGCAATCTTTTCAGATTCTTGGCTCATTACACAATAAAGAACACTTCACATGTAACTGAAGTGGACTGGGAAATGATGGTTAATGATGTTTAGGGGCTCCTTGACTTGCAAGTGATTTTACAAGATTGGCTGTCATGTGGCTAGCTGGTTCTAAAGCAACAGGAAACACCTCAGTCACTCAGCAAGTTTAATGTTCTTTTTTAAAACATATATTTACCCAAAAAAGCCACAGTCTGTTCTACACTTATCTTTAAAACAAATAATATAGTAGGTCAAACTGAGAGCTTCACATTTTTAACATTCTAGATAGTTACCCAACGTTTATAATCTTAAGTCCCTTTTCTGTCCGGGGTAGTAACCTTTGCTTGTGACCTTTTTTCTCCAGATGTGTTGATCTCCTGTAATGGCTTCGCATTGGCAACAAGTTGGACATTTCACTCCTTTATCATCCCCAAACAATAGTCCTAATCTCCTTGATCATGCTCTGTGAACAAGCGGGGAGGAATGTGAGTGACGTGCCCACAGTCAACACAGGAAATGCACCTGTGAGGACAATGTGTTGCGGAGGGACAAAAAAATGCACACAAGGCAGCTGGAAACCTTTTAATTAGTGCTAATTACCTTAGCAGAGGAACGTCGGGAGGCTTGAAAGGATTTGTGTCAGCGCGCGAGAGATCAAAGATTGAGGCGGCCACGTTTTGTTCTGCTGAGTCAAAAAGTAATAAGGAGGGTGATAATGGGGCCCAGGGGGATGACAACCCAGGTGGTGGTGTGTTTAATTCCCACTCGAGCCTTCTCCCAGTTAAACTGGTTAAACTATAGTTAGATTTTTTTTGTCTGATTTTTTTAAGAATCAAATTTTAAGTGGGATATCTTCTATTACACAATACAAAGTCTGCATGCATGGCTAATCATCCAACCAAGAACACTTAAAGATGCACAGTTAGGTGATAGCAGCTATTTCTGTATTCATTCAGTCATTCATTCAAGTACCAAAACGCTTAAACGCCACTATGATGTACGGTAAGCCTGTCAGCCAGTAAGTTTCATTTTTATGATTGTATAAGCCAGAGGGTCAGCAAGCTTTTCAGTCACAACCCATCAACCAAACCCATGTGATGGTATCTGCAAGTTTTTCTGGAGGTGGGTCAAATCCAGCTTAAAAGTCAGTCCCCTTCACATTCAATTCACCGTCACATTCTTACCTACAGGCAACCTCTGCTGAGCCCTGGTCATTAATCAAAGCGGAGTGCTGTCCTGACCTCAGCCCCTTCCCTTTGAAGTGCTCTGTCCTCTGCAGCATGAGGAAATCATTTGCTGCCTGATTCAATGAGCCATCAGTCGAGCCAGCAGACCTAATGACATGTGAGAATATTAACCTCCTACCACCAAGAGTGCTGCTGCTTGGGAAGCAGTCTATTATTCATCCAAGGTTTTACTTAAACCTTTTTTTCCACAGGATTGCTTCTCTGCTAAACCCTCCAACAAAAAGTGTAATGGTGTAGGTACCCGGTGGTGCTTAATTCTAAAACTACCCATTCCTCTATTAATAATAAGTATTGGATTTTAAAGTAAAATCTCTGCTTCAAATGGGAATAACAGGGCAGCACCCAAGATCAACAAATTAGAACACATTGGAACCTCTATAATGCTTTAATTGTTTGTCGGATATTTTAACTCTGGGACTAACCCCATGGACATCTAACTCTAAGCTACCAACAATGTCTATGGCTGTTAAAATCTTGTTGACCTCATTAATGTTATAAATACTGAAGTAAAACAAGTGATCAGTGGACAAATGCATCAAGTTGTTATTTTCCATCCTTAGGACAAACAAGCCTATTTTTAATTATGATATTTTTTTCAAACCCACTAATCATGATTTTCATCACTAAGTTTGAATTATGTTTCTGAATTTAGCTCAAATGTATCTGGTAAATAAACATGTATTGGGACTTTAACCTAAAATGTCATGTCTTCTAAAGTAAAAACCCTTATATTTTCACGACCACGCTCCTCTATGCCATTCATTATAGTTTCCTATCTCGACAGGCAATCTGTACTGCGAGGCATCCAGTCCATTACACACATATGAGCCCCATCACTCCTGCAGTATTGACAAATTCATCCGGCATTTTTCTCTCTGCTCCCTGAGCAGAATTTAGATTTGTCTGCCATTCCCAACCCAGAACGGCCTTGTTAGAATACAAACATGACTTCTCCACTCTGGAGCTATTGGGAGCTCTTACAGTGATGAGCCATTACCTGTCAGAGGTTAGAGCGCGGCCTTGAGTTTACACTGATTTGTCAAGTACAGCACAGCGTCAAGTAGAAATGCATCTAGCATTACTTGAGGCGTAAAAGACGACTGCTATTTTATTATGTATTGAAAATGAAATCTTATAAGAAAATGTGGGCTGCCAATGTACAAGAGTGGTGGTGCAGATTTTTTGGCCACTTAAGGGCAGCAAAACCCACCTCATTGAACAACATTGACATATTATGTTGTTGTCATATAGCAACTTGTTAGCAAAAATTTGGCTATTTTCACACATTGCAGACACACAGCAACATTAGCCATTATTTAATTTTAGTAATTTTTTAGTAATTTTTTCTTCAAAATTATCACTTTTCTTTAGTAATTTACAAAGCAAAAAATACTTATTTAAAAAAAAGTATGTTTTACGTATGTGTTTTGCACAACAAGCAAACATAATAATTTACTTTAATTATTGTATTTCTCAATATATTTGGGCTTTGGTCAATCTTTAGACCTTGAGTTCTGGAAAATGTTTTGAGTGAATAATTGACAAATTGGAAAAAAAATGTTGATGGATTGATCAACTATATGTTTTCTATTTGGAAGTGCCTGGTATCATTTGAGGAGATGACATAATCAGACCCATTTCCGTTGCTCATATAAATTATGTTTCAACAATCAGGTCCACCTTGCTCCTTGTCACGGACAGTAGTAGAGAAGCCTGGACTGACACCAAGTGGAATCAATTCTGACAAGTGATAAAAAAGTGTTTTGGCATGTTACGGGCATTGTAGGCTGGCCTTAGTACCCCACGGTCACAGGTTGAAGACATCCGACCTGAAATGCATGCAAACTAATGGCCAACATGACTGACATTTCCACCGATGAGCCCAAAGTGTTCGCCCGTTGTCAGCAGGAGTTTATCAATAGGCACGTCTGCATATGCAGTCGTCTATCGATCCATCCATCTCTGTCCGCCTGTCTTTGCATCACTGTAGCTGTCTGTTGTCATTCAATGGATTGGCTGTGAGCAGGGATGGCTGCAGGAGCCTCAATTTGCAATCCTTCCACCTTGAGAAAGGGATTTAGAATAATGGCGGCATCATTTCGTGACATGTTGAAATCACTCCCGACCTTGCTGTTTTAGAAAATCAGACTTTCTGATTTTATACATCAGTAAGCCTCACATTTTTAGCACTTTTGTGGGAAACATGCGAGTAGAGGCTCTAAGGTGTCTTTCTCATTACTGTCTAACATCATTAATGGATGCGTGGTAGCGTGGCTTGGTTTGCACTATGGAGACTGACGCGCTGCGCTGAGGGTTGGTAACAAGGCCCCAGGCTAATTGCGGCGAGTACCAGAGGCATTGCCCCCACCAGATAACCGCAAGGGAGATGCTTTGTGATTAGGAGAAAGAGACCAGATAGGTGACTGAGGTGAGGATAAAGAAACCATATCAGTTCTCGGGGGGGGGGGGGGGGGGGGTGCATGTTCACCGGGGATTTAAGTAAACAAGATTGTACCTTAGAGGGAGATAGACACTGATGCCCCCCAGGTCATTATTGCCCTTAGAGCAGGAAGCTCACAAACAACTCGGTGCTTGTCCATGTCCAGGGCTACTATTTTGCCCTAAACTGTCAGCCAATCAAAGCAATCTTTACATGGAGTAAGTGAAAATGTAATTATTGAAATGGCGGCATTAATGCAATGAAGGAGCCAGAAAATAACTTCATCCCATTTGGCTAATCATGTGTTGTTCAGTGCATGAATATATGTAAATCATTCTCAGAAATGAATTGGAATGACAGGTTCATTGCCAATATATTATTATTACACCTATAGCGTTAAACCTGGCTTGGGCTGCAGCTCCCATGGCAGTGAATTTAGCTGATTAAATCACTGGGTGCACACAGCAGTGGTGACACAAAAACAACAATTAATAAGCCAACCCCCAGTGCACAGCGGCTCCATTTGAACCAGGCTGCATTACATGGCAAAAAATATATTAATAAGACAGGTGAAAAGGGATTTAGAAGTAAATTTTCTTCCTTATTGTGCCAAATGCTATATTTTTTGCTTGATATCGTTGTATAACGTTGTTAACGAGTGTGCTTCCTTTACATAAAGTGAAGATTATTTTGTTTGTACTGGCTTATCTTGACAGCTTTCTCTCTTTATCTCATTTGTCTCCTCACTCCCTAACTCCCTCCCCGCTGAAAACCATCCCTCCCCACACACACACACACACACACACACACACACACACACACACACACACACACACACACATGCACAATCACTCACAAAGAATGCACATTAAAAAGGATTTGTTCCCCAAAGAAGGTCGGCATTTGTAAGGCTACTGACAGATTTAAGTGTCAATTAAGTTGATGTACAGTGGGCACATTATCATACAAGGTTGTCAGCCGTGGCCATTTGAGGGAAACAAATACCCGAAGCTTTACACCTTCCACGGCTTGAACTTTGTATGGACCCACAGTTGCAATGAATGTCACAGTCAATCATTTATCCAGTTGGCAAGCTTTCCGGTGGGGAGTGTGAGATCAAGTCATTTTATACAAATAATAAGCACACAAGCAACAACAAAAAAAAAATCAGGATTCCAAACTGCTTTGTCATGTTCAGTGACGAGGTCCCATCCCTGGCCTTTTCAGTGGTCTTAAACTCATTACTGGGAGGGGGGAATTATACCTCTGCACAAGGATGATGGATGACAAGTTAAATTTGTGTCCAGGGACTGAAGGTGAATGGTGACAGAGGTATTTATCTTGAGAATGGAGGTTGGGGTCAGGCGAGGCTGGGTGCCTTAAGGCACAAGACATTGACAAATGTATCCAGTGGACCCCGTTGCTTGGGCCTTTTCTTTGTTTTGAATCCTTGCCACTCGCTAAGTGACCCACATCACTCATGCTGCCAATGTGTGAAGAATATCCTGCCATGCCAGGCATCCTACCACTGCTGATGCTTGTAGTTCATTCTTCTTTCAGACCTAAGTATTGGACTCATTTTGAACCATGTTTGTATGGGGTATACAGGAGCCGCTGGGCTCTGGGTCACTGGGTTAATTTGATTTTTAACCAAAGGTACTGTAGGTACATAGAGCTTCAGATATATTTAAAATGACAACGTTTTTTTGAACCCTTTTAAGCTTGGTTTAGCTGATCTGATGCCATTTTAAATTCCACCCCTATATATATTTCTAACGTGTATTTTCTCTGCCTCTTTTTTGAGTAGCCTAACTATTTTCCTGCATCATCCTCAGTAATGTTTTACAGAGGCAGGGGATTGTGTTTACATGTGCTTTTCTGGGGATATACTCAGGAGATAAGTGGGGTAGAGACAGGGACCTCTAGTGGAGGTTGAAGAAGCCCTATGAAGGTTGACAAATAATAAATTATACATCTGTACATCTTATAATGTTGATTCAGTCACTGTTCGTGAGCAACAGTCCTTTAGGTAACATTAATGATACATTTACTACTAATAATTAAACTGAAAAGGGCTACGTATTTCACTGATGATTTACTTTAATATTGCACACAATACACAGCCAATCAGTGTCTTCATTAGTTTTTTACATTTTCTACCAGGGCATGGTGATGGGGCTTTTTCTTATATTGAGAGGACATTGAGATTAGACAATTAATTGTCTAGTAAGTAAGGGAATAAATGTAATTAACACGTTTTAAGCTCATTTCTTATTGGCTGAAGCTGAACCAAACTATTTGACGCAACCTAGCTTAGCTACTCAGTCTGTAAGGTAAATAGCATATGAAGCCTTGTTAAGCTACATAAAATGAGATGTTACTATGTCTGTCAGTCTGTGTACTTACAGCTACAGCGGCAGCCTTTACTTTGGCTTTTTTTTGGGGGGTTTGCTGGGGCTACGTGGGGGAGAAAACAACACTGTCCTGGTGAGGACATGAACCAACAAAACAAAAAAGTTTTGAAGGGGCATTTTGAAGTAAAACAATAATGATATAAAAATGAACTCCAATATATCATAGAAATAAGAACACGTATCAGTTATTTCCAAACAGGTTTTCCTATTGCATTGGTCAATTTAAATTCTATTCAAGTGATTATTTAAATCGCACTGACTCACTTCTTCATTGAATATTGAACACCTTGGAGTTCCATAATGATTTATTTTATTGTGTTGGCTTAGGCCACCTACTGAGTGGAGGTGAATTGATATTTTAGCACATTTTAGTGTTATGCGATTTTATGTTTTGATTAGAAGGTCTCATTTTCCAATTAGGACAATGTATCAGAGTTATATACAATGTGAAGTGGTCATTTGTTTGTGCTTTTGGAAGAAGTTTCAGAGCCTTTACAATCGCTAACCACTTTGCCATGCGTCATCCATCATGTTGTCAACACCCTAATGTTTTGAACCTATACAACCTCGGCCCAGTGAGGAAAGTAACCCAGACAAAGCGGTGGCTTGATTTCACAACATGCCAATTTTTTAAAACCTGTCTTGTACCTCCCTCCTTTTGTCCGTGACCACCATTTCGAGAGGATTTGTGAATTTTGAATGGCAGGAAATGGGTTATGGGCTGAACAATATATGTGTCTGGAGTCCACGGCGCTATTCAAGTCACTGTTCAATTGCTCAGCCCCACACCAAAGGCTGTTGTGATAGATATTTACTCATAGCCTACCTCTGTTGTTAGGTGACAGTTGACTACATACAACGTGACAGCCATATTAAATTTAAATTATGTCATATAGTTTGACACACACACAACATTAATGAAAGCTGAGTCTATTGACTTCATGCAACTGTCAAATCAGCAGTTGAGGCTTATTGCACTGTTTGAATGTATTTCCTGTTTATTCAAGATAAACAAACTGAAAACTGAAATAGCGACGTAAAACTTAAATACATTTGCACATTGAGATATTGATTTTATTTTAATTAGTACATAAAAAACATACATCACCCTTTAAGCAATAATAAATATATACTTGGCTGTGATGCTGAATGGAGATTTATTTTCTACTAAATCAGTGAAAGCAAATACTTAAAAAAGGATTAATGTCATTAAAAAAATATAGAATTACTTAACCTGTCACGTTAATTGACTGTTCAAAGTTTTTTTGAAGGGTGCCAGGACAGATATATTCAAACTAAAACACTGAGCCCTTTGTTTCCATTAACAACCATGGGCACTAATATGCTTTCAGACAGCACTGGATAATGCTACACGCTTTTTCACCACGACTTATATTTACTTTAACCAGTCCCCCCTTAAGTGCTGTTTTTAACAATGCAGGCACTATGAATCATTTACCATACAGGAATACCTTAAAGGAATCATTTGCTTTGGAGACGTTGTGGTTGGTTTGATGCTGACGAAAGGCATTATCTCCTGACTGACAGCTTTGCGGGCTCCTCTGATGCAATATTTATTATATGTCACATAGCCGCACATTAGGCAAAGAATGGGACATTGTTTCTATGTTATGGACAAGGAGCTGACAATGGTTGGCGAGAAGCCGGTGAGTGATAGTGAGGCCAAAGCAAACATAAACCTACAGTCAATGCACAATGCATGCAATAAGGTGCGGTCTATTTATACCTAAAAGATAAATACATTAAAGCATATCATTAACGCTCTCTCCTCAGTGGTGGGAGATATACTCACTTAAATAAAAGTAAACAAGAATTGTGTATACTCTGTTGTATTGGTTGACCAACAAATAATTAACCCACAACTTAAAGAGGACCTATGATGCTTTTTGACTTTTATGACCTATAAACGTTGTTATGATGATTCATAGTCATGCTTACCCATACTAAATTATCAAATAATGACTTACATGCATTTCGACATATTCCCTGCTGACCGTCCGGGGTGTCTGTGCAGAGCACTAAACACTATTCTAGCCAGTCGAGAAGTCACGTCTTCAAAGCGGTCTACCCTTTCATAATTCGTGACGTCGCATTAAACTTTGTGACGTCTCCACGCGGATGTTTCCATGTATGGTAATGCTGTCACTTCCCTGTTCGCGTCTGCCTCGCGCCCTTATAGGTCCATGCTCGCGCTTCCCGCCACTGAAAGTGTTCCGGAAGGAAGGTAACCAATCCCAACGGAGTGGGGTTTGCAGGAGGGGAGCGGAGATGGCCGAAGCACAGGCGGAGGGAGCCGAAGCACACACACTCAAGTGTTGACAGGATGTGCTGGATCGCCAAAATAAGAGAAAGAGCTTCCCGAAAATCTACATAGTTTTTTGTGATGTGATTCGTGTCAGGTTGCTCTATAGCAGTCTAAAACAAGAAATTAAGACCAGAAAAGTAGCATAATAGGTCCTCTTTAAGCTTGATAATCTTTATTGCTTTTTTATTTTGAATCGCAAGGTGAAGCACTGAAATACTTCATCACAAGTAAACATCCGGTTTTCAAAAACTTCACATTTTAACTAAAAGTTATTAAGAATAATCCAAAAAATATATGAAAGTATCAACAATTAAAGCGCTCATTATATAATGAAATTTTAGCTATGTTATACACTGTTGGGCATTTTCCGACAGCACATCATAATTTATATTTAAGCTGCAAAGTAAGTTACTGTGACTGTCAGATGTGTATAGTTGAGTAAATAGTACAATATGAAAGAAAGTATTAAGTAGCGATGTATAAGTACCTTACCACTGTACTTCAGTACAATACCTGTGTGAATCCACTATGTTATCAAAGAAATGCGTGGTGCAGTGGAACGAGGTGAATACGTATTTGTTTTTGGTCACAGGAGGTTCTTGTGGTTTGTATTAACAGTATAAGATTGTATATTAACTAGGGCTGTCAAACGATTAAAATTTTTAATCAGATTAATCACAGGATTCTGTGGATTAATCACCATTATTAATTTAACCATTTTTTACCATTCGAAATATGCCCGAAAATTTCGAATTGTCTCTGTATATTGTTGTATGAACGGAAAGATAAAGGACAGAAGGTGGTTATGTACACTTAAAATTTGTATTTTTATTAATTGAAAATCCAAATGATGGTTTTAATACTGAAAATACATTTAAATCAAACTAAAATATATACCTATCACAGCAAATCAAATCAAATCAGTTTTATTTGTATAGCCCAAAATCACAAATACATTTGCCTCAGTGGGCTTTACATTTCATACAAAATGATATGATATATATTAGGGGTGTAACAATACACGTATTTGTACTGTACCGTGACGGTACAGGCACGTATTTGGTGTTACGGAGGTGGACCGCGGTCCGTTTGTGGCGAATGTACAGGCTTGTTTTGTGGTGTGGAACTTAAAACTTGTCGTCGGAGTTCCCCCCGGACCATTTAGCCTCCAGCTCGGCTCGCACATGCGCAGTAGCAGCCAGCGATTGAGAGTATATTAGCTCCATGGCATGAGGGTCAGGCAGTGTTAGCAACTTAGCCGCTATATTCAACGACTTTTCAGACCCCTCTGGCGACTTTTTTTTTCCAAAAAAGCCACAAGCGAACAATCTGGCTACTTTTTCTGTTGTTATTGGTGACTTTTAGAGACCCTGTCGCTAAAGCATGTATCGCTCTTAACACTTCTAAACGAGCAGCGGTTGCTCAACGGCCACTCCCCCACTTCCCAGAGCAATGACAGGCGGCCGAGTCCTCACGCAGCAGTCCCTCCCAGCTGCAGTCAGAGCAAGAGATACACACCTCTCCGCTCTAGTGTTCCGTTTGCATCACTATTAGCAGTTGTAGTAGCAGCGTTCCTCCCCTCTTTTACTGTCTATGAGTAGTGCAAATCAAAATGTTATACAGTGCTTTCGAACAGAGAGCGAACTGCATGGCGAAAGACAACAGGAAACCGGAGCGCGCAGGCGCCCCCCTGTCATTCAAATCCTGTTTGAGGGATAACTTCGGATTCCAGGTGAATTATGAAAACAGTGATAGACGTGTGGAACAATGTCGGCACACAGGTTATTGTTTCACCGCGATCGCTTATGTAGGAGGCAACACGTCGAACATGCATGCGCATACTATCACCATTACTGTGAAGAAAAACGAGCTGGGCAAAACCCAGACACTATTTTCTTTTTTATACTGAACATAAACAAGCTGTCATTCAATTAATGCAGCAGTAGCACTTTTATTTGATAATTGTTATATTTTTAAGAGCACTTTAGAGGTTAAGAGAGCTGCAGCAATATTTTCTTTTTTTAAAGTCAAAAAGACCCTTAAAGATGACATAGCCTTTGTTTACACCAGCTTACAGAGCCTGCTGAGCATTAACACTATATTTTTTCATTGCAATTTTAGTTTATGCTGCACCTACACTAGTATTTAATAAGTATTTTATTTATTGGAGAATTGCATGTGTTATGCATTTTATTTGTATGTTATACTGTCAGCTAGTTACTGACAGCTGAAGCTGTTCATTTTCCGTTAACTATGAACCGTACCGTGACTTCAAAACCGAGGTACGTACCGAACCGTGACTTTAGTGTACCGTTACACCCCTAATATATATACAATAGGATACAATATGACACCCTGCCCTTACACCCTTAGCTCGGCTGAGAAAAAACTCCCAGTAAAAACCCTTTACCGGGAATAAAAAAATTTAAGAAATCTCAGGGAGAGTCGACAGAGTAAGGGATCCCTCTCCCAGGACGGACATACTGCAATAGATGTCATAAGTAGAGAAAATCACGAATGAATTTGATCATTGACCAGGTGATTACATGGTAATACTAAGTAAAGTGCGAATAGTGTGGATGTAGGAAGACTTCAGATGCCGCCAGAGGATCCACACCGTCTCGTCTCCACCAGGGAAAAGTAAGGTTTCCATCACCATAATTCAATTGATCTGGCTCTTTACTATGTATTTGGGCAAACATTGGCTATACAATGGCATTTATTTTGTGAATCTATAGGTTGTGCATTCTTGAATACAACTTGATTACAGTCCGCGGTGTGTGTGTGTGTGTGTGTGTGTGTGTGTGTGTACGCACGAATACGTCCTAGGGGACTGACCAGGAAGCCGACATTATGTTGATGTCTACTCACACACACACCTCTGAAAACTGCAGACGGGGGCTCTGAACAGAGCGAACAATGTTTCTCCTCCTGTTGCTCCCGACATCAACTGTCACCCGCGGCAGTTGATTTTATATACTATCTATGCCCCCGACACAGACTTGACTGTTAGCAGTTTAAAACACGGCATGGGCTAGCATGCTGTTATGTTTGGCTGCGCGCAGCTACTGATCCTGAGTCAGCCACAACGTTAGAGTGGCTTTAGTACAGAGCCGGTGGGATGCACGGGGCGGATCATTCTGCACATGCGTTAATCGCGATAAAAAAATGTACGCGTTAATTCCAGAAATGAATCACCTTGCGTTAACGCGATAATTTTGACAGCCCTAATATTGATACTTTTATCTTCCTTGTATTTATGGAGGGTTTTAGCTGTCTGTGAAATTCATTTGCATAATCTCTTGCTCAAATTGCTTGTTGCCAGCTCATTGTCTCTCCTTGTATTTTCATTGCTCTGCATGCACTTTTTATAGGAGAAACTGCAGGCAAAGTAAAACCAAGTTCATGTCTTCCAAGAAATACAAAATGACATGAGAGCAGACCGGCTGTATGTGGGACCGGTCCTGCATTCTTGCTCAAGCAAATGATCCCTGTAACTTCTAACATTCTCATCGGCCTGAGTAATTGAGATGTGTAATAACTGTGACAGAGGGCATTATCTGACCCATTTTCCTTTTCTTCTCACATTGCTTTGTTTATACATGCCTTCCTGTCATAATCCCTTACAAATCTCCTAAGTAAAAAGCCCTTTGAAGAAATTGCCTCTCGTAGCGTGATATCCCGAGTAAAGGAGTTCTTTTTAATGACCAGGATCTGACCTCATTTCATATGCATAAGCCTACATCAAAGTAGACAGCATCCGTCCAGTCTGCACAGCGTTCTTCCACTTGACAGTCTTTCACATTGGAGCGACAAAGCACATACACGGAGCTTGTAATTGCTTAATTAGTTTCAGGCCGTGCAGTTTTTACCTTGGGCTGACCTTGTATGAGGAGGTCCGCCGCTCCCCACAAAGAAATGTATGATTTGATTGATTCACATTACAATTTTTCCCTTTCATCAGTCATTATTAGATGCTAAAGGGCACGTCTGAAAGAACTGAGATCTGTGTCCTCGTTTTTTTCATCGACCTGTCTATCTCTGCATAGAGAAATTACAATTTATACTGTTATACTTTTAACAAGTTATCAAATCTGAATTGAGGGTCAAACCTTCTTCTCCAATCTTTATTATTTCCAATTTGTTCATCTGCTCTGTGACATTCTTTAACCTTTCCTATTGCTGAAAGGAAGAAGGAGGTGAGGAAAAAGTGCCATTTATTCCTAGCTGGGAGCTTGACCTACAGTATCCACAGAGGCTGATATACTGTAAACCCGACCCGGATTCTACTTCATTATTTAGCCAATCAGCTCATAAATTGCTGCTTGTAGCATTGTCATTCTGCTCCCAAAGATGAGCAATAAGGAGGTAAGGATGAAAACTTTGTAAGTTAGCAAGCATTTGTCTTACATCATAAGTTATAGACACTTATGATGTAGGAGATAGCAGAAATAGTATTATGTATAGAATATTTTTTAGATGCTGGCATTAGCATTGCTCTAATTACATAGTATACAGCCATGCTAGCGGCTCCGTTAACAGTGCTTTGAATTAGCGAACAAAGCTGTTCACTTTGGTTTAGTGTGTTAGTTAGCATGTTAACAATTAACAATGAGCAGCAAACTGAAATGACAGCTGAGGCTGATAGGAATGTTATTTCTTGAGTGGTTGAAAAAAAAAGAGCAAAGTTAAAAGATTAGTTGGATTCAGAGCTTAATAAATCCAGGTGTTTTACCAATTTGGAACTGGCTACTACCCTCCAGACCCTGATATCTTGAACGATAGAGGGTCTGGCCACGATCAATAGTAATTCCCAACTCAAGGGGCGGCTCCTACTCGTGCATTTCAAATGCCACTGCACGCAATTGGATAACACTTCAACCAATGAGCAATGAACAAGGTGACTTATTAAGCTCCGTTCGTTTAGCGAACAGCAGGATTAACTGTTAAATTAAGCTTTTGCCGTGGTCGGTCGGCAAAACAGAAAGTTCCTCTTACTTGCTAATGAAAGATGTGAGTGCCGTCTTCCAAATCGTAAAACGTCGAGGCCAAAGCCGTATCAAACAACATATCCGCAGCCATCTTTGATATTTACCATCACGGCTTCGACGGCGCATGCACAGCACTGTCTTTATCAGGTTACGTCCGCAACAGAGCACCATACAAAGGACTCTGGCCCGCCAATATCAGATAGAACGATTTGATTGGTAGCTCAATGAGCCTCAATGGAGAGTGCCCAGACCAACAGGCGCAGCAAATTTAATTTGCCAGCGCCTAGTGGCAGGTCTGGAAATGCCAGGCTAACCCTAACCCAAACCTAACTATGAATGCAGTCTTTTGACTTCCCGCAGCCCTAAAAAGCCCTGCATAATGAGCATACACTGCCCTTGTACACAACACTATACAGATGACAGCCATAGTCTATCTCCAAATTCAAATAGGTAGCCCTGTGATTTGTATCTGCTGTAGCTACAGCAAGTCACCCTGTGAAAATATGATGTTTGTATCTCGTTACACCGAACAGTTAAAGGTTATGCTGCACTGTAACAAGCAGAGGTGAAAAATCATCAAAAGACGTCTGTCAGAAAACACTATTGGTAATCCCTTCAATACGAGGCAAAGTTTAGATAAATGACACTCGGATTGGCAGCACTTCAGCTCTTTCCAATGCATAATGCTGCAAGCAGCGCCTGCCAACTCTGCAGGCACATTTTTTAGCTATTTGAAGTTAGTTATTGACCTCACTCTGCTCTCTCTGTTCAAACAAGAAGCCCACAGTTTAGCACCTCTGCCAGGTACTCCGTCTTGGTGGCAGGTCTTTGATGCTTAATCTAAACACCAATGTTTATCTGACTGGACCTCGATGAGATCATCAGGACAGCTCGTCCAGTTGTTTTGGTTATGATAGCAGCTGGGTGTTAGTTATGTTCACAGCCAAACGCCCACTACATCATCATCTTTATTCCCTCTTAACCGTTTCAGTACACACTAAGATTTATCTTTGTCGTTTTCCTTCCTTTTTCCTCACTGCAGTTAAACAGCTTACAGTATTTTTTTCCTGATTAAAACTGTTTGCAACTACTGTATTTGAAGGTAAGTTTCACTCATACAACAGTTCAGTCAGGTTTAGATTTGTCTTCAAGATTAGACTTCAAAAAACATGAATACTGTTAAAACCGATATGAAAAACTGTTTTAGTCATTGAAACTCTTTGGGGTCTGATCCAGGATCAGATTTGAGGTCATTACTGACCATATTGGTGGTCCATCACTGAGCTCCTTCATTTCCCCACACACATAGAGAACAGAACATTGTCACATATTAAATCTTTTCTTTCTATCCAGTCATCAGACCTGATGGAGTGTTTCCTTTTTAGCGGATGTGTGAAGCCCTGGGTCCACGCCACAGCCTGGTCCTTTAATCTCTACTAGCTCCACATGTTGCAACCTAAAGCGCCAGAGAGAGGGGTGTACTGTATGCAATGGAGGTCACCTTTGGGTCACCATTCGCAAAAACAAGTGCAATTAGTGCAATGACTCAACTTGTCCGCGTAATTCACGCAGAGCTGCACCTCGTAAAGCAGACTGTTAAACTTTAAAGCACATGCGATTACTCATAATTGCTCCAGAAATTGATTTATTAGCTCGGGTGTGAGGCTGTGTGAGCCGAGTGCCATCTGACCTCCAGCTGAATGAATAATCAACAGGCTCCCCGAGCAAGCAGATGTTTGAAAGTGTTGCTGTTTCATCAGGCCTGTAATGCGAACAGGCATGAAACCAGATTAAATTAAATGATGTGAGGACAGACATCTGTGACACGTTTGGACTTTGCTGCTTTCCCCCCTCTTTTTTGTTCTAATAGCAGCGTATGTTCCCAAACATAAAAGGTGCGCTGGGATACCTAACACTTTTTTTTAATGAAAGTGCTAAAAACGACATGTTGTGAGAAGCTGTTGAAATGTTTGTCTGCGTTTCTCTGTTGCGTGAAATAAATCATTAAAGTAAAATAAGCAATGTAAACAATAGCTTTGCGGATAACAGTAAATCTAAATAAGGAATGTTTTTCCTCTGGCTGAAGTTGCACCACTGGCTGTTTTGTAAGTCATTATTTTCTTTAGGGACATGAGTGATGATCCCTTAGCTTCAACCCCTTTCTTTCTAATTGCTGTTTAATTTCTTGCTTTGCTCGTGATTGTAATGTGTAGCCAGCTTAATGAAGCACGGACGAGCTGTTTATGAACTCTGTGCACTTTCTCTAGTTAGCTTGGAGGACTTAAAGGTTAGTTTATACAGGGAAATAAAGTAAATGCATTGTTTATTTTAGAAGCTTTCTTCTTTTACAGTCTTTCGGGGCTGTTTTAAGCAGCATAGAGCAAGAATAATTACGCATACTGTCTCTGTGGATAAATGGTCTGTTGGCTTTCTTATCTTTAAGTGTTTCCAGTATGTTGTAAGTGATACTTTCAGGTGGTTGGTTTGCAAGTTGAATTGGCGGTTGTTATACATTGTTGTGTCTGCCCCAAGGAGCTGTCGACTCAAGTGCTCTTTCTCCAAACCCTGTCACACTTTTCAGGAACAATTAGAGAAAAGAAAGTAAATTGTTCCCAGGCACTAGGATTGCTGTCCTCGCGACATCTGCCACTGCAGTGCTGATGATAGATTCCTCCTTCATTAGCCAGGGGTGTGGGATTACGCAGCGAGAACACATTAATCACCACTTTCTGTGGCAGCCTGAATGCACCGCGCTTTGTTAGAGAGAAAAAACTTTTCGCTTCTGACGTGTCACTCTTCTCCTGTGACAGACCACAATCAATCATGTTGATTGACAGCACTGATAGGTTACACTGTTTACACAATGTGTAATGAAAGATCATGTTACTCACCATTGTTGTTACTGAGACAACTCTTTTGGGTTGGATCTGAATAGAGTGAGTGCTTTGGTTCAAACTTACACGAACACACACACACACACACACACACACACACACTCTCATTTGCTTTCCCTTTCTGTTTCTATAGCAGCCCTTCTCTGTCCTATTCTATCCCTCTCTCTCTGTCTCTCTCTCTCTGTCTCTCTATACAAACACATCAGGGATATGGGCAATATGCATACAACTAAAGCTGTGTCTGTCATTTTACTCTGTTCTAGCATTATATATTGTGGCAGAGATTTTTATTGTAGAGATATATTTTATGTATAGTCTAAGGACAACAAGTTCCTCATACTACCAGACAGAAATACTCAATACTTATAGGGGAGAGTGGGTTGAGTTGTGCCAACTGGAAAGTAGTAAAACCCCTATTTCTAGAAAACCATAGAAGAAATTGGAAATGTGACCACATATTTAAGAAGAGCCATCCACTTGACTCATCCTGTTTTTTGCCTTCTTAGTAAAATTTCTATGATCAAGGTTTTTTGATTATTGTGTCTGAACAATTATAGACACGTTTGAAAATATTTGACACATGTTTTAGTGCTTTAGGATGCTACACTTTGAGTCTATACAGTTAGCATGACGTTATCCCTAAACTGCTGCATCATGCTAATTATCCTAAATGCTGGGGTTGGGGTGATTTGTGCCAAAGTGCCTGGGTGAGTTATAAGTAAGTCAGTAAAATGTATTTATAAAAGCACATTTACAACAGCCTTGAGCCTTGATTTAAAGGCTGAAATGGAGGGGGAATCACGTATGTCAGGTCAGGTGGCAGTTGGTTCGGCAAGTACGGAGCAGCTACTGCGAAGTAAATTTCTGAGAGTTATGCCAGTGGCATGGCTGTATAAGCTGGTCACCAAAAAAAGTGATCGTCTACAGTAGCTCAGAAGAGACATCTCCATTCCACTTAAAGACACCATTCTTTTTTTTTTTTTTTGATTCAATTTATTTCAGACATATCAGTGATACAAAACAAAATGAAAAGCATGGAAATACAATAAACAAAAATTATTTTTTCACAAAAAAAAAGAAAAGAAAACAAATTATCTGTATTGCTGAGATATGCCTGAAAAGGAGAAGAAGTATACACTTATTTAATCCTACCCCTTTTCCATAGTAAAAAAATAAAAATATTTATTAAATTAAAAAAATATTTATTATATTCGCTTCTCTTAATCCATATATTCTTCTGTACAATTGGCGATACTATATTTGCCATTTACGAACTATACATACATACCTATAACTTAATATACTTTTATTTAATTTACTTTTACTTATAATTTTTTTATATTTTATATATTTATACAATGCATATATCTATATTTATAATTATAAACAATCAATATATCCATATCTACATACATATCTATACAATCAGTATATATATCCATATAATTATAATTTCCTTCTTACTTCACACCCTCATCCCTGTACCTTTTGAAAATCATTGCTTTGGACCTTTTTTAAACTGGACCATGTTTGGACATTGCTTTAGCTCCATGCTCATCCCATTCCACAGTTTCGCACCCCCAATTGAGATGCAATGACATTTTAAAGTCATGCGTACCGCCAGTGTCTTAAAGTTTAACTGTTGCCTCAAATTGTAACCCCCCTCTCGGTCAAAAAAAAGTTTTTGAATGTTACCTGGTAGCAGTTTATTTCTAGCTTTGAACATGATTTGTGCAACTTGATATTCAACCAGGTCATTGAACTTTATGATACGGGAATGTAAAAAGAGGAGGTAGGTGTGATCATAATATCCAGCTTTATTGATTATTCTTATGGCTCATTTTTGTATTGTGACTAATGGTAGCAGTGAGCTTTTGTAAGTGGTACCCCAGACCTCCACACAGTAATTTAAATAAGGTAAGATCATTGAGCAGTAAAGAATATGCAATGATTTTTGATCCAATAAATGCTTTGCTTTACACAGGACTAAGATGCTTTGTGACAGCTTAGATTTAACATGTTTTATGTGAGGTTTCCAGCTGAGCTTATGGTCTATTGTCACACCAAGGAATTTATTTACATACACTCTTTCAATATTAACACCGTCAATCATAACATTTACGTCATTATTTAAATTGCAATTTCCAAACAACATGATTTTTGTTTTACTTAGATTCAATGACAATTTATTATTGTCAAACCACTTTTTTAATTTGCCCATTTCAGTTGTAATTAACTCCAGAAGCTGCTGCAAGTCCTCTCCCGTACAAAAAATATTAGTGTCGTCTGCAAATAACACGAATTGTAAAATCTTTGATGTTTTGCATATATCATTAATGTAGAGAATAAAAAGAATTGGCCCTAATACTGACCCCTGGGGGACCCCACAGGCAATGTCCAAACAAGATGACATATGTCCACCCATCTTCACAAACTGTTGCCTGTTCTGTAAATAGCTCCTCAGCCAGTTTAATACAACCCCCCTGATACCATACCGTTCTAATTTATTGATTATTCTGTCATGATTTATGGTATCAATAGCTTTTTTGAGATCAATAAAAACACTGGCTGCATAATTCTTTTGGTCCAGAGAATTTGATATCTTTTCAATTAGCTCAATGACTGCTAATGAAGTGGATCGGTTGGGTCTAAAGCCGTATTGGCTGTCAGTTAGTAAATTGTGTTTATTGATGAAATTGTTAAATCTGGCAGCAAAGAGTTTTTCTAAAATTTTTGAAAATTGAAGAAGCAGTGAAACAGGCCTGTAGTTTGTGAAGTGGTGTTTGTCTCCAGTTTTGTACAGCGGTAAGACTTTTGCAATTTTCATTTTTTGGGGGAATTTACCAGTTTGAAATGATAAGTTACAGATGTGCGAAGTGGTTTTGCAATTCCTTCAATGACATGTTTAACTATTCTCATGTCAATGTCATTATAGTCGGTAGAAGTCTTGTTTTTACAATTATGAACAATCTCTATAATTTCACTCTCTTCCACTGCTTTTAGAAACATTGATTTTGGATTAATGTCTATTAAATCATAATTATTGTCTTCAGATCTCACAGATCTGATCACAGATCCTGGGTCTGCCAAATTTGGTCCCACATTTACAAAGAATTTGTTAAAACCATCAACCACATCATCCATATTATCTATTGTATTTTCTTTCTCCATAAAATACTCAGGGTAACCTGTATTTTTTGATCCATTTCTAATATTGTCTATTAATGTTGCCGAATGAGAAGTAATTCTACTAGGTCTTGTTATTGTAGGATATAGACCCATACTGTACATAGTATTAATAAATTCCTCTGTCATTTTATGTTTTTTTGGATTCAAAAGGTCAATATTATAATCCCCACATATGAACATATTCTTTTGCAATGATATTGTGAACATGTTTTCCATCCAATCTTTAAATATTTCAATGTTCGATCCGGGAGCTCTGTATATACAGCTGACAATAACATTCTTGGTCTTTTCCATACATATTTCTACTGTAACACATTCCGATAAATCATCAACCGCTGTTGTCATGTTGTCCACCACCTTGTATTTCAGTCTTTTGTCCACATAGATAGCCACACCTCCTCCACTTTTTTTGCCTCTGTTAGTATAATTCAGTTCATAGCCATCAATCCCAAAGTCCACACCTTTCTCAGTGCTGATCCAAGTCTCTGATATTGCAATAATGTTGAATGGAATCTTGATGAGTTTTATATATTATTTTATGCTGTGGAAGTTGGCATATAGACTTCTGCTATTAAAGTGGATAATTGACATGTTGTTTACTGATTGGAAGTTGTTAAGTAAGTTGTTATCCGGATCAATGTCATTTTCTATGTCTTGTGTGTTATGCTCTGTGTATGCAAAGGTTTCTAGTTCTGTTAAAGAAACAGGTTTGCTGTCAGGAATTGTCATGGAGAATTGTGAATTCCATTACCTTGATTTGGTGTATCTTATTGGTATGTATCCAGTTCATCCAGTTCATCCAGGTCCCTGATGAGTAGTACTTTGGCTTGTTCTGGTGTTCCGTTGAGCTTGATGAATATTTTACAGTTGGTCGTCCACGTTGATTGAATTTTCTTCTGCTTTCTCAGGAATCTGGCCTTTCTGGCGATGTCAGCATTTTTCTTTGTCAGGTGTTCATTCAGATACACATCCGAGCCTTTCAGTCGTCTTCCCTGTTTCAGCAGATCAGTTTTGTGTTTCCTGTTGGCAAACCGAATTATTATGGCTTGTTTATCCGTCTTGATTCTCCATGGGAGGAACGCCATCACCTGTTGCTCCACCGATGTGGCGTCCTGCTCTCTCGTCTCCCCTCCGTTCCGCGTGATAATGCCCGCGGGGTTTGGTCTCCTGCCCAGTGACAATGATGTCGTTCATTCTGGTGTACTGCTCCAAATCACCCACCCTGTTCTCCAGCGATATAATCCGCTTGTCCTTCTCGGAGTTTTGTAGCCTCAGTTCCTTAACTTCTTCAACTAATCGCATGATGCAGTTTAGCTGTTTTCGAACTGCAGAAACCTCCACCGTCAACATGTCGAGTGATACTTTAATGTCATCGACCTCATCTGCAGATGCAGGATTTTTTTCGGTGGCATTGCAAAGAGAGAAGAGAGTTCGGGCTCTTAAAAGGAGTGTTCCCGCTCTGGGCGAGCAGTCACAGGCAGCTATCCTCCGTTGTTAGCCTAGGTCCGAGTAGCAGCTTGTGGCTAGGTAGCGGCTAGCCGCTAATCACCGGCAGGCCTCTGTGTTCCTTTCCCTCCACAGTTTAAGACGGGCCACGCCGGGGATAGAGTCTTGCTGAACGGCAAAACTCACCCGAGATGTGACCAGAGGGTTCCTGCTCTTAGTGAAAGAGTGTTCCCGCTCTGAGGCGGCAGTCCAGGGCAACAATCTCCTACTGTTATCACAACATATCCGCAGCCCTATGATGAGAGTTCAGATGGCCAGAAACATGATGATGCCTTGTTTAAGAAAATTGACCTTCTATCTTTGTAGAATATTTACTTTAAATAAACCTTAAATGAGAAATTGTCTAATGGATTTGTCTTGCGTTACAGTTTATGAGATACAGTATATATCAATGGCACAATTTAACCCATGGTATTCTCTCCAAAGGCACAACTCACCCCGCACCGGGAGCAAGTTGTGACAACTTTTTTTTCCGAAAGCTATATTTCTTAAACTGTTTATTTCAGATCCAAAGTTATTGTTGCCGGGGATGCACCACATCCTGAAATATACATATGTATTTTAGTTGGAGACATTACTGTCGACGCCTCAATTTGAGTAAAAAGTGGCACAGCTCCCCCCACTCTCCCGTATAAAGTATGTGTCTAATCTGGCACAAAAATAATAATTAACCCGCTAAGTGAACACTTGTCACCTTGTTTTAAAAATCACCAATGTTGACTGTTGAAATTGGAATGGTGAAATGACCAGTGGACTCCCATAGCCAAGTCAGTCCAATGCTTTGGTGGTTCTCCCTATGCAAACTGTGTCATGGTGCTTTTGCAGTATCTCCTGAAAGGTGAGAGTCATAATAACTGAAGCGACTACAAGAGGTTATGTCACTTTTAGGCATTTGCAGAAATGATTGATTACTCTAATAATATCTTCAGCTAACAGGTATTTATCAAATTAAACGTTGCCCTAAAGCAATTATGCTGCTTTATTTGCAACATTGCCCACTATACAGTAGTTAGTTTAAACCAGAGAAGTTTATGGAAAGGGAAAGGGTTGTAATGTTGTAATGGAAAATACTACCTTGTAAATTCCAAGCAGGCGTCCATTAAAATCATAGCGACTATTGGTTACTCATGGCGTAGTCGTGAGAGCGCCCCGCCAAGAGGCTCGGTCCTCGATGCAGCGGACCTGGCCTTGAGTCCGGCCCCGGTCGTTCTCTGCATGTCAGTCCCCTCTCTACCCCATTTCGTCTCTGTCTCTACATACTGTCTGATGAAGGCAAAAACGCCAACAATAATCTTAAAAAAAAATAAAGATACCATGTTGACCATGGTCTTTCTCCACAGTGTTCAAAGCAAAGGCACCTTCTGAGGCAAGAATGTTCTTATCATATAATCAGTTCCACCTCTAAATCAGCCCTTTAGGACATTCACCACACAGTACTAACACTGTTTTAATGAGAAATGTATTAAACTTTCAGGAGCTGTAACACCTAAAACACTCATACATCAGTTTAATGTCGACAGGTTGGTAATTGTTCTCTGGAGCGATCCATCAAGTTGAGCCTGTGAGTTATAATTAGCCCGTCCAGATTGAAGTATTGACCATTTGTTTTGAAGTTCTTTGTTATTGGACGTTTCCCATCCCCCATCTGCTTCTCACTTTCCCACTAATCTGGCCTGTCTACCTGCATGACCTCATATTCACAGATGTGCACACACGAAAACATTGCGCACCCTCACGTGCGTACACAGATGCAGCATGTGCTCCAGATGATACTTCCTGGGGTCATGTTCTGGTCAGTGGAGCAGTCCGGTTTCGATGTAGTTACACTTCACCTGAGAAGATCTTCCAAATGTATCCGTTTGATTTTATTGATTATTTTGGTCCAAAAATATGACATTTACAATGTATTGGCCAGTTTTAAATGTTATTTTGAAATAATTTGATGTAGTATTTAAAATTCAGTGTCGGCTATAAAAAAACAAAACAAGGAAAAATCAAGGAAGAACAGATAACTGATATGTTATGCATTCTAGTGAAAGTAAAACTTAAAATCCTAAGAACACCCTATTTGTGGATATTTATGTTGGTTACCATAGGACCTGGGAGCGTTGCCTGAGAAAAGGCTATTGGGAAGGAAAGTTGTGGAGCACAAAGCTTGACTTTTATTTGCCTTGGGCCATTAAAAGTATTTCCGAATTTGATTAATTATATGCGAAACGACTGAGAACATTATTGACTTATCCACTTTGACTTTCTTTTTGCAGAAAAATGGCGAGTATCTCACAAAGATGACAGGGTTTTGTTTGATCTTCGTTATAAAAATAAACATTTGCAGAATTGTATTTTTGGTCTGTGCAAAACAAAATGTGTTTTTAAGCTTGAACACTCACGACTGACTCACGTGGAAATATGCCATTATTTGGGAACAGTGGACACATGTCCTCCTCCCGGGCATCAAAGATAAGCTGTATTATTTTACATCTCTTGAGAGGCAGTGGTGTGTGTCTTTTTTTTGGTGTGAAGACTGTATTCGGGGAATTTTTATAGTCCCAATCATTTGATACAGCAAAGTACCTGTCCGACCCAAATGAAGGTGTGATACTTTATGCCCTTCCAGACCTCAGATAGCCGTGGAGATTGGTTTGCAGAAATATGAGGGCAGATAAACTAGCCGAACTCACTGTCCCCCACTTTTTTTAAGTACTTTGAGTCCTGTATTTCCACTTTCACATAGAAGTATTCTTTATTCTAAAACTAGAACTAAATGAAATCTCATAGCCAAATTACCCTTTTAACATTACTTTTTTTAACATTTGATGCCGCAGCAGCTCTGATCAGTCCTCACACTGTCTCAGGCACAGACCAGCACCTTTGTTGTTTATACTACAGGCAGTGCCGGTTGAAAAGTTGACTTTCTCCCTTGTGTTATGTTCAGTACATCAACCCAGCCAGATTACAGTCCACAAGACGGAGAGCGACAGAGACCGGGTGAGATAAGAGCTGCCTGACTGTAAATAAAGCCAACTCATTCCCGCCCGCATGGCTGCACGAAGAGACATCCATTCTCACCTGTCATCTTTACCCCAGTACACTGTCTCATTACGATTATCTCTCAAACACACACAGTGCATAAAAAGCCCTGGTAAATCAGATCCTCTTCTTTTACAGGTTGGGCTTTAGCACTGTAATGAAACGCACTGATCCATTTTCAAAAGCGCGTACAATGTCAAAGAATTCTCTGCAGATCGACAGGATTATGGGTGTTTGGTAGTTTTTGATTAAGCTGAAGATTATCACAGTCACACAGCCTTCTTAGCAGAGACCTTCTCTGGCTCCTCTTGGGTGGTCTTAAGAGACAACTTTCTTCGTGTGCCTACCTCCTGCTTGACGGCCATTGTATAATGCCGACAGAGCACACTCCCGAGGAGAGAGCCACAAAACACACTCTGAAGCTTGAAGCTTTTGGCGTCTGCCTCGCTCCTTTAAAGAGACTGTTAAATAAGAGTCAGCTGTTGTGCTCGGGACTCCAACAACGGCTTTAATTCCTCTGCCTCCCCCCTCCTTTGCTTAAAAGGGGGCTTTGTGCCTGTAGGGCCCCCATCAGTTACCTGCTGACAGGCCGAGCATGACTGATGAGCTGCCCGAGGCGTCCCAGTATACTTTGTCAGCTGCTCATAATTTATACATCTTATCTCCGTCAGAACAAAAGACAGAGCCCGGCTTTATGGAAATGAAAACAGAGACTTGTTTAGACTCCAGCATGTGGAGTGATCCTACTGATAGCTGTTTCTCTCTGCGAGCAAGACGAGCTGCCTTGTCTGCCCTGGAGCTCTCCACACCCGTTCTGTCGGCCCTCACCTTGACTTTGTGTGTGTGTGTGTGTTTGTGTTATGGTGACCCTTAAGAGGCTGTGGGAGATTGTTCTACTTGTGGGTCTGGCTTATTGTGGCAGGTGACAAAGACACGAAACACAGGTTTGTTCATACAGGGTCATATCAGTTTTTTTATTTGCTATTTTTAAAGCACAGCATTACACTTGAGTGCCACGCGAATATTGTTGATAAGTTTGATCCAACAGCTATTAGGCTACCAAAGACACTAGAACACATAGTGCTTTATGCAGCTTTTACCTGCTTGAAGTCTGATTGTTTAGGTTTTCTGGTTTTTCAAATATAATGAAGGATTGACTCATGATAAACAGCTAGCGTAGCTAGCTCTAGCTTAGTAAAAGGCAGGAGGTTGGGAAAACAGCTAGCCTGGCTGTATTAGTTTAAAAATACAACCAACAACTCTCAAACAGTTTTTTTATGGCTCCCTTTTAGGACTACGTTTTTATGCTAGGCTAAGCTAACCATGTCCTAACTGCAGCTGCATTTAGACAATATTGGTATTATTAGGCTACAGATCCACAAATAAAAGGCCATTGATTGATAGATTGACTTACAATAATATATATAAAAAAATACTCACAAAACAAACCTTAAAAAATCTCTCTTCCATAATTACGAATAATTAAGATACAAAATTATAGGCAGCAGAAGAAGATATTTTCCTTTAGATTTGGCTGAGCCAAACCAAACTGAAAACAGAGTGAATGATTCATTAGACAGAAAACATAACTCAAATGGGATGAAAAGTGTCCTCCCATGGCTGCTGAAGATACCAGTTTGCTAACACAATAGCTGTTCGGACTTTATACACAAATACTAACTCAGGACTGTGTCTGTTTGTTTTGACCCATGGTCAAAATGTTACTTATGCGCTTTAAATAACTTTCAAAAACCTGGAAAAAGTAAATTGTGTTCTAGTTTAAATGTATTGTTCAAAGTAGTAAGATACGAAGGAACTGTTTACACAATATATATACCTATACAGTATATACTCCACAGCCTTTGGATATTTCGTTTTGCAAACTATTTAACTCACCTGGAAACGTCCTAAAATATACAATTGTGAAGCCTGTGGTGCGAGTCAATACATCATAATGAATGGGATATTGATGTGAACCATGTGGAAGAAACTGCAGAGAAAGGCTATTTATCACTGCCAATGAAGCACTTCCCTGCTAAGGAAGGATTTCTCTCCAAAATGCTGTGCTTTGGTCTGTGATATTGAGAGTGATTCATTCACTGACTCATCCTCAACTACTTTGTCAGATTCAAATTGTCCTGCCAACTCTTTTTGTTTTTGTTTTCTCATGGCCTTGAACAAAACCTGGGATACGCACTCACTTGCAGCAACTGATGCGGCTGCCAAAAATATGCTACTCATCCTGCTTTTGTTTCACTTTGGTGTCTTGTGCCTCGTCCGTAATGGAAAACTCCATTTGCCACTTGCAAGTTGCGACTACAGTAGCTGGCCTGTGGTCGTACTCGTATAATAGGTCTAAAACCAAATCCATATAAGCATCAGCGTTGTGTGTAGTTTCACCATAGAAGCTCATTGTTATTTCTTTCAAGTCGCTCTTTGTGAGTACTTCCACACAACTTTTGCTAAATATATATTGCTTTGTGCAAGGAAGGATTGCAGTATCCAGCTTCCTTTTTTACCCCCCTTCCAGCACTTATTTTTGTGTTTTATCTAAGACAACTCATTATATGCTACTAGAGTGTCCATACAGCTTCCTGGTTCAGAACTGTAACAAGGAAGCCAGCTGTAGCTATCACGCAGAGGAATGAACAGATATCTAAACTGTTCAGCTGATATCCATGTCTTCGTGTGGATTCTATTGGTTGCAATCGGCGCTGGTCGGGCAGTGGATCATTTGCACCCCAGTGACAAGTACATCATCATCCGCCTGTAACCTTAGCTTCGAGAGACGACGCAGGCTTTGTTCTCCGCCAGGCTCACTTGGGGATGTTTGGCAGTGTGCTGATAGATATGATTATCCTTAATGTCAGTGCATAGCACCATCCCCGATAACAGATTCTCTCAGTAGAATCCGCCCCGCTTATCTCGCTGCTGTGTTGTTAGGCAGCGGCTGCCTTTCTGTGTGAAGAGATGCAATGCAGGCATTCTTTTTCTTTTCTTTTTTTCAGAGAGAGAGAGAAATCGTTGGTTCAGTTTGCGTCACGATAAGCAACCAGTCTAAGTAGAATTATGTATGCCGTTTGGCATAATTCAGCAAATAGTAGATTAATATTCAAAAAATTGTAAAAGCTTTTTCAGAGAATTAAATGTGCAAAACACACAATTATACTGTCCCAAAGCAAAACAGCACTGTTGGTTACTAATCAATACCAATTATTCAGTAATTACTTTGACAAATACTGAGATTAACTGCTTTCAAAACCTAATTTACGTTTATTTTCCTCCTCTATTAGTAAGCAATCAGTTTCATAACACTGTTCGTTATATACAGTATGTCTGTTGGATATTCATCTGTATCTCTGTTGTTTTATTTTTATTTATTTATTTATTTATTTATTTATTCAATTTATTTCAGACATATCAGTGATACATAACAAAATGAAAAGCATGGAAATACAACAAACAAAAATTATGTTGTCACAAAAAAAATAAAAAAAAATAAAAGAAAACAAATTATCTGTATTGCTGAGATATGCCTGAAAAGGAGCAGGAAGAAGTATACACTTATTTAATCCTACCCCTTTTCCATAGTAAAAAAATAAAAAATGTGAAAGCGTTTTTTTGCTGTTGATTTATTTCCTTGGGGGGCTGATTCAAGTCTGAGATTTCTTCATTCGCCTGCAAAATTGTTTGCAGCTGTGTTAGCAGCAGACAGTAGACAACCTCACTTGACACTCATGACGGGGCAGAGGGTGGGTGTTGACGTTGTAGTGGTGGTAAAGGGGACGAGGAGGAGGCCTCAGGGGGAGCAGAGGATCCTGTTCAGCTCCACTCAACAGCCTGGTGATGAGCCTGCAGGAGAAGACTGTGTCTTTAGATTAGAGCCAGGAGATGAGACAGTGCAGGGGCCTGGTAGAGGGTTGAGGGGTGGGTGGTGGTGGGGGGGGGGGGGTGCAAAGTGCAGACCTGGGAATGCCAGCTGCCAGACAGTTCACCATGTGCAACACATGTCTTTCAGCACCTACTGTTCCACTATTCAAAGCCTCCCTTCACCATTAAGATGACAGAACAGTTCATATCCTGCTCCGGGTTGATAGATATGTCATATCTTTGAAAACCCTGTTTGTCTTCCACAGGTGTATGAGCTATTTTCTTCTCCCGGGCAGACAGCGCACATGGCACTTTTCGACACTCTTTCCTCCCGATAGCGATTCAACATTGCAGACAGTATCAAAGGGGTGATCTTTCCCATGCAATTATGGCAGAAAATAAAGGTGATGAGGTGTGTCGCACAAAGGAAAGCAAAGGGATCAAAAGGGCTGGAATGAAAGCTGATTACAATGAAGGGAGAAGCTAACCCACCCACTGAATGCCATAATGTGAGTGAGTCAGTAAATAAGCAGAGAACAGAAGCACTGAAATTGCATTAGCTCATTTATCTAAATGCATTTACCCGTTGAAGAGCACAAGGTGACATCCTCACATTAATTGTTTTGTCTAACCAACCTATTACGGTTTAAAGAAAGGCATCAAATCTTCACATTTAAGAAGAGTGGTTAAGAGGATGGCATTTTCTTTCAGCAGTCCTTGTTTTATGACCAAATACCTGCAAAATGAAATGACATTTCCTTCAAAACCAACATGACCAAGTACAGCTTTACAGAGCTGCTAGTAGTTGTTACTTGATAAATGACAAATGATTAATCTACTATCAAAACAGTTGTTCACTGATTTTCTGTTGATCAACCATTTGAATATTTCAGCATCCATAACCGAGAAGCAATTCCAACTCTACTGCATGCTGAAAAAGAAAATATAGCTGAACACCCAAATAACACAACTTTCTAAGTTGTTGACAAGGTTGTAGCATCAAACAGAAGGAGGCTTATGACTCTGAATTAATTGTATATTGTGCACAAGACGTGATTCCAACTCAACAGTAACACTGTGCTGTAGCTGTTTACGAAAACGGATGGAGTCTCGGGACGACGGCAGGTAATTTTCCCTGTCAGAAATTGTATGTAATTGGTAATGAGAGGCCTCTCACAAAGCCGATTCTGTCGTTTTTTTCCCCTCTATTGCTAATAATGCATGATTGTTCTCTGTAATCCTCTGCACCATTTTTCTTTCATCTCAACGATAAGGGAGATTTGTTGGCCAGGCAGCCCCATGCCAAATCAAATCAAATCAGTTTTATTTGTATAGCCCAAAATCACAAACACATTTGTCTCAGTGGGCTTTACATTTCATACAATATGATATATGAAACAATATGATACAATATGACACCCTGCCCTTACACCCTTAGCTCGGCTGAGAAAAAAATGCTTAGACAGCTCAACTCTCTCAAAGGGATTTATCCACTGTTGTTATGACTAATGCTCTGTGGATTACAAGTTAGCAAGAGGTCACCTATCGCTTTTACTTCCTACGAGTGCGACTCAAAGGTGCTTCAGTTTGTTCTGTTGCCCCCCAACTAGAAAATGCACCGCTCGTCAAAGTGGTGAATGACAAGGTGTCGCTGACGTGCTACACTGGGATCATTTGCCAAAAGTCTGACTTAAAAGCTTTCTCTTTTTGAACTGAACTCAAACGTATCACCTTCTCTAATTCATTGTAGAAATCTGCAGCTGCTGATATAATGAATTAAGGTTGATGGACAGAATTATAACAGGCTGGCTAACCCAGCCATCCAGTGACATCCCGCTGCTCCCAAACGCTGCCAGTGATTTAGCACCTCGCCCGGGCAAGATGAGGGAATTGAATTTATTCACAGGGAGGTGGCGGCTAGCACTGACTCATAGCCTTTATGCAATGGAGCATGTCCTAATTTATCAACAAGCATGTCCTCCCTAAAAGGGCAGAGGAAGTTCATAGTCAGCAAATAGTTACTTATTATTATTATTATTATTATTATTATTATTATTATTATTAGCAAATAGCAACGATTTACAGATCTAACAGGGTTGCTGTCAGGTGGAAAGAAGCTAGCCCCCCAAAAAACCTAGAGTAATTTGAGTTTATGTTGCGTTAATATCCATCCTGTGTCCGATTTATACCTAACTTTGTTGTCTTTGGGGATTTATGAATTCTCAGGGTGTCGTCACAGCAAAGTGTCTGGCCTTTAGTAACCTGCTCAGCTCCCCTCTCAAAAAAAGTAAAGTCCTTAAAGGGGTTGATAGGTTTTCGACTGATGCTTAGCAACAGCATTCCTGTGCCTTAAGTAGCAGTAAGCCCCTCACTGCACCCTTTGATGTGGCTGTCAAGGCAGATTTATTTCCTCTTAACACATTGTCTTCTTGTCCACATACATAAAGGGATGAAAGGGAGTGATGTTTACACTTTTTTGTGTGTGTGTGTTGTAATTAAATTGTGTTGCTCATGATTTTTTCAGGTGATGTGAGACGTATATGTTGGCGGATCATAGGGGGAGGTCTGACAAAGCAGCTTAATTTGATTTTGCTAGCTGACATTTTAAAGCTGATGTGGGGCTCTTTTAAGGCCAACATAATACATATACGTGTACATTTTGCTCATGATGACCATTGGAATTGAGTTATAGGAAAACATGTTTACATTCTGGTTTCATGCCATTGTCTCGCACTCTGTTTAGGGGGAGCAAAATTCTGCAACTCTTTTTGATCTGCCAGACTCGCCCACGGAAAGGAAAAATTTTTTCATTCCCTTTCAGCCGTTGCTACTTCAGCATTGTACATTGTTTTTTAAACTTTCATCAGACCTGACGTTGAAATTCCCAATCATCCTGTAAAGTAAATAATAGCTGTGTCCAATACCGACACACCTTTGCCATTGTCCTCGGCTCCTGATTTTCTCTACCTTTTGGATTAGTCGCTTAGCTGGCTAGCTGACCTATGTATTTACAAGGGAACCTTATTACAAGGGACCTTACTGAGGCTCCTTGCAAAGCCCCACTTGACGTCTGCTTGGCGTACCTCCATGCCGCTCGTCTCCAGCGAGCGCTGACTAACCCTCCGTGGGCTCCCATCGCTCTTGCATGGAAAGCAGGCAGCTGGAGAAGTGCTTGTTCTTTGTGTTTTTGTCAGACAGCCCACTCTGTCCTCAGCCACATGTCTGCGGAAGAGATGTCCAAGCGTGGCAAGGCACCAGGAGTTTCCCTGAAGGGGGCGGCGCAGAATCAAAGCAGTGTTCTCCTGTGTGTCCGTGGGCTAAATGAGAGTTGAAAAAAATAAAAAAGTAGCCAAGTGTTTGCCTGGAACCGTCAAGCGGTGCCAGTAAGACCCCGTTTCCACTTGGCATTAACATCTGACTTTTGTAATCGGATCACATGAATAAAGCTTTAACTCCAGGTGAAAACACTCTCAAGACGCATTGAGATCGGATCACAAAAACCACATTCGGAGGTGGTTTACGTCGCTTTCATTTGGTAGTGGAAACACCAATGTGACTCGTGTCCACTCTAGGGACCTCCTACTCAACTGCTGCCCCCTGCCTGAGCGGAAATACGTTAAAAGTGCATCACTGGCGTTCATGCAGCTTTTATAGAAGCCTCATGAACGTTAGTTGCATCCGCCAGTATTGCAAATGACAAGCATTCTGTCCTCTGGTTTTATTTCGCTGCGTAAAACTGAAAACACAGAGAGCTGCAAGGCAACGACTTCCTGTTCTTATCCGCTTAAAAATAAAAGTCAACTCGCATTTGGATAGTAACAGGCTTTTAATGTGAAGGCGCACAGGAAATATTCTGTTCGCACGTAAAGTAACTTAACTGGATAAAGCCGTGTACTGGTGGTGGTGACAAGAGTGTAGCAAACGTTAGAAAAGCCGCCTGGCAAACACACATCTTTCACCGGCCAAAGTGGTGTAATAACTTACTCGCCTAAGAGTTTTTACTTTTATATACTATCTATGATATTTCCCGCATTTGGCGAGTGTTAATGTAGAGCCCTCTAAGCAGTGTTGTGTATCGCTCCTCCTTGTCTAAATGAGACAGTATAGCCTATCTCTTCAACCTAGACTTGTAATTATCTTCGCATGTAATGCATTTTAATAGCAAATGCGATTAAAACTGTGGCACTGTACAGCCCTGTATGTTTACTTGTTTGAACCCCACCGGTTAAAAACAGCAATGCAAACGGAAATGAGGTACGTGTTGATTTAAATACAGCGCGGGTAAATGGAATCGGATCACATGTAGACAAAGAAGTCACATTTGAAAATACAATTGGGAACACACGGATTGAGAGCTGTCCACTTGTAACCAGATTCAAAAAGTCAGATGTTAATCCCAGGTGGAAACAGGGTCTAAGTCGTCAAGCAAGCATCAGATGTAAAAATGTTAAAGTACATCGAGTAAATTGTTTACGGCCCCATATAACTATTTTGTGTGATTGTTTATGAACACCAATGAGTTAGTGTCCTCTTGGCCAACACACAACTACAGCTCTTATGAAGTTGTTACCAGCTTGTTAGCAAACAATGGCTTATTAATGGATCAAGATCACAGCGCAACACTATCATGCATTTGGAATCATGTCCAATAGTCTTGTTTGAGCTCTGGATAAATCAACCCTAGCAGAAACACAACTTCAGATGCTAGATGTTTGACCCTGTTCTCCATTCAGCTAACTGCTAAATGCTATCTTTAATGTTTTTATTGATGACTTGACACATGCAATTGTTCCAAATGATGCAATCAAATAACAAGAAACATTTCAAGGTGCAATTACAATCCTGATGACAATCATAAATTAGTGCCCTACATAACTAAAAAATGCTACTGTACTTTGGATATACTCCTATAACATTTGGGGGGAAGGGTGTTGAAAGGGATGTTTCAGAGGGTTCACAGCTGGACGGGGGGCCCTGGGACATGCCAAACACACATGTTTACTGAGTCAGAGCTGTTGAGTTGCGTGCCCCTACTACCAGCTCATTGACCAGTGTTAACAGGTCTTATCTTAGTATCAACACAGGCGGCTACTGAAATGATATCTTCTACAGTACATGTTTAAACAAAGCCTGTGTATAGTGTTTCACTCGTCTTCATTGTTTGTATATCTTCCGAATCATAGTTTGTGGATCAGGACATCCAATACAGCCTGTTATGCACATGGTCTTCTCCCCTGTTCCAGGAGCCCCCTTCCAGTTTGAAACACTATCACATATTTCACTGACAGAGAATCCTTTCCCCAAATCCAAGGCCTTGATATATCACTGTGAGAATTTCTTTTTCTGCAGAGAAATGGTTTCTTCATTCTCTCTGATAATAACTTTGATCGCTGACAGCAAGTTGAGCTGTGGCTCTACTGAATCTCGAGTGAAATGCGGGGACGTGCATGAGAAGTGGGAGAAATACATCTTTTTATTATGACATGAAGGAAGCAAAGATAAAGACAAGGCAGTGGGATGACACTGAAGAAACAGTTAAAAGTGGTGTTGGTTGGAGGTGACGGTGTGGAGGTGCACATTGACAACTTTGACAACCTGGCAACAAGTGAGACATTTTCATTGTTTCTTACTTCAAGGAACCGCATTTTCAGAATTTTCTTGTAAACAAACACAACTTATGTTAACAGCAATTGTTTCTTTAAAACACACATGTAGCCTTGAGGCCTAAAAAAATACATTTGTTGAATACATTTGTCTTAAAACCCCTGCATTGTTTCAACCTTGTCTGTTAGCTAGCGGTCCTTTTATTCTCTGCCTTTTGCTTGGGCAGGGATAGTTTGAAACCATGTTCAAGAATGTCTATAATGCCTCCTGCTTGCAAGACAACACAAGGATGCCATTATTAAAACATTACTTCATATCGCCACAACAGCAGCCAGAAAAGGCTGTGAACACAAAAATTACAAGCTATTATTGTTAAAGTTGATAAGTTGAACTTCTTAGTAAACAGCTGCTTATTTTTTTTTACACATTCAGAAGACAACGTTAGGATTCATTTGGAGCAATGCCTCTGGGAGAGTGTACGTACTATATTCACTCTTTTACCTCTGTTTTAGTCTCTACCAACTCCTTAGGGAATTATCAGACACGTTAGCTGCTTATAATGCTATAAGTAGGTAGGCAGCGCACAGTTAGTTCATCTTCGTGAAAACTGTGAAAATGACATGATGGTGGCGAGAGTGAACAAAAACAGTGAGGCTGAAAGCCCAAAACAGAAGCTGTAGAGAACTTCACAACATCTGTCTCCACACAGTCAGAAAAACACAATTTTATATTTTTGTTTTGACTTATTCATATTTTTTTCCTGTGGCCTTTTCACAAGTAAAAGGTTCAACTTTGCTCTACCACTGAGTAATGTTTGCCCAACTAAAACTTCAATATGTGACGATTCACTGCGTTATCTCCAAAGGGACATCAGCAGAAGAAGCCTATCTTGTATCTTTCACTGTGATACTTTGGTAAACAACATGCCTCCGCTCAGCAGGACTGTCTTCACAGCGGGGCTTTGTTGTAGACCTCAGCATAATACAAGCTCTTGTGTGGAGATGTGAACGCCTAGTTTTCAGTTTGGACGTCCCCAGTAATTTCTCACCACTAACAAAGCTGCCTGCTGCCTTTCTGTGCTGAGTGGAGCCTGAGATTTAGATCTAAAAGGCCTTATTTGAAAGTGCTGGTCATGCATGCAAACAAGGGGGTGCTATGAAACCATGTCCTTTGTCTGACACACAATAGCATTTCAACCACTGGGGAACAGCTTGGTTCTCCATAGAACTGGCATTACTTTCATGTCAGGTGACACTGAAGGCAATAGAGTGACTAACTTCTCTAAGAAAAAAAGAAGCCTCCACACATTCAGCTCTTCGCGCTCTCCCCTTTCTCTCCTCTGCTCTTTGAGAATTGCTGGATTGGGACATTATTTCATATTCTTTTAATGTGGTGCCAAGCTATTCTCACAGCAGCAGCTTTGATCACGACTGATTTGTTGGGTATATGCTCACGGCTATGACTTGACTGGTTGCGCTCACCCCAGTAGATGGCTAGAATTATCACATGCTAAACACAACAAGAGAGAAACAAAAGTGGAATATTGTGTTTTCTCTGTGTTGACACGATTGCTGCCTTTTTCATTATAAGACCTAAAAGACATTGATAACGTCACAGAATGCCCAATGAAAAGCTTTTAGTTTTGACACATCAGCTGACATACGTTGGCCCATTCACTTTTATGTGAGCTAGATTTCTCATCTTTCTCAAACAGGAGAGTATAATTTTAATCTTACTGCATAATTTCTGCACAAATTGATTTGCATTTTTACCTTTTTCTGATTTTGGATTCCTTGTCAAAAGAGCTAAATTATTGACCTTACACAAAAAATAGGCTGCAACTGACATATTTATCAACATGTTGGTTACTTTTTCAGTTGATAATATAATAATTTGTTCTATAACATTTCAGAAGATAGCAAAGAATGGTGATCCAGGCGATGCATTGACACAAAACCAAAACTAAAAAAGTAGATTTAAATTTTGTGGTCAGCCATCTAAATTTGCAACAAAGATAAAGGGCTACTTTAATTTATTTTCTTTATCTATATATATAGTGCCTCCTAATTAGAGTGATGGGCCGCTGAGAGAGATCACGGGGAAGTTTAGAAAGAGAAAGGGAGAGAGAGAGAGAAACAGACAAAAAGACAGACAGGGAAAGGTAGATGGAGAAAAAAAATGTGGAGATGGAACTCATCTGTGGGGTTTGTGGAGTGAGGGGGGGGTCATGTTGTTTGATCAGCAGACAGGGGTGGGGGGGTTGAAAAGCTCCTTGATGCTGATAGTGGGCTGCGGTTTAAACCCCTGGAGTGATTGACACTTCTGCCACTCTGTTGTGGGCCGGTTAATGGGGTTGGGTTGGGTGGGGGGGGGGGGGGGTTCTCGCACATAGAGAAGCCTGTTCCTGGCTTAGCATTTGCATCCTCTGCCCGTGGGTGGCTGTGTTAATAATATGGCAACTGGGAAGATTAATTGTGGACAAGCAGCAGGATTACGAGGGTCTTTGTGGGAGCAAAGGGAGCACTGGGTGGGAAAGGCCTCTGATCTGTGAGGCTGAGAGGAAATTAGTCAGGGCAGGCTGGGGCTGCCTTTTAACAGCGTACCTAAGGAAATGAAAGCCTTGTGCAAAGAGGATATTGAAATAAGTTGGCAGAAAATTGTTGACATTCTTCAGAGGCCAATAATATTGTTGCTTTTCAGTTTGTTAACGTCTGACACAAAGAAGACAAACAAAACAGTGCAAAGGGAATACAACATTTTCTAAAAATTAAGTCAAGGACTCACTAAAAAAAGACACTATGCTTACTATGAAATGGTACATTTATTTTTTCTAAGATTAGAAAATGCAACCCTCTCACATTATCAACATCAAAATGAGAAAATTGGACTCAGTCTCTGTCTAGCCATTTAAGAAAAAATAACAACACACAACCAAAGGTGGACCCAGTCCCCTGCAGCTGTGTCTCCTGCTCCTGCTGTTAAAGAAAGTAATGAAGGGAGCAGGCTAAGAGACTCATGCCACCTGTTGGTTTGTCCTCACATAGCAGCCTCTCATCTGCTTCCTGACCTTCATGTGACCCTGTCCTCACCACATTCTCCACAAAACACATGATTTAGTTTATGTTAATCCAGAGCTCTGCATGCCTTAAAGTAGTCTGAAGAGAGCATCTGATCTTTAAAGGGCTTCAAGGGACTCAAGTATTGTTTAGCAGTATCAAGATATCTGTGTGCTGCACAGAGGGAGGCCGTAATGGCACAAACAGCAAGGGAATTCTAACCTTTGCAACCTGTTCGCCGTTATCGATGTTTGGCTGCTTGGCTCATGGCTTTCCCATCAATAATCATTAAAACATTTAAAAATAAACAGTTAAGCATCTGGACATTCAGGCCTCTTAATTAAAATACTGGTGTTTTTCCAATGTAAGAGAAATCATGAAAAATGGCCTGTCAAGACTAGTTTTCTGAAACCAGATGACAAAGCTGGAAGGCTGGCAGGGGAGTTTACAAAACAAGAACACCAGCCCTAATAGACGTTAATTAAATTTAATTGTTGGAAAGCAAAATCGTGATGCTCAAACAGCACGGATGAAACGTTGTGTAATTTAACTCGCAGATTGCTATTACCTATTTATTGTTGATTAATTTCAGACATATTGAGCAATCTCCAGTCGCGGAAAAATGATCTACAGCTTAATTTCTTTCACTGCGAGTTGGCTTGATGAGGGATAAACAATTTACACAGAAACAAATGTGCCATTTGATAACAATATTCTGAGCACGGGGGCATGCAAATTCAAGATGTGTTACTAGTTAAACCGGTAAACCAATGAGCATTACCAGATTTCCAGCATCATTTGCCAGTATCTGGAAAGATATACAGTTGCAAATGTGTGTGTGACATGATGGGCTTTGAAATACATTCCTAATACACTGAGCCTGTGAGATTTGTGGTTTCGGAACTCAGCATCTGAGATGTAGTCTTGTATTTCAAGTGTGTTTTTAGTTTTGCCAAGATGTTGCACCGATCATTATTTTCCTGGGATTTCTGAAGCACCCATCATTTTTCAGGGCGATTTATTGGCAGATGGACTTCCAGATGTTTTGAGTATCCTATTCAGCAAGCATCATTGTGGTTCAGAAATTAGACTGCAATGGCGCTGTAGACATTTTTATTTTTTGAAGAAGAATACATGTGCACTGATTTAGATTATAATATAGGATGTGTTATCTGGTTACTTTGACCTAATTAAGCTAAATCCAAAAACGTCCGTTGATGTTTCACAGCATTTGGCCACCAGCGCTGTAGGGGAGAGTTTACAGTCTCCCTGTTTTCTGTCAAGATATTAAAGTTGCATTCGTTTTCAACAGAGACAATATGAAAAGGTTTCTTTGTTGCTTTAAAGGGTCCGTTCACCCAAATTATACACACACATTTTTAGAACGAAATCACCAAACTGAGAGCTATGGTTTTATATGCCCAGGTTTAAAGATGTCAGATGCTCCAGCATCTTCGGTCACCCTAATACAATGGAGGCAATTGACATGTCAAGAATGAGTAGTAATAAATATGATGAACTGAAAACAAAATTTGAGTCATCTACATTATAGAGTGGTGGAGAAGGCGAAAGTCATGGTGGATTTCTTACTTTCATATATATAATGTGATTAAACATTTTACTGGGCTACTCTTGTTTGACATTTCACTGACACTGAGAGGACACCACACACCACAGTCATTGGGGTTTCAGGCTACCCATCGCTACATCATACGTTATGCAGATTTCACTTCCCAAATTAACCTTAAAGCCAGCTCTTTGAAATTATCATAACGTCTTTCCATTTCAGTTCATTTCCATTAGAGGACACAGGTGACCGCTATTTAAAAAGAGTAAAGTTAAATAGTGCTGGACTATTACTAATAGAGTTGGGATCAGTTGTAAAAATAGTCATATTCATGGGAATAGGTAAATGCATATTCTATTAGTAGACCTCTGAAGTGATGAATCGCTTTAAATCAGTGGGGAGAAAACCGTCTTTGTGCCTACTATCAAACTAAAGTTAACATCTGACCTGTAGGTCTGCTGACAAATGGCAGCTACTCTACAGTATGCTGTTAAGTCTATGCACTGATCACGACCCCTGTCAAAGAGAACAGATGCACAGGATCACTTTATTTTTTTTCATTTATCTTTTAATTATCATTTCTGTGATGCTGTTTCAATTTTTCAATGGCTGATTCAACTGTGAGCCATACAGCTTTGGGAGAAAAAACATCCCATCACTGTTTGGGGGTAAATGGCTTTTTTTCTGAAAGAGGCAGCGCAAGGATTTAGTCATTTAGGAAGAAAAACAGAAACAGTTGTTTGTGTTTGGCGATACTGAAATAACCTTGGGAGCGGGAGAGATAAGAAGCCACGGGGCCACTTTTGTTGTTGCTAACAAAATGTGACATTTGGGCATTAGAGCTGCTTCAAGTCAGCGCTGTGCATAACACATTTTTGTATCTGAACAACTGGCTCTTTCCGTCTCGTGCCTGGTGAACAAGCGGGGAACAGGTTGGGGCCTGGTGCTTACAGTGGATGTATCCATAAATAATCATCAGAGAGCTCACTTTCTGTTATTGTACAGCGTCACCCTCCTCGCATTGAGTTTTCAGCTCATGCTCCTCTTCTCCTCTCTCCCCTCATATCTCAGCTGCGACTTTGTCAAGCAGCCAAGCACGTAATATGCTCTGAGCTCTGTATCATGTCCAATTATAATTAGCTTTGTCAGGCCTGAGCCATACAACCCTCATGCAGATAATATGATAATATGTCTTCATAACCAAGTGACCTTACACGTGCAATATTTCTCCCCTTCTTAAGATTGCGTGTCAATACAGTAATGGAGTCTGGGAGGCAGTGGCAGGGGAAGATTTAGATGATTGGGCTCTCAGGTGCAGTGATGTATAACCGTTATTATTCTACCTGTCGGAGTTGTATACACAGCTGGGCGCAGCGTCGTGGTGGCCGGGGAGAGAGCCTGCGCTTTCAAGGGAGGCCTTTGTTAATAAGCCTTTAATCCTTCGTTAAAGCCCACCCGCCGAGGGACACTTTCTCATTTTCGCTCCGTACGTAGAGATTTCGAGTTGAAATGACGAGTGTTATTATGAAGGGTCTGGCTCGTCATAGATGTGGCATTAATGATACTGGTCCCATTGATCCTTTTGGATGTCAAAAGGCATGCATGTGTGACAGCTGGTGCAATTGAGCCTTATAGTGATTCAATTTGTCAACTGACTTAAATATTAGACACAATTTGATCATTTTATTTTAAGGATGATTTTTAACACTTGACCAGGTGACAATTATGCTTTCTGGATAGCTCATTTAACAGGTTAAAATGCATTGTTCAAGTTTTGTTTATGAATAAGAACATTTACACGTGTATATAGTATGGCATCACCAATGTTTGCACTGTTGGTTGAGAAAAACAAGCAATACCAAGATGTCACCCTGGTTCTGGGAAGTTGTGATTGACATTTTTTCATCATTATTTCATACATTAAGAAATTCAATTGTGTAATCAATTATGACAAAAATCATTTGTCGCCACCATAACGCTTTAAAATGTCATACTGGTGAAAATGACTTTGTCGTAAGTAATTTGGACTGAGGATTTGCCCTCCAGGTCAGTGGCACCGACATGTGCAGCCAAGCAGACAGTTTGCGTTCCGGGTAGTAGTAGCAGAGGTCGGCTAAAACACCTAACACATAGACATATATGTTATAGCTGTAAGATCCCCATATCATTTCACCCTGCTGTTCCCACCCCAGTGTTTGATAGAAAAAAATGGACAAGAAAGAAAGGCTCCTTTTCAAGAAAGACGGCGGTGAATTCCTGACAGGCCTCGGTCTCACTAACACTGACGCAATGTAATGAGGGGAGCCAGAGGTGAGGCCTATCTCTTCACGTCTGTGTGCATTTCCCTGAGTGATTGATGTGTTCCAGTCAAATGAAGCAGTGGCCTGAGTGATATGACACTTGTCTCGCTGTGACACACGTGTTCACAACTAACGGTTATTGGTGTTGATGGGCCCCCACTCCACTCAGCCAGCCAGGCACAGTTATTTTGATCCCTTGTTCTTTTATTTCTGTCCCCCCTCTTCCCTGTTTTCTGTCTCCTTGCCACATCAAATCAGAGTTTAGAGAAGGAGGCAGGACCCGCAGGTACTTGCTTATTAGGCATCAGGAGTTGAGACGAGATGAAAGTAATAACGGGGACCAGACAGCCTGGGTGGGCACCTAACATCTCAGGTAGGAAGTGACATTAGTTTAGTTTTTTTTCTGGTGAAAGGAACCCATTGCAGAGCTTACATGGCTTCTATATACATATCTGTCTCTGTTGTCAAATTGTCGCATGGAAGTCAGTCCCTTATTTCTTTTTATTAGGTAATGGGTTTTGGCTTAAGAAGGTTTGCATTTTTCTGTCAGAACATTTAACGTTTAAACAGTATTTATTATTATTGTTTTAATATTATATTTGGCCTTTTTAGCCACACTGGTGCTGTACCATGGCTTCAGGGGCAGCAGTTTTAGCCAGACTGAAATATACCAATTATTAGCTTTATTATCATTAAACCGTTAAGGATTTTGAACACACAGAAAAAGCATAAACAAAGGACAAAGGTGTAGTATGCCGTACCAGAGATGGAACCAAAACAAATGCTCCCTTCCCTTGCTGCTCTTTCAGAGGCTCCGCCCACAGACCAGCCTTGCCTTAGCAACAGCAGTCGTCACTTACTACCTGTCCAACAGGAGTGTTGTTACTTTGTCACACAAACAATGTCTGTAGCTGATTGGTTGAAGAAGTGTTGACAGTCTCGGCCCGACTACCTTTTGTATACATACCCGTTTACAGAGCCTTGGCTGAGTATAAACACCTGACTTTTTCTCAGGGCACACACAGTATGGACATGTAGTGGATTTTGACAAAAAAGTGTTTCGGATTATGATCGCTGAATCAACCTTTAAATAAAAAATGTATGCATACTGTTTATATTTTAGTCATGGATTCTAAATGATGAATCTAACTGACTTAAATGGCCTACTGCTCTTCACTAGCAGATTGACATTTGTTGAGAAAAATGTATCCACTACTATTTGATGAATTGCCATGAAATGTAGTACAAACATTGATGTCCCAATAAAAATAAATAATAATAACTTTAGCTTTGAAGTTAATTAGCTTTGATGATTGATTCACTTTTATCCCAGCGGCATCATCTGGTCATCATCGTTGTCCAATACTGACTAAATACCAGCATTTAATTATGATTTTTCTATCAGTCTCGGCTGTACTTTCTGTTCAGTGCTAAGTAGCAAATGCTAGCATTTTGTAAGTCTTTATTGAACATGGTTAAAAAAAATAATACAAACAAAAATAAAACGATTGAGCAGTAAAAAAGGAAAGAAATAAATTAAAAACAAACAAATGGGATCCTAAGCAACAAATACATAACTCAAATAACATAGTTCATGTTCAAAAGGGAAGAAGTTAACCCATTGATGACGGCTGCTGCGCGATGCCACATTGGCTCTCCTGCCTGATGCTGCATCGCGCAGCATTATTACTTTATCTAATTTTCATGGCATTCCCAGCATAGAATGCACTGTCATTGGTTCAAATACACATGAGGTGGGTTTTGTTGATTTTTTTAAGACCACGTGACCACCCAAAAGTTGTGTGGTTTGCCGAAAATCACGTCAATCAAAAAAATAAAAAATAAAAAAATAAAACAAAATAATAAAAAAAATACGCCGGCTATGTCGGCGACGGAACAGTTAGTGGCGTTTGGTGCGCAGAATCAAGGTCTACTATAGACTACTGACGAAAATCACACAACACATTGCATCTATTTATTAACAATATTTAATAATTTTCTAATTCATCTAATTTTGACGATTTTTAGAAATATTTGTTGGTTTGTAAGTGCTAAGGGAGCATGTTTAAATAAAACCTGTGAACCTTAACTTTTAAATGTATTTTATTTCATGTTTCTATGTGCTACACAGGCTTAGATATTAAGGTTTTGGTAGACTTGACAATTCGTACTATTTTTTCAGAAAACCCTCAGGCATTAAGGACATGCATCCTAGATTGCCATAGTCATCAATGGGTTAAGAAAATCTTTTCTGGTCCTACCCCCTCTTATTTTTTATAATTGTTTACAAAAAAAATAAATGTTCAGTTTGAATCAGTCAGTGTCTATGATGTTTGGCTTGTGGGTTAAACAAATCAAAACTTTTCGACAAAACAATAAAAAAATAAAATAATGGAACAGATGAACTAAAACCATCAAATTGAAAACAGCAAAACAGAAATTCACTGCTCCAGGTCATAGCAATTCAATGTTTGATTTCTGAAGAGTTTTTTTAACATTGCAAACAAACAACACACAAGCTTGTGTGTAGTGTCATCTTAAGCATGTTAGCATGCTGACTTAGCTCAGTACAGCCGCACAGAGCTGTTAGCATGGCTGTAACCTATAGCCTTGAGACTTGAAAGGAAAAATGTGTTCAGGAAATGGTTGTCTATTAATTAATCAGTTGACTAATCATTTCAGCACTTCTACAAACTGACAACTGGTATCAATTATACATGAATGTAATGCACCACAGTCACATTTTTATAACTATCTTTATAATGGTCTCTAATACTTCAACAATTATTAACATCCTATAGCGCTTTATCACTTAATTGATTTACTGTATAATTCTATGGAAATAAGTTAGGGCATCTTTCCAGGCTGTTATCTTGCTGCCTTTAATCAAAACATTTCCCCATCAGATGCCCTCTCTTCCATTTCAGCAACCATCAAACACCGTAATGCACTATAATGGTCTAATGACTGATAATTGGATTAAAGTGATTCCAGATTGATCTGCACCCTATACTGAAATTACTGTTGTTTTAGGGAGAGCTGCTATATAATATCTGGGAACGCTCACGTATTTTTTTTCCTCTTATTTCTTTTTTAAATCCCTTGTATGTGGGCGATGTGAGTTCCAGTGGTCACAAGATGGTCGCCATCAAACACTATCCGCATTTGGTCTATGTGACAGCTCTCATTATTGGGGGCCACCGAATAGTTACCAACTGATAAAAGCATATCACACCGCACGAAGGAAATTGAATTCTGGAGGACATAAATTCTGACTGCGAGGGCTCAGAGTCAAAAGCTAATTTAAGGAAGATTAAATTAATTTCTGTGACACCCATTCTATCTTGACGAAGTCGGTACATAACATAATGTAGCTCTGTTGCCTTGAGATAAGGAGGATAGTCATTTTAGACCGGGCACAGCAGTAGCTGAGGATCAAGCCCTAATCCCATTGCTGCAACCTTTTTTACAGAGCATCACGGAGGATTCAGAGTGTCTGACAACCATTATTCTGTAAGGGGATTTAAAAAAGTCTTTCAGTTTAGTGTGATAATTTAATTGACTGCTGACCCAAAGCCTCAGGACACAACTTGCCTTCATACACAGCCAGCTCAGTTTTTTTTTATTCTCAAAGTCATATTTCTTGTTTCCTGTTTTGTCTCTGAATGGCAATTTCTTATATTTTAAGAAAATTTTGTCATGCGATATCATATCTCTTGGCAGCGTATACAGTACATCCACCACTTCCCCTGTTGTGGGAAATATTTATGAATAGTCAAATTATATTCCACCCATGAGTCGCATGTTTGGTTTGAGGCTGCATTTGTTGGTTTATTTGGCCATTTGGGGCCGACCAATTTCACAACAAAACAAACTGACAGACACAGAGCCTTTCCATATTATCACCTCATAGAGAGCTGTATGTGACTCGATAAAATCCTTCTTTCTAGTATTTGTTCCATCTGAAAAAGTTAAAGATGGTCCTCACTGTCCCTATTCCATATATGAGCACTTGCTATTACAAGTTGAAAGCATTGTGACTTGTTAGGCTGCTTACTAAGGTTATGTTCTCAGGCTTGATTTGAAGTGCTATGCAGAAATTTGCTATGGCTAGTTGCTGTTGCCCATTCCCACATCTAGTGGACACGCAGCAACATCATCATTCATCTGAAGGCTTGTTTGTGTCCACCTATGTGACATAAATGTTTTCACTATATTTTCCCTATAGCTGTGTTTTATAGTCTTCACCTGGTAGCTTTTCACTTTGTCTGTGTTTTGTTTGATGCCTGGCAGGGACTCTTACAATGGGTTTATCAGAGTTTAAAGCTCAGACATTATCACCCTTGCATTGAGTCCTTTTTACAACATTAAACATAATGTATGTTGCTGTTAGTAGCATACATTATGTTAGTAGCATCGAGTTTGCCGCCATACTTCATACCACTGTGTAAGAAATGGCCTTATTCTCTCAAGAGTCTTTGTGGTTGAACTGTCTAAAAGTGTAATGAATTACAGATGAACGCAAATTAATCTCCCTGAATTCCCTGGGTACTATGGCAACTGCCACGTATTTAAAACTTTAATCAATAACCCTGGAGTTGAAAGCGCAAAGACGCTGCACTTGTTTGGTCACAATAAACAGAATGCAGAGTGCTGCCTCCCCTTAATCATGGTGACGTACACAGTCATTCTAAATCACTGAAAGTGAAAAATAAATGTCTACATAACTTTATCAGCCATGCCTCGGTTCTTCCTTCGGGGAGCAGGAGCTTCTCAGCAAAAAAACAACGGTGTAATTTAATGATTTATAATCTAAACTAATACTTCAGTCCGCTCATGTTGGTTGTTTTGAGTAATCTATGATGAAATATGCTCTCCATATAAATATTGAGCAGGCCAAAGTAACATTTCATTAAGTAGAACATGCCTTAATAACATCTAAAAGTCTGTTTTTTAGTTTAACTTTTAACTCGCCTTGACATATTTTACTACAGTATGTGTAAACACTGTTAATTCATTCACCATCAGAGACATTGCCATTATAGTTATGTGAATCAAATCAGTAAAATAATGGATTTGTGTCTCTATTAACATCCTTCCTGGATAAATAACACATTTCAACTCATAGGCTCAGTGACGAAAAAAAGAGAGTGATATTGCGTTGTTAATAGATTTCTGCACACTATAATAACCCTTGTTGATCGTTGTGTTTATCTCTGTGAAAGAGAAGAAGACACAGAGACAGCAGATAGTTAGCCTTGACACTAAGTGTCACATGCTTCGGCTGTGTCACCCCTTGACACAATGACTCAGAAAGGCTCAAATCTGATTGCAGAAAATAAAATTAAAAATCACAGTGATTTCGTCTTTGTCTTCTTGGGCTTCTTGTCTGAGTATATTTGCTGTTTTGTCTGAGATGTAATGGATCATACACCTGATATGAGTTCATTATTCATCTTTATTCATAAACAGGGTTTTAGTACAATGTAACATTACAACATGTACAAAAGACAATGTTTTATTTTTTTGCTGTACCAACATATGGGTGTGTGTGTGTGTGTGTGTGTGTGTGTGTATGTATGTACTCTATATACTCTATATAGTGTCTAAATTGCTTTCATGCGAATGCCTCTTTAATTATCTGCAGACGCCCATGAATGTCACATAAGTGTGCTCTTCTTTAACGCAATGAAAAACAAATGTTTAACCCTCCTCCTCGTCTCTTTGTTCTAATAAATACATTTGGCCCTGATCCCTCTCTCCACCTCAGACAGATGATGTGTAGTAGATGCAAGCTCTGCATTTTCTCTCATCCGTCAGCTCTTCCTCCCACTATCCCTCTCCTGCACCCCATCTTTCACAACTGTAACCTACGGTGGCCAGCTGTGCCGCGAGCCCCAGAGTGTATTTACGGCGAGCTGCACTTCATCACACACAGCCCGCACAGCTGCCAACTTTACTGGGAGCGTATACTCCAGCCTCCCTGCCTCTGGACATGTTTTTTGTATGCGCCAGTGAGTTCCTGCACCGCTGCTGGATGCTTCTCTCTCCCCCAGCTGCTGCCCTGCTGGAGAAGGTGTGGTGAACTGTTAATGGCCTGTAGAGTACAAACAGCGGTGCCCAGGCCCGCCACCGCCACTGGGCAGGCTCAACTACAGCACACACCCTCCAGTAAAAACAGTAAAACAAACGGCACCATTCAGAGTTTTAACCAAGTAAATAATTCTGCAGGTTTGTTTAACAGTGTTTTTTTTTGTCTATCTGCAAAAAAAGCAATGATGTATCGATTGTCGACGGGTCTCTCTCTCTCTGCTGACCCTCTTGTTGATATTTTGATACGACATTAAAATGTCCCCCCCCTCCTCAGTTTGGCCCAACAATAACAGCATAAATCTGTCCTGAGACTGCAGGGGACCCTGGTGATGAGATGCCTACCTTCCCGTCGAACCCTAGTCCCAGGGCAGACAGATTGGAATACATTCCCCTCTCTTTCTCTTATAGGGGTTTCCAGTGTCTTCAGAGCCTATCAGGAAAGAGGGATCTGCCCCCCCCCCCCCACACACACACACACTCCCTGTCCCTCTTAGCATTTCAGGAGGCCGTCCATCTTCCGCCAGTGCAGAGCTTTATGCGATGTGACAGCTCCTCACACTTCAGTGTTCGGATCACCTCATAGTAGCTCAAGATATTGGAAAAAATGAGCACACTTCCCAACCGCGGTGACCAAATGCAGATTGACTGAGGGTATCCGCAGGCCGTGCATGGCGGCCCCTCTCTCCTCCTGTCCTGACAGAACAGGCCTGCTGGTAACTCTCTACACAGAAGAAAGAGAGACAGAGAGAGAGAGAGAGAGAGAGAGAGAGAGAGAGAGTCTGGAGACACATCAGAGGGGAAAGCTGGGCTGCAGACAGGAGTAGGGAAGGGCGGTGGCGGTGGTGGTGGTGGTGGTGGTGGCGGAGAGAGGGGAGCGAACACTTTGAAGCTATTGGAGGTGATGTCAAGTTTGCTTAGACTCAAGGGGTAGGGTGTTTGAATATGCTGGCCACTAATACGGCACCAGTATCTCTGTCCTCATCTCTGTTTTCTGTCACCGTGTACAATCCAGGGCCCGTCTACCCCGGCCTCCTTCTGACAATGTCCTTTCACATCATGTTATTGCACACTCTCAGCAAGCCGTCACTCAGCTTCTTTGTCTGAAAAGTGGAGGCCGTTTTCGCCCGTTGATGCACTTGCATTGCACCCATATAGAGGTGACGGTGGAATACCCTATCTGCTTTCCCATCAGGAAATCATTGGCAGGGCAGGGGAGCTGGAATATCACTCACCGCTCGCCTTATTTTACACCACCAGGATGCATCTACATTCTTCAGGATCTGACGTGAAGTGGTGTTTGGATAGTGCAAGATGACCTAAGAAATGCTGCCCAGGAGGTCTCTTTATGTGCAAGAATCTATCATAAGAAATATCTATAATGTATAAATCAGTGCAAATACACTCATATCATTTTCCTGCCCTGCAGGCGAAATGCACTCATCCACCAATTTTTTTCCCTGAGCATGTTAATTCATTTGAGTCCCACTAGGTTTGTTGTTTTTGGGGTGTTTACGTGAGGTCAGAGGCCTAAAAATAATACAGAGTTTTTTACTTTCATTTCTCCTAATTGCAAAGTTTATGTTAAAGTCACGGCTCAGCAGCATACTCTGTTCCGCCAGTGATCCCTTTAAAGAGTGCTCAATCTGTCTGTCTAGACGTTGTCCTGAGGCAAAAAATGTCTTTTTAAAGGTCAGACTCAGGAAAATGTTCACATCTTTTTCCTTTTGTAATGTTAAACAGAGCAGCATTAGATCACAGGTAATGGATTTCTCTCGTGAAATGGATTATGATTTATGTAGTAAAACAGTCTGTTTAATATTATCTTTGTTCCTGTAGAGCACTATACTTCCCCATATGATGTACTGTAAATATATCACCTCAACAGAGAGAAATATGACAACAGCCATGGATGGTTTAACAAGAAGTGGGGGCATTCATTTGTTGGATTTCCACCATTTTTGAAGTTTAGTCAGTCGGTCGTCCGCGGAGGATAAAATCAGCCATCACTTTTTGACCACAGAGCAATCAGACACAGCCCTCCAGTGTCTTCAGCTGACTCTTCTGGCCCTGTCAAGTCCTCCTTCAATCCGGGAGTCTGAGCAGTCGCGTGGAGGTTGACATGATTGCCTTTAAGCAGCCCCTCTTAGCCAGTGACACACAGCTGCAGCCAGGCACCTCTTCTGACAGTAAGAGCACCATGATGGATTGCCTTGCCAAAACTGCTGATCAAAGAAGGTCAGAGTTCAGCTGTGTGTCTGGGCTGCACTAGGCGTGTGTACAATCACCACCAGAGATGGCTCTTCCTCTCAAACCTCCAGAGCGTAAAGCTGATTTTTTTTTTTATCTTGGCTGAAAGCCGCCTAATTGAGCTGCGGGGTGATTAGGTAATTAATTACTGGGAATTTATCTGATGAAAAGCTAATGTGTCAAGAATTATATTTGAGTTTATCGACCTCAAGGGGATCAACCGAGCCTCAGATTGATAATAAAGTTCAAGCTTCATACTTGACACTATGCCAATATTACAGCAAACGCTGCTTACTCTATGGAAAAGTATTCATACGCTCATTAATACACATACTATGCCATATCTGGGCTGCAGAAGTGCTCTGCTGAAAAGAGCAGACATTTGAAAGTTTCTGACATGTGTCGCGCAACCATCGAGACACTGCCGCTGATGTAGGTGGAGCTGACAGCGTCCCAGTCATTGAAGATGGCTCTGGGACATACCAAGTTTGGTACGTGTCAACTCTCATTGCTGTTAGGATGCAAGCTAAGTGAAGTCGGGATGCATAAACAGCATCATTAAAAAGGGGAAATTTATATTAAACATTTTGGGGTGGAGTGACAGGAGAATGTTTTTAATGTTTGATTAAAGAATAGAATGTGTTTTCCATTATGGCTTAGTCATTCTCAGAGATGGAGAAATGGGCTTGTTATGCAGAGAGGAAGCAGTTTGTTCAAAGTGTTTTGACCATGTGACCAGAAATGTTTCTAGTTGTTTTATTGGTGTTACGGCACACATTCTCTTAGTGATGCACTTAGTTGTACACAAAAAAAGTGACAGAAATAACATGTAAAGAAAGAAAAAACAAAAGCTTGAGAGAGGAGATCTGCATTTTTGGGCAATTGTTGAGTAAAGTCTTTGTGACTGACGTATTGAATTTACCACCAAACCCCTCCAAATTGCAGTGGCTGTTTGAACATCAGACAAGCAGTTGTGATGAAGAATATGGCCTTTTGAATATAAAAACTGTAGATTCAAGTGTTTCTGAATACTCAGTAGATGATACACATGGCCTAACCCTGAGCTATTTCATTTGGGGCTTAAATTCTTTAAGACAACGTGATTCGGGAGGAAATGAAGCAGATAGTGGCTGGAGTGGGGGACATCTGCAGTCGAGGTGACTGAAGAGTCTTATTTCTGGGCCAGATTCACATTAGTGACATTCATCATTGAGAGGGAAGATGGTATAATTAGCTTGTCAGTCTACTTAAGGCTGAGCTGGCGCTCATTTTGAAGAAGAATGGACTGCAAGCCCAAGGAGCTGACAGCCAGTCGATAATGTGGCAATTAATGTCATAAATAATTCTATAGCCAATTATATTAAAATGGACTTCACCCTCTAAAGCAGCACTTTATTTCCTATCATTTTATGATGTGTTCAGTATCAAACAGCAGGAGCAGATTTTCCTCTATTTCTACATATGGTCGACATATGGCGACAGCATAATGTGAGGCATAAAAATCAGTAGGGCCATGCAGGAGATTTATCTGTTGATTTAGGTTGCTTTTGACTTATGAACATTTTCCTTATTGCCGAAGCCTCACCTGCGGTAAAAGGCAAATACAAAGTGTAAAACCACTTTTAATCAAAATGATATTGCCTCTATGTTGCTAGCTACATAAAATGTCTTCTGCTCTTAAAGAATGTGAGTAATTTAATGGCAGTGGTGGTTAAATATATCAAACGCTCCTTCTGGCCTTGGGAGGGTCAAGCCCAGTGTGATATATAGAGAAGACTGTTATGGCTGAAGGTCGTGTCAGCTTCTTCTGCATAATGCATGAATCCTGTAACTCTCTCTGACTCCAATCTTCTGAACCTGAACCTTGGGATGAAAATTTTACTAAGTAAATCAGCAAGCATGCTGGCATTTCTATTAACCTCCAGTGTGGAACTGACAGAAACATGAATCACAGTAAATAATATCTTGCAAATTGTAAATCATGTTTACAACTTGGGCTGAGAAGTGATGTTATGGGATCGTGCCATCTGTTTGCTGTTTGTTACTTGCTAATTTCTTTGCACAGAACCAACGGAGAGGGTGTTTTAATGTGCAAAATGACAATTTAACTTAAGAAATATGGTAAAACAGTGATTGCTGATGCTGAACCAAATTACATTTACCAGAGGCACTTAAAAAATTTAAAAATATGTATTTTTACTGATACATTTGCACCAAACAGCATCCACAGATGTTTCAGTTTAGTTTTGATATATTAACGTGGCAATATTCTATTATAATATTTTGTTTTATATGAGTGGTATTTCCCATATCAAAGATGAAAATAGCCAAGAGCTTTGATTTATGCATGCATGGAGTGAAACAAAAGAAAAGGAAATTTTGACCTTTACAGGGAACATAAAGGGTCAGTGCAGCAACTGTGCCTTACAGGCAAATTGCCTCCCAGTGCCAGCAATCTGTCCTTACAACAGGAATGAACTCCTTATCTTTAGCTATTTGTTAGTTTGTTTGTCAAATTTGCTGGTAGAAATGTGAAGAGGCACAATGTGTCCCTCTGTGTACAGGTGACCTTGCAGCAATTATTAAAAAAAGAAAAGTGGAACAAATGGAGCAGCAGTGACATAAATGTTAACAGCAAACCTTTCCTCAATTTTAATATACATATATACATATTTTAAAGTGGTAGCCCTGAGACTCTTATTACTTTATTTAAGACACAGCATGCAAGCCTACAAGCCCTCCTGCCCTCCTTCATTTCTGTATCAAAGCGTAAACTAATGCAAAATGTATATGGCCCTTGGCAGGAAAGATGGTAGTGTAGCTTGGTACGGGAAGATCTGTGTGCTAAAAGCTTGAAACATCTGTGTAAACACATGGCCTTTTTCCAACCATGTAGACAATGTTCTCATAGCCTTAAGATAGATGTCCAAGGCAATATACCTTGCCCCGGGGCAATCCTGGAATGGCTTTGAACATCTGAAAAAAAACCTTGAGCTTCAAGCAATATCCACTTTCAATATTCCAGCTTGACAGCAAAGCGCACAAGAATTCAACCTATTAGTCTGGATGGAAGAATAGGTCCACGTGCATAGGGTGGCTTTTTATTTTGCAACCTGTTTTTTTCTAATCCTTGAAGTGTCTATTTTAAGATTCTACCAGGTAACAGGCTGAAATAATTGGTGTTGTGGTTTATTTTTAACAGTTTATTACACATTTACCAATTTCAAAAATGAAAACAGCAAAATAAAAGAAAGCATAACTTTTGAAGAAAAAAAATACAGAGGCAAAGTAACACATTTTTCCATATAATTCTGACTCAAGGAATTCAGTAAAATAGTTATATCTGGCTTACAAGGAATTCAATAACTATAGGGGAAGGTGGGGTGATTTGTGCATTTTGGAAGTTGCAAAACCCCTTGTTTCTAGAAAACCGTGGAAGAAATTGGAAATGTGACCACATATTTAAGAAGAGCCATCCATTTGACTCATCCTGTAAAGAAGGGAGACACAAGGAATAAGATATAAGCACATTTAAGCTCAAAAAACTGTGTTTTGCCTTTCAAAGTAAAATTTCCATGATCAAGGTTTTTTGATTATTGTGTCTGAACAATTATAGACACGTTTGAAAACATTTGACACATGTTTTAGTGCTTTGGTATGCTACACTTTGAGTCTATATAGTTAGCACAATGTCAACCCTAAATTGCTGCATCATGCCTATTATCCAAAATTCTGGGGATGGGGTGATTTGTGCGCAAGGGCCTGGGTGAGTTATAAGTAAGTAAGTAAGTAAAATGTATTTATAAAAGCACATTTATGACAGTTTGCACTGTCCAAAGTGCTGTACATAGTGCATTCAGTAGGTAAACAATGAAGGTAAAATAACAATAACCAAAATAAAAGACGTAAAGCCCATACATCCACATAAACACAGATAGTAGTGCAGAGGTAAGTAAGTAGTGCAGAGGTTAATGGGGAGGAAACACCAGGGTGTACATATGGGTTTTGAGCCTTGATTTAAAGGCAGAAATGTAGGGGGAATCACATTTGTCAGGTGGCAGTTGGTTCCACAAGCACGGAGCAACTAGTGCAAAGTACATTTCTGAGAGTTGTGCCAGTGGCATGGCTGTATACGCTGGTCACCAAAAGAAAGTGATAGTCTACAGTAGCTCAGGAGAGAGTGACATCTCAATTCCACTTAACGACACCACTGATGAGAGTTCAGATGGCCAGAAAGATGATGATGGTGACTTTGTCATTGTGACACAATGACGCACAAATCACCCCACGTACGTGGGGTGATTTGTGCGACAAGACAACTTTTTTTCCGAAAGCTATATTTCTTAAACAGTTTATTCCAGATCCAAAGTTTTTATTGCCAGGGATGCACAACATCCTGAAATATATGTACATATTTGAGTTGGAGACATAACTGTCAAGGCCTCACTTTAAAATCACTTTGAGTAAAAAGTTGCACAAATCACCCCACCTTCCCCTACAATAATTGACAGATTTATAATTATTTTAGAAAAAACAGCCCACGTCAGTGGCAGATGGCATTGCGCTGTCCATTGCACCCCTTTGTGAATCCACAGCAGAGGAGTTCACAACACGCCTGTATCGAACCTGGAAGTGCGGCCCAGTGAAGTTCCCATCCACCTGTGGCCTTCTTGGACTTGCCTGATGCAGTTACCTCTGCTCTCCCATGTGACTTTAGTGACATCTGACAAACATTTCTGGTGGTTTCAGACTATGGTGGATTGGTGGGGCTAACTAGTACATTGTCCTCAAGTAGCATAGTGCATTGAGGGACCATGGCTAAACTATTCAAGGTGGTGGATCCTAATGAGAAAGAAATATCAGAATTCCTGGCCAATAACCTGGAACAAATGTGTTCCGTTTCAGGAAGCCACAAATGATATGCTGAAATGTCCATCTCATTTTGTATGTGGCACAAACTCCTACTTTGTAGACCTCTTTGCCCAAGAGGCCAAGAACCAAAGTCAATGTCTTATCTATCTGTACAATAGAGTGAGATCCATGAAAGCACAAAAATATAACAGACAATGTTAACCATGGCATTGCATTCACTGCACGTGTCTCCTATATTGAGGTGTACATGGAGAATCCCCTGTAGCACCAATGTGCAGGGTAATGCATAACTATTATCATAACTGTAGTAGTGGGAAAAAAACTCTGTTTTAGGCTAATACATTTTTTTTAAACTACTACATAGTTCTGCATTACCTATATACCATATATATATTTTTTTTTTTAACTACTACATATGGCTTTCATTGGACTCTTAGTGGTTCCAAGCGTACGACTGATCGTGATGGAAATACAGGTGTTTTAATGATGCTGTGATATCTGTATGGGTGTTGTTTTGAAGGTTATTTTCAAATTTAAGGAATAAAAAAAATATATATATAATAGTGTTTGGAAAAGAGTAGGCAAACAGAGCAAAACAGGCAGGACCTTCTGCCTTTGTTGTTGTTCTTTAATTCTGTTAATAGCCCAAGGTAACGATTTATCTGCTCTTGTCAATTTACCTCAGCCTCAATATAAAGCACCAAGGTCACTTTTTCCTTGCCTGGCCCACAGGATTAAATTGTCATGTCACTCTAATAGGCAGCACAGGGAATCATTAGTCCAGCTCAGCTGCCTGACTGATAGGCATTTCAGTCCAATCATGGGAGTGTGCCGCCACAGGCCAGCCAGTATTGACACTATGTCAGGACGGAGAGGGGACGCCTTAATCAGCGAGGACACTCTCAACATTGATTTGACAAGCTGCCGTAATGACCCCCTTGTTTTGGTAAAGGATCACTATTTATCCAGGCTGGCATTGATGCACTTGGAGTGCTACATTGTCATGGAAACTATCATCACCAGGCAAACCTGTACACAGCATGGACAAGAGTTGTGTTGAGAGGGGGCCGTGTGTGTGTGTGTGTGTGTGCGTGTGCATGTCTAGTATGACTGGTAGCAACATGTAAAAACTGCAACTTGTAAGTTCTTGTTAGGCTGATACATTTTCAAGCACTCTCAATCCCAACACTTGATGCTCATGTGTTAAAGCTGACTGCAAACATGGAAATGGAGGGTTACTGGTTATTGTGACATTACTTATTATGATCATACTGTTTTTTTAATCCTACACAACTGTGTTCATTTTCCTCCAGAACACAACTAAATATTATTTATTTTTTAAATTTCTTTAACAAATTTGCCCCAGAAGTAACCGATGAGGTTTCAACCCCTTCGTTGGGAATCACTATGGTAGACTTTTGAAAAATCCATAATTCAATATGGCTATGTCAGGTCAGGTTTCCCCTGGATTGCAACATCCGTAGTAATCATTGTGATTTCACTGAACCAAAGAGATTGTTTCTGTCTGTACGACTCACACTCCCATGTGTGCCTCTCTTTCCCTTTGTGAGCTTTGATACCATATTGGTTAATAATTCAACTTAATTATGGAGACAGTTGCCATCATAATTATATAGAGCATATTTATGATAATGCTCAGTAGATCAATGCATAGAGCTTTGATTTATAATCCTTAAAATAATTATTGTTTTTTTTTGGTGTGATGGCTACATGTGTTTGTTTACTAAGAAGGTGACACTGCTGCTGGCAGGAGGATCATAGAAATCAGCGGGCGCTCTGTGAGGTGTTAGTCTGTAAATATTATTGGCATGCTGACAGTCTCCCACAGTGCCATGGCGTGTAAAATCATTAACAAGGAACAGGATGGGCCCTCTCCATCCCCAAGGTGAGAATGTGGAGAGAGTTTTATCAGCCATTATCCAGAGGGTGCATTGTGGTGTCTCTGTGTCACACGCACAGTCTGTCAGCATCACAGGAGAAGGCTTTATAAATAGTCCCTTCTTTGACATACAGCCGTGTAGAATGTGGCGTTGTTCAGCTACTGTTGTATAGTAAGTTTTTCTTCGCTTAGCCTTGTGTGCTTACGTTAGCCGTTCAGGAACAGTTAGCTTCTTAAAAAAGTCTTGAGAAAATAAATGACATGACATACTGTAGAACACATATACATCAGCTTTTAATCTGTGAAAATACAAAATGAAATCATGTACAATTTATGTACAAGCCTATTTGTACAGGACAATAAATTGTATTTATTATTGGGTATTATGACATAGTCAAAAATATCAACTTAGCACTGTCATTGTATCCGCAGTGTGCTAAAAGAAAAATTCACAAAATTGTACAAACTAGACTGCAATGCTGAATGTCTCCCACAGGTACTGTCAAACAAGAGCACACTAGAAAGAAATATTTTTACATTAAGCTTTACAGATTTCTTTGAAGAGTAAAAATGCATTGCTATCAGGCCCTGCTATTGACAATGGGTCATTCAAAAAAAACTTTTTAAGACTTATTTATTAATTATTTAGTACAGTTCTTGTTATCTCCAGGGAATTACAGCCTCATATAGAGAACAATTTTACTAGTTTTTGAGCTGGCGAGATGGAAAGCAAAAGGGAAAGTACATGTTATTCAGTCTCACAGCAAAAGTCAATTTTGCTTTAAGCCACTTTTCGCAGCAGTGGTTCTTCTGGAGTCCTCCGTTGGCTTTAGCACTGCCTGGCACATTACTGGCACTGAGGGTCGGATGGCTTGGATGTTCTCTGTGCCGGTAAAAATGTCATAGTCTGTCTCTTTTCACTTCCATGGGCTTGATTGTGATGCTTCCTCTGTGAATTAAGGATTGTATGTATAGCTTTCATTATAATTGTTTTCCCTTTCTTTCCCCTTCATTGATTCTGAAGTAAAGTGACAACAGTGCCAATATAGCTATGTTGTATTACTTAAATAAGACAAGATTTATAACCTCTCCCATGCCCTTACAAACCGACACAAATTATGAAATGATTGATGCTTCATTAGATCCGTGTAAATTGTATGCATTATGAATTATATTGATTGAACTGGTTTACTAACAGAATACAACCTGTCAGAGCACCTGCATAGCCAAAATACAGTTTTTATGATAGAGCTGTTTTTTGCAAGTGTATACAAAAAAAAAATGAACATGTCTAGTTGTGGCATTAAGATTGGTCATGGAGCACATACAAGCGCTTGATTGGCCTCCAAGACAATCCTGTGTCAGGCAGTGCTTACAGCCAAAGGAGGACTATGCCCACTGATATGCGATATGTGGCTTTGACATTAAACCAACCTTCACACTTATTATATGGCGCCATACTTTATCATTGTATTTGGCTTTGCTGTCCATTGTGTCTTTAGTTCATGAGTAACTCTGTAACAAAAACTGTGTGAGGGGTTTGGTTATATTCCAACAAAACAGCTCTATCATATTTGGCTATTGCCAAAAATTAAAAAAAAAAAAAAAAAATCCTAACGTTTTACTCATGGAGAAACTTTGCAGATACTAAAAAAGCCTGGCCTAATACGAGTTTTGGGGTTTTGGACATTGCAACCAAACAGCAAAATGAAAACATTTATAACAAAAGACTCAAAAAGGCATGGATAAGACAAAAATAAATGGATAGAGATAAGGCTGGAGCCAAACGCCATTAACACATGGACACTGGCCATCATAACTGTCACAAATGTTGTGAATTAGCTCCAAATGGTAAAGGAGTCACTGAAAGTCAGTCACTCACAATGCCATTGTGGTGGGATCGCAGCTGGATGTAAAATGCACATTTCTGTTAACATATGGGTGAAGCAAATACAGAAGTAGTAGTTGCTCATCGACAGCTGAAAAGGCAACTTTTACAATTGCAAAACTTGATCCAGTTATCATAGCAATCCCCTCCATTGATTTTGACATTGCTGTTCTCCTTCAAGTGACCCTCATTCCCCAAAAAAGGAACAAAAAAGTCATGGAGTCTGGTCACCACTAAAGATTAGCTGTGCAAACTAATAGTTGAGGGGTTGCGACAATGGACTATGATTGTCTTCATGTATGATTCTTAGCCTGCTTGCACAATAAGCAGAGGTGAATGAGGAAAGCAGTATGATCTCTTCTAATGTCAGTTGATGATTTGTGTTTTGCAGACGAGACGATATCCCGAGTCCCAGTCTGACACCGACACGATAACTCTTCTGGGAGTCCATGGTGTCAGTGCAGGTCCGGAGCTCAGCACTCGTCTTCTGCTTCTCGGATGGTCGGTATGGGGCTGTTTGTGGATCTATAGTGAGTGACTTGGTTGACGGTGAGTGTATTCACAGGCTTGATCTGTATGGTCCTCAGGTGGGTATTCTCTGGCTCATCTGTAAACCATGTCTTTTCTGAGAGAGAGCCAAAATCATAAAGAGAGAAAGAGGAAGGGGACATGAGACAGTTAATGCCACGTGAACGTCATTTACCATAGCAATGTTCTTTTGTGTTTTGGGAGGACATTGTAGAAGAAATAATAATAATCTTTTCATTAATTTTTTAAAAAGAAATTCTGACATGATCAAATATGCTCCTAGATGATAGTTTTTTTTTTTAAAAGGGCAGGTTAGTATCACTCAGTGTCCCATTGTCTGATCGTCCCTACACTGTAATGCCAGTAATTTCATGGCCCAAAATGTTTTTCATTGACTTAATACTGCCATTGAAGCATGCCGTTTCATTGGGGCAGCAGACATGCAGGTCAACAGTTAAACAACATTTGTTTTCATACTTCACTGTAACATATTAGAATGTATTTAATTTAACCTCATAAAAAATCATACCGTCAGATATTATTTTTAATCTTTTTGAGGGGCTTCAGTCTTTAGGCTTGATGCAACTTTCATTTCCTATAAAAAGTAAATGGATAGTCCGTCATAATATATTGCTGGTGATTTATCCACTTGGCAGTGTCCATGGTCATGCATTTTGATCAAAATGACTTAAGGCTTTGGTGTTATAGCACGTTAGCACTTATGCCAGTAGATAACAATGCCAATAATAAAACTTCAAACATCACTCGATACAGAATAAAGTGAAGTAGCATCAAACCTTTCCGCAATCACACATTCTACGGTGAAATGTACTGCATAGGTCATAACCATGCGGCCCTGATGCAGTCATTTGGAAACACTTAACTACTTGGCTTTCATTCAGAGGGCAAAATGTCAGCAAGGACATGACCGTGTTCAATGCATTATTTAACATCATGCAAAATCATTCACTTCCGTACCTTGGCCCACTCTATTCATCCTTGTTGCACTTTGGAAAAAGAAAGTAGTACACTAAATGTAAGCTAAATGGGAAATACTAATATGACCATTAATGACAGAAACTGCACAGCATGATGATCATAGGTATAAAAACAGCAAATGCTCTCATTACATATGGATGTAGGAGTAGGTTAAACATGAGGGGGCAACCACCAACTCAAGAAAAAATGAAGAAACACAGAACTTGTATCATGTCAGAAAATCTTGAAGTGCAATTACTATGCATGCCATATTGTTTCCGTGCCTGTTGCCAAAGCAATTGGAAGGATGATGTTGTCCATGTTTCAGATGTGACTTGATAAGCAGCATGCATCTAACATACCAACAATGTTATATAATGTTCTTAACCAGGAAAAAAACAAAGAGGGATCAGTAACTTCATGTAGAAAAAAATCTGTAAAATGTTCAATGTTAAAGGGCAGTGTAGCTGAAAGTTTTTTCAAATGCTCACAATTTACTAACCATTGAATGCTTGTAGTATTCATTCAGCAGCTCTGAAAATCTAACATGTGCTCATTTAAAATTTGAATAAACAATCAAACAATATTTGAATGTGAATATTTTCCCATAGCAACAATGTTATGTTACTTGGAGAATGCATACCTCCATTAATTCCTCTCAAAATCCTCTGAATGTGTTAATAATAATAAATTGTTTAGATATTTGCAATCAATATACACACAGCAATGAATAATAATGCTAGTAAGAACTCATTTTTCGACCCTGTTATTACACAGCCCAGTATATGTTCTGTAGCTACTAGGGATGGGCGTTAGTAATCGAGTACTCCTCGTTTCAAATGAACTCGATTGGTGGATGAGGAAAATCGTTTTTTATTTATTTATTTATTTTTTTAGTGTCTGTAGCCTTTAGGCTGGCGGGCCGTCCCTATTTAAAAATGTTATATACGTGTACAAAACGGATAAAATAAAGTTTAACTAAATTAAATATTTTGATGCAAGTGCAATAAACTGAGCATTGTGTCAAACAGAAACTGCAAATAACTGCCACCTCCGTGCCACCGCAGCGCAGCCTGTGTTCTTCACAGCACCGCGGAGCTGAACACGGTCTCTCCTTCCTCCAGAACATTTTCAGGAATAGAACTGTCCAATTATTTCAAAGCAGATGATAAAGTTACGTTTATAAAAAGGGGAGATGACACCTGTTACTCTCAGTTAGTAATGAGTAGACTCCAGGTGAGCATGCAAGGTTATCTCCGCTTGGAAAGAAAAGTAAAGAAGAAGTAAGGCTTACTTCACATTCGCTCCGAGTCAATAACATAAGCCTTCAATAGGGAATATGGGGATGAGATTCAAAAACCGACCGGTGTAAAGTTCCGTTAATGAGGAATTAGTCGCGGTAATTATTCACGGACACAGAGTAGCATTGCGGTTGAATAATACAACTATCTGCTTTGGTGAGTTATTTATATGTATTTAAATTGTAGGACAATCATTTTATATTATTTGCTTTAAATGGTGACTTTGGCAATTGTTTTTTGTCACAACTACAGCCCACGCTTTTTTTCTCCGCACCGCAGACCTACTCGATCGGTTTAAATTGTGGCCCGTCTATTTAATTACTGTCAGTGAGGAAAAGGTGTTTTAAACTTGTGGAAAGAAATCCTTAATATTATATGGCAACTGTGACAGTTTGACAATAAGCATTGAGCGCTTTATTGTGGTGAACCGTTGTTCTGCAGACAGATGCGTTGCGTTCTAAAAATAGAAAAAAGTTTAATGAGGAATCGACTGATCCTCGAGGAATGCAAGCAATCACACGAGTAGCGAAAACACTCGTGCCCATTCCAGCTACTATTGCACTAAATGGTAACACTTGAATACGTTGTGCAAATATGCAACTTGTTTGTTGAAATGTTAATAAATGGGAGCTTCCTCAAGCAGCCATCTCTTTCCCGACAATCCCCTCTGTGCACGAACTCTTACATATGGTAATTAAACATTATAACACCTGCGGTTTATAGTCCAGTGTGGCTTATAGTGCGGAAAATATGGTAGTGTTCTTTGGAGTCTCAGATTCAACAGATCAATATAATGCTGAACTGGGAATATCTGACTTAAGTTCCTTTCCTCAAAGCAGAACTGCAGAACTTTATCCTACATTCAGAGGGAGGTTGAAGGCCATTTCCAAAGTTACCGTTGCAGAAAAAGCTTCCTTTAAACTTATGGATAATGGCGACTCAAGAGCTAGCCTTTGTACATCAGTGGTAACGGACGTCTCCAAGCCCAGGGGGCAAATGTAGATTATATGGTGCATAACACCTTTGTGGGAGGAATTGAGGAGGCCATGGAGAAGGACTTCCATTTGGCCTCAAAAAGCTTTTGGGCAAATTATTAGACAATAATGATTAAAGGACTGCTCTTAGCAAGGGAGGAAGGACGGCCTCTTCAATACCTCTACGTGTGTGACAGTCTTGTAGAGTGCCTACGACGATATGAAGGTGTCCTCCAAGGATGTGGCATGTTAGAGATTTTGTTTCTGGGTTTTCATGGAAGGAATCTGTAGGTAAAGCCTAGATTTGGATATGGTCCGGTTTGATGACTTCAGGACTAGAGATCAGTCTTTTTGCTGATGATGCAATTCTGTTTATTGTTGTTTCTTTGAACCATGACTGTGGTAAAACTGCTGGTAATTTACTTTTACTAATTATTGGTAATTGATCAAGTAAAAATAAACATCAGTTTTGTAAATAAGTTCAACACATACAAAAAACATTGAAATATGACATTCACATGTGAAGACAATGTATTAGCAATCAGTGTAAAGGTGTAACTTTATTAATACCTAAAGTCTTCTACTTGTAAATATAATGACATAATTAACACTTCAAGGTAGCAAATAACATTTAAGTATATCATTTTAATGTTAATGGCAATCAAAAGGCATTAAGAGGACAAGGTGATCAGTATTTCATAGGATATGACATAATGTGAAATTTTAAGACATATAATTTAAAGTGCAGGTCAAGTAAAATAAAGTTCAGCCTTAAGGTTAACAAAACTAAAATAAATTCCAACAGCGCATGACTTGGAATGCTGTAGGATTGAGACCTATTGACCTTTTTAACAGACATGAGAGTTATTGCACCACAGTATGTAAAACTTAAGATTTTGAAATGTTTGCCTTGTCCTACTCTGAAGGGACATCATATTCTTTGTGTTAGCCAATATCACACATTAAGAAAAACGTTATCTCATCTTCATGGCCAAACCTTGTAATGTCTATAACAACAAAATGGAATGTGTTGATTCACCTATTTTTCTTTTAACCACAAAGGGCTTTTGGATGGGATTCTAAATAGGAAAAAATATATTTTGAGGAAAATTATTTAAAATCAAGAAAGTATTACATCTTGAGAAAAAGTTGAATGTAGATCTTGGCCTAAACAATGTACAAGTATGAAATAATTCACAACCACAATAACAACGAATGGATGGATAGAAATTCCAATAATTGTTTTAAAAAAGCTTACTGCGTGGCAGCCCCCAGGAATAACAGAACCACCTTGTGGTTGCCTTGCAGACCACACTGTTCTGCTCTGTATTGGGTTGTTGCTTAAAAACTTAAAAATACAAGTAACGCATACATACACATTCAGACAAACAAACACACATGGACACCAAGACATGTTACATTCTGTCTGCAACAGGACACACGGGACACTAACTCTTGGCAGGCACTGTTCACGGACAAAGACGGTCAGAGAGCTTTAGGTGGGCACATACTTTTGTTTGTCTCGTGAGTCCCTGCTTTTGGTGCGGTTTGTACGGTTGGTGGTTTGGATAGAGTGGACGGAGGAGCTCTTTTTGCTGGAGGAATGGGACGAATGTGAAGAGTGGGAGAGGCTGGTTCGAGACTGGCCAGCGTTGTGGTCAAACTGCATCAGGCAGAATATCAGGTCTGAGGGCACTAGCTCAAACGCATATGGTGGATTGGTTATGACATACCTAAAGGAGAGCGGGAACAGATGAGAGGTTAGCTCAAAATCTAGTGTAGGTAAAGCCTTCATTGTGGCTGTCGTGAGCATCTTAATGCAGGGACACATTAGGTCCATACTCACCGTTTGATACACTGGCTGTGATTATTTAGATGTGCGTCTCGTAACCGATAGATGCCAAAGCACAGCATGTTGTATGTTTTTAGGGCTTTACAAAACAGGTCACCATAGCAACCGCCATCCTGCAAGACAGTGACAGAAACAAAAACTTGTGTGGTACACCGTCTGCATTTTAACAAAAGCTACACTAATAATAATAACAATTATATTGACTTATTATTATTGCGTAACCTCTTGCATCAAAAAAAAACAGTCATGCACTGGTTTCCAGACAGTTATAAGGCATAAAAAAATGAAGTCTTGAATAACCTGCTTTAACTTGATAAAATACCACCAGGGAGAGTAACAATAGAGAGCAGAGAAACTGACTAGCGCTAGAGTTATGTCTTTCTATAATTTTAGCCTTAGTCTGCATTACAGCTATTACCTAACTCCTGCAAGAAGTCCTTACATTATAAAGTATTTAGCAACATCTATTTTGCTAAGCTTTTATGCATATGACATTTTTTTTTAATCACACTGTATAAATTTAAAATTGCTGTTTTTGTAAATGCAAATAAACTTATTTGAGAAAGATGGAACCTTGTTAAAACTCCAAATATCTATGTGACCGTTATCGTACATCTTTTTTTGGAGATACAATCCCTGCTACTTATCTCAACTCTGAATCTCTGTTAAGTCTGAATCCTCTCGCTAAAATCAGCTCCCACTACACAAGCACACAAAGACGTGCTTAGCCCTCGAGCGACAAGATCAGTCACACTCACCCCAAGGTCGGCGAAGGGCCCGTCGTACAAGGCCAGCTGTGCCACCCGACACCTGTCCCTGTTAGCCAGGGTCTGCGGCGTGCTGTAGCCGCCACGTAACGCATTCTCCTCCGCCAGCAGTCCCTCCAGCTCCGGTGTCGCTCCGCCTGTTACCAGCGTCCGGATCAAGGTGAGGATATTATCATTGAAGTATGTCTGAAAGAATGAAGGTAAGAGAAGGGGGGTAAATTCCTCAAGCGGACTCCACCAAAGTCCCGAACTGAACCGTCTCACTCACACCGCTCTGCACACTGAGTGATAAGACAGGAGAATCCCATTACGGCAAGTTATTCTCACTCACATCAAAGAGACACTTGGGAGTCCGTGAACACATCAATGCTGTCCAGGCACAAACAGACAAACCTGTTCTACAAGCTATAGGTTAAGCTTAAAGATGCACTAAGTGAAGCTATCTTTTAAATTACAAGCAGTTAAGGCGGATTTCTTTTAAAAAGGGCAAATGTCTGCTCTTTTTTCTTGGCACTGCAGTCTCTTGTCTCCCCCTGCTTGTACGGCACAGTGACATCTCCCTTGGCTGCTGACAGCGCTATTGACTAAAATGATTGATGAGGGCTGTCCATTAGGTAGCATTACCTTCGTCTAGACTGGAGCACACTTGAAGGCATCTTTGCTCTAGCCTCACTCAAACTGAAAGGTAGACAAGTGAAGCCATCATACCTAGTACAAGTTCCAGTCTTGTCATATTGTTTTAAAACGTGAGCTGCTTAAATTTTTTTTGGGGTGGGGGGGCAGAAGGGGTATTCTGTGATCTGTACTGATAGCAAAACACATGATTTCTGTGCATTTTTCAGATCAGGGACACACTATCTGCAATTTCGCAAAATCATCTATCATGAGCTAATATTGTCTTGACTAATTTGGTTTGTGACTTACAGCGCTCATTAAGGAATCCAGCACACTGACTGCGAAGGCTGTCCCACAGGCAAAAGGCTGAGTTAGGTATAACTCTGTGTCGGGGTCGTCATCATCGTCTTGGTCCAGGAACTGAACATTGGAGTCATTCACTGCGGGGGTAAACATGGAAGTTTCATTACATATTTTAAATTCTTCATAAACAACTTTCAGCAACAAACCAGATCTCATGGAATTATTTTGTGATATGAAAAAGCCATGTATCATGTGCTTGAGTATACTTCATTTACGGTACTTAGAGAGGACACAAAAGGTTGTGCACAACAGTCAGTAGCTGCAGATATGGACTGTATTAGAAATCGGTGTGCAAATTTCTTCATTACAAATTTTGATAAGATTGTAGGTTCTTTTAGGCAACTGAAATAAAACCATGTTTAGCCTTGTGGCCAACTTGCCTCTGCCACATTCCATATCCAGGTCATTCATGCACACTCATGACACCATGCATATTGTCAAAGCTACAGGCCTTGAGTCAAACTCTGCCTGAAGTCAATATCAGTATAATATGCCATTGTTTGTCTTGTAAATCCAAGACAGAACTTTCAATTACTTGTACTTGCATGTCAAAACAAATGAAAGTATCTCATTGCCTGAGAACCTTCTTTGAAGATGTATTTGAGCACACAAACACATGCAGTGGCTGGAAAAAAGGAATGATGTAAAATTTTGTTGAGAACTACTCCTTCTGCAAGGACAGAAATAAATGTCAGTCATATCGACAGAGCTGAGATGAAAGAAGGGCACGGGCCAGAGAATGTGATCCGACAGAAGATGCTATGAAAACAGCCACAAGGACTTCTGAGGGATCAAAGGCCTTGTAATTCTTAGAAAAATAAAAGGGAAAAATTTTGCTTGGAGATAAGGGGCCAAAACTAGACAGGCAATTTCAACCAGAACCAAGGGTAAAATGTGCTCAAAGTGATGCCATGGGAATGGACTGAGCCCCTTGTGCAGCGAGAGAAATCAAAAGAAAGCTGATATGAAGGCAGCAGCAGTTACAACACTGCAGTAAAGGACAGAGGCACTTCGTTCTTACCCAGCTCGGTTATTATTTGTATGCTGGTCCCACTGCTTTTATCCTGACTGAATGAAATCACAGGCAGTTTTTTGCCTGGCTTTGCTAATGGTGCTAGACAAGTGTTGAGGAAAAACAGTTACTGGAGCATGTCAACAAGGCATACACAAAAAAAACTCTTTTAGTAAGGTTAGTCAAGTGTTGACAGCCTCTAATTGCAGAAATTGTGTTTTCAGATCCGTTAACTACTTAACTGACAAAAAAACATACAACAGTAGAGCTAGCATATCAATCATTTGACACAAATACACAGCGGCACACATACCTAGTTCTGTTATGATGGGAATATTTGCTCCAGTTGTTACAGAAGTCTGCCTTACTAAGCCATGGACTGGGCTGTTTTCGGGTGAGGATCTATCCATCCCCGGCGGTGTGAAGCCTAAATGGACACACACAGAACACAAGGCGCATCTGTTAATGCAATATTCAATACTTAATCAGAGGCTAAAAACAGGCATATCAGCAGAACTAATACACTGGGGCTATGTTTTCCATTCCCGGCTACCACAGAAGCATAAAGTTGCTGAGTGCGATGTTGCCTTATTCCCCGACAAGGTCCAATATTAGTCTATATATAATAGATGTGACATACTGCTCATTTTGTTTCCCTTAGATTGTGTGTGCATGGATACGGAAACCTTCTACACACACAAATACACGCACGCACACTCACACACACACACACTCACAAGCACTCACAAAAGCATGTACAGTGTGGAGCCACAAAATAGAAAATAAGTGACGCAAGATTGAATTCAAATTGACTTGACATTCCTTGCTTTCCCCAGACTGACAAGTAAGCACATTAAATCAGTGATGCTGTATGTATTATACATAGGCCGTGTTCTGACATCCATCACTCACTGCTGACTAAGGCAAATGCGAGGTCGTATGTGTATTAGAGAAATAATGAAATTGGTAAGTTTGTTTTCTTCTCCCCAGGTCAAAAGGTTCCTAAAAGCATCCCTCTCGATGCCAATGCATGGCTATTATTGAAGGCCAACTCAAGTTAACTGAGTGCTTCAGTTGCTGTTTTGAAAGCTGTGACACAGTGACATGCATTATTCATAAATTATACACATTATATACCATGTATACACATGAACTGAGAAAGATAATAAAAGTGTAAGCCAGGTAAGGCTTGTGTGCCAACGCTGTGCTTGTTGCCACCAATTAGGTTTGTGAAGGAACCAGTTGTTACAGTAACCTGAGGAATAGTCAGTAGGGTTTACTGTCAAACGCAGTGACACCAGGTCAGCCAGGCAGCACCCGGTGAGGGATATTCTCTGTGCCAGGGCCCTGTCCCTTCCAGGCGGTGCAGTGAACTATGATAGGGCCCTCCTTTACCTTGGGAATTAGCCTGCAAGACCCCAATGCTGTCGTCAAACTGCATGGATTTGATGTTGAGTGACGCCAAGATGCATTCTTTGTCCTGCAGTGATGCATCGTCAATATTGTTCTGATTGGCTGACAGAATGACACACATGTCGCAGAGGTTGATGTTGACAGCCCTCAGATCTGCCCGACTCAACGGTGTGCCCTTTGAGAGGAAGTGAAGGAGAGAATTTGTTATCTCACCTATGGGATACAATAGGTGAAGGAAAATGCAAGAACTTTTATGTTGCAGTTCTCGTCCTTGAGCCTTATCTCAACCCTGTGTCCTACAAAAATTATTTTATACTTTAATATGACTATGAAAGTGACTTTTGTTCTGCTGAGGCTACTGTCTGAAAGGATTGTTCTTTAGGTAAGCTTTGCCTTTTTATATTTAAACAAAACCACCTCAACCTTTTCTGCCCCATAACTAATTGCTTAAATATCTATTCATGCTTAAGTTGCGGGGAGCCAATATTTTAAAAGAAAAACATACAATAAGTTACAATGGACATTTTATTGAACATTTTTAATTTTCGGTATTTTTTTAAACCTGTGATGGTAGATGAATATTTTCAAAGGGGCAATTTTGTTGTACTCACAGGTAAAATGGAGACCTTTGGAAAATTGTGAAGAGTCTCCCACTCCCGCTTTATATACTCAAGAGAGCCGACAAACACTATGTGCTTCAGCTCGTGGTAGTGAAAGTTACTCGCTCTCAGAGGCATGATAAAGTTCCTGAGACCGATCAGCGCCGATTTCACATCTCCAAATATGCACACGACCACATGACCACTCAGAACGGTCATGGCTGCCTCGCTCCGGGTCTGAGAGGGAAACAAAGAACAAGAGATTACATAAAAAAAAACATCTGACAGAAACGTGGGATAAACTGGCTTTTCAAGCAAATGTTAGAGCTTTTCTCTTCTTTCAGCTGCCCACTCACCCAGTAAAATATATCATGCCATTCACGACCGCATTAGACTATTAAAGTCATTTGTAAAATGGCATATGTATTAGTGCAAGAACTGTTCTATGTACAGGGCCCCCGTATAGCAAATGACACATCAAACACCTCATTACAGAGTGTTTAAGTGCCCTGTCAACCTCTGATGGTGCTTTGTGACATGACACATCTGTCACCGGGGAGGAGAGTGTCAGGGACAAATGACGTGTGCAGAGTAAAGGAGCCGAACCCACCAAGGTGACCCTTTCGATGTCTTTGGACGGGCACCAGTGAAACATCCCCGTGGAGTCGTATTTCTTTACGTTCTCGTCCATGCTCTCAATCTGGTCGTTCCCCGGGATGAGCAGCGGGTCATGTCTAATCAAACAAGAAAGATGGTAAGGGAGGGAAAGAATTAATACCACAAGACAATGAAACTGTGAATTAAATTAGTTCTTGGGAATTGACTATTAAAGCAACATTATTTAACATTATAAACCAGAGGATATAATTCCCAGGCAGATCTAAATAATAAAACTATTGACAGTTTTTAACAGGGAAGTGTTTAAAATAAAGGTGCTTTACATAGGTATATCAAGACTATACACATCTCAACAATCTAATACCAAGAGTAAAGTCAATTTAAAGTGCAAAAAAGACAATACAGTAAGAGATTTAAAAAAAACAAAAAAAAATTACTTTTATTGTCACAAGGTTCCTCATTAGATCATCAGAATACTTAAGGGATCTCCAAACAAATCTGTTTCACTCAAAGAAAAAGTAGCTTTCTTCCTTTTTCCCCTTTTTGCTTCTTCCTGTCAGAGGCCATCTGCAGAAATGCCAACTAAACTGCCATGTCATCAAGTAGAGTGACATCAGCGGCGGCAGCCAGGCGGAAGGAGATGGCAGCAACACACTGCACTGACTGGCATGAGCACGGAGATGCAATTACGCCCCCTTACTGCATACATCTTTTGACATAGTGCACTGCGTGGTAAGAGCTTTAACAGACCAGACTTTAAATATTTCAGCAATTTGCCCATCATATTTGCTTTTCAAAGTGACGGATATTAATGATTAATAAGAGCATCACAACGACATAAACTAATTTCACAGAGCACAGTGGTGAGCTTTAAAACTGACCACTATAGTGGTCTCCAGATATGAGTACCTGCCGGTACTACAAGTGCAAAGCTTGTTCTGGTTGGAGTGATATTATCTTTTGATGGAGTTCCACGAGATATATTAAAATACAAGATACTTTATGGAAAAATCCTTTAATCCAAAACAAAATACTAAATATGATAAAAGCATAAAAATTCCAATAATGTATAAAATGACTTCTAATATCTTCCTCCTAAGATAAATAAGTTACTATTCATGCTATTTCTGCACCATTTACTTGAAGTATTTAAATGTACCCAAGGTGATTTACTGGAAATCAATTTCCTGACAATTTTTATGTGATATTGATTAATTGTGAATGTATGCTAAACACACGGAATATTGTAATAACTATTAACAAAGCAATTTCTTTATTATTAGAACAATATAAGTCATAGTTTTAAATCACATCATCATATGATACGATACTACTGATATATTACCAAATTATTGTTTCCAATTCACTCATGCTGAATGTCTTTGGACTTTGCAGAAAAATCCCAGGGACCAAAGTAGACATAGAAACTAGATAAAGAAAAGCCCTAACCATGGATTGAATACCCTCTACAATAGAAACATTCCTATCTACAGTGTGCTGCCAAACACAATTTCCTTTGCACTAAATGGACTTTGTCAGATTCAGATCAGAGTTGAAGATGTTATCTTCTGAAAATCAGACAGAAGCCTTCTGTCTTTGTCCAAAAGCCTTTTAAATACTTAACGTCTTGTCCCCGTATGAGGAGCATCTCTTTAACCAATGTGAATACTTTAAAAGAATGCTACTTTAAGTAACATGTTAAGTATGCATGAAAGTGTCAGCTGAAACTATCATCCCTCAGGCTTTGAGAGACTGAAGCCAAAAAAGCCTGCCTTGGGCTTATATACCCCTAGGCAAGAACTGGATGTCCTTTCAAGAAGGAAAATGGTTGGAGAAGGAGAAGTCTTTTCTGCCACTTCCTGCCTTTTAGAATTGCGTCTGTCAAAGCAATTATAATTTGAAAGAATATAGTATATGCAACAATAAATTATGAGGGTGAAGTGTGTCAAATAAAACAAAACAAAATGTTAGACAAAAGTAACTTTAGTTGCTAGCATTATCGCTGAAAAAAGTCAGAGACCAATGCTTTGCATGTAGGGATTTATTTATTTATTTATTTATTGTTCTTTCGGACAATTCCACACAATACACAATTTTCTCTTGCAAATATTCATACATCATACTTTGTGTGTTGTCCGAAGGGAGACGGAAGAAGCCAAAGGCTTATCAGAAACTATAACTATTAATCAATTTGTTAACCTACAATTAATCCATTTATATCTTGATTAATATTTAATCTAAGAATGTTTTGAAGAGGTTTTTGATGTGACATTTTCAATTTGATTTTTTGTCGATCCAACAGTCCAATACCTAAACGTATTCGTTTTAGAATAATATATAACAGAATAAAGCAGCCAAATCATCACATTTCGAAAGCAGCAAATGTTCCATATTTCTGTCTGATGAATAATGTTGTTAATAAATCTCTTGCAAATCAACAAGTCGATAAATTCAGCACTGTTTATCCGTGAAAATCATCGTCCATAACTCTTGCTGTACTCTTCATCATCTGCTTCTGTTTGAGTCGGAAATGAAAGTTCTAATAAGAGTGAAAGCATTTAGTGGTTTTACACCTCCGCTAAATATTTAAATCAGAAGCCGAATGTTTCACCACTCACTCAGTGGAGCCACTGTCACTTCAGTTTGTCCTTGTGGAGATGACTGTTGAGGCAGAGCTCTGCCAGGATAGCTATCACTCACTGTCAGCTATGAAGGCCTGTCACTATCCTGCACTGCCAATTGCCAGCGATTCTGTAGCAGACATGACATGTATGTCACGGCGCGGTTCAAAGTGACCCGACGCGTTGTGACGTCCTACAATTAGATATGTCTTATGACCCATCAAGGATCCTTTGGAAATGGTGTTAATTTCAACGTCATTGCTAAGTTCTAGACAGGATGCATAAGTTTGCCGTTACATCTAGAAACAGGAGACAGTTCTTCCACAGATGATTGCTTTCTTCTTTTGGGCCTTTCATTAAGTGCAGGTCCTGCAATTATTTTTAACCACCATACTTCTTCTTACTTCTAATTTCTTCCGCCACATTTTCTAGCCATATCGCTCTCATATCTCCTCCCACACGTTACACTAAGAAATGTCATACCCACAGGGTATGCTATTATTAACTTTTTTGAATTTCCACAAGGTGGCTCTGTTATTAAACCCAGACTGAAAAGTTTGAGAGGCCACGCCCCTCACACCGTAACTCAGATTGACTTGAAATTCCTCACAAAAAGGTACACTTGAAGGTGCTCGACAAAAAACCCTCCGGGACCATATAATCAGCCTGGAAATATTTTCCGTTAATTAGCATAAACTGAAACACAGGTATTTAACCACAGCTCTCTCAAATTGTACTGTATCGACACAAAATTTCTCACAAAGCCTCGGGGGAATAAGATACACATGCCCCTTAAACATAACTAGTTGTTTACTCAGAGGCGGGGCTTAGTAGCTAATTGACCATTGGTCTTATCATCATAAAACTTGCTGGATATGTGCAGAAGACGTGTGGTAGAATGTCCGCCAAGGCTTTTCGAGCTAAACCCATAGGGGGCACCACAAATGCAAAAAACATAGCTCAAAAATGCAATGTTGCCGATGCGGGGCTGGCCGTTGGCGCCAGAGGGCCTGCACTTTTAAAATCTTTGTGGGATTTTCTAGGTTCATTATACAGTGCAGAGGCGTTTGGCATATATCTAATTTTTGTAAGCCCATTTCCAAACATTCAAAATGATCAGCAGCATAATTCAACACTTATGATGACACGTTTGGCGAGACTTCACACGTCACAACCCCAAAAGATAAAGCAAGGTGTCTTCTAGAGAAACGCAATGACAGCTGAGAGAGACATAAAGTAGAAGCTAAACATGCATATGAAAATGTTTCTTTTTCGGCATCACTGCACTAGCTTACTCACACTAGGCTGAAGCAGTAAAGACAGGCAAAGTCTTTTAAAATCCTCCCCATCATGCAAACTGACAAAGGCTTGCTCTTCAAAACCCACAGCCAATCTGTTGATCATTACTTATTTACAGAGGCCTTGAGGCCGCAGGTCCTGTAAAAACACATTTGATATAGTATACACCAAGATGTTTTTTTTCTCCGCTTGTTGCAATGAAGTATCCCTTAGGCTACCACAGCGAATCCCTCTTCAGCTTGTAGGCAGCAGAGAAGCTAGATGAAACAACACATCCACCTGTATTGCAGAGTGCATTAGCATGACAAGTAGATGGATTGGTTAGGTGGGCAGATATTTAGCTGATGGCTATAGCATTGAAAAAAGCCTGGTTTTGTGCTCCGGGTTCTGGAGATCCCCCGGAGCATTTCAACTTTGACACCACTTTGAACCAAATCAAACAATAAAACAAGGGCAAACGCCCACCTGAAAAAACAGGCCACAGATCAAAGGAAAACACTAAATTATGTACATAAACAGTCCTTTTAGATCTAATACCGAGGCATCCATAGTACTACAAGGCTGATCTCTATTGTATCACATTGTATTAAACAATACAGAAATTTGTGAATTTAAGTTCTAAATGTCAAATGAATACTGTAGCAGCCATATTAGTAATGGGAACATAAAGTCCTCTGTCAGTTTTAATTCAATTTCATCATGTACATTTCCACTTTGTATACGTCAGCCTGCAAGACTTCCCTGTTGCCTTGCTTCCTTACAACATGGCACTTAATGACAATGACTGTTACTATTATCATCCTCGTAATGGCCTGTTGTTGAATAACAGTGTTATCGCCAGTCAAGATCAATGAGAGCTGATTTAATTTCACGAGACAAGATAAAAGCAAGGTAGCATTTGAATTCGCCTTTCATTGTGGTGATACATATCATCTGTGGCCTTACGTGCTGAAAACTGCTCAGAGGGCTCCCACAATAGATGAATAGCCTTGGGCTATCTATCCTTTAAAGCCTCTCTGACTGGCTGCTGCTGTCATTAGTGCCAGGCTTGTTTAAGCAGTGTAGTATGTGTGTGTCACTTGAAACCTCTTGGCATAAAGCCTTCTCTTACAGGAGAATGCTAGAAATTGTAGATGTTTTCCATAAATGATACTGTTAAGCCCTACCACTACTGGATTTTTGAGATTGATGATACCCATAAAGGTATTTGAGTGTTTCAAAAATAACATGGGAACAGGTATTTGTTTTAATATATGCACACAAGAACTGGTTTGATATAGATCCTAGATGTAGACCAGCACTATTGTTGTAGAAAAAATAGATCAAATGGCTGTCTAATGTGAGAGGGATGAACCCACAAGAGAATTCTCCACTCAGTCTGTAATTCCCCTATAATGCTTGAATGTTCTTATAGCATCTTTCAGTTTATTGTTTTGGTTTAACAGCATGCATATTGTCAGCAAGAGACTGTCTGATAATTTGACTGAATGCAACCTGTGCACTACAATAAATCAGACAGGCAAAGTAAGCAAGTGGGTGGTAAACATATCAGTGATTCTTGAGAAGCAGGACAAAAGACCGTCTTTCAATATTAACTGCTGTTATGTTTAAAAGTAAAAATATTTAAAACATTTAATTGTATCATTATTATGTCAAATATATGACACTTGTTATCTTCTCATGACCTCCAAAACAGTGTGTTCACAGAGATGGGTTCAATCATTCATATGCAATAAAACCTACACTCAACAAAAATATAAACGCACCACTTTTGTTTTTGCTCCCATTTTTCATGAGATGGACTTAAAGATCTAAAATGAATTCCAGATATACAATATTACCATTTCTCTCGAACATTGTTCACAAATCTGTCTATATGTGTGATAGTGAGCACTTCTGCTTTGATGAGATAATCCATCCCACCTCACATGTGTGCCACATCAAGATGCTGATCTGACATCATGATTAGTGCACAGGTGTGCCTTAGACTGTCCACAATAAAAGGCCACCCTGAAATGTGCAGTTTTGTCTCACAGCAACATGCCACAGATGCCACAAGCATTGAGGGAGCGTGCAATTGGCATGCTGACAGCAGGAATGTCAACCAGATCTGTTGCTTGTGCATTGAATGTTCATTTCTCCACCATAAGCCGTCTCCAAAGGTGTTTCAGAGAATATGGCAGTACATCCAACCGGCCTCACAACCGCAGACCACGTGTAACCACACCAGCCCAGGACCTCCACATCCAGCAGGTTCACCTCCAAGATCGTCTGAGACTAGCCACTGAGACAGCTGCTGAAACAATTGGTTTGCATAACCAAACAATTTCTGCACAAACTGTCAGAAACCGTCTCAGGGAAGCTCAACTGCATGCTCGTCGTCCTCATCGAGGTCTTGACCTGACTCCAGCTCGTCGCCGTAACTTACTTGAGTGGGCAAATGCTCACATTCGATGGCGTCTGGCACGTTGGAGAGGTGTTCTCTTCACGGATGAATCTCGGTTTACATTGTTCAGGGCAGATGGCAGACAGCGTGTGTGGCGTCGTGTGGGTGAGCGCTTTGCTGATGTCAATGTTGTGGATCGAGTGGCCCATGGTGGTGGTGGGGTTATGGTATGGGCAGGCATCTGTTATGGACGAAGAACACAGGTGCATTTTATTGATGGCATTTTGAATGCACAGAGATACCGTGATGAGATCCTGAGGCCCATTGTTGTGCCATACATCCATGAACATCACCTCACGTTTCAGCAAGATAATGCACGGCCCCATGTTGCAAGGATCTGTACACAATTCTTGGAAGCTGAAAATGTCCCAGTTCTTGCATGGCCAGCATACTCACCGGACATGTCACCCATTGAGCATGTTTGGGATGTGTTGACCGGCGTATACGACAGCGTGCACCACTTCCCACTAATATCCAACAACTTCGCACAGCCATTGAAGAGGAGTGGACCAACATTCCACAGGCCACAATTGACAATCTGATAAACTCTATGCGAAGAAGATGTGTTGCACTGCATGAGGCAAATGGTGGTCACACCAGATACTGACTGGTTCTGAGTCCCCAGACCCCCAATAAAGCAAAAAAATGCACATTTCAGAGTGGCCTTTTATTGTGGACAGTCTAAGGCACACCTGTGCACTAATCATGATGTCAGATCAGCATCTTGATGTGGCACACCTGTGAGGTGGGATGGATTATCTCAGCAAAGCAAAAGTGCTCACTATCACACATTTAGACAGATTTGTGAACAATGTTTGAGATAAATGGTAATATTGTGTATCTGGAATTAATTTTAGATCTTTAAGTCCATCTCATGAAAAATGGGAGCAAAAACAAAAGTGTTGCGTTTATATTTTTGTTGAGTGTATTTAAAATGAACTTTAATGATTACAAATAGCCTTTTTCATCAAAAGCAACACTAAATAATCTCTCATATCAATAAAAACTGTTTTTCTACAACACATCCATGTTTTATAAGGTGTCTAAGTGGTGGGACACTTTTTGTAACCAATATCAGACAATCCATTAAAATGTAATAAAATCAGGCAAAATAAGGGGCAGCTGTCACTATGAAAGACCTCTTCTGTCACATTCTACCTCGGCAGAGTACATTAGAGTCAGACAGGCTCTGATAGGTGTTGTAGTTTAAGAATATTTTACATTCCAAATCTTGAAAGTCCTGTGTCACAACCATGACATGTCAACACTGACTTACAATTTCTGAAGAGTTTATTTGAAATGTTTCGATCATTTTATTTGCCTGAAGCAGTACATACTAGCACCTATCATCAAAAGAAAAAATAAATAGCTACTAGATAAACTCAATTTGTTTTGTTTAAAAACGTTAAATATGTCAACACCGTCAGAGGTCAACTTCATCAGATTTCCTGACTGACGGTGTTGACAGGCCAACGTCGGAGTCACATTCAATGTGAAGGCATCATATTTGGGTGGTTTTCAAGTTATTATAATTATATTGAATATAGAAATAGGGTTGAGTTTTTCTAATACTGTATTTATGGAAACTCTCACAATCTTCTTTTGTCATGGATGATTCTTAAAAAGTAGGGGAGAACGGGGTAATTTGTCACATGGGTTGGATGTCACATTCGTTATATCTCGCCACCAGAGCGCGCTAGCTCTGAAATGTTGATATAAAAAAGGTCCAGAATTGGGATCAGAGGTCACATACATAGACTTCCTTGGAGTTAGACTGCTGCATTTCAGGTGAGAGGATGTTTTGTGTTTTTCATGTCAAATTCAAAATATTTTGCTCCTCAGTATTTTTCTTCTAGGCTTTTACACAATGGGTTTATAACAAAACACTTGTTACCCTCAGAAAGTGTGAAGGGTAAACTATAGTTTAGATTGTGGTTAGCAAGCTAATTAGTTGTCAGATGGTTGTTGGCCTTGATGCTAGCAAGAAATTCAAGTTGGGGTTGGTCGTCAAATTTTTTGGGGGGTTGGTTGTCGCATGTTATCTCAAGGCTGCAGCCAGAAAAGGAACCCAATAACGAAAGAAATTGTTAAGCTGTATCCTCACTGACACCCCAGAGAAGGAAAGAATAGAGCAGGAAAAGGCAGCTAGCAAGCAAAAGAAAAAAGGGCAACAAAATCAAAACAACCCAGTGCATCCCAAACTAGACCAGCTGCCAAGGCTACAGAACGTTATGTAGGCCTATTTGTCAACTTGACAATGCAATTAAACATTCAAATTTGGTTCTGCCTCCTTGCCTTCTTTTTAAGATTTTTCCCATTAAGATAACATTGTGACAAACAACCCCATAGTGTGTGACAACCGACCCCTTGATGGGGTTGGTTGTCACAATGTGTCAGAGTGTCTTTGATGGTAAATTACTTCTTCATTACAATAAGTTGGAAAAAAAGAGAGACACACATTTCTAGCCAACACCTTAAGCTTCAATGTAATGTAGGAATGGCTATTGACAGATGTTTTGGTGATGAGCAATTCTCACTAGAGTAAAAAGTGTGCCTACTTACCCCGTTCTCCCCTACAGGATGATATACAAAATGAGGCGATTTGGTGTGAGTCTGTTAGAGCAAGTCTGATTGAAAGACTGTAATGTGAATCTTGAATTAGCACTCAACCAATAACATGCTGTTATAAAATCACTGTTATTGATTATTGATGGATAAAATGACTACATCTGGGTTTTTGATATGTTACATCTGGGTTTTTCAGATATGTCAAATCCATAAGATATACTTGTCAACTTCGTCAGATATACTTTTCAACTCTGTCAGATATGTGTCAACTCCGTCAGATTTATAACATTTTGATAATATTACATGATATTTCATAGTTGTTGAGGAATGGTTGGTGTAGAAGCCAAATGTTATCTACAAGTGTCCGTCTGTTATGCACTGTGTGGCCATTAGGTGGCAGTCTAATCTTGCCCTACAAAGGCATGACAGGAACTGATGATTGACAGTTGTTTGACCTGGAAGGGCAAACGGTTTTTGACCGCTATTGTTTTGCATCGCTATGAAGCTGCACTTTGAATGTAAATATTGCACGGTGGAATAAACTTATTGTATGCTACACAAGAAGAAGTTCGGATGATATTATTTACAACTCAAGAAAGCAAATAGTGAAGAGAAAACAAGCGCGTCAGCCAGGTGATCTGGGTCGAACCATCTCAGTAGCTTGAAGCATCAGCTTAGCTGCTTTAATATTAGTCAAAAACCAGCATTTTGGAATCCGTAAAGGAACTGTTGGCACGTTTGGAACACGGAGGAGAAGCGGGAGGCCGGGAGCTGTGTGTGGAGATTTCGGGAGCAGTTTGCAGACGTCCGTGGATTAGAGACGCAGGAGTCGGAGCTAATGCTGCTAACAGCTCATTGGAGCATCGGACCACCGGAGCATCGCACGGCGCCCACCGCACGGAGGTATTTGTAGCGCTACACTCTTTATGGCCATTATTTTTGTGTGCACACATTAGAGACAAAAATCCAATGCATTGGTTTCTGAGGCTGGGGGACAATTGACTTTGCTCTGACTACTGGTTGCGTGCAGCAAACTTTGTACTGACAATTGACATCATGGAGAAACGTGATGAGGTATTGGACACTCACGTTACCGAGACTGTTAGACGCGAAGGTGTGACTAGTGACGCTCAAGCGCAAGATGTTAAACGTGTGGTTAAGCTTACTGCTAAAGCACTAGTTGGGAAATTGGACAGGTTACAAAGTGACAGGAAAGCTAAGCTAAACAAGGCAACTAACATCAGAAAATCAATGCAAAGTTTAATGTCAATTGGTGAAAACGTACAGGTACAGAGTGCTCTGGAAAAATTGCTAACACTGTATGATGAAGCAAAATGCATGCATGAATCGTTGTTGTGTATATTGCCCCCTGAGGAACAGGAAAAACATAATACATGGTTTAATGCAAAAATGATTTCCAACAATGAGTGTTTTTCTGTTGCTAAATTGTGGCTTTCTTCATACAATGACGGTGCTGTTGAATTGAATGAAAAGGGTAAAGGGGAGGATGAAATAAATCCCCAGGACAGCATTTCCAACATTGCTAGTAGAGACTCAAGCCACAGGAGTGTTAAAAGTGGTAGATCAAGCACAACATCCTCTGCCCAGATAAAGGCTGCTGCAGAACGAGCTTCACTTGTTGCTCGTGCAGCAGCTTTAAAGGAAAGTCATGCTTTGGAGGAGAAAGCACAACAACTTAAAAGGAAAAGAGAGAAGCTTGCTATAGAAACTGAAATAGCTGCATCCACTGCAAAATTGGCAGTACTTCAGGCCTCTTATCAGAGAAGTGTTTCTCAAGCAGCCTCAAATGGCATGAATTCCTATTTTGGAAAGGAAAGCAAGAAAGGCGAGGACGTCAAAGGCTTGAATCCTATGGCTAAGGAATACAGACCTGGATCATTGAACTCAAATAAACAACATCAGGAAAACAATTTTGTGGAAACACTGCAGGGTTATCAGCACCAACCAACCATTGATCAGTCAAATGATGAGGAAATACTATCTGCATCTCATCAAATCATTCAAACTCCACCCGGAGACATCTTTACCATCATGAGCAGGCAAAATGAAATAACAGCCACTCTGGTGCAGCAGCAGCAATTAATCTCTCTTCCACCACGAGATATTCCAACTTTTGAAGGAGATCCTCTACAATATATCACGTTGATAAAGGCATTTGAACAAGGAGTGGAAAAAAAGGCAGACAAAGCAGATTGTTTGGACTATTTGGAGCAGTTTACTAGAGGTCAGCCACAAGAACTGGTGTGGAGCTGTCAGCACATGGCTCCTGAGCATGGCTACAAAGTGGCAAGGGACCTTTTAGACAAACACTTTGGGAATCAGTACAAAATAGCAACTGCTTATATGGAAAAGGCATTCGCTTGGCAACCAGTTAAATCTGAGGACGTGACAGCACTCCAAGCCTACTCCTTATTCTTACGTGGCTGCTGCAACATCATGGAAGAGCTTGAGTACATGCAGGAACTGGATATGCCAGTACACATGAGAGCCATCATTTCAAAGTTACCATTCAAAATGAGGGAGTAATGGAGGACAATAGCACATGACATCATGGAAAAAACAAAGCAAAGAGCTCACTTTGCTGATATGGTCGTATAAATTGAGCGCCGTGTCAGCATTCTGTCTGATCCCCTGTTTGGTGACATACTGGAGCCAGTAACTAATGTTTCTGGAATAAAGTCTCTCCCCAGGTTTAAATTGCCACCTGGAAACAGTATAAAGGGAAATATTGTGGCTACCACAGTAACATCGATGGACGTATCTGGCGGAGTTATGGAGCCAACATCAGACCCTGAGAAAGTAGTGAAAGCTGGATGCCTTTGCTGTGACTGCAATCACTCATTTGAGGATTGTGAACTATTCAATGGGAAGAAGCACAATGAAAAAATTCAAATACTGAAAGACAATGGAGTTTGCTTCGCATGCTTGTGGGTTGGTCACATAAGCCGAGATTGCGAAAGGCGCTTAACATGTAAAGTTTGTGGTAAAACCCACCCCACTGTGCTCCACATTAAGAGACAAACAACTCTGAGAATGGTAACTGATAAATCTAGCAACCAACCAGCTTCCCTCAAAACATGCGGGCATACAGGGGCCGGTAAGGATCGGTGTGTTTTGTCCATACTCCCTGTGCAAGTGAAGGCTGCAAAGGGAAATCGTACCATAAAAACATATGCCTTTTTGGATCCTGGCAGTTCAGCCACTTTCTGCTCTGAGAATTTAATGCAGAAGCTAAACATCACAGGCAAAAGAATCAACTTCCAGCTGAGCACAATGGGGCAAGTAGCAGTTGTTCCAGCCTACTCATTGAGTGGCTTGGAGATAGCTGAGTTGAATGGCACTCATTTTCATGCTCTCCCAGAGGTTCTTACACAGAAAAGGATGCCAGTGACTCCTGATAGTATGGTGACACCTGAAGAGTTGACAAAATGGCCATATTTGTCAAAGGTGCACATCCCACCTATACACGCAGATGTCGACCTGTTGATCGGAACTAATGCCCCCAAGATATTGGAGCCTTGGGAGGTCATTAACAGCTGTGGGAGTGGCCCATTTGCAATAAAAACTGTGCTAGGATGGGCTGTTAACGGTCCACTGAATGAAGAGAGTGATGCTTTGGAGGAGGACCTGCCTGCGGCTACGGTAAACAGGATTGCTGTGTGCAAACTCGAAGAAATGCTGATTAATCAGTACAATCTGGAATTTAATGAAAGGTCGGTGAAGGAGAATGAAATATCCAGACAAGACCTCAAGTTTCTGGAGATTATGGAGAATTCAGCAGTACTTAAGGAGGGAAGGTATTGTTTGAAATTGCCATTCAAGAAAAAGGAGGTTTATCTGCCTAATAACTTCACAGTGGCAAAGCAAAGGATCCAAGGTCTAAAGAAAAGGTTCCTCCGCAACAAAGTATTTCACCAGGAGTACACAGAGTACATGAACAAACTCATAAGTAAGAACTATGCAGAGCGGGTCTCTCAACAACAGTGGTGTGAGAATGGGAAGGTGTGGTACATTCCTCACCATGGTGTACACCATCTAAAGAAAGGGTCCCTTCGTGTGGTGTTCGACTGTGGAGCAACGTATCAAGGGACATCATTGAACAGCGAACTACTGCAGGGTCCTAACCTCACCAGCTCGCTTCTTGGGGTTCTTGCTCGCTTTAGACAGGAATCAGTGGCATTCATGGGTGACATCCAAGCAATGTTCCACCAGGTGAAGGTGGAGGAGGAAGAAAGGGATTTTCTTCGCTTTCTCTGGTGGCCAGAAGGAGGTGTCACTAAAGACCTTGAGGAATACCGGATGACTGTACATCTGTTTGGCGCTGTGTCATCTCCCAGCTGTGCAAGTTATGCATTGAGAAAAACTGCTGACGATAACCAGTCTGAGTTTTCATCTGAAGTACTTCAATGTGTCAAAGAGAATTTCTATGTTGATGACTGTTTGAAGAGTTTAGCCACTGAAGGAGAAGCTATCCAGATGATAAAAGATCTCAACGTTCTTTGTCGTAAAGGGAATTTTATCTTGGAGAAATGGATCAGTAACAGTCGTGTGGTTTTGCAAACCATCCCAGAAGATCAAAGGGCTAAGGACCTAAAAGATTTGGATCTTGACCGAGACAATCTTCCACTGGAAAGAGCTTTGGGTTTACAGTGGTGTGTGGAGACGGACTCTTTCAGATTCAGGATGGAGCTCAAACAACAGCCTAACACCAGACGTGGTATGTTGTCTATAACCACTTCAGTGTACGATCCACTAGGTTTCCTGCCACCAGTCACTTTACTTGCCAAAATGATGCAGCAGGAGCTCTGCCAAAGAAGGTGTGGCTGGGATGATGCTTTACCACACGACATTTTGCATCAATGGAAAGGGTGGTTGGAGGATTTGGAGCTGCTGGCTACATTCAATGTGGACAGGTGTGTCAAGCCAGAGGACTTTGGAGAGGTCAAACAGGCACAACTACATCACTTTGCTGATGCCAATGAAGGTGGCTATGGGCCTGTAACATTCATCAGAATATTAAACCAGGAAAACCACATTCAGGTCATGTTTTTGCTTGGTAAAGCCAGAGTGACACCACTGAAGGCTGTAACTATTCCCCGCCTTGAGCTGACAGCGGCAGCTCTTGCGGTCAGGGTGGACTCATTGCTAAAGGAGGAGTTGAACTTCCAGTTGGAAGACTCGATGTACTGGACTGACAGCACTGCAGTGTTGAAGTACCTCAAGATAGGCGTTTTCACACGTTTGTGGCCAACAAAATCTCAACCATCAGAGAAACATCTGAACCCTCACAGTGGAGACACGTCTCTTCCAAAGACAATCCAGCTGATGATGCGTCAAGGGGATTAAAAGTTGCTGACTTCCTGAGGAGCAGCAGATGGATTGAAGGTCCCATGTTTCTTTGGCAACAGGAGGAGGAGTGGCCTAAATCTGTGGTGGAACTCTCGGTGGACTGTAATGATCAGGAGGTCAAAAGGGAGGCAACAGTAAATGTTGTGTGTGATGTTTATAGTCCTACAGACCAGCTCATTAATTACTTTTCTGACTGGAGGAAGCTTAAAACATCAGTTGCCTGGTTCCTCAGGCTCAAGGCTGTGCTGCTTGAGCGCAGTCAGGGTCAGGGACAAGGAACGCCAAGGAAAAGGGTCACAGTAACATCAACAAGCTGCACTTTGACATTGGATGATCTACTGGGAGCAGAGGTTGCCATAGTTCGCTATTGCCAGCAACAGAGATTCACTGAGGAGATTTCTGACATGTCATCTGCAAAGGCCATAGTGAGTAGACAGAGTCCAATATACAAACTTGATCCCATTCTGGAGGACGGACTCTTGAGAGTTGGTGGAAGATTGAGCAAAGGAGCAATGCCAGAGGAAACCAAACATCCACTTATTCTAGCCAAGGATCAGCACGCTTCCATGCTTATTCTCAGGCATGTACACCAAAGTATTGGTCATGGTGGAAGGAGTCACACACTATCTAACGTGAGGAAAAGGTTTTGGATTACTAAAGCCAATTCAGTCATTAGGAAGATCATTCTGGAATGCATCTTTTGTAGACGCTACAATGGTAGAGCAGTTGAACAAAAGATGGCGGATCTTCCAAAAGAGAGAATCCTTCCTGATCTACCACCATTTACCAATGCAGGAGTAGATTACTTTGGACCAGTTGTAGTTAAGAGGGGAAGATCTACCTGTAAGAGATATGGAGTTATATTCACCTGTATGGCAAGTAGGGCAGTTCATCTGGAGGTAGCAGTGTCACTGGAAACAAACGCATGTATAAATGCTTTGCGACGCTTCATCAGCAGAAGAGGACAGGTGACACACCTAAGGTCAGATAATGGTACTAACTTCATTGGGGCAGAGAGAGAACTGAGGGAGGCTCTTGCTGCATTGAATCAGGAGAGGATTCACGGAGCTCTGTCACAGGTCGGAATTCATTGGAGTTTTAATCCACCAGCAGGTTCCCACCATGGTGGCGTGTATGATCCGCCTGGTGAGAAGAGTTCTCAGTGCTGTTCTACGTCAACAGATACTGGACGATGATGGATTCCACACAGTGCTTTGTGAAGTGGAGGCCATCTTGAACGACCGGTCAATTACAAAGCTCTCTGATGACCCCAATGACTTGGAGCCCCTCACGCCCAACCATCTACTCCTCTTGAAAGGTAAACCAGCCTTACCACCTGGAGTGTTCGAGTCCCATGACCAGTACACAAGAAGACGATGGAGACAAGTGCAGTCCCTCTCGGATCTTTTCTGGAAGAGATGGATACGGGAGTACTTGCCCTTACTTCAAGAGAGGCAAAAGTGGCACCAGAAGAAGAGGAGTTTAACAGCTGGAGACATTGTGGTGATTATGGACTCCTCAGCTCCTCGTAGTTCCTGGCCACTTGGCAAGATACTAGAGGTTTTTCCAGATAAACAAGGGCTTGTACGTTCTGTGAAACTGCAGACCAAGTCCAATGTCATTGTAAGACCAGTGACAAAACTGTGTCTGGTACATGAAATGTAGGAATGTGTTTTTTGCTGAAAGGTAACATTTGCTTCTTCTTTTTTTGATTGTTTGAATTGTTATGTCAGCTGCCACTAACAATTAGGGGGCGGTGTGTAGAAGCCAAATGTTATCTACAAGTGTCCGTCTGTTATGCACTGTGTGGCCATTAGGTGGCAGTCTAATCTTGCCCTACAAAGGCATGACAGGAACTGATGATTGACAGGTGTTTGACCTGGAAGGGCAAACGGTTTTTGACCGCTATTGTTTTGCATCGCTATGAAGCTGCACTTTGAATGTAAATATTGCACGGTGGAATAAACTTATTGTATGCTACACAAGAAGAAGTTCAGATGATATTATTTACAACTCAAGAAAGCAAATAGTGAAGAGAAAACAAGCGCGTCAGCCAGGTGATCTGGGTCGAACCATCTCAGTAGCTTGAAGCATCAGCTTAGCTGCTTTAATAGTTGGTCATATGTGAAAATCTAACCAGTAACCTAACATGAGAATGTGTTTTAAAATTTGAAACACATCTTGATTGCTGTTAATTTTAAAGTAAAACTTATATTACACAGTTCACCTGAAGAACATAGAGGAAAATCGATATTAAAATATTTTTGTGGCCTCTGCCAGTCTTGGTGAATATTTGTGATCACTATCTCATGGGTCTAGCATAAATTGAGGGAAAATGAATTTGTGTTTTTGGTGTCTGACTGTGTTGACACAAAATAAGGAATGGCAAGGTAAAAAGCCAATTTTGATAAAAAGGACAAAAGTTGGGAGGTTGTGTCAAAGCTTAGCTCAGTAGCTTAGTATATGTTAGATACAAACATGTAATTTAATTTGCCTAAACATAGAGTTTGTATTTTTTCAACATTGCACCCTGTTTTGTCCCACTTCTCAAGAATCACTGATACACCCCTCATCACCAATGAAAACCTGGTTCCAGTTCCAGACAGGTTCTAGTGCCAGTTTGCGGTTGGTTCAATTTGTGAACCTATTAAAAACCAGATTGCTTTTCCACTGGCAAGAGAACAACGTCATTACTTCACCGCTCTCCTGGCTAACACTCACGCTAACTTTAAGCACAACAGCAACAACAACAACAACAACCACCGTGAATACATCTTATTATTACGTAAGTGTTGCTCCTGGCAATTTTAAGAGACTACCTAATAAACTCAGTGCCGCTTTTAGCAGCTTAAGAGCCAGATATTTCCTTCCAGAGCTGGTGGACACCAAAAACCGAGTTTCAAGTGAATATTGGATTAACAGGTTTCCGTTTGGTTAAAGTTTAGGAATAAACCTGTTACTGCTCTCTGGAGATTAAAGCTGGGGTATATGATTTGGGGAGAAAATAGCAGTTGGGATAGAGATTCGAGTCCAAATACCTCATCCCCTACACTTGTTCTCTTTGGTTGTTCACTTTGCTCCCCTATGGTCCCTCCCTGAACAAAGTCGTCCCAAAGTGAATGGACAGTCCCAACAGCCAATAAGAACGGAGAACCGGAGCCTCGCTATGATTAGTCAAAGTGTGCCGCTCATGATCACTTTGACCAATCAGAAATCATATACCCTAGCTTTAAAGCAGCTACGAGTAACATTTAAATATCTTTTAAACAGCCTCATGTTTCCTCTCATAATCATAAATTACCTTTAACAGCATGCGAAACCATCAGTGCAAAGAAAGACGTTTTTATATAGTTTTTATTACTGCTTTTGGTCTGGTCGCACACCCAGTCCGATTTTCGGTTCGCTTGTGCAGGCTTTATGTTCACATATCGGTATTGGTTGCAGATTTCAGTGTGGCGCAGCAACGCGATTTGAGAAGCCTATCCCTCCAGGTGAGGGAAGGGGAGCGGGAGCCTTGTTTGAGACAGTTATTTTTCGTCATAATGACTGATAACGGGGCTGAACCATCAAAGAAAAAAAAGTAAATGCAATGAAGAAAAGCTAAAAGGGAGAGTGGTAGACAGGCGGAGGGCGTTGCCAAGCAACGTATACACAATTTCACAGGAGCGAACTAGACTGCAGTGTTTACTCCTAAATGAATGAGCGGTAGCCTACTAAAACAAAGTTTACTTTGCCTCACCATCATCAGATGACCAGTATTCATCGGAAATAGTCATTATTTACAAAAACATAACACATTACCTCATCGTGATCCATACTAACTGCCGTCTCTCGTTCATTCGCTTTCTGTGAGGACACGTAATCATTCAGCTCCGTGAGAGAGAGTAGTTAGGTGACACTGCTGCATCAACTCATTGCAATCAGGTGTGTGTAGCACTTACTGGCATTAGTTGATGCTGTGTCACTAACCACTCTCACGGAGCCGAAAAGAGTCCAGTGCCCTCACACTTTCAACACACGGACATGCACTATATTGCTTCCTGATAATTTGAATCTCGCACGCCCAGCACGAGCTAGAAAACAGCTTCACGACAGCTGGCAACGTAAAAATACTACCGCTTTTGTCCAAAGGGGCCGCCAATGGACATAGTTACTCGTAGTGGCTATAAATATTAAGAAAAAAAATATGTGTAGTAAGTAACTCAACACAGTAAGATAGATCACAAATGTCATCATTGCTGTCCTACCTCATTATCTTGGGTGAGGAGTTTGGAGAATTTCTCATGCCACCGTTACGTTGCTTTTTTTTTAGCGATAACGCCGACTGTTGGTCCTCTTCAACTGCAACAAAAAGGCAACGGTGTAAGGGAGCAGATCATCAGAATATTCGCCAAAAAAAATAAAAAATAAAAAAAAAAACATTCTGAGACAGCAAAAGAACAACACAGCACAATTGGAGGTCAGTGAATTCAAAGAGACAGAGAGAATGGGTGAACAAGATGGAGTGGACAGGACACTTTGACTGGAGTGCAAATGGAACACAGTCCAATGTTTGCGTGATAACAACGGGATACATTAGCACATCATTCGCATGATTGTGTATGAAGATGCAAACATGCAATAGTAGTGCCATCATCAACCATCATGCAAATCGCTCACATCTACTCACCACGCTCTAATACAGACAATTATTGTAGTCCACAGATAATTATACACATACATCAAAGGGTTTTAGGATACCGCTAGGCCTATATTTTTTTTCATCCATTGTTAGTACAAGTTCCTTCAGACCTACACTATGATAGCTTCTAGTTCAGCTATGCTTATCACTCACATTCTCGTTTAATTAAGGTAATAACCTATACACATCAAGCATCCAACATTGTAAATAAGGCTACTTTTGTGCCAATACAGCATTCAGTCTGGATTGCTGGTCTTTCTTCATCTTGGGAGTGACGCCCTTGGCTTATATAATTAGCTTGGTCCTTGTGCCAGAGTGATTTATGTACAGCTGAGATGCCCCTTGGACATTGTCTTCATCACTTCACCAAACTGCACGGAGCTCTTCATAGGGAACGAATTACAAGTTCTACCCTCGGGTAAATTCATCAGGCAAATATTTTCACAAGCTAATATCGCAGTTGGAGAAAAACAACTCGACTCCGTGGAAGTCGCTGTTAAATAAACATGTGCAGCAAGAAATGTGATTTTTCGCTAATTGCACTTTAACAGCCATTGTTAATAGTGGGAAAAGTTTGTTACATGTCATGGAAAATACACTTGAGTATCTTTTAATGATGGCTCAAGCTTTTGTAAACAAAGCAACAAAAAGACCTTTTATCAGAATGAATAAAGTCTGAAAGACCATGCTCCTCTGTAGAGGAACGCAGGATTTCAAACGATGCTTGTGACACCAGAGTGGAAAATGTTGAGGTTGGTGGGGGGCTTCCAGTGGAGAGGGATGTTCCAACACACTGGCCCTTCACATTTTGCTCGGCCTGTTCAATATTTAATGTTTCACAGCTGACAGCTGCACACACTGGGTCATTAGGAAGGAATGCTACACATGCAACCACTCCAGGCTGGCAAGCACATGCTTTAGTTGTGTTGTTGTTGGGTATAAGCCTGCCAAACACGCCAAGAGGAGGGGGGAAGGTGGCCCTTACAGTGCCTGTGACTGAGTGTGGCCTTATTGGAGTGACTGGGGTGGTATCTGTATTTCCCAGGAAGGCTATGTGCCCGCTGGAGTCGCCTTGCCTCTTCTGCCGCCCCTGGTAGCTTCCCCACCTTCCCCAGGTTCCCGGAGCCCCTGAAACTGAGTTTAGTGGAGGGCTCAGCTGGGGCCAGCAGGCTTCCCTTGCGGTTGTTTACCAGCGGGACCGACGCGGTGGCATCTCCACTACGGGGCCCCCTACAGACTTCGTTGGCCGAGTTGTGGTTCAGTTTAGCTGACTTGTTTTGATAAGTTGACGGCTGGATTAAGGGAACGTTGTTTACTGCTAAATAAAGAGGAGTCAAAATCAGGATCTCTTTAATGCAATTTATCTGATTTATTTTGCTTTCCTATATGTTTCATCTCAATCTCATCCATCTCAATACAATAGAGGTACAATTGACTTTTTGATTCTCTCAACAATAACCAACAACATGTAAAAATATCCAGTAGAAAGTCCTCCTGAAGAAATAGTCAATATGAAAAAACTGTTCACAGCATGCTGCATTTAGCACAGCAATTCCAATTCAGTTCACCTCCATTGTGTTGGCTGGAGGCAGAAATCTTAGAGACTGATATTTTAAAACATCGGCTAATAAAACTGGAACAATCTGCATGTCTAGATACCACAATGGGTACTAAATTAGTAAAATGCTGGCTTTGTGATTTGCGTGAACTAACCCTTAAAGTCTCCACAATAACCACAAGATAGGAGTTGATTTAAACTGACTACAATAAGACCTGCAGTGTGCACGTTAATAAAACATCTTGTGACTCTTATCATAATTGAAGCACAATCACTTCTTTTGGGGGGTAATTCTTTCTGGCACAAGAATGCTAATAGCTGAATAATTAAAAAAACTCATTTTTATTAAACACCACTTACCCACTTGACATAGCCACCACTGAAATGTTGGATTTGACATTCGCTTTGATATTTATAATAATTAATTAATAAGTATGCTTTCAGGTGTTCCAGCGATTGTTATGCCATAAGAACAAGGAGGTGACCGTGTGAATTACCAGCCACTAGCTACTGTGTGCAATTTACGCCTGATGAGGGAGAAATGAGTCCACTTGGCTATTTGAAACGTGAAAGTGTACAGATCCACTGGTGCTATACTGTAGTGGAGGCAAAACTGGTAAATATAACGTCATGAAATAGACAAAAAGAGGCATTGGAAAAATGTTCCCCTTGCTTCATAAAAAATTGCCGGCAGCTAACACTGGAGAATAGAGATGATTATTTCAATAGTCAGCTGTCTAGCAGATTATCCACCCTGCTCAAGAACTGCACTGTTCATCTGCCCCATGTCAAACACACACAGCTCTTCTCCAGGACAACACATTGTGGCATATTTCCAGACTATCACAGTTCCTGGTAAAGTGGAGAGCCATCATTGTTTAAATGGTTGGTCGAGAAAATATTAAACTTATAAAAAAAAAATCTCTGTTTGAATTTGTTGCACACGTTTACTTTCAATGTGTAGTATTTTCAGATGCACACACCCTTGTAATTCATCCCCACGCACAGTGAAGCAGTAGCACCATCTACTGCTGAGCTGTAACCGATACCCAACACACACCACTCAGAAACTATTTCCCAATGCTTTGCATATAAAATATAATGATGGATGATGATAAGACGGGACAGAGCAATGAGCAACAGACAGTGAAATACAGCAGGTTAGAGACAATTCAAGTGGTGAATGCACAAGTGGAAGGGTTCGAAAAACAAATGACAAAAACAGAAAGAATGGAAATCAAAACTTACTTGATTTGATATATCCATTATAGATATTTTTAGCTGAGAAAAATGCAGAGACAGATGAGAGGTTACAGGGGAGAACAGGCTGCAATGAAAGCAAATTATAAATGACAACTGGGAACTGAAGGCTGAGAGATTTCTCTAGAAGGCACTAAGGGCGAAACAAAAGAGTGGTGCCTTGAAGACAACATGGAAAAAACAATGAAAAAATAAAACACAGGTCAGTCAGGAATATGATTTTCAGCCATGTGGTCAGCAAGCTCAAACACTGGATTGTTGTTGGTGTTTGTAGGTTTGTCACCTAAATACCAAAAGAGGCCTACATGTCGAGGTTAATATTCTCATGTTTAGTGCTGCATTAAATGATTAATCTGCCAATTATTTTCTTCATTAATTAATTTATAGTTGATCCATAAAATGTCAAAATAGCAGAAAGAAATCCTCTTTTTAAAATGTCTTAAAGCCCAAGCTGAAATAGCCTTTTTTTTTTTTAATCAACGAACACATTTTAGATTACTTCATAGAAGGACAACAAACAACATCAAATAATCACAATTGAGAAACTGAAACTAGGGAATGTTTGATATTTTTTGCCTGAAAAAATTAATGGAATATTAAAATAGAAGCCAATTCTGTTGATTGACTAACCAGTTTAATGGTTTTGGCTGCAACATATTTTTGTCATGTTAGGAGCCTTGGGTGACTATATTTCAATGTGAAGCAGGTTCTCACTACTGGACTCGTTGAAATATAGGTATTTAAACCCTGTTTAGCCTTGAAGCCTAAAATTGTAAATACATTTTAGCCTGGTAATACTTCAGCTGTCTTGACATAAAAAATTAAGATTTACAATATGTGACAATACTGCATGTGTTCTTGTTCTGAAGTCTACAGTATAGCGTTGTATTTATTTCTCCTCCTCTTTCCCAAAAGCTGTTTTTCAATCCCTTGGCTCTGCCTGACGCAACCTGCTCGGATGCATGGAACTTTCGCTGAGTCCCAAACATCCTCATTAGTACCTTATTTCCAAACCCTTTGCTTATAATAAAGGTCATGCATTGAGCTTTAGGCAGGACACTGACAGCAATGTTCAAACAGGGACCTTTGCTGGTCCTGGCATCTGTCGCCTGCAATCGCAGGGCGCGAGCAGAGTCACAGGACTAACAGGCTAGCATCTGTCCCACAACCAGAGAGGAGGAGAGGGGCGGGGGCACTCGGCTGCCTGGTGGTTAGGAACTGTCAGGCTGAGTTTCATGACAACCGGTAGCACTCCAAAAATGAAAATGCAAACATAATTTCCATGTCAGGCCGCATAAGGCCTCGGTTCGCATGTCTCCAGCACTGTGTCGACAGCAACTCCCGAGCTCTGCTTGAGCTTGGCTAGCCAGGAGATGGTCTGAGCACACACACACACACACACACACACACACAACCCCGGAAGACATGGTGAGGGGTGGAAATGCCCAGAGACGTTCAGCTATACACAGAATGCTGTTTGATCAAGAAACATTTACTAAAGCTGTATGACAGTCTACAGCGTTTTCCAGCAAATTGTATCAATTCTCTGTAAGCTCCAGACACATTCTTCATGCCTTCTGTGATACATCAATTTAACATGCCCTCTGGCTTTCAAGGGGAATCACACTTGAATTAAGAATTCATATGCAGCTCAATTCAGTCCAGGTCGATTCAGTGAAAACCAATACAATCCAGCACCGTGCTATTGTCTTTTATTCCTCTTGCAATCCAATACAATACAGTCCAGCTCTACTCCATTTTTTTTTGATAATTTTATTGTACAATTCAATCAATGTCATGACACTAAAGGACTCTCTTAAAGCCAGAGCTTCTCCGTTGGCAATGAATGGGGCACTTGTGTAGACTACTGAATGTATTTAGAAGATTTTTACCGCGAGTGGTTGTCCAAGCTTTGATCTTAATTTAATAAAACCAGTACATTAACCTCAATATGTACAGCTACCCTCAAAAAATTCCCACAGGGGCTTTTAAACGGCTTCTTTAAAAAAAAGATTAATTGTCAGTGGCGTTTATGCATATAAATATCTCGACTCCTATCTTGTTCACCCATTTCTGGAGGGCACGGCATTGAAATACTTGGATTTAGTGAATGTTATTCGGGTTATTCTTAAAAAAATAAGTTACCCTCTCTCCAGCGACATCAATACAGAGCTGATGTGATTAAACCCCTAAAGAAATGCATGACAATTCTCCACCAGGATTCAAAAGTCTGAGTCTGCATTAGGAGATTTGTGGTGGGGATGCACAGCTTCACACTTTTCATGGCTGCGGTTTTAAATTCCTCTAAATATGTTGGTGAAGTCACTGGAGGGGGGAAAGCACACTATTTATCTTATTTAAATTTAAAAATTCAGTTTGAACTCACATTCTTTAACGAAACCCAAGCAAAACAATGTAGCCTACTACTGCCATGCTTCACAACAGCTAAAAAGTCACCTCCAAAAAGTAGCGACAACACATGCAAAGCAACACCTATATCCATGACGGTAACGACACAGCTGCTACAGCTCGACAGCAACACACGCTAACGACGACACAACGCCACGGTTAAACATAGTGCATGTTACAGACACTGAAGAGCACATGTCATGGCGACAACTTACAGGCACGTAAAGTGGCTGAGCAATCATTAACAGAGACAGCAGAGAGTGGGATGCCGCGTCGAGGGGAGTCCATGTTACAATGCACATTAACTGGCATGCAAGAGCAGTCCCGCTCTGAGCGGCCGCAATCAAAACAACATGCCAGTCTCATTTTCTTGTAGGCCGGCTTCTTGGCTACAGTCACGACGGGGGTTCAGACGAGAGGAAAGGAAGAGCAGGTTAATGCAGAGGGTTGCTCTGGAGGAAAAGTGGACAAAGGCAAGACAGGGCACAGAGGAAGGCTGCTGCTACTGAGAGGCATCAGATAAACTTGTTATGGACAGCATGCAATTGTCATATTAGGAAAGTTTGAATTATTTCCACATTTTTGCGGTTTATTCAGAGTGGGGTATTCCTGGGAGTATCGGGGAAAATATTAAGACGCCCTTAAGTTATGTGGTTTTGGAGTAAAATGTGGTTTTCGTCCTCATGATCTTTATACCCATACACTTCCTCTTGACTTCCTGACTTCACCCCTTCCCCTCACCTCAACATGACCCTCTAAAAGCCTATGTCCACTATATGTTGAAACATGATGTTCTTAAACAAACTAAATTGAATTGAATAGAATTGAATGTTGAGACGTGAGCAAGTGTTATAATTTTACACCCTTCTAATTCCAGCTGATAAATGTAAACTATAGGTCAGGATGACAGAAGGGTCTCCAACAAAAAGGTCAAAGCAAATGTGAAAATGTCTCACACAAAACAGTTTTCCGGGGGCTTAGATAGATCTGTCAGTGCATCCACAAATGACAATATCGTAGATGACAAGTTCCAACACTTGTGCGAAAACTGTGTAAGATCATAAATTCATTTGGCACGCTCAAGTAACACATGCCGCATAACGACTTAGCTTTTTGTCCCAAAACATTTGTGACATCAGATGTATGTGGCGGGTGAAACTCTTTTGGGGCATGTGTCAAATGATTTATTCCTTTTATCCAAACATTCAAATGAGAAAATGTTCCTCATTTCTCATCCTGGTAATTTTCTATCTGTGGTCTTCTAGAAGTGATTTGTTATTATATGGGTTGGGGGGGCCACCTGGTGGTAATCTGGAGTATTACTAATTTAAATAGAGAAATTAAATTATCCTTTTTCTCTAAATAACAAAAGAATTAATGTGGTTATATATTACATGCTCTGTTAATTATTGTCTCGCTGGGCCTTTTTTGCAAAAATTTTATTGTTTCATTAGTAGTAATATAGAATAATTTAAGCATGTTGCTCAATTGTGTTCTGAGCAACAACTTTTTCCCTGATTCGAAAGCAACGTGCACATGACAACGGGGGGAATCCAGGCAGCATCAACCATTGTACATGCAACATTTATAGTACATTCAAACAGGTTGCCTCAATCAGGGGGTAGCAAGCTGTGCTTTTCTGACAGTGAATGAATCCACATTACTCACAATATATCACTACAAAGTGAATTTTTTGTTAAGGAAAGTAGTTCCCGTGCAGCAGGAAGAGAACACATCACATGTTAAGATTAAATGTGAGCTGCAAAGAGACAAACTGCATTAAATCCAAGTGAAAGAGCGACAAAGTGGCACGTGATGTTTAAAAAAAAGGTTAAGAAACACACAATCCATCCAGGTACCTGTGCTTTTAACAGTGTCTCTGAATGCCTGGTAACATCACAAAGTTATTATGAACTGTAACAGCGCAGACAGCTATCATACATCAAGAAAACATAGCAAACATCCGCACGGGAAAAGAGACAAAATGCAAATTTAGACTGTTTTCACAGGTGGTATGAGAGGAGTTAAATGGCCTTGATCTCTCATTTCTCTATGTATCTATAATAATGGGAATCACATGGAAAAAAGAATATGCTATACATGCTGAACTGTTCTCCATCAGTAGTTGTGTCTACCTGATTGACACACAAATAAAATAATTAAAAAACAAAGAATACTTAAAAGAGCCAGTTCCCCCAAATGACATGCAGGAAAAACAATGCTTAAAAAGCAATATAGCATACAAATCTACATGAATAAATACAGGTGGAAAGCTTTTGTCATTTAGGTGAACTGACCCCTTAACGGGGGCCAGGTATTAATGTCATATACACAGGCCCAAACATGTAGATTTACAAGGGAAACCTGTTTGTTTTGGCCGTGGGAAGTAATCCAATGACCTTTGTTGATGCACAAGTTACATGGAATGAATAATTAATTCAAGAACTAAGTGGTTTGGACACATGGCTATGTAGGTCATGTAAACACACCCGTCACACCGCTAGACTGATGCTAACTCACTCCGTGCTGTTTCCCTTTGGTCTGTGAAAAAAAATGTTAATAAAGTAAAAGTTAAGACAATGTTTGTATATGCCGTAACTTACATTTCTTGCATCCACATTTCTTTATCCTTTTGGGATCAGTAATGTCATCGTGGCAGGCTTTACAGTAAAACAGCGCCCTATGGAAGGAAAACAGAAATCCCATGTAAGCAGAGTCCTCTATGTCATAGCTGAGCAAAAAATAAAGTTCTTCACTAAGTCTGCAGCAAGTAGTTTTGATGTAATCACTCTGGAAACTTTAAATCAAAGTATTTGATGCTTACAGAATAAATGTTAAAATGAAGTGCATTTCAACGGGGAAAAAAATCAGGTTGATTAAACTTAAAAATGTAATCCCTGGTTTTAAAAAACATGAAAAATTTCAAGCATCTGGCAGAACATGTATATGTGACGTGTAAAAGGTTGGGCGAGTCTTTGGAGGAAGTATTAATGTTGAATGATGTTTTGACATCAACGGGCCCTGCACTGGGTATCAGGCTTTGCCATCTGAAAAGGTGACACTATTCTCTAACCACCTGTACTGTATTTATTTTACTCTGACAAACATTGAGAAGAAAGAACACCTCAGTAATTAAAATTATTCATGAAGTTGTTGCTCATAATCATTGCATTGTATCGTAGATTTTGAAAAACAGTTGAAATAATGTTGATAGAGATGCTTTATGATGGATAATGCAACAGAGCAGGGAGAAACAGAACATCATGACTTTGCTTTCAGACGCCATTAAATCTTGGGAGCCCATTTATTACCTCTTTACTTCTTTGGCATCACTTGCAATGAAGAAGCCCAAGGTCCCCTCCTGCATTTTCACATGGTTTCCAGGGTTTATCAGGGTGCTACGAGGATTTATAGACCAAAGATGTCACACAGGGGAAAGTTATACCACAGGGTCTGCACTAATCACTGGCGCTGGCACATGCTGGCAGGATTAGTTTTCACAACTCATTTGGCAGGATGACTTCTGCTTTTTAAATTACCTTGATGAAAGCAGATAGCAGTGGCATTTCAAATGGTACAAAATAAGCAGTGCAAAATCAGTGCACTCAAAGAAACCACTTAAACAAAAGCTTCAGCAGTGCTTAAAGAAACCTATCATGCCACCTCCCCCATTAATTTGTCAGGATGTTATCAGAATCGCCTTTGATGTCTGTGAACAAACTGATTAACATACCAATTTAGCACATTTTGTAAGGCGCCCTGTGTTTGCAGTCAAACAGAGAAGGTGATCTAAAGAACCTTCATCACTGAAAGCAAACACAGCTGCCTATTAGAGTTATCGCAACTTTGAATTTTAATGACTTCAAGAATCCACGGAGACGACATCCACTTACCTGCTTTCCCTTTGATCAGACTTGTACTCTATAGCTATCAGAAGTAGCTTTAGCTTCACATAGCAGAGTCTGCAGAAAAGAATGACAGTATGATTAGCCCTTCTATGTGCTAAATATTTTTTGTTTTTCTGAAAACCCTCTCGAGTGGCACGTTACTATTCTAAGACATCTTTTGACATCTTTTTGGAAAAAAGCTCACATAATTCCTTTACATAAAGGTGGTGACAAAAATAATCTTAATAACTACAGGCCAATTTCCAAACTCCCATGCCTAGCAAAAATTCTTGAATCACTCATTAATAATCAGTTAAAATCATTTCTAACTAGTGCTTCCATTTTGAGCCCATTCCAATCTGGTTTTAGGGCAGGCCACAGTACTGTCTCTGCTGTGACTTTGGTTGTAGACAACATTGTTACAGCATTAGACAAGAAAAAGCACTGTGCAGCACTTTTTATTGATCTTTCAAAGGCCTTTGATACTGTTGACCACCATTTGCTTTTACAGAGGCTGCATGACATTGGCTTTGATCATTCTGCATGTAGCTGGTTTAGGGATTATCTCTCTGATAGACAGCAGTCAGTTAAACTCGGAAGATACCAATCTGAGTTTTTAACTGTTACAAATGGTGTCCCACAAGGCTCAATTTTAGGTCCAGTTCTTTTCACAATTTATATAAATAACATTGTTTCATCGCTAAAAACTGTCACGCCCATCTATACGCTGACGACACAGTACTGTATTGCATTTCCGATTCGGTGCACCAATCTATTCAGAACCTACAAAGCTCTTTTAACACCCTGCAGGACTGTCTAGTGGACCTCAGGCTGGTTCTAAATACAGACAAAACCAAATATATGTGTTTCTCCAGAGCAAGAACTACAAATTTGAATGATTTTAATATTTTTACAAATAATGGATTTTTAATTGAAAGAGTCACAGAGTACAAATATCTTGGCATCTGGTTAGATGATAAACTCACTTTTAATTTTCATATAAAAAATCTTGTTCGTCGACTACGACAAAAAATTGGCTATTTTTATAGGAACAAAACCACCTTCCCTTTATTTAGTAGGAAAAGGATTATTGAGGCAGTTTTCATGTCTGTCCTTGATTACTGTGATGTGGTTTACCGGCATGCATCACATTCATGTCTTAAACTCCTGGACTCTGTGTTTCACTCTGCTTTAAGGTTCATCACAGGAGATGCTTATGACACACACCATTGTCTTTTGTATGAAAAAGTTGGGTGGTCCTCCCTTAAAGAGAGACGTGACGCACATTGGCATGTTTTTATTTACAAAGCCTTGACCGGGAAGCTTCCTCGTTATTTAACTGAATTGCTGCAAATCTCAGATGGGCTTTATCAGACCCGCTCCACTGACATGCTTATGCTTTATGTCCCACAAGCCCGGTCTGAGCTGGGAAAGACAGCTTTTAGCTTCAGTGCCCCTGACTCCTGGAACAATTTACAGCAACAAATTAAACTAAATAACTTCATATCCTTTAACCAATTTAAACAAACTATTTTAAATCTGCCAAACTCTACCTGTAACTGTTTTAATTAGGCTATATTGTACTTTCACCCATTTAATTTTAATTGCTACCACTTAATCTTCACCACTGTGTAAATGTTTCAATTGTTTTTCTCTTCACCTGTTGTTGTGTATTTGATGTATTTGCGTTGAATATTGTTTATGTATTGTTGTTTTTCCTTTGAATTTTTTTGAACTCGACACCATTGTAAATGAGGGTCACCCCTCAATTGGTCTCTCGAGGATAAATAAAAGTTAAATGAAAAAAAAAAATGAAAATCTGACATCACATTTTGACGCTTAGGACTTGTTCTCTCCTGGGTAATACACAAATTTCAGAATCATCTAAGCTTCTTCAGGACTTCAACTTACAAACCCAGCGGTTGTACAACATGCTAATTGTTATAATAATATTTAAAATATGGTTATTCAAGGGTTTTATAGAGAAATGGCTGTTTTTATTTTCATAAACTCCATTATCACACACAATGACCAATTATTGCAGTCATTGATTATCATGTCAGGTTGTTTCTTGTGTGATAACAGGATAATTAAAGGTTTGAGGAAGTTGGCTTTCGTATTCATTACTCAAGAAAAGTCAAGACATTTGAACCGATATCTGAAGCAGATGACTTAGGCTATCATGTAATGTTGTTATTACGACAGTAACGTAATCTATTCTTGATATATATGAAGTGATACCAAATTAAAACCATCCAAAACAAACCATTACCACTTCCAGCTTCCATGGAAACATTTAGCTCTAGGGTTTGAACAGTATCTAATCTTTATAATACTTGATCTACACTGCTGTTAACTATTGAAGAACACAATGCACAACTTCTTTTCATTTAAAGAAGCCTAAATTTTTGTGTACTTACTCGCAAATGACAGGGAAGGACATGCCCACAAAGGCACTTGACAAGTACTCAGTGTACATCTCATTGGCAACTCCTTCTAGGTAATACTTCTGCCACGTGTCCTCCTCAATCTGAAAAAAGAATATCCATCACAGATTACAGAAAGCTTGTTCCATTACAACTGAACAGAAAAAACAAAACAAAATAATGCCAGGTCATCCCCACCCACTCACCAGATGTTGCCTCATCTGGGATCATCGTTATTATCTATTTAGACTATGTTTGTGGCCAACTTTACTTTTGAACATAATCCAGTGAGCACAGATGGATGAATTTTAGCTGTGGCTACCTTGATGAAGGACCTCATGGAGAAGAGGTTGGCCAGCATGGTGGAGAGGCCCTGGGCCAAGCAGCTCTGAGCGATGAAGCCCAGCTTCAGTTCCGCCAGACAAATGGCGTCATCGCCCTCCTTCCAGGCCCAACTTGGAATGTTCAAAAGGTGGGCCTAAAAGAAGAAAAACAATGTGGCATGGTTGCTTAAGAGCAGTCACTGTCCATTAATCTACATTTTTATCAGTGCAGCCGAAAAGTACATTTCCATATCAAAAAGCTAAAATATAACACAAACGATGAATCCAAAAACCTTTGACTAAAGTCAAAGAAGCAGATCATACAAACCTTGTTGTGGTACTGCAACATTTGAGTGATGATTCTGATCTTTGGATGGTAGTTCTTGATAGATATCACCCTGATGCGTGACAAAAAAAAACAAAAGGGGCCATGTTTATGGCATTCATAAACATACAGACTCCTTACAGTTCTATGAAAACCTTCTCATAATGTATATCAGTGATTCTTGAGAAGCGAGACAAAAGAGCGTCTTGCAATAGTAACTGCTAAAAATAAAAATATTTAAAATTGTAGATGTTATTAGGGATTAAGAATAGAATATCTGGAGCACAATTATCCCCTCAAATTTAATTTTATACAGTATATGACGCTTGTTATCTTCTCACGACATCCAAAACATTGTGTTCTATTCAAAATGTACTTTAATGTTTAAAAAGGGCTTTTCTTCATCAAAAGCAACACTAAATAATCTCTCATATCAATAAAAACAGTTTTTCTACAACACATTCATGTTTTATAAGGTTTCTAAGTGGTGTCCCCACTTTTTGTCAACACCGTCAGACAATGCATTAAAATGTAATAAATTCAGGCAAAATAAGGGGCAGCTGTCACTTTGAAGGACCTCTTGTCACATTCTACCTTTGCAGAGTACATTAGAGTCACACAGGCTGATAAGTGTTGTAGTTTTAGAATATTTTACGTTCCAAATCTTGAAAGTCCTGTGTCACAAACATGATATGTCAACACCGACTTACAATTTCTGAAGAAGTTATTTGAAATGTTTCCTTCATTTTATTTTCCTGAAGTATTTCATACTAGCACCTAACATCAAAAGAAAAACCAAATGGCTACTAGATAAACTCAATTTGTTTTGTTTAAGAAAGGTTAAATATGTCAACACTGTCAGATGTTAACTCCGTCAGATTTCCTGTCTGACGGTGGTGACAGGCCAATGATGGAGTTGACATTCAATGTGAAGGCATCATATTTGGGTGGTTTTCAAGTTATTATAATTATATTAAATATAGAAATAGGGTTTAGTTTTTCTAATACTGTATTTATGGAAAATCTCACAATCTTCTTTTGTCATGGATGATTCTTAAACAAATACAGGATGCTATACACAATTAGGTGATATGGTGTGAGTCTGTTAGAGCAAGTCTGATTGAAATACTGTAATGTGAATCTTGAATTAACGCTCAACCAATAGTATGCTGTTATAAAATCACTGTAATTGATTATTCTGCGTATTCGATGGTTAAAATGACTACATCAGGGTTTTTTGTCACCACCGACAGATATGTCAAATCCATAAGATATACTTGTCAACTTCGTCAGATTTATATTATTTTGATAATCTTGCATGATGATATTTCATAGTTGTTGAGGAATGGTTGGTCATATGTTAAAATCTAACCAGTCACCTAACATGAGAATGTGTTTTGAAATTTGAAATTTTTGAAAACACATGTTGATTGCTGTTAATTTTAAAGTAAAAATGATCTTACACAGTTGAACTAAAGAACATGGAGGAAAATCGATATAAATCACTATACATCTCATGGGTCTAGCATAAATTCAGGGAAAATTAATTTGTGTTTTTGGTGTCTGACTGTGTTGACATAAAATAAGGAATGTCAAGTTAAAAAGCCCATTTTGATAAAAAGGACAAAAGCTGGGAGGTTGTGTCAAAGCTTAGCTCAGTAGCTTAGTATATGTTGGATACATACATGCAGGGCTGTACAGTGCGACAGTTTTGATCGCATTTGCTACTGAAATTGATCACGTGCGATGATGAATACAAATCCATTCGCACTCCTGCGACAGCTTGCTAATGAGGAGAGGCTGTCTTTGAAACACAGAGGGGTGCTGCACAACACTGCTTAGGGGGCTCTACATTAACACTGCGGGTAAATGAGTCTTAGGCAAGTAAGTTATTGAGTCCACCCTCCACTTTGGCTGGTGAAAGATATGTGCCCTCGGGATCTGTGCCCTTCGTGCAGCGATTCTAGGTATAAAAACTTCACCATCGGCATTTACCGGAACGAGACGGCACATTACCGCAGTTAAGTTAGCGCGTGTACAAACAGAACATTTCCTGTGCGCTTTCGCATTAAACGCCTGTTACTAGCCAAACGTCAGTTGACTTTTATTTTGAAGCCGGTAAGAACAGGAAGTTAGCGCTTTTTTCTAGCTTGAAAGGCAACTCCTTCAGCTGCAGCGAGCAGTCAACAGTAGCCTAGTCTCGCAAAGCCAGACCAAACTACAGCAAGTAGTATGGTCTGGAAGCACTCCGTTTAGAGCCGTCTATTCGGGGGGGAAACTGGGCTGGCCTGTTTTTATTTCTTTAAACCAATCACAATCATCTACGGCGGGAAGCAGCCAATGGAGGCATAGCGTTGTTTGCCGACGCCAGCGCTTAATAGACGCTGGCGGAAGTGGTCAAGCCAGACTAACAGTAGCCTAGTCTATTTACAAAGTTTTAAATAAACCACTGAAAAGCTACTCCCAACACATTCACAACAACCTATTTAATTTATCCTAAATTGTGCCAATATGTAGGCTATACTTATTTATTTAATAGGCTATGTTTAATGTTTTAAAGTTTGGTTTTAATTAACAGAAGGACATTATAATAATAATTCTGAATCAGCAAAAAATTGCAATTAGCAGGTTAGATTCTTTTTTCTAAATTGCAATCAGTGCACCCCTATTCATTTTTCCATAATTATTACTGCACACACTAGGATATAATATTAATTGAGAATCTCAAATGAGACCAAGCTAACATGCTCAAAGGTATTTAGAGCGAAATGTAAGGGTTAAGGTTATGCAAGTTTTCGATCATACTTTGTGTGCTACCAAATTTATTTTTGTGCTACTGAATTTTTTTGCTTGCTAGCACCAGTGCTACCACATAAAAAAAATAAGCGTACAGCCCTGATACATGTAATTTAATTTTGCTAAACAAAGGGTTTGTATTTTCAACATTGCACCCTGTTTTGTCCCACTTCTCAATTATCACTGATATAACAGTCTAAGTTAATTGTACACGTGTGCGCAGAGATTTGAAGCTGCAGACAAAATATGTTTTTTCAATGTAAGGTAATAAGTGTATGTTGTAAAAGATTCATGTTTTCTTGAATTCTTGATACATTTTCAAAAGGGAAAGAGAGCACCAGGAATTCCTGCAAAGAAAATTTCTGATTCTAGTCTGAGACAGCTCCCACACAGACAAGTTAAGGAATAGGTGAGGACTATAACACTGTTTTTTAATTTAAAAAGTACAATCATTTGGTAAACTTTCATACAGTATATCCCAGCCTGGATTTCCAAAAACCTGTCAGTCTGTAGAGGACATACTGTTCAGAGACTTTTCGAGCACTTCTAAAATCAAAAAGTCAAATGTGTATTAAGTACCTATGACATCTTGATGGATTTACACCTTCTTGGAGCTGAATATTTAAATCCTTAATGCAATTTGAAGAAATAGTTGTTCCAGGAACTGAAATTCATGTGATTTATTGCCTTCCACAAAACAGTCAGTTCCCATATAAATCATGAAAGGGTATCTACTCTCACATATAAACCACTTGACAATCCCTGAAACCCATTAAAAAGTGCAGTTTCCCAAACACGAATTTGTCCTGCAAATGTACCTACAAATTTCCGTTTCTACTACACAAACTATAAAAGTTTCTCAGAAGCTTCAACACGATTGAACATTAATTCGTCAGATCTATCAAACACTACAAATGTTTGAAGCTGATTTTTGGCTTACCTCATGATGTTGGATGCATCCTCAGCATCGGGGTCAGCACAGTATTTGTTGGCTAAGATCAAACAGGCATCAGCTGATTCAATCTGAAAACAGATACACATGGTCCAATTGACACCAGTTTAGTTATCTAAAGCACAGACATGTAGACACTTAAACAACTGCAGTTTCCCTTCTGAGCCACAGAGGAAGAAGTATGCCAGTTACCTTGACTCTGGCCAGGTCGTGTGGGTTTAGGACGGAGCCTTGGTAAAACTCTACTTGAGTGAAGTGGCGCTTGAACAAGGCTTCCAGCTCAAGATTAGGGGAAATACTGAGAGAGAAAAAAATAAACTCTTAAATATGAGAAGGAACATTGTTTCTAGTGTTTTTAAGTATACAAAACATGTTTTATACTTACTTATGGAGAAAAACAATTTCTACATTGACATCATCCCTGTCCTTGTGTAGGAAGTCTTTTAGAAAGTTGGACACACTCTCAAGTGTTATATGACCACAGACCACAATGTGCCTGTAAAAACGAGGTGAATAATAATAATGAAGCTAAAATATAAACGGAATAAACAAAACACACATACACACAGTCACACACATTGTTGTTTCTCCTTCATCTATTTCCTGAAATCAAAAGGTGAATTTGATATGAGAGAGATGCAATGGACATGAAGTAATTAGTAATGTTGTATTCAGGTGACTGATTCAATATGTCTGTGTTTGATATTTATGACTAGTGATGACAGAGCCTGTGGGTCAGGGAGCACTGTGGATTTCAGTATCAGATTATAAAATGATCAGAATTTACTCAGATGGAGATTATGGAATAAGCCCACAGTCCATCTCAATCCTTTATGTAAGAAACACAATTTAGTTTCATTCCTAAAGGCCTTTCTTTACAATAAATGCATCAGAGTCATAGATTTTTTTAACCACTTGCTCAGATCATTTTTCAAAGGTAAAACATTTAAAATGATGTTATATCTATGACAGTAATGAAACAAATGACATAAGTATGTAAACATAACAAAAAGAAGACAGAGGGAAACAGAAAAATATTGGTTCGAAGAGTATGAACCTGAGATCATAACGAAGACATTAAAATTAATATTTATTTATATTTAAATGTATGTTATAAGATGAAAACTGCACCTAAATATTTTCTAAGTTTGGGGTGATTTGAGAAATTTACGTCAAGATAATCTTGACTAAAATAATTGCAACTTCTAATATTCTCCTGATAACCATCAAACTCTTAAAAGGGCTCGTATACATACTGGAATCACTTTAACTCACATTTTTTTTTTCATCATTATAACAAAACAGTCAACCAATCTCAAAAATGTACTTTTTGCAAGCAGAGCCTTCAGCCATGTTGAGAGGAGAGGACAATTTAAAATGTATCGGAAAGCTTTTTCAAGTCCCTTGTGACCATATTCACGATAATCCTCATTCACTATTATCCCAAAAACAGGGACTCCCCACGATCAACATATAGTGAATGGTATTTATAAAGATTTCCATAAAATCTTGTACATCCCCCTTCCCACTGTTAGCGAAATGTGGCCACTATACTAGCTATTGAAATTGTAAAGCCACTGTGTCGACCAGATGTTTGTGTTAGTATTTATAACTGATACAAAAACACATACAAGCTGACCATTCCACTCCTAGTTTGTCTTAAGGTTAAGTTCAATTCACCAAAATACAAAGAAATTAGAAAAATATACTGAATACAAAATTGTACCAGATACATAAAAATTACTTTAAAAGGCTGTAATTGTTAGTTTTCTACATAAAGAAAGAAATAAAGAAAGAAAGAAAGAAAGAAAGAAATAAAGAAAGAAAGAAAGAAAGAAAGAAAGAAAGAAAGAAAGAAAGAAAGAAAGAAAGAAAGAAAGAAAGATTTGGTTGAAGAAAGTTACAAATCAAGTCGGACTTCTTCATATTACTACAGACTACAACTACCAAAAAGCATGCTACTTCACAAGAAACCATATTTTGTTTGGAGGCATCCAGCAGAATCTCACTATCTTTAGAAACAGCTGCAGAGCTTGGGACACAAAAGTGTATATGTTAAAGGAATAGGGACATTTTTGGAGATACAGAGAGTTAGATGAGAAGAGCTCATGTCTGTGCATAAAGTATAGAGCTGGAGCCAGGAAGTAAATAGCTTAGCTTAGCAGCTATATGCATAGGCTACTTCATATACAAACCACAAGTGGTAGTATAGTGGGGAGGTACCTGCTAAGGTAAATTAACTGCCTCCTGGCTCTAGCTTAAAATTAATTTACAGACGTTAGAGTTACCATTGATTTTCTCATCTGACTTTTGGCACAAAAGTGAATAAGGGTATTTCCGAAAATGTCAAACTTTTTCTATAAACTGAATCTTGTATTTAGTCCTGGGGGTGTAGGTTAGACTGAAGATAAAGGCCAAGAGTATTCAGAAGCAAAGCATGAAAAATAGACAAGCATAGCAAGACAAGTTTTTCCAGAACAGAAAAACAAAACTTCCAAAAAAACAGCAAGAAGCAAGCAATGGCATAAAGGATTGGATGCATGAGTTTTTTAAATTCTTAAATACTGAAGTTAGGTCTATCAAGTGAATCATTGCTTAATTGCTGCCACACTGTTATGAACAAATTATTAATAATACCGTTTGAGAAATGTACATAAATAAACTGATGTAGCTGTAGTCATTTTTTTCTCTGTATAGTTCATGAGTGAGAACTATTTGTAGGGCTATTACTTTATATTCCCTTTGATTAGATGTATTTTTTAACTTAATTAATTTTTCAGAAATGTGTTTGTTGTACGAATGTGGGTTTGTGTGGGAGTGAAGGGAAATGGATGAAGAAAATCAAACTGTGTCAATGACTGCAAACACTTGATTTACAAACACAAATCTGGCACAAACGTACATTGAAAATAAGCAGCCTTATCACAAGAAAGACAGCACGAAACATGTAGGATTTTTCCTAACAGTGGCATAGATAATGACAGTTTATATCACAGGGATATATCAGTGAGAAAATCCTACAAGTGCCAACTTTAAGCATGACAATACTACACGTAACATGACTACACAGCAAACTTATTTGTCTTTTCGAGTGATCTTTGTCTATTTTTAAACTTTTGGAGTCCTATTATCTTAAACCAAATGAATAAATCTGTCAGGCGAAAGGTTGCTTCAAAAGCCAGCAGTGAAATATGTTTTTATTTTCAATATCATTTGTAGAAAAAATTGAGTTGGTAAAATGAACACCAGATCTTTTCAACTTTTTCAATAACAAACAAAATTCACTTCTTGAGACAAATATATTTTTGCTGTGAACAAGCAGACATTCATTCACAAAACGTTAAGCAGCAATGGCAGATTGCACATATATAAAAGCAGCAGCAATACAGTACAAAACATAAGTATCATGGCCAAGTTCTTCAGTCACAGTGTGACTTTAGTGATAATTGAGATCATTACATCTCAAATCTTACAGTTTGATGACGTCTATTTAAGAAAAAAACTAGGGCCAGTCACCTCTTTATGAGAGGGCCACTGTAGTCACACAAAACCACACCATTAAAAGTTTGCTGTTTTTTGAATTAGTTTGACTTACTTTCTGCCTCTGGTCGAGTTATAACTCCCTCCATATTTCTTCCGATTAAGGATGAGAGCAGCAATTTCTGGCACGTAGCGAGCAAACATGGCCTACATGCATGAAAAAGAAAAAGAAAAAGGCATGCAGAGAAGGTTCTACTGCGGCGGAGGCAGTAGAGCCTCCTTGAATACTTACTTTCTCCCATTAACCGCACTATAGGAACCACCATATTTCTTGCGGTTTCCTATTAACTCTATGATTTCAGGGACGTAGCTTGCAAACATGGCCTAAGGAGAAGATAGAAGACAGAAGAAGAGACTAAAAAAAATAAGAAAGGCAAAGGAGTGCAGGTCCTCTACTTTTTGGTTTTGGAGAAATTAGTAAAGTCTGAAAGAGGAACACTAGCTTACTGTATGTGCAAGGGTAGTATTATTAATATTAATTAACAGGAAAAAAATAGAAAATAAAAAATGTAATTCAAGTTCTTCAATGTTGACTGAATGTAGTTTAAAGTCACATTCCAAATATCAAGAAAAGTTTGAAAATGAAAAATTAAATTATTAAGCCAATATATTTGGATATTGGAAATATAAAGGAGAAAAATGACTGCTGATGAAGGGTATGCCATTCTGGGATAGAAAAGAAAATAATCTAGAAAAATCCTTATGTGCCATGTTTCGTCCAACAAACACACATGCCAGGTTGATTTGAATAGCAAAGCCAAAATGGATGGCATACCTTAACTTAACTCCAAGTTGCTACACTGCTGCAATACAACTGGAGGAATCAGCTGGCTCCTTTTTAAGACAGTGTAAGGATCTCAAATATGTGTCTGTTATTAGCCTACAAATACTACAAATTGTGTGAACATGTTGCACAACTGCTATTTCATAGATTTTACAAGATAGAAAAACTGAATGTTAAATGTTTGCATCTTTTTCATTGTGGTTAATGTTAATAGAAAACTGTTGCCATTATTTGGACTGTCTGTAAGCATCTTGCCTGTGCGTTTCTGAGCCAAAGGTTAGCCTGTAAAATTAAAAATGTATTATGGAATTTTATAGGTTAAAAAAGTATTTGGATAATTGGAAAGAAACCAACTGAAAACCATTTCATTACAGTCTGTCACGATCTTTGGCTACTTTCTATATGAGGTCATTCCCAGAAAAGGATATTTTCTATAAAATCATCATGATATTTATAGGTTAAAAAAGTATTTGGATAATTGGAAAGAAACCAACTGAAAACCATTTCATTACAGTCTGCACGATCTTTGGCCTTAAAAAATGATATTTTCTATAAAATCATCATGATATTCTTTTATTATTCTGTATTCTGTCGCTACATCCATCCAGCTTGGCCATAGTAAATCAACCACGTCTCATTGTGTTTGTTGGAAAGAGGGAGGAGGGGCAGGAGGGTGGAGTCACCTGAAACCGCAGTACTAATACAGTAAATAACATGTAAAAATTGTACGTCATATAAGAATTAATAAATGACATAAAATAAACTTCCAGCATTATACTGGAACAAATGCTAAGATAGACAAATTATACATTACATGACATGCAACATACTGTGAAGGGATAAACCATAAAAAAACACCTCCGTGTAAACAACAGGTGAAGGGCATCCTGAGTTGAGAGGGTCCCAGTGTTTGCTAACACCTGGTGGGGTGTGATGATTGGTTGCATGGAGGATTTTAAGCAGCGATAAGTAATTAGAGGGATTTTTACCAAACCACCAAGGATGAAGAAGACCATAAACAGGCGGCCCAGGGTGGTTTTGGCATAAACATCTCCATAGCCAACAGTGGACATAGTAACCATGAGTAAGTAGACACATTCCCAGTAGGAAAGTGACTGGGAATTTTGGAAGTTTTCCCAAGGATCTCCTGAGTTCTCCACCTGGAAACGGTGGGCGAAATGTGTTGCAATAATGAAAACACACCCAAGGAAAATATTTTCATGATCATTGAGGATGCAATCAAACATACTGTAGCTCCCACTTACTTACCAAATGAATGAAGCCTGCTGCAGTTAGCCATGTGCTTATGAAGATTGAGCACAGGTTCACCAGCTTTATCGAGTTGCTAATTTGAAAAAAAAAGAGCCAGAAACACAAAGTACAAGTTATAGAGTATCAGTTAATATATGGAAAATGCATAGTCCAACATACATACAGTAGTCCAGGATTTCAAAAACATGCATTATACAGCTTTCATATTGCTTTAAGTCTTAACATGAGTGTGTGATACAAATACTAATACACATGTTAACAGATGCATGAGCAAAGGCCTCCCTCACTGTAAATATGATTAATCTGATTCAAGTCATAGATTAAATGTCTTATTGCGGAAGAAGTCCATGACTTTTGTCCTCTCCTACTTTGTGTTCTGTCTTCACCTTCATCTGAGTGACTGAGTGAGGAGATTATTCTAAAGCATCATGTTGCCCTATAAGCTCTTCCTGACATGACATCTGTGCACAAAGCTTTAACTCTATAAGCATCGAGGAGTTAAACAGACAGCTGTTTTATTCAGGACTCCATCAAATACAGTACATACAGTGTGTACAATACAGTACTGACTGCAGCACTGAGGAATAAATATAATATAATGTTTAGCAATTCTCATAATTATGCTTTCACGCTTCAAAATAAAAGCCCACTCATGCTTATAGCTACAAAATAAGTGAACAATAACTTTACATGCAATGTCCCAAAAAATTAAACTGGTGCAAAAACATTACAAACACCCTGCTGCACTGACAAAGAAGTTGGATAAAACATGAACACACTTACCTTGTCTTTAGTATATTCAAAAACTGTAAAATTTCTGAGAACTGTATCAACCTTAAGGCCCTTAAAAACCTCAAACCTGTGGGGAAAAAAAGACCATTCAATTATTATTGATCAGATAGTGAAAAACAAGTGAAACAAAATCAATAGCATTCGACTGTGCATGGTTCAACAAGCAACGTCCTACCTTTCCTACCGTCATCCATGTTTATACACTTCAAAGGATTCATTTTGATAAAGAAAAAGAAAAACTTTGATTGATCAAGAAAATTCTACTCCTTATTCTACCGTAAAATAAGCTTTTCAGAATAAGAGCGTAAAAACTAGGGAAAAGCTCAACATCAGAGAATACTCTGTCCCCATCAACTTCCTGCCTCTCTGTGCACCAGCGTCAGCCTGACACACGTTTTTATTCCTGCTGGATAAAAAAAAAACTCTAAATGTGGACGAGATGAAAAAAACCTGGATTAAAGTAAAGGCAGGTGGACGCAGTCACACGGCACAGATTGAGTAAACAGATGTGACGTCAAATCTGAAATTTGAGGGAATTTATATATATAAAAAGAAAAACAGCCTGTGCCAAGAGTTCAAGGACATTGTGACCCTAAACATATCAGCAGTGACAACAGAAGCCTGAGCTCCTGTATATGTTTACTGATTGAAATGTATCATACCATCCTGTAAGCTATACACGTACAGTACGTTTAATAACAAGCTCGGGGCCAAGAGCTCATATACAATCAACACTATGCATCTGATGAGGCAACATATCACAAGGTCAACAACCTGCCAAAAGGAATCTCCCACCTAAGTTTTAAAAGGCAAATGATTCATAGCTCCAACTCAATTTGAAAAACAAAAGGACACTGCTGCAGTATCTGTGTGCTGCATAAACAATTAAAAGCATCAGCCAAAGAGGAAGCAATCAGGTAAAAAATCCATCTCTGCGTGTGTGGAATAGATTTGTGTAAATGCCAAATGACACAAATCAAATAAGTTACAGGCAATCATTCAACGAGAAAGAAAAAAAATTAAATCTTTTATGATATGACGTGAACCAGAAGGTTTTTTTTTCATTGGAGTCAACCTTTTACAGATGTGGGGGGGGGGGGGGGGGGGGAAGAATACCACACAGAGGCAAATCCTGAACCTGACTCCGCTCCAGCTGAGTCCAAAGACACGCCAGTTGTTTATAGCTTTGGTGGAGTTTCCTCCTTGTTTCACACATCTGGGTAGGCAGGTCTTACCCCAATAGGAGATTACATGGAACCCTGCGCCCAGGCTGTACCACATGCTATCCTGGTCCTCTTTCTCCCCGACTGCCCCGTGACCCGTCCTGACCCTGTAGCCCTTCTGGAAGAGCTCCCCGGTGGATTTCTTTCGCCTTCTTGTGTTGGAGATGGTCTGAGAGTGGGTGCCTCCATTGGGCCCCCTGTACGCCATCATCTTAGTGGGAATCATGTCGGTAAAATTACTTTGAACTTCTTGGCAAAAAGTTTCAAAATGTCAAGTCCAAAAAAATCTGCTTCACATCCAAGTCTTTATAAGTCCGTGTCCATCTTGAAAGATTTCGCTATGAGGAAAATACCATGGTAGCCCCCAGGTTGGCGTTAAAAGAGGGACTCCTTTTTGATGTGATTTACCTCAGCCCTTCACAGGATCCTCGCTGTGACGACGAGGCGTGTTCAGCGAGCTTAAAGCAAACCCTTTCCCCCATCAGGATATTAGTGTGTAAGCTCCTTTAGGATTCATCCAGGGAACTGAAGAGACCGTCAGCCGCCAGGCCTCACACAATGTAACCTACATCCCCCATCCCAACTAGCCTTGACTCAACCACATTTTATGCTGTAATCTTAGACCAGAACAACATGTATCTTTGTCATGGGAATAAAACAAAGACATGTGAATGGCCAGTAAAGCTGCGTATGAAAGGAGGCTTTGGCAACAGTTGTGTTCTTCTATGGATTTAGTGATTCTGCAATAATCCCCCGCATTAATCACAGTTGATGTAATAACTGCAATTGTCGTTGAGGTTAAAACTAAGTGCGCAGCATAAAAAAAATCTCTGTAGTGCGTAGAGAGAAAACGCAGCAGCTGACAGGCATCTAAGTCTGCAAAGTCCATTTAATTTGAAATGTGAAATAAAATTTGTGTCATTTCTGTTGGCCATACATCCTTTCAGTGCAAATCATGTGGGGGTAATGAAGCACTCTCAAATGCAAAACAAATCAAATCACTGTAAGTAGTTTGTAAAAATCAATAAGTCATTTTTCCTTCTCAAATTGTTTGACTTGAATAATTCTAGATTCCTACGCACCATTTCTAAAGAAAAAGCTAAGAATTAGAAAGAAGTGTCTCGGAGCAATTTATGTCACAGCTTCAGTCGTTTCCAATTTGTAACTGCAAATTCATTTGAAAGTTTATGGAAATTCCAGTGTAATATTGTACTAATTACTGGAAGAATTTAGACAGTGTACCAATTAATTGATTGCACAACTTACAGCAGTGGTTCCCAACATAGGGGTCAGGAATTCCACAGGGGTCACAACATAAATATACAAGGTGATAAACTTGTAAATATACAAGGAGAATAGTGAAAGCGTTTCTGCTGCATAAAGGTATGCTCATTTTTCATCGTTCTACTAATGATTCAAAATGAAAAAATCTGATAACCATGGGACCTTGATATTGGAGACACAATGTTGGATTTTAAGGTTTGTCACAAGCCACCAAGGTTGTGAACCACCGACCAAGTGAGTGGGTGCACAGATGTCCACAGCAGGGAAACAAGCCAATATATACAGAGCATAACGTTTTGAGGACATTTAGCTTCAGTGGACAGTTTAGTACCAAAACCCACTTTATTTGTTGCTACACTTCAGCTCAAGGGGAAAAGGCTGCACCACCGTGACATGATATTTTATCTAGGAGAGTAATGTTATGATTACTTCATAATATTTGGAATTGTTGCCCTGGATTATTTTCAGTGTGAAAGATCAAAATGTGTTGCTTGTTTTTTCCAAGTCAGAATGTCAGACTCTGCAGTAAAACCTGTCAATGCGCTTATCAACCGCTGCATGTTGTTTCTCACACACACACACAACATCCAAAATGTGTGTCAGAAGCCTGTCCTGCATCAATGAGCGCATTAGTATGAGAGAATATTAGCGTGGGTGGGTATATTTGTGTCAAAATGTTCAGACAGGAGGATTGGCACATTGGCTGAATGGCGGGTGGAAATCTGGAGTTTTTGATGGGAAGAGGAGGTTCGACAGCAGCAGGGGCAGGCAGATGCCGCTGAGCTGGTTATGACCTCATCGCCTGTTGAACCTCAGTCAAACTAAACAGCAAGTCAGACACTAATCCAACACGACCAATTGCGCACTGGCCATATTGACTGAGATTATTATGTCCGACAGAGAAATGTTGCCTATGGAATTGGCTCTAAAAACAGACACACACACAGTAAGTGTGACTTACATACTTCATTTGAGTATGAATATTAAAAATGTATTTCTGGAAGAATGCTTTTATATTTGCTGTTTGGGAGTCTGGCAGAGAAGTGCTTCATTTCAGTTTGTGTGAAATAGTGTAAAAAGAAAACGCTCAGTTCACATGAGAACACACGAGAGCCATGCAACAAAAAGAGCAACACCTAGACAAATGATAACAACCGGACTTCAAGATGGTAACAATAACAACAGCATGGCAGTATTGCGCTCACTGCTTGATTCAGGAACTCTGGGAAATGTAGCCAAAACCATCATCAGCACTTAACACCACATGTTTCCAAAAAACACATTGTTGTCTACAATATCAATAATATTTGATATAGATAAAATACTGCAATACCATGTGACTATCTCTTTTTCAAAATAAATGATGGGTTAGTAGACTGATTTTAAAACTCCAAATAAAGAAACCAAAGCCAACATTACACAGAGATACATCAGTGAACAGAGCTGAAATTGTCAATATAATGCAACTAAAGATTTTATGGAAAATCCATACTTCCATAATTTACAAGATGCATGACTAAATCATGACAATACCTCAAGAGCCATCCACTTTCTCACATGTCCACTGGATGGCACCAGCAACCTGGAACCAACTCGGTCTACTTTCATTTTCTGTCACCATAATTCACATCACATCATAACCCAGGGGGAAAACACACAGGCATGTTGACGTTCAACTGTCCTGTCAAGCTGTCCTACTAACTTTAAAGTAGAAGGTGCTCATTGCTGAGAAAGTGGGCTGGTGTCGGCTACATGGCAGCTTTGTTCCTGCACTGACAGGTGAAGAAAAAGCAGCAAAAAAAAAAGATCCGCCTTAATCCTCTAATTCCTCACAGACCGCTCCGAGTGATGGGCTTTTGCACATTTAGAAGATTGACTTCTATTCTGGCGCCGCAAGCTCCAAGCTAAAGCTTATTACCTTTTTTTATATCCATTCATGTACTTTTCAATCACGGCGTCATTTCATTTCAAGGGTTTATGCATTATAGAGGTGTGCCGGAGAGCTTGGCTAGACAGGTGAAGGACATTTGAATGACAACTGCAGCAACTATGCCCTCCGTCCACAACACATTTCCATTGGAATCAGCTGGCATGTTTAAATGGCACACCAGATTACAGCCATATAATATTTGATAATGTTGTCATGCAAACAGGCTTTAGCTTGACTGGAAAAGCTCAGGAAGCTTATGAGTGTTTTTTCAGTTTACATGCTGTTCTGTAGTTTTTAATGTGATGCATACATGTCAACAGTAGTATTGAGGACAGTTCAAATGTTTCATGCATGTCATGCAACATCCCAACAAAAATAGAATTTCATGAGGATATTATCAAACTTGTATGGCTAGTATTGTCGGTGTGCACATGTGAATGACCACTGACTATCAAGATGTTTCCTTTTTGCAGCTTTAAGTGACTTGCTAAGATAATGTGACCTGTTCACCGACACCTGCTATACCTGTGAAATCCACTGGGTGGCATCACAGACTCCCAAATACAAACCCAAAGATTCAATATACAATGAGAAGTCAGCCTGTGTGAGCCTTCCAATCCTTACCTAGCCAGCTCCTGTTCAGGTAGACCGACACAAACACCGGAGGAACCGTGAAGAAGTCCACCACCGAGTTTACCTCCAACCAGAACCACAGCTTATCGTTAGCAGCAATAAACTGTGGAAATGAAGGTGAGGTTAAAGGTGAGATTCACTATTGTTGTGTGCAAATAAACTACATATACATTTGTTTTGGTTTTACTTACACGGAGGCCGAAGTAAAGCAAGAAGAAGACGTTGAACGCCATGTCGATCTGCAACGTGAAGTCTGTGTAGAAGTGCTGACAGGACTCGATAGGACTATCAGACAGAGAAAAATTAAGTATGTTAATGCCTCACACATACTGGCAGGGAAATCAGGAAAAATACATAAACAGTGTGTAAACAAATGCATAAAAGATGCATTCTTCTGTTCCTGAAAATGAAATTTTTAAGATTTAAAAAAAGAAGAGGAACTGAAGTGTTAAAAAAAAAAGGTGCATATTGGATATGTTCCAATGGTTCTTCTGTCGAGAAGGGACATGCATATATATATCGTCACACAAGCAATATCTTGCCGAGGTACCTGGTTAACCCGTAAATAACTGCAAAAAAACAGGTGCAATGTTGCATAATGAAAGTGATCCTGTTTTCCTTTATTCACGCCGGCATTTCCGATCTCATAGGCAACATTTCAGTTCAATATTAAATGAAACGTGATGGAAATGCAGAGCCAAGCCAGTAAATGCATGCAGGGTTCATGTCGTCAGGCAGCCATAGCAAATGCTAGCAATGTAGTGAAGTCTCACCCTCAAAAAAGGTTGTATCTGGCACTAAGAATTCAGATAAAGATAAATAAATAAATAACCAAATATGTTAGTAGTGGCTAATAAAGAGATTATATATATATATATATATATATATATATATATATATATATATATATATATATATATATATATATATATATATATAATGAGCATAAATAGATCTTAGGATTTCTTTGATCAGTGACTGGTTAATCAGTGCTGAAACAATTTCATTGAGAGATCAATTCATGGTTTAACAGAAAATAAATGTACAACAATGCTGATGTTTGAATAATTGTCATTTGTAAAACCAAAACATTCAAAGGAGGACATGATGTATTTCTAACTTAGTAAACTGAATGTCTTTGGGTTTTGGACTCTTGGTCCGACAACAATGGATCAAAAATGATCTAAAGACTGATTGATCATTTTTTGCAGCCCTATAGTAATGGCTCCCAACCCAGGTTTCGCGTCTCCTCCAAGGGGTCCTATTGGAAGGATCGATTTGCAACAATATACATTTAAACAAGTACATTTCTGTAATAAAAAAAAAAATCACATATTAAACTTGAAATTGATAAATTCTCTACAAATTACAAAAATTAATTAATCTGAGACTAAAAAATTACTATTTGCCTAAATCACCAATCTTTGTGGACATGCTGCCTCTTTATGAGGGGCTGCATGTATATACTGTATTTTTTTCTTTTAGGGGGCAAAAAGATGAAAAAGGTTGGGAACCACTGTCCTTAAATATTATTCTGACTCATGCCGATTGTGGTCTCTGCAGCGTGTTAGTGCCAAGCATGTCCCTCTCATACATCCAGTTAGTTTGCTTTCATGCCTCTTTGTCACTACCTGCACTCCCATTCACACGCTTGACTGAGCACACCTCATCACCCAACAGCAACAATCTCCCCTCTCCTGTTTAATACCATTCGGATTAAAGCTTCAATTGCTTTGCTTATGTAAAAAAAAAAGAAAGAAGAAAACTAATAAACTCCCTTTGATAAAACAATGTCCTCAATGAATTCATATGGAGAGACTAAAATACCCCAGGGATTAATTTGAACTGATCTGATTCACTGCAGTGACACTCGGGTGTTACAAGTCATCCTGACTCCATTCGAAGCAACCTTTATGAAAATCCGGACAAGCAGACAGTAGCTAGGTATATTACTCCGGTTAGGCCACATGATTTAACCCACAATTGTAGACTGGGCTTCTTTTTCTACAGTATTTACAGCAGGTAAGTCCTAAAGGGATCAACTTTCTGTAAAACAACAGTATAGCAATTAATTTTGTAACTTTTGCCGATGATCTGATATTGGAAAAAATTTAATGTACCCATATTATGTTTGTCAGCTCATCCCCCCTTCTGTATCTTTTTCTTATTCCAAAATTACAATAAAAAGATAAAGGGAAAATATTCCCAACCAGTTTTCTTTCGGGCGCTAAGAATAGCCCTAACACATTGGATAGTTCTGTCCCCATTTTCTGTAGTGAGACGTCATCTAGGCAAATCCCTGTCATATCAGGGTGACAGACCATATAGCCATGGCAGACATGCAGTGCTAAATAATTGAGTTCCAGTAGGCCTGCTTTGGAATAGGACTAAGCCTGTTATGGATCACAAACCCTCCCGGCCCACAGTCGTACTGATGTCTTTCTCCTGGATTCAATTCAGATTCAGATGAAACAGTTCAGAGCAGCTGACGTGTAGGACACCTCAATGCTCTGCACATGATTCACAACCTTAATGATCGAGAAACAATGAATCTTTAAATCTTCATAAAGTTTTTCTTCAAAACTTTTTTTTTTTTAATTTGGCAATAAACATCAGCATTACACACTTAACACAAGCTGCCCATTGCAACAACAACAAAAAAAGATTGATTCATTAATCGATATATTTTTCAATGACAAGTAAAGAAATGACTTTATGTTCTGTGAACAGGTGCAACTGTTGCAATGACTAACCAGGAAGCAGTCAGCACCTAATTTGGACGTTCTTTTAGATCTTTGTTTTGGTTCAGCTCAGAGTTCTTTTTAAACCGTTTCCAAATAACTTGTAGATATAGGCTTACTTTAAGTGTATTTGTAATTTCATAGGCATAGGGTGCAAAGTAAGTCATGACTGCGGCTTTATGAAGGACAAACTCCCTTTGGGACCTAACCGGCTTCTTTTTTTAATTTATTTTTATCTCTGTGCAGTCTTCTATACGAATCTAAGTGGATCTGCAGTGTTGATGCCGCATCAAGCCAGGTCAGCCTGTCCGTCATACAACAGCTTCAGTAGCCCCAAAGGACTAATTACAGGAAGGATGTATCTATTAAAGTCAGCTGCCACTTGCACTTGCCCTTGTTGTCATTGACAGGTGATTGAAATAAGTTATCACTAAATTTAGAAAAAACTAAATTCATGATGTTTGGCAGGAGAGCATCAGATGTCGCTGTAAAAATCAAGGTAAATGGGATTGAAATTCAAAGGGTCAAGCAACACAAAGTCCTAGGGGTAATAATTGACGATAAATTAAGCTGGAAACCACAAGTTAGCCATCTCAGGGGCAAAATAGCCAGGAGTATTTCTATACTTTGGAAAGCACAACATTGTTTCAATCAAAAGGCCTTACTTGTATTATACTGGAGTTTAGTTTCCCCACATCTGCATTACTGTGCTGAAATATGGGGAAACACTTACAAAGGTACATTGCACCCGTTGGAGATTCTTCAAAAGAAAGCAATACGAATTATTTACCAAGCCAATTACAGGGCACACACTAATAACTTTTTTATTGAAGGTAGAATTCTCAAATTACGTGATGTGGTAAATTACCACACAGTACAAATTATTTACAAGGCTTCAAAAAAAAGCCTTCCAAACAGTTTACAAGTAATGTTTGAAGACAGAGAAGTTTTGCATGATTTAAGAAGAAAAGATAAATTCACTGAGAAAAATATACGGACCACACTTAAATCCTTTTCGATTTCTATAAAGGGTATTAAGCTGTGGAATGGACTTGATGAAGTTGTCACAGGGAGTTGCAGTTTGCGCAATTTCAAAGCAAATTATGTTTCAAAAATTATTGAAAATTACAGACTAATAACCTGAGCACAATGTCAATGTCACTTACATATCAATATTGTAAAGAATAATACAGGCCAGCTGTCAGACTTGTTTTTGAATACTTTTGCAGAAGTGTTTTGACTACCAGTTAAGAAATGGAACAGGCCAAATACAAGGCCACTTCACACTTTATACACTTGGCATTGTCACAGAGAAACTGAACTGTGCTGAACTGATCTTAAAAGCTGAAGCAATTACATTAAAATTGATTGTGTATTGGACTGCAGATTCTTAAAAAAAATAAATAAAAATAAATAAAAATAAAATGTATGTGTATGTATGTGTATATATATGTAGGGGAAGGTGGGGTGATTTGTGCAACTTTTTACTCAAAGTGATTTTAAAGTGAGGCCTTGACAGTTATGTCTCCAACTCAAATATGTACATATATTTCAGGATGTTGTGCATCCCTGGCAATAAAAACTTTGGATCTGGAATAAACTGTTTAAGAAATATAGCTTTCGGAAAAAAAGTTGTCTTGTCGCACAAATCACCCCACGTAGTGGGGTGATTTGTGCGTCATTGTGTCACAATGACAAAGTCACCATCATCATCTTTCTGGCCATCTGAACTCTCATCAGTGGTGTCGTTAAGTGGAATTGAGATGTCACTCTCTCCTGAGCTACTGTAGACTATCACTTTCTTTTGGTGACCAGCGTATACAGCCATGCCACTGGCACAACTCTCAGAAATGTACTTTGCACTAGTTGCTCCGTGCTTGTGGAACCAACTGCCACCTGACAAATGTGATTCCCCCTACATTTCTGCCTTTAAATCAAGGCTCAAAACCCATATGTACACCCTGGTGTTTCCTCCCCATTAACCTCTGCACTACTTACTTACCTCTGCACTACTATCTGTGTTTATGTGGATGTATGGGCTTTACGTCTTTTATTTTGGTTATTGTTATTTTACCTTCATTGTTTACCTACTGAATGCACTATGTACAGCACTTTGGACAGTGCAAACTGTCATAAATGTGCTTTTATAAATACATTTTACTTACTTACTTACTTATAACTCACCCAGGCCCTTGCGCACAAATCACCCCATCCCCAGAATTTTGGATAATAGGCATGATGCAGCAATTTAGGGTTGACATTGTGCTAACTATATAGACTCAAAGTGTAGCATACCAAAGCACTAAAACATGTGTCAAATGTTTTCAAACATGTCTATAATTGTTCAGACACAATAATCAAAAAACCTTGATCATGGAAATTTTACTTTGAAAGGCAAAACACAGTTTTTTGAGCTTAAATGTGCTTATATCTTATTCCTTGTGTCTCCCTTCTTTACAGGATGAGTCAAATGGATGGCTCTTCTTAAATATGTGGTCACATTTCCAATTTCTTCCACGGTTTTCTAGAAACAAGGGGTTTTGCAACTTCCAAAATGCACAAATCACCCCACCTTCCCCTATATATATATATGTGTATATATGTATGTATATATATATATATATATATATATATATATATATATATATATAGCTATATATAAAAAAAAAAATGTTTTTTGTTTTATTTTTATTTTCTGTAACAGTAACTGTGTATCTGAATCCGAATTTGATGAAAATGGGGGCGGTACCTGATAAGCCTTTGGCTTCTTCCGTCTCCCTTCGGACAACACAAAGTATGATGTATGAATATTTTCAAGAGAAAATTGTGTATTGTGTGGAATTGTCCGAAAGAATAATAAATAAATAAATAAATAAATAAATTGAAGTACTGTTTGAATAATAGAAACACTTGGACAAGCCTGAATAAAAACTGGGACAAAGAGCCCCAGTCGGATGATTATGAATCTAAGTCGTTGAACAGGTGCTGCGGCATCATTCCTTATTGTGTATCTGACAATGCCCTACGTTCTGAAGCGTGAAAAGGTTAAAAACAGAGGTTGTAGGTCATTCATCCTTCATCAGGCCAAAAAGGTATCAGGCAGCCGCTACCAGCAATTTCTGAGAACGGCAGGCCACAGATGGCTTCGGTGAGGATGTAACTCTACCTGAGCTTGTCCAAGTTAATGAAATGAGGTCATGCTCGCAAACCACATCAGAGCAAGCCAAGCCCTCCTCTGCTGTAGCCTATGCAGCAGCCGTATGTACAAATAAACCAAAATGCTTGTGTGCCAGATTATGGGAGTTTACGGCCCCTTTTCTCCTCTGTGCCTTAACACTATACTCCCAGTGGAGACCCCATGAGCCCGATAAAGCTTTTCGTCTGGTGGGTTTTGCTCAGCTTGTTAATGGCACATCCTGTACAGACACCACCAGTCTGCGGTAACAGTACACCACGGTAGAACTAAGAGGGTCTTTTCCGCTTCCTCCAGTTTGATGAGCGATGGTGATTGTGTTTCGAACAAGGAATTTTGGGTCTTTCCTGCCCTTTGTGCGAAAGTCTGATACTTTCTCATTACAGAGATTAAGCAACATTTCATCTGTGATTACTGTCGACTTTGAAAATCGCAAGTAAGCCCAGAGCATATACCTGGCTGGCTGGCTGGGGATTGGATGAAAACAGTACAGTACATGTTCTCGAATACCATATACAAAGCACAAGCCTCTTCAATGTTATTAAGGCTGGTGGTGCTCTACGTATATGTGCCCTTTATGAGGATTAATGCTAGGATAGGAAGCAGGTAATGTTCCTGAAGGTATCTGAAGTTAATCTATATCAGGGGTGGCCAACCAGTCAGAGACAAAGAGCCACATTTTTTACTGTGTTACTGCAAAGAGCCACATCGTACACACGGGTACACACAGTGGCGATTCCAGGAAATTTTGACAGGGGGTGGCCAAGGTGGGCCACAGAGTTAGAGTGGGGTGGCCATCGTACCCCTGAATGAATAGCATGTGATATGCTGTACAACCAATTCAAATATGATTTATAATCCCAAATGCCCAAATCATGTTAGTATCCATTGTAATGTTTGTCAGAAAACTAAACCCCTGAAGGGGGATCTGGGGGCATCCCCCCCAGAGGATTTTTTTGTGTTTTTAACATGTAATCTAAGCATTCTGGTGCATTCTCGCGAAGATAATAAAGGAAAAAGTCAATATTTATTTCAGCTCAGATGAATAGTAAAATTAGCAAGACAACATAACTTGCTAGCAGCCAGATGCCTAACAACTGGACAGAGGGACGGATGACCACTAGCTTTTTGACCAAATATCTTGCTAAAAAAATAAACCTTTATTTATGAAAGTCTGCCCTTGCTAAGAACATGTTACACTCGCTAACTACAAACTTTAATTTTTTTATTCAGATTTCAAAAATCTGCTGGGACACGTGCCTATACACATGCATGGGTGGCACGCATGTCACAAGCACACTTATGCTGTTTTCAAGACCTTTGCTGACCAGAGACCAGTTCTAGTGGCCACAGTCCTACCATTAATTTAGTAATAGAAAATTGCAAACTGATCTCATATCAGTGGATTGGAGTGTTTGTGTGATGAACTTGGCAACTACCTATCAAAAAAAGTTAAGAAAGAAAAAAAAATACATATCATCTCTGAACTAGGATACATATCAGGAAAAAAATGTAATTAAAAAAATAAAATGAAAATAAAAAATAACATTTGAACTGGGGGGGGGGGGGCACTGGGGTGGCCAGTAAGATTTCAGGGGGGGGGGGGGCGTTTTTATTTTCGCGGGGAGCTTGCACATGCATGCACAAGCATTATTTATTAAAAAAAAAAAAAAAAAAAAAAGGGGGGCCCCACACTAGGACTTGAAACGGGCCCCCAGATCGTTAAGGCCGCCCCTGTGATAATGACAGGACTGGACTAAAGACGACAGGGCAGTCATTTTCAACAATGAACATTGAGTGCACTGCCTCACACACAAACTCTCAGTTCAACCAAGTCCACAAACAAAAATATAACAATTTAAAATAGCGTTTTTCTCTTACTATGCATGTTGCTTTGTGGGACTTACTTGTAGCATGGAGAGAGCTGAAGTGGCGCTGCAGATTTGAAGCCTTGAAATGCGCAAATGACACCTGGCATATAAGGCAGAATGGCTTGGCATAACGTTCAACAAAAAATATGAACTCTCCCACTCTGTTTCGGAGCGAACTTGACACAAATAGTTTACTCACGGAAAACCTCCCTCCAAGCTGAGCGGGCAGTTTAATGTTGCGTCCGCACCAAACGTTTGCGAACGTTATGTTGCGTCCTCAATTAAACATTTGCGAACAGGCATACACATAGGGCCTACACATTAATAAAATAAAAAATGAAATAATAGACAACATGTAAAACGAACGTAAGAGCCGCATGAAACGTTTGCGAACATGCACACACATAGGCCCACACAAAAAAAAAAGTATATATAAAAAAAAAAAAAAAAAAAATTATAATCACATAATTTGATATGAACTGAAGAGCCGCAAGAAGCTGGGCAGAGAGCCGCATGCGGCTCGCGAGACGCGGGTTGGCCACCCCTGATCTATATCATTCATATCTGAAACGCATACAATCTTTGAATTAACCATTGGATTCGTATATAAGTGAAGCAGCATCATATTACTAGTAGGAGTTTAGCCATTGAAAATGCAATAAGACCATAATACAAACAACATATTGTCAAACGTCCATTTATAAACTGTATTTCTCACAGAGAAGAATGACATCAACTTTATTAAAGCTACTGTAAACTTTGAGTCTCAGACAGCGGGATAAGATACCTGGAGACCAACTCAAGGCCCCTTGTCAGTGTCTTGATTTCTCTGTCAAATGTTTGGCACAGAAGTGATTACATTTTAGTCAGCCGAATTGGATCTCATTGTCAAAAATAAACTCTGAAACTAGAAAAGTAGCCTTAAAAGCAATTGACCTGTCATTCAAGATATTCTGCATAGCAGGTTACAACAAGGTTAGATGTAACATACTGTATAAGTCACAGAAGCATCAGCAGTGAAGTACGATGATTAAAAAAAGTACTTACTCAGAGGAATCTATGAAGTATATAACGAGGGCTCCGATGCTGAGAGCAAATACGAGCACCACCTGGAAAAAAAGCGAAAAGAACAAAGGAATGTTTCATGTTGCGGTTATATACTTTAAATATTTAATATAAAAACATCTAAATATATCTTTACAACAAAAAAACTTTGGTGCTTAATGTAATCATAACATTTGACATTTTATTTTATAAACGATTAATAAATGAAATGTCAATATAATTAGCAGGGGTCACAAACTCATGGGTTCCCATACATATGACAGTGTAAATAAATACACTCAGAGGGCTCGGCTCGTCATGTAAATTGGCAGCAGAAGAGTGGGCGAGGCGACAGAACATGGCTTCAGCTTTCACAGACACAAACAAAGAAGGGTGCAGCAAGTTGCACAGCCCCGAAGCTTCGTTGGCACAACAGTGGTGCAGCATGATAACACAATAATAAAAAAAAAAACAGAGCATTATTTTTATAATGTCACTTTGCCTTTCTGCAAGGGAGGGGAGATGCTATGCAGAATTAAATGAAGCCCAGAGTAAGATGATAGGCGTTTAGAGCAGAGAGGAAGGCAGGTTTGCAGAGTGATTAACATGAGATCTAAGAGTGTTAGCGAAAACAAGGCAAGAGTTGTCAGGTGACAGCTCTGACACTGATAGAGCTTAGGTGAAACTTAATAACTGCCAGGGCACGAAGCTCAACTGTGAATAAAAATAGTTTAATAGGAAATAATCACGGGGAAAAAAAATCAGCACATCTAAGATGGTTACAGGTCAGACCGAACTCTAGGCGACTGCTCATTAATTTCAATCAGTGTCACTTTGCTGGTTCTCACCTGGCACAATGCTATACTGTCATTGAGAATCCCACAGTATAAATTCAAAGTGACCGCAGTCTTGTTGTGTTTATCTAACCCCGAGAAGAAGGTGAAAGATTATCACAGATTAGGGGCAAGGGACAAAATATGTCTTACCTAATAAGAACGTACTCTTTTTTACTTTTACGAGGCCAGCTGTCGTAAAGCTGTTTTCTAGCGCGTGCCGGCCGGTGTGAGTGTCAAATGATTAGGATGGTGCATGACCATTTTGAAAGTGTGAGGGCACGGAATCTTTTCAGCTCCGTGAGAGTGGTTAGTGACACTGCATCTACTCAATGCCAGTCAATGCCACACACACCTGATTCCATGAGTTGATGCAGTGTCACTAACCACTCTCACGGAGCTGAAAGATTCAGTGCCACAGAAAGCAAATGAACGAGAGACGGTAGTATGGATCACGATGAGGTAATGCGTTTGTTTTTGTAAATAATTTCAGAAAAATAATGGTCATTTGTGATGATGATGATGATGATGATGATGATGATGAAGCAAAGTAAACTTTGTTTTAGTACCGTTCATTCGCAACACTGCATGACTAGTTCACTCCCGTTAAGTTGTTTACACGTTGCTTGGCAACGCCCTCCGCTCCGACTACTTTCCCTTTTAGTTGTTCTTCATTGAATTTTCTTTTTTTTCTTTTATGGTCCTGCCCCGGTATCAGCCATTATGAATGACAAATAACTGTCTCAAACAAACTTCCCTTACTTGGAGGGATAGGCTACTCAAATCGCGTTGCTGTGCTACACTGAAATCTGCGACCAATACGAATATGTGACCATAGAGCCTGCATGCGCAAGCCGAAAATCAAACTGGATGTGCGACCAGACCAAAGGCATAAATAAAAACTATATAAAAACAGATGTCTTTGCTCATTCTCGTTTGCTGTTAAAGGTAGTTTGTGATCATCAGAGGAAAAATTGGACGTTTTAAAAATACTTAAAAGTTCCTTGCAGCCACTTTTCATTCTTAGGACATAATGTTAATTGCAAAGTTTTATCAATCGATATTAGAGCACAGCAGCTCATTTTTTAAGGTCTGTAAAATGAGTGTCCTAATTTCCCCCTTTCAAAAGCCAGAGCAATGTAGATGAGGGCTCGACCCCTCAGAGACACAGATAAGGACAGAAAGGTTTTCGACAGACAACAGAACAAATGTTTTACATCCCGAAATACACTTGGCAGTTATCTGCGACCATACCTGGGCTTTCATCCATTTAGAAATGACACAATGGCCATCCCGAACAAGAAGCCAATGGCCATCCATAATGAATGAGCCCAGCCTAATTCATTTCCATGATGTGAAATTGTATTGTCAACCTGCAACCACTGGTGACTCCGCAATGACAAAAAGGTCCCCGCATGAATTTTTAATCGAGCGCCCTTCTTCTTTGAAAGCTGGGAAATCTCTTTATGCCTCTGACCATCCCGGGTTTAGAAACTGGAAACAATGTTGCTTGCAACCTTAGAAATGCAAATGCGGCAGACGGGAGGGAGATTCAAAATAACGAGTGAGTTTGTCAATGAGATGACAGCAAACGGTAGTAGCATTCACCATACATCTTCAATTACCGGATGATGCATCTGGATCTTCAGTACAGTACTAAAGCTTGTATACATAGGTGAATTGCTTTTGGAAAAAATAATAATAAACCTCATAAATAGTGTCTTAAGGGCCTTAAGTGAAAATAACAGCAGTGGTTGGTTAGGGAAAGGTATCATATCTGATGATGGCTCATTGAGATTCAGCTAAGGTAGAGACATCTTTTTCCAAATTCTGCAGTGGGAGGTTGTGTTACTATGTCAACAGCACCTAAAAACAGGATTCAGAGAGGAACCAGGGGTCTGTTTCTTCCATATTCACTTTAAGCTTGTGGATCAAAGCTCACATCAGTGGGATGCCAGAGATGTGTGTGTGTGTGGTCAACTGTCCACCTTTGTTTAGGTAAACCCTGTCCTGTCTTGTCTTAGGCTCGGGTCTCATCCAGTTCATTGCATCGCTCACTTTAACGGAGTGCAACTTTAAATATTCATGGCAGCATTAGCCCCTGACCTGGTGTTCCCCCACTGCTGGGTGACTATATCTGACCCACAGCAGCTTCTCCAGGAAAAGAGCTTTCCAAAATTAAATGACCCGTGGTGGGACTATCCTGGTGAATTCAAGCCAGCCCATCTGTCCGTCCTCAAGCGCAACTTTGATTAACAAGTTATCTTGGACATGATGGCGCACACATAACAAGCTTTAAAAAAAAGTTGCTCAGGATTTTTGGCACGGAAATGGATTTGTCGGGGTCATACTTTGGTCAGAAAGCATGTTTCCCTCCAGAAAAAAACAACACTACGGTCTTGTAAAATGTGTGAATTACAGGAATTAAAGTTGTAATTATAAATGTATCCCGAAATCTTCACATCAAATTGTGCTGATGCTTGTGTGGTTTGGGCTGTGTGATGGGCCTTGAATTGTTGGAGACACCTTGGTCATCACTGCTGTCCTCACTAACAAAGACTTTGTATCCTTCACCCAGGCTGACGACAGCGACTTAGCATGTCAACAACAACAGCCATAAACCGTGATTGACTGCAGCCCTGACAAACATGGACACAGGGTGAACAGTGGAGACATTAAAGGTGTCGTTATACCGTTGAGCTCCTGCTGCTCAGCGTCTGACAGGACATGCTATATGTGATGCCGCTTCAGCTCTTCAATCTCAAAGCTGCAACACTGTTGTCATTTTCCAATATGTACAGCTTGGAAAAAGAGTTTTGTCTGCCAAAAGCCCATGATGGATGACGACCGCTGGCCTTGTTACGAACTTTTAATACTTTGATGCTCTTAACTGTCTACTTGAAGCACTTTAAGTACACACAGAGGTTTTTGTCGGTCCCACACAACTATGGCAAACACATTAATCCTGTATTCTATTAATCCTATATTGCTGGGTTTTTAGAAGATGGTTGTAATCACAAATTAGATTAGAATGAGCAATTATTTAATGGCCCTTATGTGGATCAACCTTGTGGCTATTTTGAATTACGGCGGTGACACAAACTTAAAGCTGCACTTGGAGACGCAATGGATCAAATGAGTCACCGTATGTGAACTTTTCTCAGGAGCTGACAAAGATCAAAGAAAGAGTTAGAGTACATGAAGAACAGCATTGAACCCATACAGTATGGGCAACACAACAAACTGTAAACTAAAACATGTTTAGCACAGCTACAAGCTACCACGTTAGAATTCATTTGTAGTTAAGTTTCTGTTTATAGTTCAATGCTATTCTTCATGTACTGTAACTCTTTCTTTGATCTCTGTCAGCTCCTGGGAGAAGTTCACAAACGAGGACTAATTTGATCCATTGCTGGTTCAAAAACAATGATACCAAAATAAAGTAATTCTTGAATTCAATTCTTTAACATGGTTAAAGATATCATTTGGCTTTCAGGGAAATACTCTTCAGTGCTTTCTTGCCAATACAATTGATATCTGTACATTAAATATATGGCTTGACTGGGGCCATGTGTTAGCTTAAATTAGTATAAAGACTGGAAACAGCTAGCTTGGCTCTGTCAAAACAAACACAACTCACAATAAAACGCCTAAAAGCACCTCTCAAGCTCATCCATTAACAACTTGTTGTTAGAAAAAAAAATTACAGGAGGTTATATCCTGGACTAATTTTTCACTGGAAGCAGTTGCCAGGCAACCAACCGAGACTCTAGGAAGTTACTGCTTTTAGCCAAGAAATAGTCCAACATATAACTCACCATTGAATCCTCCAGCTTTCAGTCTTTAGGTCAAGCTTAGCTAACGAGCTGTGTGCTCCAGCAACATATGCAGTGTAGAGACATGTTGGGAGTGGTATACATCTTCAGCAAAAGCATCAAAAGAGGTGTAACATTTCTGCAAACAAAAACATAATGCCTTTTTTTTTTTTATCAATAAGTCAAAATGTTTTACTACACATGCAAATGTGGGCTCTACCTGGAAATAACAAAAGATTGGACATTTTAAATATACTTTGAGACAGCTGTTCAGCTCAGTCCTGTATTGACACAGGCTGTGTCTGCATGGGCCCCATGCTTGTGGCGACGGGCAAGAACACAACATGCATACTAATGGGGGCTCCTGAAGAACTGGCATCTCTTCATGGATAATGTTAATATAACTTACCTAGCATGTGTTTCATAAGCAGCCTAAAGTCTGTAGAGCTTCATGTGCCTCCACCGATAAATTATGATTAAACAGTCCGAACCGCAGCTGCTCTGTGTTCTGTGTGACTTGGGTATTTGACAAGGTCAGAGGCAGGAAAGACAAACAGACATTCACTGTTCAAATGTCAAAACCAGAACATTTCCAAAAGGACACGCGGAGCACATTTTGATAATCACTTTTTTGTTTTATTACCGTCATCATGGGCACTTTGTTGTGCAGCATAATTTGTAAAGAAATGAAGAAGAAAGAATTCGATCAAGAAAGAATACAAGAACAAACTTTATGTAAAACATACTCTTGGATTTAAAGCTGTATTAATCAGTATTTATATATATGAAAATCTAGATTATGTTATTAGATAAGAGTCAATCGAATCGAATTATAAGTCTAGGTGGGGAAATGTCTCCATTCACAGTACTGTATATGAGCGGATACTAAGAAGCTAAACCTCCACTTGACAAGAAGTGTGTCATTACTCATCATGAGAAAAGATAACAATCAGCATTGCATAAAGGGCTGTAGTTGCTGACGACAGCAGCAGAGGGACGATGAATGATATACAATCACCTGACGCGTGTGGTAAGAAATGAGCTCATTGTGTTTCTTATTTTCATTCTGTCCAAGGTGTTTTATCAATATAGTGAGGCATGAATGAGGCAAGGCTAAAAGGACACAGAGCTTGACTAAGCCTGCAAGTGCACATTTTGTTTTCTTAATCTTAACTTTTTTAGCAACCAAAAAGTACCTATTTCCCATGTCGGTGCACAGATTTCAATTCTTACACAAATGAAAGAGGATAGAACATGTATAAGGAACGAATAAATGTCTGTTAGAACTATGTAAATAGAAAAGTAAATTATAAAAATAAACGTATCCCAGCGGAGGTTGTACTGTAAGTCGGCTTTGTTTCCAGGAATAGACCACAAAGAAATCACAAACCCCAGAAGGGGATTCTCTCTTGTATTAAGCCTGATTAGTCAAACATCAAAGAGGAACTTAACACCTCCCTAAAGAAATCCTCTTCTCACTTTTCTGCAGTAAACTCCTGGGACTGTTTAACCTCTGTCCAATAGAAGACAATGTTACATGGGTTTCAGCCTGGTCTTAAGGTACTCTTTTTAAAAAAAAGGAAGAAAAAAGGGCCATTTACCAGAGAAAAATATTACACCATCTAATTGTGTTTGCCGATCAAAAACAGAATCACATATTCCTGGTCGTTAAACTTTGCACTGTGGAGGGCTGGAATTCTACTGTTTACCCCGCAAGGAAAACTAAAATCACTTATCACATGTTGTAAAATGCTCCTTGGTGGTACCTCTGCTCTGTGCAGTGGTTGGTCTGATAAAAACCTTCAACGTGATGGATCCCTTATACTCCAGGAAGTTACAAAGTCTGACAGTGCGGGACCCAGCAGACAAAAGCAAGACAAACATTCTGAGCTACTAGAACATTTTATAATGTAGTGCAATATGAAGATGCTAATAATAATCAGTTTTCTCAGTACAAAGTCTGAATAATTTGGAGCTACCATAGAGTCAATGAGTTAGCTGTGGGCTACATCTTGAGCCTGTTTTTTTTTTTGCCTATGGCCTATTTGTTTACACTTTGCCAAATTGTAAATATTAGAAGTATGCTGCAACTATTTACTATTCTTTTTTAAAAATATAAGATGATTTTAAGTTAAATCATAAGCACCAGCTTCTATATCATTTTAAGTTGATTTCTGTACAAGGAAAATATCCCCGGATCGTGTTAAGTCACACTGAATATAAAGATCTGTCCGTCTTTTGAGAATCTGCTGCAGCTCAAGCTGGTGTCCATGAAGATGAGTGGGTCCAACCTACAATATATAACTACCTGTCCTTTTTTTAAATGCCAAAATGCACCTTTTCTTTTCTTCTCCTTCCTCACAGTTTGAAAACCTACATTACTTCAACTGCACTTCCTGGATCATATTTCATCTACTTACTAGTACCTGAATGCACCCCCACCAACTCAAACCTTTGCACGGCTAAAGACCCACATTTGCCAAAAACTCTCCAGGGTCCCAGACACATACAGACATATTAAATGTACTATCCAGACATGTATATCCATAAGGCAGTAATTCATAAGACTATTCAGCCCTTCACATCCATTTTTCTATGAACAAAACTGGGCACATTGAACAGTAGCCGCTATGCCACCTCCATGTAGGAGTCACCAAGCTTCCAGCACCATTTATTTCACAACAATGTGCAGATGAATAGCGCTGTTCAACTAACAGACATATTGACATCAGAATTCTACAGAAAAACACAATAACAAACATGTAAGTGATGCCTCAAGGATCCCATCATCGTGTAGCCTGGACACATACAGTATAAAGTCAACTTTAGGGCGCTAGTATAATAAAAGAGCTTCTGGCTCCATTATTTGCTCACACTAACCCCTATGTTATACCAATATTCACAATACATTACACCCATAAAACTAAATGGGCAGTTGGTCAGTGCAAACAGAAAATACTCTATAAGCGCCGATTCACTGGCCATCTCGGTAGGACGAAGACCCATCAACCTAGTTTGCTACTGCAAATGATTGTCTCCTTTATTGATGCAACAAGCTTTTTAACAGTCAGAGGGCAAACACTGATATTTCTCTAGCCATGATTTGACTGGTATCTCTTGTGACATATACTGCCATTATTTCACTTGACTCAATCAAGTTGCAAGAACAACATGCTGGGAAGATAATAAACGGATTGATTCTTTGGAAAGTTCTGAGGTAAAATCCTTCATCAGCAGTAAGTTTAGGGTTATCTAACGATCTGCTCTTATTTGAAAAAGTAAAAAATAAACTCCGATTCTCTTACAGCTTTACGTATCGGTGACATCGTACGGACACGTTCTACTAACAAGAATATCCACATGCATCTAGACGATAATGCACGGACGTCTCTCAGAAGTGAAATCTCTCAGAAGTGAAAAGTGATGATACAAATTGCGTCAATCTGTGCTTATAAAAACATCTTATTTTGCCTGAATGACCTGTGCGCTACGCTGCTGCAGTTGTTGACATTGTCACTCATTGTTGACTAGCACACATTGTCAGAGAGCGTTTGTGTTGATGACATCATAATTATTAACACTGTTTTACTAAACAGTTGGTGTTGGTGTTGAAAACGGTGGACCAAAAATAACCATGGAACTTTCCCCCCCAACAGCTGCTGACCATAGTTAGTGTATGTGGCAGCTTGATGCTCATTGATTTATGACTTCATATAAATAATACCTCCTGTGAATGTGAAATGCGTCCGACATGACTGCAATTGTGACGAATCTAGAAATCATATATTTGTATGTGTAAAAAAACGTAAATATCTGAGGAACATCAGCCACATTAGTTTCTTGGTGCTATGAAGCTCACAGTAGAAAATAGGCTTTTGTGGTCAGCAATAAGCACATTATACTCCTGAGGATACTCCAGTATCTACGGCCGCTCACACATCCTGACCCACGTAACCCAACATCATCAACACACAGAGCTCCAATCTGTTCGGCTCAGTGAACTTTAGGACACACAGCGTGGAGTAACACGCTCCTGCAGAATGCTATTGGGAATCCAGACATGAAGAAAAAAAGTCAAGACAATCCATTTTTGAGCATGTATGAAGAACATGAAAGACTGAGTAGTGGGTTCAGGGGTTTATGAGTGAATGATTACATAGATTTTTATCAACAGCCAGGTCTAATGTATATAGTGCACACAAGTTACTTAAAGCTGTACTATGTAACTATGAATTTGTAGGCTCCTTATTGACTGCTCTGCCATGTCTAAATAATTGGCAAAATATTTACCCAAAGCATGCCTTTGTTTTTATTTATGTCACTAGTTATATATTTCTGATTTTGAGTTTCTTCCTAAGTGCCTATGTGATTCTGGGGTGGATGTAGGAGGCAGTCAGTACACACTCAGAATAGTATATTTAGAGAAGAATTATAGGCTTGTCACAGTCAAATTTTAGTGGAATGAAATCATTTTCAAAAAACTACTTTTTTAAATTGAATCGTACAGCTTTAAGCCGAAATTTAAACCAACTGGTTATTCTGCCTTCCCCCCTCCTTATCCCTCCAAATTTCAGCAGAATTTTTTTTCCAAGTTATTTCAAGTTGTTAGACAAAACCCCGGATATTTGGAGTCTAACTAAGAGCCATATTGCACAGTAGTTAAAAAAAAAATGAATGGAGGTTAACGCACTGAGAGAAATGGCTTCTCCCTTAAACCGTTCAGCTCCGCACAAGTGCTCAGTTTGCGTTGCACTGTGTATAGGTTGCACTGTAACTACCCACAGCCTGAAACCTGATCCTTTGTTTACTTGACATCGCATCACCGTATATAGTGCTGTCACCTGGGAGTCCCTGGAAACCATTACAGACATACTAGATGTGCTATCCAGGCTGGTACATTCGTAAGGCAGGCATTCATAAGATTCCCCAGGATGGGTACATTGTGCCGACAGCACGGTGTCCTAAGCCTGGGCTTCATCAGTGGCTTTGCTTTTGTGCCCTGCGAGTTTCACACTCAAGAGGAAAAAAACCCGGTGGGATAAAGGGATTTCTCCATCATCTTGTCAATAAAAGCAGATTATTCTTTTGGTCTTCTGGTTTAGCTGCATGCTGCTGCTTTTACATCATTTGTGATCATTCCCAGCATTACAGCAGCTCCATAGAGAAACACTAGCTTATTCAACAATGACATCATCATTCCCAAATCTGGATGAATGTGCCTCTCCACAGAGAGAAACGACAGAAGGATTAACAGGCAGATTAGCACAGCAACAAGGCAGCTGCAGGCAGCGGTGATGTAAATACCATATACTGCAACTTGTTCGGTAGACACTGTTCGTTTACCCTGTCTCATCTATGTATGACTTCATATAAGTGAGACCTTCTCTGAATGTGACATGCATCCAATTGACTGCAAATGTGTAGGAATCTATAAAGGCAAACTTATATATCTGTTTGAACGTGTAAAAGAACATACACATCAGCCACATTGGTTTCCTGTTGCTATGAAGGCCACAGTGGAAACATGTCTGTGGTTGTCAGCCATAAGCACTATATACTCCTGAGAATACTCCAGTCTCTACGGCCGCTCACACATCCTGAATGACCCACGTAACCCAACATCATCAACACACAGAGCTCCAATCTGTTCGGCTCAGTAAACTTTAGGACACACAGCGTGGAGTAACACGCTCCTGCAGGATGCTATTGGGAATCCAGACATGAAGAAAAAAGTAAAGAAAAATACATTTGGAGCATGTATGAATGATTGCTATGTTTTAGAATCAGCCAGGTACAATGAGTAAATGCAGAAATTATGGAGGTTAAAGAAATGAGAAACTGGACCCCCCCCCCTGCCTTTAACCTATGGCAACTACACAAAAGTGGTCTGTTTGTGTTTGGTGGCTTATAGGTTGCACTGTAATTACCCACAGCCTGAAACCTGATCCTCTGTTTGCTTGACATCGGCCGGCGTATATAGTGTCTTCAGTGTTGTGATCTATGGGGGCTGATGACATCCTCTCTGTGCGGGGAAAACAATGCAGCTATCCTTGAGCGTTTCAGGTCAAGCCTGTCGGAAAACGTCACTCTCCGTCATCATTGCTCTTTATATCTCTTTTATGTGACAGGAATGATCCAAAAATCTACTACAAAATCAAAAAAGACTCTGCTTTGTCAGAAAATAAGAGATTTGGCCTCATTTGGCTAACAGTTTGCACCATTATTCAGCTATTAAAATACCCCCACAAAAACATGCAGCGCAGAACCCCAAATCCCATAGGGGCTAAGCCATGATTTAAGCCATCCTGGAAGCAGCCCAACCACTCTCACAGTGAGGGCATAAAGAGCTTAGGCTGGGAGAGGATGGACGCCCCCACAAGCACCCTCTGTGGTCTGTCTCAGCTCAGACTTCAGGTTTGTGAGGCCCTCACTTCTGAGTCTTAAAAAACAAGAGAAAGTGGCGGTCAAAGAAAGGGGAAAAATTCAATGAAAAAACATTGATGTTTTGTCTAAATAGAATGACTCCTATGATGTTTTATCAATGTGCACAAAGGAATGACCCACCCTCCTGGCAGCTGTGCAGCGAGGAGGGGAGAGAAGAGAGAAAATCTGCCCTGCGCTAACAATGGAAATGTAAATTGTGTTCAATATCTGGGAAGCTGGACATACTGTAACTGTACTAGCCGCATGTATTTATAATGATTATGGGTTGCTTAAGTTATGAACTCTTCTGTGGGAACATCTGATGTACAGTAGGCCACCAATGTGCGGAACAGCCCTGAGACAATCATTCTGCAATCGGACACAATTTGGATGCAATTAAGCAAACAGGGCGAGAGAGCTTAACTGTAATAAATATATAAATATAAATAAAGCAAGCTTTCAGAGTTGGAACCTGTCGTGTGACAAATTTGTCACAACGACGTACATTATTAAATTCTTCCATGCAAACATTCATTTTCTCTAAGTGGCCGTGGTAATTAATTAAACTGAACTTGCCAAAGGAAAAATCGGTTTTGATGTAAAGTGCCAGCAGCAAAAATCAAAGCTACCTCATACACAGCTAATTTATGTCTGCCTTTCCTGTAAGAGGAAAAGGGAAGATTGTGAGTCACTGCGAGGCTAACGATTGTTAAAGGAAATAGTCGGAATGCGCTGCTCATTAATTACGTTTCGGGGAGGAGCGTTATCGCAAACCTTCTCTGCAGAGTTTTGTTTTTTTCCTGTTGCTACTCCACAAAACTAATTATACTGCACCTGTTTTGTTTGTGCCAAAAGAGATACTCACTGAAAATGTGGAGAACTTCCAAATTAAAAATGCCTCTTTCAGATTAAAGCTATTAATGTCTAAAAGGCTCATAATGACAATGCAAATGCCAATTCTGATGCACAGTAATGTTCTTCATTCAGTTCAGAATGCTAACGAATCTGTGCCGACCCACCGACCAACATTGCCATCCAAAGCGCCATGCCAAAGTGTTTGAATCTTTTAAAGCACTTTTATGACAGTAAATGGGGGTTAAGCTAAATTGAATTCGACTTGTTTGAAGTAATTTTGGATATCTTTGTCCCCGGCGTTGATCAAAAATGACCAAAAATCCACTTAAAATCATAGCAGAAGTGGCTACTTTTAACAAGCTTGGAATAATCACGTTTTGAAAAACAGAATCCTTAAGTGTTTTCACCCTTTTTTTAATTATTATTTTTTTCAACCACACACGTTCACATTCATGGAGGGATATCAGAGGCAGGGGCTGCAACAAAAGACACCTAACTTAAACAGCTAGAGGTCCGGTGCCTTGCTGAAAGGTACCTTGGCAGTGCCTTGGAGGTGAACTGGCACTTCTTCAGCTACCAGTCCACTCTCAATATGACTGGTCGCATGCTGGACTTTTTGGGCGACATTCCGGTTCACAAGCCAAGTTCACATGGACTGAACTACAGCTATATTGTAGATTTTAAAAAACTATAAAAATAATTTAAAATGTTCGCACTGCACTAGGAAAATAAAAGTGTTTAACACTCAAAAATGACTAAATAAGATTATCTTTCATTATGATTAGGGACAACAAAGGCAACTAAGTAACTTCAGGCTCCCATGGCATTGTTTCCTCCGCCCTGAACAAAACAGGCCTGGCAGCTGCTGCGGCCTGAAAATAGCAGCAGACTTAGAGAAGCAGGCAGAGAGCCGAGTGACGCGTTCCACGTTGTTCACTGTTGTCGCACTGGGCGCGGTGAAAGTCACACACACCCACGTGATCCCTTCTGGCACTGGAGTCCACAGGTGGCAAACAGCCTCCTGTCTCTGCCACAAGGGCACGGTGCATGATGGGTAGAATATCTGTTACATAGAAAAAACACCGACGTCCCAATCTGCAGCCTAAAGGGTCAACAGGGGGAATGTCAAGAAAAGGGCACGTAAAGTAAATTTTGTTTCATGCCAGACTGAACACTATGTGACAATAAAGCACAGTCATGTAAAGGATAAGTGCATCCATCACTTCCCGAATGGCACTTGTGACATTTCTTGCTGCTGTAATGCCATAATTGCGTGAGAGAGAGTAAGTCCCGCACAAAAGTGTTTACCATCTCTCTCTCTCTCTCTCTCTCTTTCTCTCTCTCCCCTTTTTAGCTCTCATCAGACAAAAAGCTTTTCCATGTAGTGGTACAATTGCTCAACCGAGCCCTTCAGAGGATGGAGGAGGGGGGAGGTAAGCTTGTCCGCCTGATGAAAATGCCCTTCTGGCCCACCTATAATTTCGTTCCAAGCTTCCTTTTCTCCCCCTAAGGCTGCTCCCGGGCGACATCCAATCCAAGAGGACAGCGGTCAAGATAGAAACGGACTCCTTCACCCTTTCATCCAATAGGACACACATTGACCTCCGGTAATCTAAGTTGATTCCCAAATCGGCAGCACTTCTTGTTTGACACCTTAAGGGCACTGTTAAACCTGTAATGGTTCAGAACAGGGGCAAAAAACACCTGCACTCATAAAACCCTCTTTCCCTGTGTTACCCACTGCATCCGTTATCTTTCTCTTATGCCTGATTTATACTTGTGCGGCTTTGCGCCTCTGCGTTCTCTGCTGGGTAGCACGGACACCGAACGTTCTCATGAACCGTTGGTAGTAGTTTCGCTCGTGTCGCAGATTGCACACTGCACTTTTGATGTAAATCGGCGAAATCCGTTGCTAAACAAATGAAAACTGGAAGATTTTGAGTTTGATGATAATGAGGAAGAGCTTGTGTGCTGTTAAAATCCCTCCTTGTTGCTTTGATGCCCAATCAAACCTCTGCGGCGTCTGCGGCGTCTGGCGCATAGTCACAATTTTCAGTTGGTACGCGGCGGGGGTCTGAGGCCACCGCACAGGCTCTCTGCGGTTCCGCGGAGCCTCTGCGCACGCGGTACCGCACAAGTATAATTCAGCCTTTAGAGAGCGTTTTCATGTATTCGAGGTGCTATGAATCGTACAAATGGTGCAGTGAAAAGTAAGGTAAAAGAAGTATAAGTGTGAAGGATGAAAAACAGGGTTTGAGGGACAAGTTCTATGTTCTTATTTCTGTCCTGCAATAACCTATGCCCCCCCCCCTCTGGAGATCAATAAGGGTTATCTTGTCTTATCTTATCTAGACACTACGGGCAAATGGCAACCCTTCTTATCAGAGTCATAACTCCAACCAAATTGTACAGACGTCATACACATCATTTGGAAACCAGCAGACCTTACCCTGTAAGTGCCGGCAGTTTATCAGATGTCAATCAAGAATAAACACCCACACATCATAATTTCAGATCTGGCATCGTAATCATGTAGTTTAGACAGTGTCTTCATGATTAAAGTGATTCCATAATTTTTGTTTAGTTTTTGTTTGCTTTGCATCCATGGTAACAATGTACTGTAGCTGCTAATGCAGCATTATTTTCCATGGTGCAGATTTGCCATAATACTGTAAAAATTTATCAAATATCAGCAAAAACAATACTGAATGGAAGAACAGGGTCGGGTGTAGATCACCCTTTGTTTACATCCAAGTTTACAGAGCCTAGGCTGTGTATTAAGAACAGATTTATTTCAGCGCACACACTGCAGACAGGTTGCGGAGTGTGAGGAGATTTTATTTAAAATATATGTGTTCCTCCAGAGCAAGAACTATACATTTTAATGATCTTAATATTCATACAAATAATGGATCTCAAAGAGTCACTGAATATAAATATCTCGGCATCTGGATAGATGAAAAAATATCTTTTAAATTTCACATAAAAAATCTTGTCTGTCGTCTGCGACAAAAGATTGGATATTTTTATAGGAACAGAGCCACCTTCCCGTTGTTCAGTAGGAAAAGGATTATTGAGGCAGTTTTTATGTCTGTCCTTGATTACGGTGATGTGGTTTATAGGCATGCATCTCAATCATGTCTTAAACTCCTAGACTCCGTTTTTCACTCTGCCTTAAGGTTCATTACAGGAGATGCTTATGACACTCACCATTGTCTTTTATATGAAAAGGTTGGGTGGTCCTCTCTTAAAGAGAGACGTGATGCACATTGGCATATTTTTATATATAAAGCCCTGACCGGAAAGCTGCCACTCTATTTGACAACAATGCTGCATATCTCAGATGGGCTTTATCAAACCCGCTCAACTGAAATGCTCATGTTATATGTTCCATACGCCCGGTCTGACCTTGGTAAGACTGCTTTTAGCCACAGTGCCCCTGACTCCTGGAACAGCCTACAACATCAAATTAAAATAAATACACTCATAACTGTTAACCAATTTAAAGTTATTATTTTGAATCAGCCCCACTCCACTTGTAACTGTTTTAATTAGGCTATTGTTCTATTTTATTCAATTGATCTGAATGTTTTAATTGTTGTTGTCTCTTTGTAAGCTTGTTGTGTATTCTCATTGTATATTGTGTATCTGTCTCGACGTCATTGTAAAAGAGGGTAACCTCAATTGATCTTTCGAGAATAAATAAAGGAAGATGAAAAAATGAATTCACGAGAACGCTTGTTGACGAACAAGATATTTTGACAACAAGCGTTCTCCAGAATCGCTGATTTCACCTTTAACCCATTGATGACGGCTGCAGCGCGATGCCACATTGGCTCTCCTGCCTGATGCTGCATCGCGCAGCATTATTACTTTATCTAATTTTCATGGCATTCCCAGCATAGAATGCACTGTCATTGGTTCAAATACACATGAGATGGATTTTGTTGATTTTTTTAAGACCACGTGACCACCCAAAAGTTGTGTGGTTTGCCGAAAATCACGTCAATCAAAAAATAAATAAATAAAAAAATAAAACAAAATAATAAAAAAAAATACGCCGGCTATGTCGGCGACAGAACAGTTAGTGGCGTTTGGTGCGCAGAATCAAGGTCTACTATAGGCTACTGACGAAAATCACACAACACATTGCATCTATTTATTAACAATATTTAATAATTTTCTAATTCATCTAATTTTGACGATTTTTTTAAAATATTTGTTGGTTTGTAAGCGCTTAGGGAACATGTGTAAATAAAACCTGTGAACCTTAACTTTTAAATGTATTTTATTTCATGTTTCTATGTGCTACACAGGCTTAGATATTAAGGTTTTGGTAGACTTGACAATTCGTACTATTTTTTCAGAAAACCCTCAGGCATTAAGGACATGCATCCTAGATTGCCATAGTCATCAATGGGTTAACCAGCAATGCTAAACAAAAAAGAACAATTCATCCAGGTTGGACTTTAGCATCTCAGACTGTCTTCAACCTGTGACTGCAATTGGGGTTAGCTGGCAAAGACTGCAAACTAAATAGTGGCAGAGGGCAGCTCTGTGCTTCCATTAATAGAAAACCTTTCTCTGGCCAGAATAATAGCTTTGTGACATCCCAGCCCCCCCAGCCCGGGCACACGTGGGCTAAATGTCACTCAGCAGGGCCCATCGTTTACGAGAAATCACATTCTCCCCCAGAAATCACTAACCTTAGACTCAATCCATCACACACTCCCCATCTTACAATTTCACTATGATTAAATTCTCAAGGGGAGAGCGACTGAGCAGGTAATAGATGCATGACATTACACGGGACCCGCTGGCTTTCTTGGCACAGGTACAAGCTGCAGCCACCTGTTCAGCCCCCAAAGCCACTTTTGTTTGTTTTGAAACGAGCAAAGAGAAACGTGATGACATTTCTGATGAATAGTGAGGACGTTACTGTATGATGCTAAAAATGACAGGGGGGAGGGGAAACGCAATAATGTATAAACTGACAGATAGGATCTTTCCATGTCCCCAATCTGGGGAAAACAATGTCCTCAGACAGAGCACGCTACTGATCTGGAATTAGAGAATAGACAAGGGGCCTTGCCTTTTCAGCAACTCTGGAGAAAGCTTGTTTTCAAAATCACTTTTGTCAAAATCAGTGAATATCTCCTCACGCTCCGCTACTTGTCAGTACTGTGTGTGCAGAGAAAAAAAATTTGGTGTTAATGCACATCCTAGGCTCTTCAAATGGGTACGTAAACAAAGGGGGTCTACAAAGCCAATGCTTTTCTAAGGGTTCGCTTACCCCACTTTAAAGTGCATGTGGAGTGGTGCGATGATCTCCAGCAATTAAACCTTTACAGACTGAAAGGCCATCAGAAAGTGTCCTATACCTGCTTATACTATAGCCCTGAAGGCAATGTTTGATCTTTAACAATCTGCAGAGATGCAAGGCCAGTCGGACAATTGAACATTGTGTCTCTGGGCTTTTTGTACAGGGCAGTCTGCACCTGTTTATCACACAGCTCAGTGCATAGCAAGATCCCTTTGTATTTTACCATATCATTTGTGGTTAAATAATCTCTTGCTTCAATTGTTGCGTTTAATGCCTCAAAATGTATTTTATATTTCCAGATTAAGATGCTAAATGAAGAATAAGCGTCCACCTAAGAAGATAACTGATGGTTAAATTAGAGAAGTCAGACAAATAAGGCTGGAGTCATGTACTTTGGACATTCACCAGAATCCTAACCTTTGTAACAAGCTTATTGAACCGGAACAGTCAGAAAATTACTTTTTGAGTTTATATTTCTTGATTGGGCCTTTTTGGGTTTTATCACCACATGCGAGGATTTTCAAGATTCAACTGGTGATTTCGCACATTTTATGAAAACATGTTTCAATCCTCTCGTTTTCTTTATATAACTTAATATCTATTTACGTTTTTTCATTATCTGTTTTTTTCTTTTATACATATATATTCACTTGATTGTCCTCATGCATATCAACTTTGTCTTTGCCTCGTTCTGTAACACACTGCCTCACTACTATTTTAAGCTGGAGAAAAAAGTCATACGAGTAATTAAGTCTGTAGAGACATCCCCCGGTGTCTGTTTGACTACTTCCCTAAACATAAACATAAACATTACATTAAAATTGGAAAGTACTGCAGGCATCCTGCAGCCAAGCTTCCTATTTTGCATAATCCATGTCAGAGTTATCTTTAAAAGTTAAGATTTATTCTCTCCCTCGCTTTATCTGTATTGGCACTTAATCATTTTGGAAGGTTGAGTTGCTCAAATTAATTAGAGGGCATCCGTATCACTTGGACTCACATGCACCCAGTGCATAATGGAAAATATCTTTCTTCTTCCTACGTAGTGAGAGGTAAAGTAAAAAATAAAATAAAAAATTGATTCAACCCCTACTGGCCTTTATTAATGGCGCCTGGAAGGATAAAGATTATTATCAGGGAGTAAAAAGCTGTTTCAGAATCCTTCAAGAGCAAATAGCAGCTTGCAAGAACTATGAAGGAAACAACACAGTGGGTGAAGATGTAGAAATAGCAGTTCACTCTTACCACAAAAAACACACAGATAGATACCACCTTCTGCTTTTTATTTAAGCCCCCCCCCCCTGCCCTAAGTCCCCTGTAAAATTCCCTCTCACATGACCTGGAACTAGGCTTTAATGTGGCCAACAAATTGACATAGAAAACACACATCTGCCATGTTTAGGTAAGCTGCAGTTGCCATGGTTACACACACACACACACACACACACACACACACACACACACACACACACACACACACACACACACACACACACACACACACACACACACACACACACACACACACACACACACACACACACGTCTGGGACGAACTGATAGAAGTTGCTGCAGGGACAACCTGAGTTCAGCCTGAGTCATCAGAACTTCATATGACATGTGGAGGAAGACGGGGTAAAAAAGTGCAGTTTTTAGCTCAAAATGTTTACACTGTTCCTTGGTATTAATCACATCCTTGCAGACGCTTATTTGGCTGCACGCATCATCTCAATAAATACAAACAACAAATGCTTCAGTTTCATAAGTTTTGAATGACAACATCGTGCAGGAAAATCTTCATAACAAAGATGATTGTTTATGCACATTTCATGACTGAAGCACTTGTCACAACGAGAGACCTGATATCCCTTTATTAAAGAAATGTGTTGTTGTTAAGTACAACTGTTCTTTACCATCCACTTTGGTCAGTTGCAGTGTATGTCAGACAACCATGAACTAAGTGGCCTCTTTTATATTCCACATCAAACCATAAAGCTTGAGTGTGACTGCCCACCCTGCATTCATGATTAACAACCACCACACACAGAGCCAACTCCGAGGTTGCTGCACTTCATTTAGGGGGGTGGGTGTAAGCGGGGTCGGCCCCCTCGAGCACTGCGGCAAGCCTTGGCATGGTGTTCCCGCTCATGCCATTTCATTTCATCACTCGTGAGTCCCTACTCTTGCATTGCTGAGCACTTATAACCATCAAACACTCTCGTAAAAATAAGAAGACATAAATAAAGAATGGCAGATTCTCCATTGCAGCTCGACTCGCAGTCCATCCTTTATTAAATTCCGCGTAGAAGACAAGATGATCAAATTTGGTCGAAGAGGGCATGTGTTCTACTACACGTGACACTGTCAACAGACACACCAGGCGCCATGGCAACCACTCCAGCTGACCAAATTCAATTGGTAAACTGTACATGTCCCTCCCTCCCCTGGATCTGTTTCCCTCTGCCGTCTGAGGGCATTATGTGGTGTATGACCTTAATACCCTTTGAATATCTCCTCTTTGCAGTTCTGGCTTTGTTTTGATTTATACGCTTCCGTGTCTGAGGAAGATAAGTTACTAAGATAGGCACTTCAAAACGGAATATTTATGGGCTAAGATAAATGTGTGGAACTTTTAAAGGTGGAGTCAGCAATTCTGAAGGATGTTTGTTGTCAAAATCGCTTTTTGCCAAAATCTGTGAATATATCCTAACGATTTGCCCATACTGTGTGTGTCCTGAAAAGAAATCCAGTGTTAATACACAGCCTAGACTCTTTAAGGGGCCACTCACACTAGGGCCGCGGCCCCGTGCCAAAGATCATTAGCATACTAAAGTCTAGAATGTTTGGCTAGTGTGACCACGCCATCCGTATTCCAGCATGGAACAGCCCCTTGGCCACGGCCCACCTGGGAGAGGTGGGCCGTGGCCAAAGTACAGATGCTAATGAGATGACACGCACAAGCAAGCGCACAAGCAAACGCACAGGCGGAGTTCCTGACGTGAATTTTTAAGGATGCGCATTGTCCTTTAACGCCCGCTGCCTTACTAGTCGGCACCAGAATTGCCCACCACTTGGACTTGTAGCTACATAAAATGTGTGAGAATTTTAGTGTGTGTAGGCCAAGGTGTGGGCTAATAAAAGAGGGAGAGAGCTAAATAGGTGAGCGCAGAAAGCAAAGCAAAAAGGTTTTTGTGTTTACTCACGTTCGTCAGATGATTTTTATTTTTTTTCCTCCCGTCAGCTGTCATAATACTGCCTTTACGCATGGCGGTGGAGACACACCCAAAACAACACACAACGGGACTCTGCGGCCCGGTGATAAGGAAAGAGTAGCCTACACTAAGGTTTAAGAAGAAACTTTATAAAGACACTTAAAAAAACGATCTCTGCCCATACAAAAAGTTCCGACTTGGATTTGATGGAGCGATCGATGTGTATAAAACCATCCGGTAAGTATGGTCTGATGACGGGCCGTTATATTAATAATAAACAGCGTGCTGCACAAATATGAAACTGTCCACCGCGACCTATACGTCAAGGCTACATTTAAAAAAAAACAATAGCTTAAGGATTCTCGTTGCTCTAATTTGGAAGTGGGATATATGATGCAAATTTGGCCGGATGAAAATATTCACAAACAGTCATATAGCCTACAAGTAGACTACGCTCCAAATCCTAAATGCGCACGGTGACGTTGGCAAGGTGCCCAGGCCACAAGCAGTGTGAGCACGGGCCTGCGGGGGGGAGTGGGGAGGGGGGTAATCGTGCTGAATCTTCCTGCAGCACGGAACAGGCCAACGGCACTAGTGTGAGTGGGCCCTAAAGGGCCATATTCCTGGCTACGGTGGGCCCACTATACTGTATGTTTACATATCCTTTGTTTGTCAGATATTTACTGATTTTGACAAATTAATTTTGACAACAAGTGTTCTCCAAAATCGCTGACTCCACCTTTAAGCGACCCCAATTTGTTGCCAGGTCAGATTCAACCTCTTTCTCTGAGAGGTTCCTGGTCTTTGACCATATAACAAACATGTTTTTGACATGGCCCGCCCTCACAGACATATGACAAGGTAGTTCAACTCAGAGTGCCAAGCTGTCATCATGAGGAAGTTTGCGGGTGATCGTGTTTTGGCTGACACGCTTCATATCTCACTGACGTCTTAACCGACAGCCTGCTCGCATGTTGGCGGAGGGAGAGCTGCAGATGTCAATCACAGATTAAATGAGGGATGATGCCTGAGCACAAACACACTCACCAAGACTCTTCCCGTCAGTGTCTGGGCGGATATCATGACTCCGGCCCAGTCTTTCACCGAGGTCATCCATCCCACCTCGCTGAGTGCAGGGTCCTCCTTGTCCGTGCGTTTGATGCCATCTCCGATTCGATGCACCTCCTGAAAATGAGGAAAGGAGGCATAGTGAAAAAATCACAGTGTTGGAAAGATTTTAGCAGAGGAACATTCATTAAGAAAAACTCTTTCCGAAAAATAGTCTGCACAACGTTATGTTATACCTTTTTGTTCTATTTTGGTCTTCACCAAAAATTCAGATGATAAATGCTCCACTTTATTCACTAACTTTGACATTGAGGTAACTTTTGGGTTTATTAGAGCTTTGTCTGTCAACATGAATGCATCGCTCTCTTTATAGTGACCAGGCTCACAGCATCCAAAATAAACCCACGCACGCTCACATGCATACTGTAAACATACAGGGGAGGGGGGGGTGGGGGTGAGAGAGAGAGAGAGAGAGAGAGAGAGAGAGAGACTCCAGGAGTGTATCCATGGCAGCCACTGAGCTCCTGGTGTTACTGCTCCACTGAGTGGGCTGCTTGCCTGCCTGTCTCTCTCTCTGTGTCTTTCTGTGTGTGTGTGATGGGACTGGTGTGATTCACAGAGCAGGAAATGGAGACAGGATGCAGAGGTTAGCCCTGCTCCCTGATGAAATGCCCCGCATCCCTCAAGGCTAACACAACTCGGACTCTTTACCTCCGTAACATCCAACTCTACCTTCTACACATTACTCTCTCTCTCTCTCTCTCCCTCTCTGAGGCCTTCCTCCTACCGCTCTGCTCGTCATGTGGGATTAGCTGATGCAATTTACATCGGAACATCAGTCAGGTGCATCCGTTTCTATGGGTTTCCATTAGCATGTGTGTGCTACTACTGCAGCCTTTATTTGTAGTGGTGTTTATGCCCAAGATCTCAACAAGCCAAATTCTCCACATGCAGAATGGGCTATTGTGTGTCCCCAAAGATAGGACATCCAAGCTACAAAGAACTCCTGGCATGCAACTATGCAACATGTGTCATGCTTCCACTTCCACATAAATCTTTGTAAGGCTGAAAGGTGGCGCAGCACAGCAGAATGGATGGAAATAATGAATGAATATAGTCTTCTGCAACACACAACCATCGGGCGCACCGTTGTGATTAGGCAGCAAGTACATGTGTGTGCCAGGAGTCCGGTTTAGGAAGGATGGGTGGGGAATAACAAGCCCTTTACTCAAGTTTAGAAGTAAGGCACGCAATGTTTTATATTTTTTATTACTGGCAACAAATCTTATAAAAAGACAAAAAAACAGAGACTTACTGTGGTTTTCGATACTCTCCCAGCTCTCAAAAACAGCTCACTAAAAATCTACAGTATATGACTTAACTTTAGAAATAGGGTCACTGATTTGATCTCCTAAAACAGCAAGCCACTCTAGTATTTAGTGACCGTTATTCATGCAGGAGTAAATGGTGTATTACTTTGATGGCCACTATTTTTAGCCCCTGATTTGGTGCACTGGCAAGTATTTGTGGCAGCAGGAAGGCGTATACGGGATCAACTTAAAATAAACTACGGTGCCCATGTTCATCGTAATAAAAGGCCCCTTTATGTGTTAAAGAGTCTCTAGTCTATATTTTCCTAATGCCAACAAGTCTCTGGAAAAGACCCACCCTCATTAAATTGAACCTACACTTAGAGCTCCATTAATGACCATCATTACAGTACACCATACATTACAGTGCTGCTGTGAATACGCAATAAAGCACCAAACGCGTATTAATCCACCGCAGAAAATAGTCCCCATCAGATACATCTGCAATATCTGCTAGAAAACTACCATGATCACCCGTTTAAAACAAAAAACACTGAGCCTTTTTAGACATCAAACTATTTGGGAAAGACAGAACACATATTGGACAACAATGGAGGTCTAGCGCCTAGAGGATATGTCAGGCCTCACAAGACATTTTTAATACAAATATTCAACTGATAAAACTTAGATTTTAATGATCCATTAATTTTTGCTTTTCCCTTTTAAAGCTGGGGTGGAGGATTTGGGGAGAAAATGGCAGTTGGGATAGACATTCAAATCCAAATACCTCAACCGCTCCACTTGTTCTCTTTGGTCCCACCCCTATGGTCCCTCCCTGACATGCTCTACACCAACAAAGTTGTGCCAAAGCGAATGGACAGTCCCAACAGCCAATAAGAACAGCGAATCGGAGCCTCGCTCTGATGGGTCAAAGAGTACAGCTCATGTTAACTCTGACCAATCAGAAATCACATACCCCAGCTTTAATCTGATTTGTTGACCAAAATATTAGCTGCTGACTTCTCCTGTGAGTCTCTATCAAGAAATACACAATACCTCTAAAATAAAAGTCAGACTTTTATTTTAGAAGTATTGTTTGCAAGCATCTCATCAATTTTAGACGTTTCACCACACTCTATTGTAACAACAATATATTCATTATTATCAAAACGATGAGCTAAACATGCTTTATATTATGGTGGAATGAAAAGTTTGATATTTCCCTCAGAAATATAGTGTAGAAAAAAAAAGTTTCATAGTCCACTTTCCTATGCAACAAAATGGTGCTACATTACCTATTTTACACCTTTAAATGTAGAAATGGGTTTCAGCACAGTTTGCTATATGCTTCCCACCCACACGCCACATTTTCAAATGTCTCTGTAATTATTTCTAAATAGCTGCTGGCTGCACTAAGATATTAAATCATGTTCGGAGACCATTACTCAACGACAGCCAGGCAGACCACCATCAGACCATGTGGCACGTCCTAGTGCCTGTCCAGAGCCCTGCAGCGCTAACCTGATAACACTGCAGTATAATAAGATGTCCAGTTCACTCAGTATACTGTAGCCAACACAGCCGACGAGATAAAGATATGCAGGAAAGGAAAATTCAACAGGTATCGGCTGTTTTCAGGCAGTGTTTTCTACTATTTATTTGTGAACTGCAATCGGTGTGGTGTTTATTTGGGTAGAGTAAAGAGATTTTTTTGCCATAATGAAACAGGTAAAGAGGCACTTTTACTGCAATTACGATACACTGGGAAGGAATATAGCTTAGACATTCCATAAACGTTACATAATCTTATCAGAGTGGTCTTGGAACAGAGCCCCTTGGGAAATTTTAAGTTAAATCTCACTTTTGAATCCCATTAAGGAGATAAGGGTGGATGGATCGGAGTGCAGGTTGGAAAAGAGCAAATCGTTTGGCTTGTAAATCGGCAGCCTGTGTTGAGTGTTCGACTGTGAAAGAGCATAAAGCTACAGAACCTCTTGTTTCATTGCAGTAAACTAGCAGAAACAGCCAATAACGCTGCAGTCCGACCCTCCAACTCCAATGTTTGAGGTGTGTGAGGAGAAGTGGATTCAGAAGCGGGACCACTTTTAATATGTATTCATAATTACCCTTCTAGTATTTGTTTTGACAAGAAAAAAGCTTCTTAGAGGGCTTCATTGTGTGATGTGAACCGACCTTTTACAACTGAAAGAGCTCGATTTTGAATTTGTTTTTCATGAAAGCTCATATATACATAGGAGAGTGTTTCTTGCGTCCTCTGATTGGCAAGGTTTTCCCAAGGAGAAAGCCTATAGTTTGCATATACAGATGCATATTGCATTCATAGTGCTGCCTTCTTGGACAGGTCATTCTTGGAAAAGAGATTTCATTCTCAATTTTTTTACCTGGTTAAAATAAAGATATTGATTGATTGATGATGCTGTTTGTCTTAAAAAACACTATTTATAAACTCAACCAAGGAGCAACATGTTGTGGGTAAAGTAATTGCAATGGTGGGCAAACACAACTCTGTGAAACACTTGACCTGAAAGTGCACTTCCCTTTTTTTAATGAATGAAGTGACACTGAGAGCCATTAAACAGGCTTAATTGGCATCACGCTGGTGTTGCCCAGCACTTCAATGACTGAATCTGAAAGTGTAAGCTAAAAAAAAAAAAACACGTTGGCCATTATATTTTTGAATGCCAGTCCATGCAGAGTTCAAAGACTAATGATTGGTGATTCATGACATGCCTCGGTCCAATTAACTTTTTTGGTGGACGGTTTCATCTTAAGGTCATCTTAAGGATTGTGAAGATGGAGAGCTGACATTTAAATTTCTAATTCCTTCCCGTATGATAAAAGTTTGGTTTAATTATAATGATAAAGTGCATTGTTGATGTGAGGTTTACCTTTTTTTAAAATTTATAACTTTAGTTATCTAAACATCAAAAAGGGTCAAACTACAGTATATCCCACTGGACTTTTAGCTTAACAAATTTAAATTGACAGGATACAATTTTAATAGCAGCAGACCCCGAGAGAAGCACATGTGGTCGGTCCCACACACTCAGGCAGCACAATCTCCTCTTTGTCACTTTGATCAATAGACTGAGCCTCCAAATTTAGGTTTCACCATCTCGCCTAAATCCGGTCCTCCTGACACCAAAGGTCATTGATCATCACCGTTAGCCTATTCTCAGGATCCACTGCCATCATTTCTCAAACGGCGAGCACATTAAACCAGAATAGAACATGTGGCTCATGACACGATTTCTGCTAAAGTTAATCTATTATTTAAAAAAACATGTGAATATAAATCAGATTAATAATACATCAAGACATTTTTGTCTTGAGGAGGAAGAAATTCCTGAAATGTCTGATGGCTGATCTATGCCTCTTCTCAGCCAAGCAAAGAAATACTTTATCTGTATTACACTGAATGGCACTTAGCCCCTGTGTCCTTCCAATTGACCAATCGTCATCCACAGTACAAAAAATCCAAGCCTCAAGTCAGAAGATCAACTCGGGGGCGTGAGGACTTGAAGGTAAAGTGTGGAACCAGTGGCTAAAATTGGACACAGGTAGTATGTGTTGGTTATTAGTCAATGACCCACTCGTCCATGAATCACAAACTATTGGAAATGTTGGGAAAAAAAGTTGGTGAAACAGAAAAAAACTGTGAAATACAGATAGTAAATGCATTATCTGCTTGTGGAGTAGCCTTTGTCTCCATGACCAAACACAAATGATCAGGCTCTGGCACCGTTGAGATGTTCAACATTTGTTTTAATCAGAGACCTGTTGGATCCCAGATGGGGATCCCAGCTGCAGCATGCTGCTTCTATTATGCAACGCGAGAGGCTCACACTTTTCCTAACTAACAACACAGCCAATTAAAAAAGGAAGGACGATAATTAACAAGGAACATGCATGCTTTGGTTGACAAAAAATAGACTCTGGAGCTTAATTGCGAATAGAGTTTGTTGTGAAAGGATTGAAGGTCTAAATGTTAAATAAATGATGCTGCAAGTGTTTCGGAGTTCATATTGAAGGACAACGTTTCATATGAAATGGATACTTAAAAAAAAAAATCAGGCTCTTTGTATTTCAGAAATAGTGAAAGGAAATGTTTAAAACAATTGATGATAGCTGGTGTATGTCGTTCGGCTGAACATGCTGGCAGTGTGTGTGTGTGTGTGTGTGTGTGTGTGTGTGTGTGTGTGTGTGTGTGTGTGTGTGTGTGTGTGTGTGTGTGTGTGTGTGTGTGTGTGTGTGTGTGTCAAAACAGCAAAGTGGCACTAAGCAATTCCAACTGTCGGACTCTTAATTACCTCTGTTCACTCTGATCATAAAAACCTGCTCGTAGGTACAATATTTCAGACGGCACTTGAAAGCAGCACGAGAGTGACTCTGAACATCTGAATCACGCCAACCACTCAATGCACCTAGCGCATGTAAGGACACTGAGTCGCTGCCAGAAGATGCACATGGCACTATGACTGTGCTGTTAATAGCCAGCCTGCCCTTTTTAGATTCCACATACAATTGTTTACGTACAACAACCAACGAAGAATAATGAGCCCATCCCAGAAGAAGCCATGCAAGCCCAAGCCATGACATTGCCTCCACCGTGTTTCACAGATGAGCCTGTATGTTTGGGATCATGAGTAGATCCTTTCTTTCTCCAAACTTTAGCCTTTCCATCACTTTGGTAAAGGTTCATCTTGACAACAACACAGTAACACATGATGGCAGCAGCAAAATGAACTTAGAAGTCTACAGAAACATTCGGTCTGCCAATTTAAAGAACGATGCAACCAAACTGATTGGAAGATCCTCCATCATGCAGCAAGATAATGATCCAAAAAACTGCAAAAACAACAAAGGAGTTCATCAGGGGCAAGAAATGGAAGGTTTTAGACTAGCCAAGTCAATCTCCAGACTTAAACCATAGAGCATGCATTTTACCTTCTAAAGAGGAGACCGAAGGGAGTAACCCCCCAAAACAAACAGCAACTGAATGAGGCTGCGTTGAAAGCCTAGAAAAGCACCACAAAAGAAGAATGCAAACGTTTTGTGATGTCAATGGGTCACAGGCTTGATGCAGTTATTGCAAGCAAAGTATTTACGACAAAATATTACGGTTTATTCACTTTAATTTATTTAAACTCTATCTGTTCCAATACTTTTGCTTGCCTAAAAATGTTGTGTTCCTTTTCAAAAAATTATATCTTCTCAGTTGTGTATCAGATCCAGATGTGAATACCTGGAAATGAAAGCTGAACTGTTGAGCTATTGTCACATATTCATCTTTTGGTGTCAAACCCAAATGTTTCCAGTCTACAGCAAAAATAAAGGAATTGGCCTCACTGTTCCGATACTTATGGAGGGGACTGTACATAAGGCACAAGAGTGCTTTAAGCTAAATGCTTACAACAACTTGCTACTAAGTTACTAGTTTCTACGACAATTAGCACTGAACACAAAGCCTACAGTTGAGGCCAGAGTTGTTGTACACAAGGGCAGTTTGGGTCTTGAGACCTGTCTCAAGAAACCCTTAAGAAGATCTCCGCTTCTCTTTGAAGTGACCAAATGTTTACTCCTTTACTAGATTTTATTTCAAGAACAGTCGAGACCACAGCAGCTGGGCATTTCACTGATATAATAATGTGCATAGTCTGATTCATCTGTTGAAATCCAAATGTGTTAATGTAAAACTTTTTGCTTCAAATGCAATTATTAACATTTGTTATAAGATCCTTTCTAATCTGAAATTTGTGTTTTGTGCTCACCCTCCAGCAGTTTGGGACTCGCACTGCTCTGGTCCTGGACTTGACTCACTCTCTCTCGCCCATCATTGGTCCGACTACTAGCCCAGGCTGACGGGAATATCTTTAGTTTTGAAGGTATTTTGTCGGAAACCAAAGTTATTTCAGCTGAAATCAAAATGTTGACCTGATGATGGCCATTTGGGGACCCCTTGACTTTTCATGAAGTCTTTAGAATTCATCATCTCTTGAATATCTGTATATCAAATTTCACAGCAATCCACCCCAACAGTGGTTGAGACGTTTCACTCAACTCCAACATGTCAACCTAGCCTGCTAGCCCTGTTGCCACTGCGACCGTAACCTGGATGATGGATGGATGTTTCACCAAGGCCAATAAAACTCATCCTGAGGGGAACATTAATGTTTTCACGGCAACCTATCCAAATGCATATTTTTTAACGTCTGCATCAAAGTTGACCAGTGCACATTGCCATCCATAGAACAACACATCTAGGGTATGGGTATAAAAATATGGGCTGATGAGGGGGGCCTCTTTGAGTAGCTCGAGCAGACAACAAATTGGCCTACGTCACATTCACCTGTGAACAGCAGTCCGCTGTTGGATACCTCCAGTAGCTCTCTGACTGAAACAAGACTCAAAACACATTCTTTCAATGCCACTGGCTCACTGAGGAGTTTGAAAAATGACTGAGGAGCTGCCACAGCACATCATCCCGCCATTGTGAGTACAGTGGCACTTTCAATGGACACAATAACTTTCTTTTTCCTCCCAGACGGATAATAGCCGTCATTCATCAGAACCACACAATTGGCGAGTTTCATTGATTACTATTAGACTGGGAAGGCCGAGCCACAGAGATAGGAGCTCATTCTCAGAGACGTGCGAGCTGCCAGAAGAGAGGAGAACAGTGCTTTGAAAAGCCCCACAGAGGGCGGATAAACAAGCTGAAAATCAGAACAGAGGAGGAAACAGATTATCAACTCCCATCTACGAACAATGCACTGAGAGCTCCATGTTTGAGCTGCTAATGACATGCACAGACTGGGAGGGGGTGGGGAGGTGTTCCTCCAACACAACCTGCCACATCTCACAGCTTTAGACAACTGCATAACAGAGCGAGATTTACTCTTATAATGAAATCCTTTGCTTGCTAGTTGCTTAGCAACCAAAATACTGATTCATATGGCACGTAGCGTACGCGCCTGACACTGCACTTCTGACACTTTTTGGAAGGAAGGTTGATTCATGGATGAGGAAGAAAAAAAAAAGAAGGTGAGAAAAAGAAGACGGGGCAGGAGCTACGAAATGGACGCCAGCGGAGCCATAAAGGCAGTGAGGGGAAGATTGAAAGTGAAAGGATGACCCCGTCTCTGGCTGACTCCCACAGAGAAGCACAACAGGTGGAGCTCACCAGCTTCACTTGGCAAAATGTGGAAGAAAAACACAGAATGTGACTGCTCTCTTGTATTCACACATGAACACTGTTTAGCTGTGGGAGAAACAGCCTCTTCCTGATTTTATTTTCACAGATGCATTTCGGTTGCACTATCAGTAGATCTAAAAATAATAAACGGGGAGGCAAGCTCAATGATTCTCTGGAATATTGTAACTAGATCGGAGACTCACATTGCAGATTGACCCAAACTTAAAGGATGTTTAGTTTAAGGCATTTATCAAGCAAAAATATTCCAAACCTTTGCTCGTACCTGCTTCTCAAATGAAACGATTAGCTGCTTTTTGGTTTGGTATGGTAACTTGTATATCTTTGGGGGTTGATTTCCACTTGTTAAAGATGATTCAATTAACTCAATCACAAAAAATGTATCAGAAGATGAATCCCTGATGATAGTAATAATTCTCTATACAGCCCTAATTGTAACCAGCTCCAATTTAAAGTATGGAAATGATACAGACATGTCCCTGCAAAAAGGTCAGCACCGCCCTGCCTGCAGCCTTTGCCAGCCCACCCTTGCCTGTCTGAGAGATGAATGCACGTACATTAAGCAAAAGAGATAAACTGCTCCATCTCTGACGCCACTATCGGCTAGTCCATCGTTGCCCTTCAGTACAAGAGAAGGGTTTTATACTTTAATATGCAGTTTAAACCATCCTGAGTAAAAGCCTGAACTCATACAATGGAAAAATAGTTGTTATTCCTAATCCAGGACTGCAGCCTGCCTCAGTCGAGGACACGGTATTGTAAAATTAGGGAAGCACAAAAATCTGGTGGCAGTTTGCTTTAAATGTTATGAGAATGATTTATGGGGATTAAGCTGTGTGTAAGGAGTGCCAACCACCACACAGACACACACCACTAGTAAGAGTGTGTCTGTTTGATATCCAACAATGTATGAGCCCTGTGGCAGCAGCTGACACGCTCTCTGTCAAACTATTCCTGACTTTTGGAAACATGTCATATGGTGCTTGGTTCACTGAAAGGGTTTCAAGCTGCAAATAATAATGGCCGCCAACTCTTTGGAAGAGAACGGAAATCATGGTGAACTGTTTAAGGGGACAACTAGCAGGAAATAATTTGAAGGGTTCATCCAATTACATTTGCAAAGTGTCCCTGCAGGTCCTGAGCTGAACCCACAGAGCAACCTGTGAACAGGTTTCCTTGGGACTTATACTCCAAAAGAAAGTGAGAAAAAAAACATTCACCTGGAGGTCTGTGGATTATCCAAAATAGCATAGAGGCTGTTTAAATCAAATCTAGTTGCTGATGATTTTGAATTGGAGCTTACTGTTTTCAGCAGCGTTAATGGACATCCATTAACCTCTATTGTATTGGAGTGCAGGCAGAAATCACAGAGAGATAATTAAAAAACAGGCTACTAAAACTATCTGCGTGACAAGAGACCACACGCCTTATAAAAATTTTTTTTTTTTTGGGTGAAGCAACACTTGTTCAAATTGTTAACACTCTCACAAGTCCACATCTGATATGTTGGCAAAAATCAGCCTGATGAAAAACTTAAAGTATGCTGTCCACCAACAAGTGTCAGCTGCGATTATAACTGAAAGCACAGTGTGTTTGGATAGAGGTCAGTAGTCCAAAAAGGGAACCATTTTGGTTTAATGGTATGAGTTGATGGGGGCTCTAACACAGATTTAATTTCATAAATCAAAGTGGACACATTGTTGTCTCCATTGGCTGTTATAGAAAATCCCTGCTGTCATAAATAAGTGTCTTCACTGAGCTGTGGTGTGGTGGTCGTTACCTTCTTCTTCTTGGCGTTGCAGTGGCAGCACACAGTCCACAGGTATTTCAGAGTTCTCCACAGGAGGATTATGAAGAGGCCCCCAAAGAAAGTGACCATGGAGGAGGCGAGGAAAGCCCACCACATCCGCTGGCCATTGCTGTCACAGGGCACATCTGGTGAGAACGGGATGATCACGTTCATCTTGGCTATGTGGATGGACGGGTCCGGATTGTACCTCTCCGCGTTTTTCGGCATTATCGGCTTCCACCTGCCAGCTCCCCTCCCCTCTTCCTCCAACTACCCCCCTGAAAAATACAATCAACTCAAACCTGTGATTTAGGCGCTCTGGGGAGCTCCAGCCAGCGCCCCCTGAAGCCCCAGCGGCTCAGCCATGTTAAGTCAACCACCTCTCGCTCCTCTGCCTTCTCATCTACGGACGTAAAAGTTGAGGCAGCAGACACACGCACAATAATTATTCAAACAAATAAAATTAAAACTATAAAAAGATATCAGTCGTGCTCCTCACGACGCGCGTGCATGGCAGGGATTGCGCGTCATCTTTAGATGCGTGCATAAAAATAATACATTTAAAGAAATCTTATTTTTTCGCAAACTCCTCGCAAACTCACGGTTTTCCCGACAGTCCCAATTGATCAAAGTGTATGAGTATTATTATAGTTTTGTCCTGTCGCCAGTCGATGGATTCACTCTGCTCAGCCTAGTCAAACAGCGCAGCTTTCAGCAGGTCCACTACTTCAGCCCCGCGCCCGCGCACTGTTGAATGCGCTCCTCCCGTTAGAAAAAGAAAAAAGGTCGCACTTTATCGATATCCTTTAGGGAGACGTCCTTTGAAATCAATCAATTGATAAAAGAGGATGTTTCTTGAGTTAATGGGTGGATTTAGTAGCATTGGCTGTCTGGGCTTCGGCGGCCGCCTGTCACATCCATTCGTTGGGAGATGGCATCGCAGATTTACAGGTAGCGGGGGAGGAGCCATCGATAGCAGACGTCGATGCTTATCTGGATGTCTGGTTATTTATAGTGACCGCTTCATCAATTTTAGATGACTGTAACTTTGTTGTGTCAGCCATCTGACTCTAAAACTATGAGTTCTGCAAACACACTTTGTTTTATAGTGAATGATATCCATCTTCACAGATTAAACTTATTTCCGAACAGAGTTAACTGCATTAAACTGGTTTCTTTCTCCTCCTCAAGCTGGTTGTCATGTACGTTTTATTATAGCAGCAGGCTAAAGTTTGTTTTCCATTTGTTCTAAATTATATGAGTTGTATTAGTCGGCAAAATGTGAAGACACATTTGTATTTAAAAAGGTGTGGTAGCAGAGAAACATTTTCTGTGCGTTATGAAATCTAATCCTCCTAAAAAGTAGGCTATGAACTTAATATGACAGCATCTTTAATTTGTTTCAGCTCTTACTTTAAAAAAAGAGAGCATCACAGCTGTTCGCCAGTTTGGAAGATAAGCAATGTGAAACTATATCGAGTGAAACAAATTTCAATGAATGAACAGTTTAAATTTAGGCTACTAAAATAGACAGCTGTGAAAATGTCATATGAAAGGGACAACATCTTGCCATCTCTCGCTTAGTGGTGGTTTACTCTCCCTGGTGGACACAATGTGCATTGATCGTTGATGTTCAACTTTAGCATTGTTTCTTGATGAACAGCCTGCTTTGTTAATACACTTGCAGAAAAATTAAAGACACTACGAGTAAAATGGCACGTTGGCGTCCCCTTTGGACAAAAGTGGTAGGGTGAGTTGCCCTAATGTGGGACACTTTTTGCAATTTCAATTTATGTACGATATTAACATATGAAGCCAATACATTTGACCCATACATGATACCATTCTGAAATACCCAAGATGTTGGCTAATGAAAAGAGAAGAAATAATTCACATGTCATTCTCAGAGAAGAAATGGCACATATATTAGTGGTCCATGTGCAAAATTGCTCAAGAAAATGTGTTTGCTCTAATCTGGGGCAGTCTGTATTATGCAGAAAAAAACAATATCCCCTTAACTAATTCAAGTCAAATTTATCTGCTCATTAACACTCATGGTCTAAGGTACATTACTCAAGTTTGATGGTTTCCATTTGAACAATACTTTTCTTGCCCTGGCTTCATATCCCAACTCTGCGCTTTGCCATTATAGCCTGACCTGTAATACATTGCATTGAGTTAACATAGGACATGAGAAAATTACTATTTCCAAGGCACAGGATTGAGTTAATTTCTATTTGCTTCAGGGATGCTTTCTTTATAAGAGTATTGGACCTGTACACCTAGAATACAATTCATATTGCACATTTGATTTTCCTACATGTGTATTCCCCCACTTTAAATGACTGTCCCAGATTAGGCAAATCATGCTGTCCCACTTTTGGAAACACCTTTCCGAATGTGGGACAGCTAAAGATTGATTGAAGAAGAAAAAAAAACTTAAAACATTTTCCCAATATTATTGCATACTTTGATGCATAGTTGTATCATAATCATAATCTGATAACAAATGGCAACATTGTTTTGTTAATGAAAAATGTATAGCCTTAGCATTGAGTTCCTCTCAAACCTATGTCACTGTCCTTTGTCTGGACTTCACATGGTTTACCTAGGCCTACTACCTTTTTGACTGTTTCCCCTCCCTTATCTTTATAATCAAAATTGTGAGTGCATGTGATTTCAATCACAGGGAACCCCTGCTTGGATTTGACAACAATCTATTTACATGTGTCAGAAATAAGAGATACATTCTCTAGACCTTAGGTGTCCCACATTAGGCAGTGTCCCACATTAGGGCAACTCACCCTACTATTTTTACGACGCCAGCTGTCGTGAAGCTGTTTTCTAGCTCGCAGGGCGTGCAGATTCAAATGATCAGGAAGCGATATAGTGCATGTCCGTGTGTTGAAAGTGTGAGGGCACCGGACTCTTTTCGGCTCCGTGAGAGTGGTTAGTGACACAGCATCAAGTAATGCCAGTCAGTGCTACACACACACCTGATTGCAATGAGTTGATGCAGTGTCACCTCTCACGGAGCTGAAAGATTCCGTGTCCTCACACAAAGGGAATGAACGAAAGATGGCAGTTAGTATGGATCACGATGAGGTAATGTTTATGTTGTTGTAAATAATGACTATTTCCGATGAATACATCAGATGACCATGGTCATCTGATGATGCTGGTGAGGCAAAGTAAACTTTGTTTTAGTAGGCTACCGCTCATTCATTTAGGAGTAAACACTGCAGTCTAGTTCGCTCCGTGAAATTGTGTAGCCTATACGTTGCTTGGCAACGCCCTCCCGCCCGCCTATCACTCTCCCTTTTAGCTTTTCTTCATTGCATTTTTTTTTTTTTCTTTGATGGTTCAGCCCCGTTATCAGTCATTATGACGACAAATAACTGTCTCAAACAAGGCTCCCGCTCCCCTTCCCTCACCTAGAGGGATAGGCTTCTCAAATCGCGTTCCTGCGCCACACTGAAATCTGCGACCACTATGGATATGTGACCATAGAGCATGCATGCGTGAACCGAAAATCGGACTGGGTGTGCGACCAGACCAAACGCAGTAATAAAACTATATTAAAACGTATTTCTTTGCACTGATGGCCTCGTTTGCTGTTAAAGGTAATTCATGATTATGTGAGGAAACATGAGGCTGTTTAAAAGATAGCCTATTTAAATGTTACTCGTAGCCGCTTTAAGGTAATAGAATGATCAAAAGATGAAAATTACAAATGTCAGTGGAAAAACACGGACAACTTGAATACCTTTAACAATACATCATCATCATCATCTTCAACCGCTTATCCGAAATCGGGTTGCGGGGGCAGCAGCTTGAGCAGGGAGCCCCAAACTTCTCTTTCCCGGGCCACCTCAACCAGCTCTGACTGGGGGATCCCGAGGCGTTCCCTGGCCAGCGTGGAAATATAATCTCTCCACCTAGTCCTGGGTCTTCCCCGAGGCCTCCTCCCAGCTGGACGCTCCTGGAACACCTTCCTAGGGAGGCGCCCTGGGGGCATCCTTACCAGATGCCCGAACCACCTCAACTGGCTCCTTTCAACGCAAAGGAGTAGCGGATCTGCCCCGAGTTTCTCACGAATGACTGAGCTTCTCACCCTATCTCTAAGGGAGACGCCAGCCACCCTCCTGAGAAAGCCCATTTTGGCCGCTTGTACCCACGATCTCGTTCTTTCGGTCATTACCCAGCCTTCATGACCATAGGTGAGGGTAGGAACAAAGATCGCCCGGTAGATTGAAAGCTTTGCCTTACGACTCAGCTCTCTTTTCGTCACAACAGTGCGGTAAAGCGAGTGCAAAACCGCCCCTGCTGCTCCAATTCTACGGCCAATCTCACGCTCCATTGTTCCCTCACTCGCAAACAAGACCCCGAGGTACTTGAACTCCTTCACTTGGGGTAAGGACTCATTCCCTACCTGTAGTAGACAATCCATCGGTTTCCTGCTGAGCACCATGGCCTCAGATTTAGAGGTGCTGATCCTCATCCCAACCGCTTCACACTCGGCTGCAAACCGATCCAATGAGAGCTGAAGGTCACAGGCCGATGATGCCATCAGAACCACATCATCCGCAAACAGCAGAGATGAGATCTAACAATTTAACAATACTCTGTTTTTTAATATTTTACAGAAATATTAACCTTCATTAGGAGAAAACCTGACCTAAAGTGTTTCATCCAAATTGAACATGAAATGTTGACAATGTGATCTACTATAAAAGGTGCACATGAATGCTTTGAGCCGACAGCCAACAATGTACCAGAAATAAAAGATCCCTTCTTTAAAATCCACTTGACAAAGAGGAACGGGTGTTGGTAAAACCAGTAGAAAACACAAAACGTTGAAGGATCTGTGGTAAAACAAACATACCTGCTGGATCATTTATGACGGAAGTTGTAGTGTCAATAAATCCAAGTGTGGATAGTGATTAGAAAATATTTTTAGCTTGGCACAGTATTATTATTGAGAGCTGAAATGACGTCAACAGACAAAAAAAAAAAAAAATATGCCAGCAGAGAGCAAAATAGAACAAAAGCCTGCAACACAATGTGAAGGTAGGAAGCAAATGTGTCCCAATTTCTTTTCTATAAATAAGAACATTAATTGGAAAATATCATCCTTCCTATTAACTAGACCGCTACATTTGTATAACAAAAGGTTCATAGCCAACATCTTTGATTTGATTAGATAAATTAAATGGCAGGAAAAATACATATAAATATAGAGGAGGGAACTCAGTGGTCCACTCAATCTTCACTTCATAATAAAGTCTTCGGTTTGCATCGACGCAGACTTCCTGTGGTCCGACATGCTCATGGGTCAAAGTGGGATTAGAAAAGGTGTGCTACTAGATATGAGGGAAGATAAAACATTCAAGTATTAAATACAAGTGTAAACAAATCTATCTGTAGTACAGTACATCACTATTTTAGTGGGAATATAACATGATCATCCTCAGTACTCATATTGCTACATTGTGAGAAAGCATTGGAGTCAACCATGATGTCTGATAGATGTACCGATTTACTGCTGTGTGTCCCATAATTAAAAAAAAATAATCACATCCTCTCCCAAGGTTTGATGGTGTCGTGTGGCGGGAGGTGACACTTCTAGGGTGCACCGTCTGGAATCCACAGAACTTTACTCTGTTCCTGCTCCACTATGGTTACGATCTGAGTGCAAATGAAGGAAACGCTGCCTCCTTGAACAACACCTGCAACACAGAGACGGGGATTTACACAGGCTTTTTGGTTGAAACTTTGCTTCTTGTACAGTATATGAACATCTAAAGTTGCAACAAGTGATTATTTTGATTATCTGTATTTTTCTTATGAAATAATTTTTCACTTGTCGGACGTGTAGGGATATTGGGCTGCAACTAATCATATTTTTCTTGCGATAATTCTCTTGCTTAAAAGAGCACATCAACGATTTAGTATTGAACTCCTATAAATTTGGCGTACTGATGGACAGTTTTTTTTTAAGTATAAAAGAGAAAGGTATTGGATATGATTGTGCATCCAAACCATTTCGGTCCTTAGAAGTCCAGCTGATTGCATCATGCAGTACATTTAAGCTCCAGATATTCAGATCTATAGCTGCTTATAATTGCAGCTCTCATCGGAGTGGCTCATGTTCAGACGTTGGCTGGCCACCTGTCCCTGTTAGAAGGGATCAGCGTTGGTATGTGTTCATTTCCAAAGCCCTTTCCAATAAATTGCCTCCTTTTATGGAGTCATTAATCAGATGGACAGATATAGGTGTCTCTAGCTGCTGCTCCAGATACCACTTTAACTCTAACTCAGATCTGTGAAAGACCAGAGAGATACTGTGCTCCAAAAAGGGCCAGTTCACTTGTGTCTTTGTTGAAATTATGCCATGTTTCAACTACATGACCTCAGACAAAAAAATCTGTGGTTAAGAAGCAACAATTTTGAAAATAAGCGTCAGGGACAACAATGAGCTGTTTTATTCCCAGTATTTGTGTCACAGTTGAAAACAGTTATGTGAGAGGAATAGCTCAAAATCCCTTCATAGTAAGGTTGGCATGTTAGAGTGTCTTTCATGTCATAAGAAAGATAATACTATTCAATATGTGGGTCAAAGCAGGAAGTTAAGGTACCATCATCACCTAATCTTATGTAGAGACAAACTCCGAAGACAGTCAGAAAATGCTATGTATTCTGCTCATAGCGTTCCTTGTAGTAACAGACTTCACTGAGGACCGTCCACGGTGAGGCCTATGGATTATTCTGAGGAAGTGGGACATTGTGACATTGCTCCTTTATTTGTCAAATGTTATTTTTTCCATGCTCTTACCACCAGAGACCTCCATTGCAGTGTGGCAGAGGAGAAGTCTCAGCTGCTGATATGAAAATCCTCACATTAAACCAAAACTCTCTGCACAGATAGATACCACTAGCAACAACCACACTACAACTTGTATGTGGGAAATGTGTTTGTGGGCTTTGATATTGTAAACTGACCCTTTATGTTTGTCTGAGGTGAGATAAGGGTTAAAAACACGGAACTTGTATTTGCACACTGGTGTTCAGCCCTGCATGAAGAGTCTCACACACATTCGTTACCTCATTGGGTGCATTTAAAAGACTCTATAAACCCTGACAAATTCAATGCATTCATTTAGGTCCTATATCCATTGTATATTTAGTAAGTCAGTAATTTCCACCAACCTGTGAAGAAGCGGCTGTAGTCCTGCTCTATCTTCTGTGCCGCCTCGTACTGCTCCTTGGAATGTTTCTGTGAGAGTTTATCCCGCAAGTACAACGGGTCCTTCTGCTCTCTGAGGAAGACAACATCGTCACCTGTCAGCACCCCGTGAAAACCTCACTTCACACTTCTCACACACAGATTTATAACAATCAAATCTGCCAACACCACGGTTGGATAGAGTCCATTGAGGTTGTCAAATCCAGTCAATCGTTTTTGAAAAAAAAAAGGTTATTCGGATCTGATTGAGATTACACTGAGGTCTACCTAAATCTCCGATCACAACATAAACGTTAGCACCTTTTCTTTGAAGATCTGATCCCTCTGTTCTAAACGGGTCACTTAATCATTTCTGACCTGACTGTATGGTTAAAAAAAAATTGTGTACGTATAAACATTTTCTGGAAATTCTATTGATAATAAATATATGCATGTATCTTTGTTTGGCTTTTCAATAAAATAAATACCTGATTCAAAGTAATCAATCATATTAAAGCAAAAATCCCACTATGAAATCCAACTCTTTAAGCTGCAACTTTGCCCATAATGGATTAAAAACAACCTTAGATACTGTATTAGAGGGAAATTCTAGAACATTTATTTCAGCAAAACCTCTCATTTCCACCAAACAAACCATTAAACCTACAGCAACTAACAGACAAACCCTTCCAGCCCACTGCTTCACTCAATATGTTTACACAGGCAGAAGAAGTCATGTGATGACTCTGTCCTCCTTCTTCATCCATTGGGAGCCCCTAACCTGGAATCACACTCACATCTCTCCCCAGCACTCAGACTGAAGTCAACATATTAGTCTGCTGATGCCTCCCAGAGGAAAAAAAACATGAAAAGGCTTGAGCTGCAGCAGGCTGGCAGTGGTGTGTGTGGGCTGCATTGGGTGGGGTCATGGAGTGTGTTAGCCGCCCACGCCACAAAGCGGAGCCACAGTCCCTGTGCAAACTCTCCCTGGACAGCTGGCACTCAGCTGATGACAGCGGAGGCTTAGCAGGAATCAATCTCACCATGTTTCCCTGCTGCACCGCTTCATAGATGTGTGGGTGTGTACATGAATGGTAGAGGAAGCCTGTTATCACCAGACCTGGGTGTGTCTTTGTGTGTGTGTGTGTGTGTGTGTGTGTGTGTGTGTGTGTCTTTGTGTGTGCGTAACGTACCATGCTGAGGGTTCGGCAGATTTAATCTGGCCATGTGATTACAAATGAAAATGCAGAGGGAATTTGAAATATAAAACTCATTCTATCAGAACAGTGGCAGGCGGTGGGAGAGAGAGCATGCTGTGTTTTCTAAACTAATGACACTGTGATCAAATCTAGTTTATCAATTAGTTTTTGTTGTGTGTGCGCAGGATGAATATGATTATGGAAGCAGCAAAAATCAATTTCCTGAGTGTCTGTTTAAATTAATGGAAAATTACAATAGATTAATCCTCAAATTGTATTTCCTGGGAGGAGAACTGGAGAGCGATTCTTTCGACTCACTCATTCATCTATGCATCATGAAAAGCATTAAAATATGTAATTAATCTGAAATAAATGTTATTTTGGAAGAAAATTGCTGTTACACCATAGTATCGTTTGGTGGCGCTGAGCATTCAGCAAATTCATTTCTTTTTCTCACCTTATCAAGCTATTAAGACACCAGGATCTCGTAATTACGACATCAGGATCTCGTAATTATGAGAAAAGATCTCGGAATTACGGATGTCCGAATGGGCTTTTCTCCTGAACTGCCCCAATGGCTTTAGATGTCTGCGCAATGTTGACATACTCATAGTAATGCCTTCCTCACTTTTAAGAAACACAAATATTTCCCAATGCCTCAATTCGACCCACGTTATTGATGAACGAGAGGGGTGATCCTGATGTCGTAATTACGAGATCTTTTCTCATAATTACGAGTTCCTGGTGTTGTAATTACGATATCTTGGTGTCCTTATTGCTAGATAAGGTGAGACATTTTAATTTTTTTTTTGCTGAATGCTCAGCACCACCATAGTATCGTGTTATAACATGAAAATATTTGCAACAAGATGTACTAATAACATAACTTGGATTGTTAAAACGTGAAACATTTATATATATAAATTGTGTGCATTCATATTTTACATTTTTATATTACTTTAGGCCTAATGTTCTTCTTCTTCTTTCAACACTTTATATATAAGAACCTCCAGAACCAGAAGCCTTGGATGAATGATTATTCTCAGTATTTTGTTGAAGGATCTGAACTCAAAGTGAAGTTGGATAAACAGTAGTGGCACCACAAACACAAAGCAGGTTTGACATACACTTGACATTTTTCCAGGCGATAAACAACAACAACAAAAACAAACTTTTTTTAATAAATAGGCATGTATTACTCACTTTATCTGCTTGGCATTTTTGTAGCGAATGAATATGACGATTGGGTAGATGTGAACGCTGTGAAGACGTTCGATGGCGTGAGGGGCAATGTCAAGTAAACAGTGACAGTCCTATGAGAAAGAATGACAGCAAAAGACTGCATGAGAAATGGAGGATGATTCAAAGCAGAATGTTGCAAAAAAAATATGCCAAATGACTTCCTTTTGTTAGTCTAACTTCACAATGGTTTGGGAAAAATTATTCAGATCAACATCGTAAATTTGACATTAAAGCTGCATGTTGGATTACTTTTTATAAAATGGAGCTCATAAATTTGACAAATTATGATCAAAACCCATTAAAAAGTCATTTAAAAAGGGGCGCTCCGGTGGCGTAGTGGATAGAGCACGTACCATATTGGCTTCGGCCTTAGGGCCCACTCACACTAGGGCCGTTTGCCTGTTCCGTGCTGCAGGAAGATTCAGCACGATTCAGACCATACGTACCGGATGGTTCTATAAACACACACGTCGCTCGGAGATCGGTTTTTTAAGTGTCTTTATAAAGTTTATTGTTAAACCTTAGTGTAGGCTACTGTTTCCTTATCACCGGGCCGCGGTGTGTTGTTTTGGGTGCGTCTCCACCGCCATGCGTAAAGGCAGTTATGACAGCTGATGGGAGGAAAAAGAAAAAAATCATCTGACGAACGTGAGTAAACACGAAAACCTTTTTGCTTTGCTTTCTGCGCTCACCTATTTAGCTCTCTCCCTCTTTTATTAGCCCACACCAAGGCCTACAAACACGTTAATTCTCACACATTTTATGTAGCTACAAGTCCAAGTGGTGGGCAATTCTGGTGCCGACTAGTAAGGCAGCGGACGTTAACGGACTATGCATCCTTAATAAATTCACGTCAGGAACGCCGCCTGTGCGCTTGTCATCTCATTAGCATCTGTACTTTGTACCTGGGAGAGGTGTGCCGTGGCCAAGGGGCTGTTCCGTGCTGGAATACACGTTGGCGTGGTCACACTAGCCAAACGTTCTAGACTTTAGTATGCAAATGAGCTTTGGCACGGGGCCGCGGCCCTAGTGTGAGTGGCCCCTTAGTTGCAGTGGTCGCGGGTTCGGGTTCGGGGTTCTCTCTCTCTCTCTCTCTCTCTCTCTCTCTCTCTCTCAAATGCCAAAAAATTATCTTTAAAAAAAAAGTAATTTAAATATGTATTTGATCAAATTGGGAGTTCTCAATAGCCTGTATTCCTTGCAATACAATCTAATACTACAATAACTTTCAATCTAGTTTGGGCAGTTGTGTCTTTTATCTCCATTTTGGCTTTGGCTGTCTTTATAACTTTAAGAGCTGTTGATATTGTAATGCACGGCTGCCCCACTGATAACCCTAGCATGGTCTATAATCCACAGTGAGATAAACTCACCTTCTCCGTAATCTCTTTTATGGATGCAACAGTTGTCACATCAAAATGGCCGCTCCTCCGTTTGTAGTCGATGAACACACAGTCCTTTACTCCACGCTCTATCGCCTGCTGAGATGCCTTCATGATCTCTGTAAGTAAAATAAATTAAATTGTCTTTAAATCGCATACATTTCATTCCTTAAACAAAATACAATACATTCCCAAATAAATCTTTAATTTTCTAGCTCTTTGAAAGCCAAACAGACTGGATGTGTGTGTAGCAGCTCACCAGGCAGACAGCGACAGAACTTGGACGAGGACTCCTTCACCAACATGTCCTTACTGGCCTCCACTAATGGACCCAAGACCAGCACTGGTCTGGGAGAAGAGCACTCCACCCTCTGCACCCGCTGGTACATCAGGCTGACTCCGTCTGAACAGGACATACCCAGATATCATTTATTCCAAAACACACACAGGACTGCATAAAGATAGCTTCTCTTTAATAACTGCAGTTATGAATTTATGTGTCCTGGGAAATGTTCTGTTGAGTCAGCATTCTTTTTATTGCACCATCCTGCATTATAATCAAACTTTCATACCTGGGGCTGTATGACTGCCAATAACTTAAGTCACTGAACAGTGCAGTTGCATTCCCTATTCACATTTTCCCATCTAGACAAGAGCCAGATTCTTCGAACTCGAGGACGTTGTTGCATTAATACGATATACTGCTGTATGGTACTAAAGAATGATTCTGTATAAAAGTACTAGTACATTCATTGAAAATTTGCATTTATATTGAGGATTTTCATCAGGGTCTTTTCAGTGTCAAGATACAAGATTTTGAGTTGTCTTTACAATGAATATCATTATTTTGGAAACTTGAGTACCTTTCCTGCCAATACTTCTTTACTTTGATTACATTTTGAAAGGTAGGACAACCCACCACTGCTGTGACAAAGTTCAGAATACAATCCACCATTCTCTTGTCATTATGCTACCTGCCTTCCCTGCCTTGCTATTTATCATAAAGAGCCCCAGTAGATGATTTCTCACCTTCTGTGATGGGTAAAGAATCTGTGCTTATGGCGTCCAGAGCCATCAGATCTTTCCCGTCCTTGGATCCACTGCGTTTGTGCTTCAGCCTCCGGCGGAAGAAGGATCTCCGCGCAGCAGCAGACAGAGTCTTACTGGTGCCGTTGTCGTCTTTCATATCGGAGCTGTGTCTCCTGTAGAATTCCTGGTCCATCCTTATGAAGATATATCAGCACATTCACAATCATATTCTACACTTGATGAATATGTAAGTGCTCATTCAAATTAATAAATATAACTTCAAAAAGGATTCCCTAACGCAAAAAAAACATGCTCGACTGCTGTAATCACATGGCCTTTTAGTGTGTGAAAGTAAACTTTAGACCGGACTCACATGTATTTACTTGGAATCTGCCCTTTTCCCAGCTTCTGTGCATTCTCGTCGAGTTGCCAGGCCATCCAGAAGCCAAAGTTTCCATTTGGTAGCGTGTCTTCAACATACAGGATGTCGTCTTTGTTAAAGCTCAGCTCCTGCTCTACCTCCGCGACCCTCTCATAAAGTGCTCTGACAAGAGATGGAAATAAAAACTGTTATGGTGAATTCATTCCTCTGACAACCATCAAGTACATGGATATAAAAGAACGAGACAACTTCACAGTAGACTATGAACAACATAATAGCCTAGCAAATAGCTTCTATGTTCAATATTCAACCCTTGTATTGATTCAATCACTAAAATGTGTTATGAGAATTCCTTCAAGTCTATTTTTATTGTGAGGCATCTTAAACTATGCTAAACATGTAACTGAGGTTGTGGTTATCATGACTGATTATTTCTATGTATAGTTGCCAGTCTTATGTTGTTGATTCAAAATGCAAAAGTGAAATACAACAGCTGAAGTTGAACCCGTATTCGTCCCCAGTTTGGACTGTTTAATGAACAGTTAGGATACCTTATGTAAAATCCATCTCCACATGATACTTTGATCTCAGGGAGGTTGTCCACGCAGTTCTGGACCTTGAATGTGATCGTTTCAGCTGGCTTCAACATTTCCAGGTAAGCCTCTTCTTTAGTTTTGTTCTTCATGCTGATGCCATTGTACTGTTGACAAAAGGACACTGAGCTCAGCAGCCAGCACAGAATGACTCATCATTTTATTTGAAAGCACACCAAACAATGCACAAAATAGTTATATATAAAGACCTAAATAGGAGGACTTAAGTTGTATTTGACATACTTATATAAATCTGACAAATATGGAGCAGTTGTTACTCTTTGAATGTTTAACTGTAGAGTGCTGGTGATAGTCTCATTAAAAAAATGATGGCGGCTTCCTTTGTTGATGGTGTGTTTTAGAAAAGGAGGAAGAGGAATAGTTTGGCTAGGTGGTAGCACAGACAAACAAATACACACCGCAATTTTTCAAATCTGGAGTATTGTGACATAATGTTGAAGTTTGACGGTATCCAGATGATAACTCATAGACCAGTGGAAAAGGCATACTGTATCAGTGGACATTCCCACATTGTTATGATGATGTGTTAGCGCCAACTGCCCAAGTCCTGTTTATTGTGCATTCTTATTAAATACCTCCAGTATCAAGTCTCCAGGCAGAAGGCCATCAGGGTTCTTAGCAGGGCTGTCGTCCTCCAGACTCTCCACAAAGATGCCGTAAAGGTTTCCTCCACAGATCTGAACTCCCAGCTCCACCAGGATCCTCTTCAGCCTCACCAGCCGAGGCTCTGCTCCCCGGCATGTTCCAGAACCAGGAAGCCTGAAGAAAAACTCATGCAATGTTAAGATATCAATTTATGAAATATGAAAATGGCAATTGATGAAAGAAATTATTTGGTCCAACCTGAAGGAGTTGTTTGGGCTGGTGGCAGGAGTGGTTTGTTTGGATGGCGGTGTGATGGTGCCCTCATCCTGCTCGCTCAGCGTATCCACGGTGGAGTGATTGTCCGGGGTGTTTGCTCCACTGTCCTGTGGGGTCGGCTGGTTACTGATGGACTCCATTCTGGAACTGTGAACAATTGAAGTGGGGTCAAAGTCTTATAAACTCTATGCTATTCTCGAGTGGTCAACTTTGATGACCTTAAATACATGAGACCAATGTGTAGAAGTTATTGTTGTGGTGTTCTTTGCTCCTCTCCTTACCCTGAGCGGGAGTGGTTGCCCAGCTGGAACATGTGAGGATTATATTGAGCCAAAATGGTGACTGTGTCACATTGCTGGCCGATCACCAGCCGTGCCTGTTGCTCGTTGGCATTGCGAAGGTTGATTCCATTGAACTGGACAAAAAAAAAACAGCGATTAATTAAAAATAATAATAAACAATAAACTACTGACACATATTTAGATTAAGTGTGATGGCTGCTGTACCTCGAGGAGTTGGTCTCCGTACTCTAGGCGAGCTTGGTGTGCGATGCTGCCTCCTGTCACTTTGGATACAAACACTCCCCCATTCTCTCCACTCACGATGGAGATCCCCAGTGGTTCGGCTCCTTTCTGTACCGTAACATTGCGTGGCTCCTCCAAGTATGGCCTTCAGGGAAAAAGAACAAAACATCTTGTACAACCGTAATGTTCGGAATTCTTTGGGAAACCATGAACACTGCTGGCAGGATGCAACATGCGACTCTGAATAATGTAAACTTAGTACAATTCCAAAAATAATTCCAAGGAGAGGCTGTTGCCTCCAACTGGATTTTTACCAAGCAGTGTACCTCTTTGTGATGTGACTAGCTTCGGATGATATCTTATGCTTTGTGATAAAAATGTTTCAACATTAAGAGAAAATAATATGGGAGCTGTGCAGGGCGTTGTTTTCTGATATGCACTTAGCATTTCAGAAAACAACTCAAAGTCATTCATATTTCAACAACATTCTGAATAAATAACAAGCAAAGAAAACATGATTAATTAAAAAGGAATACCTTTGTGTATTACCACAGTAAACATAAAACTAATCTAGCGTCATTGCTGCAAAGCAGGGCTACAATACAATGTCTTTATATGCAGTGTGAGGACCAAAAGTCTTGAGATCCGTGCTCTTGCAGAAAGTGCATATACAGCACAGAACAAACCTCAAGCTTCTTAAACAGATGTACTTGGGCGTAACTGCCAGTGGAAGTCTGACAGAGGAAGTGTTACAAGAGACAAATCTAAGACGCAGATGGAGAGAGGAAAGAAAGAAAGAGAGAAATCAACCTAATGAACGGCAGCAGATAGGAAAGAGACGAGAATAATATGATAGATGGGGACTTCTGTGTTCTAATGATACGAGATGGGAGGCTCACAGCTTTGTTTACTGCTTTGCGAGATCTTAATCACAATGAAGGAGACAGAAGTACAGACAAATGGTGGAAAACATGTCACGTTGTGCTGAATGATGGCAGCATAACGACCCAGACGAGGAGGAGATGGCCCTACCCGTCCTTCCGCCTGTCACCCACTGGAGCAGGGCTGACTGATATCCTGGGCTGGGTGGAAACAGAGCTCTGTGATTGGATGCTGGAGAAAGATGATGTGTCCAGGTTGACAGGGGACATTGGAGGTGTCGGGCTGCTACACTCCGAATGCGAGAGGGAGCCTGGAGAGAGGAAGAGGAGGCAGGTATTAGGTCAGACTGGCTGTTTACTGCTATGACGCTCTGTATAACACAGGGTGGCTGCCAAACTCAACCATACCTCTGTCGGATCCAGTGGAGCGCGGATAGCGAGTTGGAGGGATCTTAATGCGCTCTGCCCTGTACTGTAAAGTGGTGGAGCCTACAGACAAGCCTACACAAACAGAAAAAATATATATTAAACAGTCACTTCACCAAATATTACATATTCTCACTTGGCTCACTTTTGAAAAGATATTGCTTAATGATGGTGGTAAGCCATTTATCCTGACACTGCGAATGGCATCGCTGATGAATTACCACAATGATAATGTAGATCGGCTGATCAGTCACTGTCATCTCCTGAGCCGAGTCAGACAGCGACCCATTTAGTTGCTAGGTGACAGTCAAAACACTCAATAAAAATGTAGCCTTTACCGTATGATATACAGTAATGCTGCTGCCTTTTTTTTAATTATATTTAATACAAATGTGTAACTGTTATTTCTTCTGAGAGAAGATAGTCTGAAGATAAAATGTTTGTTTCCTGATGAACATGAAAGAAAAAAAGGATCATACTTAATAACAGAGATAGTATTTTTTATTCCATGCATTCTTCCTCCTTCTGTCAAAGATTCTTTGTATGCTAGTAGCGGCTAATGTAGAATTGAGCTACTAACCTCAACCAGAGATGAAGGGTGTGCTGCAGAGGTCTGGAAAGCTCACTACTTCCTAAATCCACCCCCTCGATACTTTTAATTTTCATATTTCAGCTTCAGCAACACTTGAGGCAATTTATCAGACTCCAATTTAAGACGAGTCAGCTCGACTCTCCTATAGAACTAGATGGTCTAAGTTTCATTTGCCCATATTTTAAGATATTCATCTCAGCGACGATTTTTGCTGCCATACCAATACAATAGTGGTGCAAGAGGGAAGTGTTAAAAAATAATATTTAAACTACAGAAACATGCATTTGACTGGGCCCCTAAACATTTACCACATAAACTAGGACTCCATGCGTACCCAGTCTGGCGCTGGAGGGCAGGGAGTTGGTGCTGTGTGGTGGTTGGCTGCTGCTGGTCTCAGTCGATTCTCCATTGCGCTTGTGGCTGAGGTCCAGACTGTGGCGACCTTGATGCTGGGGGCTAAAAGTTGAGAAAAGGGCCTCAGTAAATCCCCTGGCGGTCAATTATTCAACCCAGAGCAAGATATAATTTGCTACATGCCATCTGTTCAGGAGATCTGGGGCAGTGTTGTTTTGTGCAATACATGCAGCATAATAGGATTGGTTACGGATGTTGAATGGAAGAAACCATTCTAGGGGTGCAAATAATGAATACTTTTATTGTTAATTAAGAAAAATATACTATTAAATCTACAATATATGCCCTTTTCCTTGGAAGATATTTTGACAGGTTACTGTGTTTGCCAATTGGGACACTTGGATATTACAAAGCCCTTGTTAATGTTTTGCATTGTTTGGTGTGCTTTCTACTTTTCCTACCATGACAAATTGAATGTATGTTGTGAAAAAATGCCTTTTAATTCAAACAAAGCCAAATGGAAGGAGTCCAGCAGATGTGAACACCTTGTGTGTGAATGTGGACTAGTGCCTGAGCCGGGCGCTGGAGGACAGGTGCTGGTCTGGATCTCATGGCTCCAGGCGGTGTAGACCGGGTTCCTCATCACGGCCGTCACAGCAGGACACGGGGCCAAACCTCGCTGTGCTGGGTCTGGAGGGACACACACAACCACAACACAAACACAGTGAGGAAGGGTCACGTTACGGCCACATTAGATTTCCAATCAACAAATATTAAATCCTCTTTAAATCCTTTCTATTGAAACACACACTACTGGCGAATTAAAGTGTGTGTTCCTGTGTCTTTGAGATCTCCAGCCAACTCCAGAGGATTTGCAAGTCAGGGTTCACCGAAGTTCAACAATTACTGAGATGGGATATGCTTGGTCGACCAACAGAAACACTGATGTACTGTGTTTGGAAATGGAGATGCTATCATTCTAGTATGTTTCAACACATGGTTCAGTGCATTATTACAAAAGACAAACTACAAACTGTAGTGTTGCAATTAAACACAACTTTAATACACTGCTGAGTCAATGATCGGCACTAACATTGCATCCTTTTCCCGGGCAGAGTGTGTTAGAACTTTTATGTGACGGAAGAGTAATGCAATACCTCTATTTTGTATTCCATTCCATTTTAACAAATGTAGTATAAAAGTACAAAATGCTTGTTGCATTCAGATACTGATTGACAACCAACTCAGTACAACACTGAAAAGCATTGTTGTTCTGATGACTTACGTGTCGTGATGCTGCTGTAGCTTGGCGGTGCAAAGGACATGCTGAACCGATTGGTTCGCATAGGAGAGAAGCGTATCAAGTCAATGGGCTCTGGGGAGTGCTCGTCGTTAGAGAAACTCTGTACCTGAGGAAAGCAAATCAAACAGCTTCAAACACTGGAGCAACCAAACACATGAAGAAGAATGCCAGATCAGAAGAAGGAGGACAGTAACTCAGTTACCTGCATTGGAACAGGGATGTGCAATGGAGTAACATTTCGCCGTAGTGCTGGCGCTGACTTTGGCCGGTACCTCCTCTTCCCTGGCTCCTCTGCTCTGTGTCGACTCCTCTCCTCAGCAGGCTTCTTGGTGATGCTCCTGGTGTCTCCTGGAGGGTTGGTGGTGTAGTAAAGCTGGTTCCCTGCCTCTGCTTGGTCCTGTGGGCTTGTAGCTTGTAGAGGGGAGGCCGGTGGAGTGCCTGTGGTGATGGTGGAGTCAGATGCCGAGCTGTTCTGCTTGTGATGTTTGAAGCGGAAGGAGTCGCTCCTGGCCGGTGGGGTGGGAGGGGTCTCAGACAGAGAGCTTTGGGGCGAGTGCTTGGGCAGCTGAGAGAGAGACATGTAGTCCAGTTTGGGGGACGCCTCGGGTCTCCTGAAAGCATTCACGTCAAAGATGGACTTTCTCTGTTTGGATTTTTTGTAGATAGAGAGCTGGGCGCACTCGAGAATCGAAGTTGCCACAATGACTTTAGGCCACGTGCCTCCGCTGGGCTTAGTCGGTGAGGTCTGAACTGGCTCCTTGGAGGTCTGGGGCGAGCTGCAGTCAGAGAGCACAGGGGTGAAGGTGAAGGGGCGGTGGTGGAGCTCCGGCCTCCTGTAGCAGAAGTCCGGTGGGGGCTCTGAGGGGCTGTGAGAAGTGGAGAGGGAGCGCGAGTGTAGAGATCTGCTGGTGAAAGGTTTGTGGTGGCGGGGAGCTTCACTGCTGCTGCTGTCTTCCAGAGAGTCACTGGTGTCCTCCTTACACTCTTCGTCCCCTCTGTCACAGCTGCAAGTGTCTGTTTGTGTGGAGCAGTTGTGCTTGGAGCAGTTGTGCTTGGAGTTCCGGAAGTTCCTGCTGTGGATCTCGCAGGACTGCAGGCGAGGGATCTTTTCCGTGTCTCTCGGACTTTCAAATAAACTTTGGCCAGAACAGCTCTGTGGAAGGAACTGTGAAGGAAAGGAGGGGGGCAAAAAAAACAAAAAAAGAACAGATTTAACTTTAGTCATCTGTTTTTGTTAACAAGGAATGAAAGCGTAGAAGGTTCACCATTGTGAACAAAACCATTAGCAGAGGAAAACATCTTTAGGCCAGACAGCTTTTAGAATTTATATGAACATCATTCCATTAAATAATCAACTTTTAGTTTCTTTACATAACCATACAACTTTGATTACAAAGAACAAGACCTGTCATCGTACATACTGACTGCATCGTTAGCCTGTCTGTTCTCATCAGCTTGGCTCTTTGTCGATCGCATCCCTTCTGGTTTTCCCTGTCTCTTGTAATGTAATGCGATGTTATGCTATCGTGTTTTAAACTGTTTCTACCATATGTCTGCTTGTGCTATGTCCTCCCTAATGTTGTCATCTTTCAACTGCTTGTTCTGATCATCTGCTTGACATTGCTTTGTATTAATTGCCTGTTTTTGTTTCCTACTGTACATGATGCTTCCTTACTTTCCATCCTGTTTATCTGTTTCAACATTTTGCTTTCCCTGGTTCTATTTCTATATTTGATATGTTTTAGTGGATGATTTCACATCATCATTATTATTATTATTATTATTATTATTATTATGCATTTTTCATAAGAATAAACGATAAAGGAAAGACTTGTAGTGGGAAGTGACATTTCATGCAAGTTTGTGAGACCACACAAACTAAAAATATTCCTCACATTGAAGTTCTCAAAAGATCTTTCACCAGTAAAATCTACCTTTTAGTGATAGTGTAATGTTTAACATCAGTTTTAGTTTTACGTAATGGGGGCCTATAACCATAGGCACTATAAATGTATCTTCTACATATAGTTCTAAAGGGTTGGGTTGGTTGGTCCACCTTCATAAGAGAGATGCTTAGAGAGTCATGGCAGTTCCTCAGCAGAGACTCGCATTCAGAGGGCGACTTGTTATCAAGTGCAATCCCATTGATCTGTAGAGGACAAACAACACAAGGTCAGAAAAAGCAGTCACAACTTGCCTTATCATTATTCAATATCAATGTCATTATGCTTGCCAAAGACTTTGTGTGGGATTCACAAAGTTCTACATATGTCCGTGTAAATTCACAGTCTCTTTTCCTATGTATTCTCAAAGATGGCAGCATGCAAAGCGATCTGCTTCATTTTCCAGTATGCTGAGATTGGGAAAGCATTTCAATGTTGAAGTTTCATCGCCATTCCTTGACAAATGTATTGTATAATTTCCTGGTGGTATAAAACCTTAGCATACACATGTGTAGAGAAGAAAAGAGTAAAGAAAACAGTATCGTTTGTACCTTAAAGTATTACTATATAGGGTAATTTGAGGCAAAGCACCAGTGTTCCTTGATTTAACACAACATGCCTGTGGTCAGTAGAGGGCAGTAAAGGCTATCTTAAGGCATTCAATGTTCATCAAGGGCCTGTTTCAGGTAGCTGGTTTTGAGGCAACCCAGAGTTTGTTCGCTCTGAGTTGGTGGAAACTCTGGGTTTTCCGTTTCAGGTAGCAGGTTCAGCGCAACCGAGAGTCAGTTACTGCGGCAACATACGCCGTGGGTCTAACCTGCTCGGGAGGTGGTTAGACCTACCCTGAGTTTGTTTTCACTTTACGCTGCAGCTCCGACTAAAGAAAGAGTGTCACTGTCACACGCGTCCCTGTACAGTTTGAAGCAAAATCACTCTATAGAAATCTCCATCGGGATGTTTTTATCATTTCCTGATGATTTTACGTTTGACCGATCATTTATCTGATCAGTAGCCTTGTTCTCAGCACTGCAGTCAAGTTTCGCTAATGACTAATGACTGATGTGTAAGGTGGCCGCCTATATGAACGGACCGAGGTCCGTTCATATAGGCGGCCACCTTACACATCGTGACATGCTCTACATTCAGATTAATAAACCTATTTGTATTGTATGTTTTTTAACGTCTGTGCCACTGAACAGATTTATGTCAGGTGGATTCATGTAAAGCTGCGGCTGCACGCGATCGTTGTAGTTCACTTGTGCGATCCTAAAGTCACAGACAAGCCTCGTTAAATAGCCTAATATGAATATAAAAATGATATAATAATTTAAACTGTGATCACTTGAGGAAAATGGATCTGGTAATAAATCAATCAGGCTCTTCAATGGAAACTGTCACCTAATGTGTCTTGACGTTAATGTATTTCACTCCCCATTTAAAAGAAGCGACAGTCTGTTCTGTTTACTGCACAGTAGGCTTTAGGCACTGTCAGCAATGCTGTGCCGCGCCAGCTTTATTACTTTACAGCTGATATGCGTAACTTTTTAAAATAGACTATGGCTTCTCATACGGAAGGGAAATGATTATCTTGACAAAAAATGTTTGCTCTGTTTTTTTTCTGAATTGCCGAGGAGATTAGATCAGAGTTATGAGACAATATCCCGTTAATTCTTCTCCATAGGCTACCATAAGCTCATTAGTTAATATTTCTAACTCTAGTGGGAGGAGCGGAGATTTCTTTTTTTCTTTTTTGAGAAGTGGAGAAGTGGGAGGATCAATCATTTGTTTCTTCTGTTTCCATGGTGAATCATGTTATCAGCGATCCGTTGACGATGGCTTTTATGCACACGCTCCACCCAGAGTGAACACGCTCAGAGTTGATAAACCCAACGCTGATCCACTGTTCTGAAACCGAAAACCCAAAGTTGCTTATCAACCCAGAGTATGTAAAACCAGCTACCTGAAACAGGCCCCATCTCTTTAACTTAAAGCGGCTACGAGTAACATTTAAATATCTTTTAAACAGCATCATGTTTCCTCTCATAATCATAAATTACCTTTAACAGCAAACGAGACCATCAGTGCAAAGAAAGACGTTTTTATATAGTTTTTATTACTGCATTTGATCTGGTCGTACACCCAGTCCGATTTTCGGTTCACGCGTGCATGCTCTATGGTCACATATCCGTATTGGTCGCAGATTTCAGTGTGGCGCAGGAACGTGCATTGAGAAGCCTGTCCCTCCAGGTGAGGGAAGGGGAGCGGGAGCCTTGTTTGAGACAGTTATTTGTCGTCATAATGACTGATAACGGGGCTGAACCATCAAAGAAAGAAAAGAAAATGCAATGAAGAAAAGCTAAAAGGGAGAGTGATAGTCGGGCGGGAGGGCGTTGCCAAGCAACGTATACACAATTTCACACAGCGAAACTTGACTGCAGTGTTTACTCCTAAATGAATGAGCGGTAGCCTACTAAAACAAAGTTTACTTTGCCTCACCAGCATCATCAGATGACCATTATTCATCTGAAATAGTCATTATTTACAACAACACATTACCTCATCGTGATCCATACTAACTGCTATCTCTCATTCATTCGCTTTGTGTGAGGACACGGGGACTCGTTCAGCTCCGTGAGAGGTGACAATGCATCAACTCATTGCAATCAGGTGTGTTTAGCACTTACTGGCATTAGTTGATGCTGTGTCACCCATAGACTCACGGAGCCAAAAAGAGTCCGGTGCCCTCACACTTTCAACACACGGACACGCCACGCACCATATTGCTTCCTGATTATTTGACTCTTGCACTCCCTGGACGAGCTACAAAACAGCTTCACGACAGCTGGCGTCGTAATAATACTACCGCTTTTGTTCAAAGGTGTCGCCAACGTGCCGACTTACTCGTAGTAGCTTTAAACATGTTTGTAGGCAGCATACTCACAGTTAACAGTCTGTCCCCAACAGTAAGAGCACAGTCTCTGGCAGCTGGACTGCCTGGAGCCAAAGTAGCTACAAACACTCCACTTTCCAGTCCTATGCCACTGTCTGAGAAGGAAGACAGAAAAAGAATCAGATTTAATCATCAATTAAATAAACAGCAAAAAAAGAGAAAAAAGTAATAACATTAATTACTACTCTGTTTGGTGTAGAGGTATGTCATTAGTTGCCCGTTTAGAGCAACATTGTCAATGCCATTTATTTCCAAATAGGAGCTTGAAGCTGACCTTTGTTTCCAGCTAGGTTTATCTGGACCGGAGTGATGATCCGTCCTCCCAGTGACTTCCTTCTGCGAACCACCATATTGATCACGCCTTCACCGCTTAGCACCGCATTAATCACTTGCTTCCTATCCTTATTGGTCAGGTCCACATCGTTAATTTTCAATAACCAATCATTCACCCTGCAAAGAGAGACTGTAAATTAAAACCCAAAACGTTTTGAGAACAAAACATGTCTGAAGCATTGAGTATTGAAACTGGCAAGTATGAAAAGTGGCATTGAAAGCTTGGTCAATAGTTCTTGAAATCGGGTAACTTTTGTTAATTGTAAGACAATTCTTCTTATCAGCCATTATGTTAGAAAAAAGTTTAAAAAAAATGTATGTTCTTTACACCAAAGTATTAGATATTATTCAAATGATACAGGTTGCTAAGAAGGTTAGCTTTATTCACAGCAATAAGCAGCGAGACGTTTACCTTAATCGTCCTTCAGCAATACTTCCTTTATCCACCTTACTGACAAATATGGCACAATCTCCTGGTAAATAAGGATCATTTACCCCTTCAGCGATATCAAACCCAAGTGCTTTCAAATCCATGTCCTGGATAAGACAAAACAGCAATCGTTTAATTAGATGTATATTCAGTACAATAACGTTCACAAGAAAAATAAAAGAGAATTTGCAATGGTTCTTACCCTGTGCTTCTCAAATTCTACCACTTCCGTCTCCCACTCCATTGAGTCTGTGTCGATGGCTGAATCGTGTGAACTGTGAGCCATTAGCTGACGAAACCTTGCTTCTTTTTCTAACTGGTCCTCCATCTTTTCTCTACAGGAAAAATAAAACAATATGTAGCTTTTAAATAAGTACAGTGACCTTTAGAAGCAATCTGAACTTTGCTCAGTCAGTGACTTCATTTCTCCACTGGGTGTCACAAAATCTACATTCTGGATTTTTTTTAAACAAGAAGGGCACAGGCTATGACATACAATTCTATTTTTAAGACCAAAAAAATAGTGTAGAGGAAGACGTTAAAACAAAAAGAAATAAATGTGGAGGAATGACTCACTTAAGTTCTTTGAGTTCGCGTGCTGCATCGTTCTTTTGTTTCCTGGTGTCATCCAGGTTCCTCAGAGCGTCTGCCAGGTCGCTTACAGCTCTGTCCCTCTCTCGCCGCAGGTTGTCACATAGCGTGCTGACGGGTGCACACACATTTTCATTAAGGCATCACGCAAGATGTAAAACACAAATCTATTTTTAATCCCAACACATTTCCACATTACAAAACACAGTCCATGTTCTGAAGCCACTCTCCTTACCGTATGCTCTCCCTCTCTGCCACTATCTTGTCCCTCTCCTGGAAGGCCCAGTCTCGTCGACACTTGGCTACCTCGGCCTCCTGCAGAGCCTCCTTCAGCTCCTGGGAGATGGCCTCGTACTGCTTCCTCAGCGTCTCCATCTCCTTGTTGGCGCGCTCCGTGTCCAGAGTGGCAGAGTCTTGTTTCTGGAAAGAAGTTGGAAGGAATTGTTAAGTTCAACGCTAGGACTGTACAAAAATATGAGCAGAAAATGTTGGGCTTGATGCTATAGTAGAAATATGAACTTTGATTGATAATTTCAACAGCTATTATAGCACTTTATCAAAACTGCAGCGTTTCAGTGACACCGGTTACAATGAATGAACAGGCTGCAGCACTATAAATAAAACTAGGATTGTCTGGCGAAAAAAATCTCAGGGCTTGTTAGAGCTGTTAACAACGAATCATAATGTAAGAACTATGCATAACGTAATAAAAATAATGTAATAAAACTCATAATGAAATAAATGGTCGATTATGTAACAAAATGCTGCACAAAGGTGTAAGCAAAAGTTATAATTCTACTTTTAACTTGCAACCATTGTCCACTGAAGCTTAACAGAGGGTCAAATCTTATGGTATTATTACTCAGACTACAATGTTGTAGCGTTTGCTAAGCCTTCAATATCAGTGATGTATTGCTTAAGCTTGACTTCTAAGACCTATGAAATTGAACTTTTTATTCAAAAGAATAAAAAAACATAACTCAACTGACTTCAAGACTGACATTTTCACCATATTTAAAATCATTAACACCTCTATTACATTGCTGCACTAGAAATGTAATTCTGCCCCCAGTGTCTTGTGAAGGTAGCTTGAGGCTTAACAGTCATAGATTGGATTTGATGATGTGGTTTGAAGTACGTCAGATATAGAACAATAATTGCATGTCTTGCTGAGAGCATGTGTTGCAGACTGCATATCTCTGGCTTAAAATAACTGTACAGCAGCAGGACTGTGAAGTGTAGCGAGAGCAACAATTAAATTAATTCCATTACACTGTTCTGCTTAATTATCCATTCCTGGTGCGGTGCAGTGCAGTGTTCTTGTGCACTGCAACGTCAGCGAGCCGTCTCACTGTAATTGCTAGTTATTTCCTAATGCAGGAATCGCAGCACTTTCACTGTAATTAATTTCTGACAATCTCAACTGAAACATAGTGTGATGGGTGATACACACATTTCACAACAAAATGAATGTATGGAAACCTGCCAGCCGCTGAAGAAAACATTTACTACTACTACGCGAGACGGGATGGAGGGGATTATTGTCAGAAGAATAAATCAATCCCTCCACATTTAATGGTAAATCTCCTGTCTGTCTGGCTACCTGTCTGGCCTGGTAATATTCCCGCAGCAGCTGGTCTCTCTGGATGATGGCCTCGGTCCTCTCCTTGCGGGCCACGTCCCGTTCCTCGCGCACCGTCTCCATGTCCTTACAGGCCTGGCTCAGCTCCTTCTGGGCCTCCGCCTTGTCCTTCACCTCGTGGCAGTATTTCTCCAGCAGCTCGTTCTTCTCACAGATGGAGCGGTCCCTGTCCATCAGCGCTGAGGCTAGCTCCTTCATATCGCACAACAGAACATGTCACAAGAGGATCATTGCATTCAAGATTGAGTGAATATTCATTCAATAATTATTATTTTGGTGGTAGTACAATGGTATATGGAGTAATTGTATCTGCACCTAAAAGTTGCTTGTTCAGCTGTGACACTGGACTTTTTGGATAAATCAAATATTTTATAGAACACAAAGACCTACTTACAAAAATGTCATTTTATGTTGTCAGTTTTCATTATTGGCTCATCCTGAACTATAGCCTTTAAATACCAACAATAACACATGATAAACTAAAACTGTTGTCAAATAAATAATGACAGCATCTAAAACCAGTTTTACTACAGATGATACGTCTGGAAGACAGATATTATGTAATAAGTCATTCTTCATCAACAGGCTTACTTTTATCATTTTACACAAACAGCACATAGCATGAAAACTGTCTTTTACATTTGAATTAAGGATCATGAAATGTATGTGCTTTACAGATATGATGATTCGACAAGTTCAATATCTAAAACAGACTAAACTGTTCTCCCAGTTCTTAAAGTAAAATGATTAACCCAATTAAATCCTTAGTATGAGGAGCTGATACCTGTCGCAGAGCCTCCAGTTCCTCGTTGGCCACTCGTCTCTCTGATGAAGTGTTCTTGAGTTTGGCCTCTGCCAGCTCCAGCCCTGTCTGAAGCCTGTCCACCTCTTTGATGACCTGGTCCCTCTCGCTCATGATCAGCCTGTATTCGTTGATCACAGAGTCCCGCTCCTCCTTGTATTTCTCAGAGTCTTTGGCGGCTTTGAGCTGCTGGGTCTTCTGCCGCGTGGCCTCCGACTGCAGACGCTCCATCTCCCTCTGCAGCTCCATGTTCTGAGCGGCCGCCTTGGACAGCTCCTGCTGCGTGTTGTCAAACCTGCACCGAATAAGGAATGCACTGGCTTTTTACTGCTCTTTATTAAATGGCAACCTTTGCAAATTATTATTGACTGAGCCCAGGAAACATTAAAAACCCTTTCAGCTTAATGTGGTTTCCCTGCTGACATTGTATTCTATCTTTCTTACATTTTTTCATCCATTTCTTTTTTTCTTCTTTTTATTACTCTAGATGTTCGAGTGGTTGGGTGTAAATGTTGAGTGGGATTTACTTGTTGTGAGTTAAAGGACTGCATACACTCAGTGTGTTTTGTGTTCATTAACATTTCAAAAAAAAAAAAAAAAAAAAAAAAAACACATCCAGTAAAACCAGCAATTGACCAAGCTTGCAATCTCAGCATCATAATGGGAAAGCATCAGCCTGACTCTAAAGCTTGATCTGCCTTGGATTAAGAATGTTTTAAGCACTGTGCAGATTTGACCTTGGCACTAAACTCAAGCACTGAGTTTGTGGCAAAGTTTGCCCACAACGGCTGTTAATCATTAGACGTTTTTACAGCTGCCGAGTCTGCGTGTGCAACTTCTCAATGCTGTTAGCTGTTGCGTGAGCGTGTGTGTGTCTCCGGCTTTACCTTCTTATGGACGAGGAGAACTGCTGCTGATAGTGGATGGCAGCGTCTCTCTGCTTCAGCAGCATGTCCAGCTGTTTCTGCAGCCGGTGGTTCTCCTCCTCGGCCTGGTCCAGACGACTCAGGTCTGCATTGTGATTGGCTGTCTGCTCGTTGTAGTGTTTCCTCAGAGCCTCGTAGTCGCTCTTCATGGCCCCCAGCTTGTCCACAGCTGAGTCATACAGCTTGGTGAGGACATCAGATGAGCCCTCTCTCATCACCTGGAAATGACATCATGCCTCACTGAATTAGAAGGATACAATGGGAGTGCTCATTTATATGTGGTGCATTTGACTTAACGACAACGGGGACGCTTCCAGACAATGTAATAGAGTGAGTGTTTCCATATAATTGCCCTTCACACTTGCCTTATTTAATTGCATTTACATCTACAAATCATGTCGGCTTTAATGTCATTCAGGGGTTGACACTAAGGTTTCAAAAGCACTTGCCCATAGGGCAAGTACAGATAATGTTTTACTTGCCCGAATGTCGTGCTCACTTGCCCAAGGCTAATTAAATTATACATTTTAGCGAACCGTATCTCTTAAATGCAAACACTGCTTACTTGTCTCATCCTGAACACAAACAACCAACAACAATTCATATAAGCATAGATATCATGACATCACACATACAGCCAAAAGCTTGGTCCTGCTACAGCATCGTGAAAGGGCCTCTTTTTGCCAGGCACCTGGCCTGGTTTTGGGGGGGGTCTCAGAAAATTCAGTCTAGCTCAGAGTCAAGCTGAATGTTAGCTTCCACACAAATGTTCAGAACATTTGTACTTATTTAAAAAGGTCACATTGTGCCAAAAAGTGATCGTGTGCCATAAAATGATTAAAGTGCACCATGTTAAAGCTATTGCCCAGTTACACTGTAAGTAGGGAGGGGGATCATTCATTTCTATTCATATTGATACCATTATAAAGACTCCGCAATCCAAATCTTTATCGATAGCCTACTTTTCTATTATCTTGTTAAAAGAGAACTGGTATTATTTCTTTAATTGCTTATAAGCTGAGCAGAGCTAAGGATAGGACTTTAAACAGGTCCATATCCAATCATTCCATATTTAGGCCTACTATTTATTTTATATTGCTAAAACAAATTTTTCACCCAAACTGTATTATTCAAGCTTCTCGCGAAAAACTCAAATTTCTTTTTTTCTTGATGTTACATTTGAACACATCATGATGTCATTTTATTGACCTGTGCCTAATAATCAGTTTACTGAGCCGACCTGAACACATCACATTTTTTAAGCCAACTAATTCTTATCCTGCAGATTTTGATATGGATCAAATGTTTTAACTGCGGGACTTGCTAGTCTCGTTTGTTGATCACCGCTGCTTTGAATGAATGATGAGACGGTGCCGAGCCCGTCTGCAGCGGCAGCGGCTCAGAGGACAGAGTTTTTTTTTTTTTTTTTGGGGAGACGAAGTTGAAGCGGGTTGAAGGAGTTTCTTCAAGACAGTCGAAGGTACAACACTTTTACAGTCTATGATGCGGACCAGTGATGGAATAATACGCAAAAGAAAGCTTAATTAGTTGAAGATGACCCGACTCTACTCGATATTTAAAATGACATCATGTGACCTACTGGACTCCATAGCGGTATCGACAAGCTCAAACGTTATTGATTTATGTGTTTTGAATATAGCGGAACCAGGTACGTAGAGCCGGCTTTCGGAACGTAGACAGCGAAACTGCGCGCACACAGGCTGGTGTGTGCTGGTGTGTGTGTGTGTGTGTGTGTGTGTGTGTGTGTGTGTGTGTGTGTGTGTGTGTGTGTGTGTGTGTGTGTGTGTGTGTGTGTGTGTGTGTGTGTGTGTGTGTGTGTGTGTGTGTGTGTGTGTGTGTGTGTGTGTGTGTGTGTGTGTGTGAGAGAGAGAGAGAGATAGAGGGCGAGAGATGCTGCTGGCTGCCGCGTGCAGCTGCTGAAATGCAAATATAGCCGATCTATTTTGTGTGAGTTAGCAGGAACAAAAGGTTTCTAAAACACATGAATAAATAGCTTAGACTACTAAGAACCCCACTTGAATCCACTTGCCCGTTCGGGCAACCAAAGAGCAATCTCAACTTGCCCAAACATTATTTTCACTTGCCCCGGGAAAGCGGGAAACCGTTAGTGTCAACCACTGTCATTAATTATGTCTTGAATAAAAGTGAACAGTTTCTTGGCACGGAAAAGTAACATGATCTCATAAATAATCCAAAATAAAAACGTTTGACGATTGATAGGACAGAAATAAAAATGTGATATTAGAATAAATTTAGTCTTGACTAATACAGCTCATGAAGCAAACATAAAGTAAGCCAGTGGAGTAAATATAATTTGGATTCGCTGATCCATGGTGAAGAACTAGAGTCACCAAACTGCCCAATGAATAGCATGTCCGTCAGTCCATATGATAGCATGTTTACACTGCTTGTTCTTGTAAATTACTAGAGCATACAATACAAATGTATGAAAAAATAGGGCACATTTCATCGAAGACTACAGTCTGTAGTACTGTATGTCCCTAGCATCTTACAACTACACAATGAAAGGTTGACTTGGGACTGACATCACTGAGCTAATTTGATTCCTAATTTGACTGACACTGAACAACAGCATACCTATTGATAACATGAGCTTTTAGGACAATAAGGCATGTATTCTTGCTATCAAAGAGTCCTGTGTGACTTTCCCCATGCTCTTGTACGGTATGGCAAACATTTAATGATCTGACCTAATGACTGCCATAACAAAATATGTCTGACAGTGGAACAGTAGAATTCCCAGGTTAAACCATTAGTCAAATTTGAAAGAAAGTTTTGATCGATGGAGACATGGGAGGACGAAACTTGTCTGACCCTATTTCTCGGAATGATAGTCATCTTGGAAGTAATGGCCACAAAGAGAGAAATACATTGATTTCTGTCTCAAATGCGAAGATCTAAAAGGGTAAATATCTAGGGCAGTCAGAGATGGTAGTGTGTGTGCAGACAGTATGGACCTGTGTATGCAGGGTTTTTCCTGCATTCAAAAAATGTTGGCGCCCGCCAAAGGAATTTTAGCGCCCCCCAAAGGAAAATCCTCAGCGCCAAAGTTTTTTTTTTTTATATATAGATAAATAAATAAAAATCTACTTAAAACGGCTCAAATGTGTTTCCATTTCCGCGCCATTCCAGTCATATTACTTGCAATCTCAGTTGTAAAAAAAGAAATCAGGTCGGGGATAATCGTTATTAAACTATCATTGTCCCGCTCGCCGGGGCATGCAGGCTTATAAATGCAGCAAACCCTTTCAGCCGTGAGCTCCGCTCGGCCCCTCCCTCACCTGATAGTTTCGCTCATAGACATTATAATTATAATTATTATAATCCATATATAATGTCTATGGTTTCGCTAACGACTAGTCCAGAGAGTACGAGGGAGATGTTGCGCATTGCCGGGTGTTTTGAAAAACTTCTAGATGACGAGAATAAAGGTAAAACTAATTGTGTTGTCTGAAAACACTTCAGACTCAAAACAAACTAAAAAAATGTGCAAGATTTGTCACGCGCGGACACGCGAGTAACATGACATACGCGACCGAGAGACAGAGAGAGAAAGAAAAGTGATATACGACCTGATCTGCACCTTTAAACATCCCGACCAATTTGTTTATTCACTTTAAGTCGAGTCATAGTGGTCTATGACCAAGCAATCAATGCATAAAAACACAGGAAGTTTAAAGCTCCTTAACTCCTGCCACCACAACTGTCAACACTACAATGCAACTGCCTATCCAGCCAGCTCCATGACATAAATAAATCATGCCCTTACATTCAATGCTAGCAAAAGACGTGCCCTATCAACACCATTTACAACTGGTTATTTTTATTTTGACATATTTTTATTAAATTATTAAAAATATGTTTCACTTATTTAGCCTATTTCTATTCTCCCTGTTTTCAGTTCAATTAGGCCTTTGCTTAAAGTCCAAAGTCATGGTGTTTTTAGAAAAAAACCTTGTTAAAAGTAAAATAAATCCATAATGTTCTTAAATCAATGATTAACTGTCTTTAATAATCGTGATAACACAATGTGATTACTCAAAATAATCACGATTATGATTTTTTCATAATCGAGCAGCCCTACCTTCTTCCATGGTTTAGATCAATTAAAGTATTAAACAGGTAGGCCTAGTCATTATTAGTATTTTGACTTCATATCTACAGGTTTTTTATTGTGATTTCATAAGCGTCAGTGAGCTCCATGGTAACGCAGTGATTGACAGGCTGACTGAAATGCTCTTGAGCTGGACAGAAACTCCCCTCTCCCAACCCAACACCCCTCTTAAAATACACAAACCGTTTGCCTTTACTGTCGCGACCCCAAAAAAAGTTGGTCGCGTACTGACCCCCCAAAGGCCCATTCTGAGCCAGGAAAAACCCTGGTATGTCAATGTTTAGTCATCTATGGATGTATAAGCATGAATGGAGACGCACCTGCTGATGCATTATCCTCATGTCAGCCACCTCTCTCTGGCCGTCGTCATGCAGCCTCCTCAGCTCTTCACAGGCCTGCTTGACGTGGTTGTGTTCTCTGAGCAGCTGGATGTTGTCCTGCCTCACAGCCTCCTGCTCCTCTTTCAGCTGGGCGTGTTCACTCACCTGACGGCTGTGTAGCGTGCTGAGGAGACACCACAGCGACAAGCACCATCACATCTTTGCGGTGGCTGTGTAAAAATGGGCGTGCACTGCCAGCCATGTTTAGAATCAGCATGACAGAACTTGTAGCTAAGCAAAAAATATGACTATGCCTTACTAGACTGACCAAAAAATACTAACTATTATTTGGCAAATTATATTTTCTTTAGATACATTGTCTCCTTTGTCAGACGCAGGGGGCTTTCACACACCACTGTTCTGGGCCTATTACTTATTTTTAGAAGTGTTCTGCCAACAACTTTTTGAGGAAGTCCTACGTGCCCATTTACCGTTTTTTTAACCTTAAGAATCAAAACAGGTAAATAAATCCAAAATGAAAACACATGCTACAACCTTAGACAAGTTCAGGTTCATTCTATGATAATTAAGTGGTAATATTTGATTGTTGTCTCAATATCACAATGGAGACTTGAGTGAAAAAGCGTCTTATGTAATACTGCTCAACTGGTAACAGTACAAACAGGAGTTACATAGAGGATCAATATAAAAAAGGCACCCAGTAATGATTACTGGGTGCTAATGCTAGCCTATGTGTTAAGTGACTTATTGATTTTAGTACAATGTGATTTCCCTTCCCCACAGGATGATGTGTAGTGTGAATGGATCAGTGCAACGACAGACAGGACGGGTGATACATCAAGACTTTCTCTGGTGTGCAAACAGAGTTCAGGAGGAAAGGCTTAACCATGGCAATAATCCTTCATCTGTCTGTTTGCATTGGGGCCAGATGTCGGGTCCCTACACTTGGGAGACAGTATGGCATCATAAAATCACACAAATGGACCAGCCTCACAGCTTAATGCATTAGACAAACAAACACTCTGTTGGTAGCATTATCCTCATGGCACAGATGCCGTGCCATGCACACAGGGTTCAAATGATGATGATGATGATTACAGAGCATGCTTTGGCATCAACTCTTCAAGGGCATTGCTTCTAGAGAAGTAATTTGGTCTCTGCTCTCAACATTGGGTCTTAAAAGATGACTGTGCTGCTAAGAAGACAATATAAACACCGTAAAAAAAAAAGATGAAATTGAATTGATGAAGGACTACAAGGATTTTTTTTCAAGGCTTAACTCATCAGCTTTTGGAATGGTATAAAGCCTTCATCCCTATTACTCTCACGAGAGTAAAATCTGTTGTTTGCAATCTGCCGGTGGAAGGACCAAATACCAGTTAAAACCCTACAGGCAGATGTGTACAGCACAAATGTGCCGGCTGATAAAAAATTTACAGAAAAGGCCCTGTAGGAGGCTTTCAACTCACTGGTAGAAGTCTGCCTTCTTCACTGCCTCCTCGCACCTCTTCAGGGTGCTGCTGTGCTGGTTCTGAAGGGATTGCAGGTCTGCCATGGCTTTCATGCACTGCAGCTTCAGACGCTCGTAGTCATGACCTGCTTTTGAGTCTGGTGGTCTATTTGACAGAGATGGGAAAGGAGCAGACAAAATTTGCAATGCATCAAAATCCAAGTTTAAGATGCCACATGGGAGGGTGAGAGAGGCAAGGGCAGGATAAACAAAATATGAACTCAGTGCTTATGGGAACACGACGGGAAGAGAGGCAACATTAACATTTTATGCTTACCCCTTGTTTTACAGAGTTGAGCATAGTTCACTCGTTGTCGTTGTTTTGTTTTTTTCTATGTAAAGCTCAGCGAGGCAAAATGACTCTATTAACAGAGTGCAGGTATCAAACAGTACATGGGATCACTGGGCTTGTTCTAGCAGCGTGTGGCTTTTGAAAAACAGGCCCAAAAGGTGAGAGAGCAGAAGAGTATACCTGCAGTCATCAAAGGTGGTCCCAGGTGAAGAGAGAGCCAGGCGTTTGCGCAGTTCGTCCCTCTCGCGGGTCACATGTCTGAGCTGGAAGAGAAGCGTCTCCATCTTCTCGTTGGCCTGGTGGCTGTCCATGTGAGCGGGAGGAGGGGAGGAGGCTTGACCAGGCGTACCTGTGGGAGTCAGCATGTCACTGGTGGTATATGGCGTTTCATAGCTCTAATGATGAGGGGGGGGGGGGATGCTTTCACTAGATTCTATTCCATGTTCTTTTTTATTATTATTTTTATTTTTTTTTTTTTTTTACAGAGAACTTGCAGACTATAAAGACAATACATAAATTCCTCCACTGATAAAACATTTAAAAGTTGTTTTCCTGTCAGTGGCATTGACCAGTCAAATTATCTCTCTCTCTCCCTCAGAGAATTACCAAATGAAATAGCTCTGTGTGTGTGTGTCTGTCTGTCTGTCTGTCTGTCTCTGTGTAATTCCTTCTCACATCTGTGTAATCACTTGCATGTGCTCAGCGTCTAAACAGGCAGAACCAATGACTATTATTGAACTAATATGATCTTTAGAGTATGTTCTAAGGTTAACTCCTTTCAAGATACAGGCTGTTTTTCGGAGTAGAAACACAATAAAAGTGTTTTGTTTTTATTTTTTTCTGATGTTTATAGAGCCTACACCTGAACCCCACCATGAGTGCCACACTCACCTAGGCTGCTGAGGGAGCTGCTGCTCTCCGAGTCGGACGGCATGGTGGACAAGATGCTGTAAGTGGACCCTGCGAGGTGAACAAAACATTAAAGTCAGCGGCGAGTGTACTCGAGCATGTCTGCTGCATTATAGTCAGATGATTATCTCCAGAATTGTAAGGGACATCAAGGCTCCGTGGCTTAGGTTACATTTAGGGGCCTTTTCTGAAAAAAGGCCAGCTGGAGACATAATAAGGGGGGACTTTCCCCAAGTTGGGCCTGACAGCAGAGTGTGGCTAATTACCAGTTGGGCAGGGAGCTTGAATACTGACTAGCCGGGGCCCCCAAAGAGACTGCAGCCTCAGAGCTTCTCCTTTTATCTCCTCTGACAACATCACACAGCTCCCCCCCTAAAAGCCCCGTTTTTATAGCCTACGGTGATACATAATTAACTGTACAGAAAGGAAGCCTCACTGCAACACTGTAAGTATTATTATATTGGTGGAAAAAAAAGTGTTTGATATTTTACTTAAAAACTTCTTCAACGGAAAATCTATTATGAGAGTAGTTGCCAGTGCCCGGCAATTTTCCACGGCTAGGTTGGTTTGTTAAAGTCGATTTATCAGTTAAGTTCTATTATTGTTTTATTGGTTCAAAGCCAAAGTGGAGTCAGCAATTCTGTAGAAAGCGTGTTGTCAAAATCAGTGAATATCTCCTCAAGATCGCTAACTGCTAAAGGCTGTGTATTAACAACAGATCTTTTTTTCATGGTGCACACAGGAAGTACAGGTAGCAGATTTTTGAGTATATATTTACAGATTTTGACAAGTTCCAAATTACTCTTTTCATCACATATAACCACCTCCACACAGTGCCTCCTTCAAATGTGTCAGAAAAAAAATGTCTAAAGAGGTTTAAATGTTTAACAGACTGTAAAAGTATTGATCAAACAGCCAGGACTGCATATTTACCAAGATTTAGAATTGGCCTTGGGATGAGCAGCTTATAGTTGAGTTAAATCAGCAACTTGCAGCCCTGATGTAAGGGCCTAGCGCTCGACTCGGAGCGGGAGCATGACAAACGATTCTATTTACCCACGTCTCAGCCTCTAAATCAATCCCTGGCTGGCTGTGTTCCCACTAGCTAAAAGGGAGACTATGAGTTTGATTAAGACTGGAAGGAGCCCAGCGAACATGGCTCTCTCTTTCCCAGCAAAGGACTGAAAGAAAGAAAAAAAAGGAGTGATGTGCCTCAGGAACCGTGGCATCCCATGGATCAAGCTCTCTTTGTTCTCGCTCTAGCTTAAGTTTCCCATGACTCTGTTTGAGCAGAGAGTGTCTCAATGGGCAAGGTTCACTGTGTCATAGCTTGCTCACTTTTCTGCTCTGTGAAAAGTCATGTGACCTGGACCTCACTGCAGCTCTGACCCTCACCACTCAAGTATCCCGTTTATGTTGATCACTTTTCCTAAGCAGAGCAACTTGGTGCCCTTTTGCTGCACATTTTCTGTGAGAAACGTTGTTGGAACTGTGCCTTTCCATGAAAATGGCCTGAAGTTTTTGCTCAAATCTGAAAGCTCTAAATATCCTTTAGTTGTACAACTACAGTACAGGTCCAAGGTGTTATATTTTCCGTTTCACTCCAAACGGAAATGTCCCCTTTTGTTTGTCTAGTTTGAGGTAGTTTTAAGATAAAACATTTAGTGGACAATCATTAATATGATATAACTTCTACTGATAACTTTGAATTCATCTTGGGGGGGCAGACCATTTACACATGAGTTCTGACATTAAAACAAAGATAAACAAACAATTGGTGAGTTTCATGTTGAAGTTGTCAACTTGTCAATATTTGTATACAGTAAAAATCTGACCAAGTAAAGTCTGCAAACAAGTGACTGTAGAATAGTGGATGAAATCGGCCTTTTGCACAGCAGACGTTTTGAAATCACTTGAGGCAAACTATCAGATTTCACACCGCTCACATTTACACTAGTACTCCAAAAGACCTGTAAACGGACTCTGATGTATACAAATCGGTGGAGTTCCCCTAAACAACTAGTGGATGGATTGCCATGAAATTTGGTACAGGTGTTCAAGAATCTAGTGCCACCAGTGGGCTGACCATTTATGTTCAGTGTGAACTCTCATACAACAATTAACATGCACTTTGTTGAAGACATTAAGCTTCTTTGTGATCTTTGGTGATCCAACTAACCCCAATCCCCAGGTCCAATGAATCAATTGGCCAAAATATGATTTATCTATCTAACAGTTAGGAGTTCTTTAACATGAACATTGTAACCTTGTAGAGTGATACAGTGATGTAGTCTTGTTTTCTTGTATAATGAAATATCCTTTCCATCCACCACAATATAACAGATCAGTTTTGAATCTTCAATAACATTTTCTTAAGTGTACTGTTTTCACCGCTGAAGTCAATTGGAAAAAAGACCCCGGATTCTCTTCTTTCCCCTTTATTTGGGAGAAGATCGAGAAATTATGAATTTTTAAAAGAAAAACAGTGAAATCAAGAAATGACTGCCCTACTACCTAACATACGGTCTTATTTTGCATTGGCACATGCACACAGCCAAGTGAACACGTAGGCCAGACAGTGACAATACACACCCTTATGATATGCTGCCGTCATCATGTTATTGTTCTTCAAGAAAAGATGAGGACTATCTGTAAACAAAGGTATCTGCTGGACTTAAGCTATGGTTATATAAAACTATACAATAGCTGTGTTTATTTGTAAAGAACAACAACAACAACAAATCAGCCCTTGAGGCATATGCCCGTTTAAGCACTGTATATAGGCACGCATCATATACACATCACAGTAAAATTCTTGCAGCTCCGTGATCAGCTCAATGGGCTACATTTGGCATCTCTGTGGTTGACATTTTAATGACTGCTGAGGTGAACTAGCGAGGCTTTCGCTCGTTAACAATGTTTTGATTTGAAATACTGTATGATCATAACTCTCTCCCTCAGGGCTTCTTGGTGACAGGGGAATAGCTACATCTGGCTGCTGACGACAGTGGATGTAATTTAAAAACATAGTCTGTAACAAGCTAATGCTATAGTGTTTTCCTGGGGAAGGCCCTTCTTTTGGCTGTTCAGTGGAGGAACCTGTCTTCCCAGTAGCAGAAAGCAGCTCAGCCTATTTGTGTCTTGTGTGACTACTAACAGGGAACTGCACACTACGCCAGACTTCTAAGACCAGCCCAGAACATGTTCATGTACAAACCTCTCCAGCAGTGAAAAAGCTCAGGTGCTCAATTTAAGACTGGATGCACGATTGTGAACTGCAGCGCTAAAGGAAAAAGCTTAGAAAATCAGACTCGCTCTGCAGCTAGTTCTCTTATAAATAATGAGGACAGAATAAATGCATAATTAACACCTCACTATTCAGCTCACTGAGTATGACATGATAGCTTAGAATGAACAGTGAAACTTGCAATGCAAATTGCTTTTGAAATGCAAAAGGTGCAAGAGGTGCTGAGAAAGGGCAGTGTATCAGTGTGCACTGTGCAGTGCACATATTACTGCTGCTGGATATAATGGAGAAAAAAACTACATATAAATGAAGGATTTAGAGCTCAAGGTGATGTTTAAAACTACTGAGGCATAGATCATCACTGGTTTGGCTTAAACTGAGTTTGATAACACATTTATTAGCATTATAAAAAGCAAAGGGGGCTTATTTATGTGACAACATATCATTCATATTGCATTGAATAAACTGCAGAGAACAGTCAAAGCATCCCAGAAGAGTTGGACAGGAGGCTGAACATGTGCCATCTTAACACAACTTACCTTATGTAAAGACACTAAAATTGATTAGATAAAAGGTGAACTAATTAAAGTTACCATTAAAAAGAAGACAATTTTTATGTTATCTAAGAATGACAATTCAATGCATAGTTTGTTGATCTCTGAGGATATTATACAAAATACCAAACATTTGATTATTCAAGCAGCTCAGTTGTGAATGTCTGCTGCTTCTTTGTGTCATATGTGACAGTGAAGTGTATATATATTTTGGTTTTGGACCTTTGGTCGGACAAAGGAGGAATTTGAAAAATACACCGTGGGCTGCGGGAAGTTTTACAGACCGAGCAGTTAAAGTAAAAATAAAGATGAAAGATTTATTGATAATGTTATTACAGATAGACTGATTAATCGGTCAGCCAGTTAATCGGGCAGAGGACTATAATTTTGAGATAATCGGGATCTGCCAATATCTACGCACACATGGACGATTTAAAAAAAAAAAATACACCAATAATGTGTGCAGACACTGCAGGCAGCCTAGTCACTGTGGCAGCTCCTGGGGCATTGTTATCACTTTTTAAATGTGTAAACCAAATATTTACCTTGTATTCTTTTCTTTTTTGATAATAACAGATAGCGAGGAAATACAAAAGTCTCTTATGGCAATATTTTACAGAGCCAACACCAGGGAAGAGCAATAAACAATGCACATTATTCATTTTCCAATATTTTTCTGTCTCTACATTTTTTAAATAAATGTTCATTCAAGTTTAATTTTGTTTCTCATTTGTTACTGTCAAATTGTTGAATCTTATCAAATGCAGAAAAACAATAACAACACGATATCCACATGGCCATTGCAATAGCCCATATAGGTCGACCACCAAATGTAATAACTGCTAGTTTTGTACCAAGACACAAATGAATCTTTCCCTCTCCAGTACACACACATCTCTCTAAAGTGAATCACTGCACTGTATGCATTAACACTTTTTAAATCCTTCTCTCATTCATTCGACACACACACACACACACACACACACACACACACACACACACACACACACACACACACACACACACACACACACACACACACACACAACTTGTCACTACATTGATTGTTTGAGTCTTTTAGGTCCATTAAATACTTTCACAAAAGGCTGACAGGCTGTGCTTTTAGTGGCATGGCAAATGTAACAAGCACATTAGTGTGAGTGTAAATAGGCACCAGGTCACATGAGTGTGTAGCTCTCTGTCTCTCTCTCTCCCTCTCTTTATTCTTGCCCAAAGGAAAAAGTCGTGTCCTTCATCAAGTTGTCATATGGTCAATATCACTAATGTTAGTTAGAATGCTCAGTGCAGGATCGAAGCATCCTGGATCATAAACAAATTACAAGAAAAGTCGTCTCAATCACACTGTATTCCACTGTAGTAAAGCTTGTGCTTTCACAGTAAGCTACTTCAATGCATGGTGCTAAGCCTTTCCTTTCTTTATTGTTATGACTAGATTATTACCAAGTAACCAAGCCCTATTGTTGCTTCTTACCAGTTGTGTGATCTACTGGTCCGATGCCATTGAGTAGCACAGAGTGCAGGTGAGGGTGCGTCTTCTCCAGCGCCGTGCAAAACTCTGCGAAATGGTCTCTGTCCTTTCGTATGAGTATCTTCAGGAGAAGGTCCACTTTTTCCGAGTTGGAGGAGCAGTTGTGTCCCAACTCGTAGCGTTCAGACTGGCTGAGGGACCCGCAGTGGGCCAAAACATCCACAACACGGTCCGCATCTGTTATCGACTCCACTAAGTTCTGGTAACATTTCTCCAACAACTCTTTATGCTTAGCCTCCATCTCTTCGGGGGGGGGGGGGGTTATTTTTTTTGTAAACCAAAGCAGCAGCGTCGGGACAAAGCCAGCTTCTTTAATCCTTCTGGCAGTTCAACTTCACTTCCTACTGTGGTGGCAACTCTGCGAAAACTATCCCGCTCGGCTCGGCTCGGTTGGGACGGTTTTCAACCCGAACTGAAGGATACACAAGAAGTAGCCATATTTGTTGCCAAAGGCTGTTGACTGCACGAAGATGACAACACATTTTCCCAACCGCCGCTCGCTCTCCGTCCTTCCCCGAAAAAAAAGAAAGGAGAAAAAAAGAGACGTGTCTGCCTCTTTAAGCCCTGCTCTGTTGTTTGCGTCACGGATACATTGTCGTTCTAAAATTAAGTTGTTTCGAAATGTTACAAAAGTGTAAAAAAAATTAAAAAAAAATAAACTCTTCGCGAGCCCCTGTGTGCGTCAGACTACAAACTCCGCCATGTCTCACCACACCAGCAGCTGCAGCCCTGTGCCAATCATATTTCCGTGCAATGGACATTTAAGGTAAGCGGGGGCGGGGCTTCGAGTTTGGACGCACCTGGATCCCCGCCGCAATAATACTCATCATTTCAAAATATAGGCTTAGACTGAACATGGCTATTATAGGCTACTCCTGTAGGCTAACCTACTTGAGTAGACTACAAGTTCGAGGTAGGCTACTTTCTTTGAATATCTCCAATTTATGCTACTTTATAGGCTACTCAATTATACATTTCAGAGGTAAATTGGCCAATTGTAGGCTACTTTTTACTTCACTATTTATTTGAGCCTACACATAGGCCTACAAGATAACAATTCAATAGCTAGGACTTTATTATTATTGCTAAATATAAGCCTAAAGGCAAAGTGAAAAAAGTCCCACCTACCAGCTGCAACATTGAAGTCATACAGTAGCCTAGCCTAGGCTAAACATTATTAGCCTACATTAGGCTACACACGATTATAATTCATTAATGTTAGGCCTATATACAATATGAAATTTAGCTTTTTCTACCTTCAATAAATGTTGATGCTATGTTTTTTACTGAGGCTAGTTTAAAATTTTAATGCAGGACTTTCTCTTGTTATATAGTAGGCTATATTTACATTGTAGCCTATTTCAAAGTAAAGGGTAGGCTACTTTCTCCTACCACGACTTTCAAGGAGGGTTTGTGGCGTCAAATCCATACAGTCTATGTGTTCAATCAGTGGTGGAGAGTAAAGGTCTTGCATTGCCACTTCAGTAAATAAAATAGTATTATAAGCAAAATGAACTTAAAGTGTCAAAAGTAAAAGTACTGGTTATGCAATGAAATTGCTTAATATGATTTATATAATGTTACTGATACATTGATGTGTTAGTACCAGTAGCATTATAGTTATAGTTGGTTTAAGTGGAGCTAATTTGAACTATTTTATATAGTATGGAAGTTAAATCTATAACATTTTATCGTTAGCGATTTAAATACGCTTAGTACAATTTACTTGATTAAACGTATTTGCTTCAATTTCATCACATTGTTCAGAAGTTTGTTTATTTTTTGGCTACTTCATGCATGTATTTGTTCGTTGTCATGTGCATTCAATTGTTATAGGCCATAGAGTCTAACCATGGATAATACCTGACTGACTGAGGTTAGTGTAGCCTATTGTACTTTTTGGATACAAATTAATTAGATATTTTAAGACATTTGAAATAATTTGTTTGATCTTCTTTATCTTTAATATCTTACAGGTACTACACGCGTCGTTTTCAAACCATATTGCTAGTGAGGTCCCATTATATCAACAATAACTACATGCAATAAAAAATACAATAAAATTTTTCTTAAAGTTTGTGATTAATGGGTGAAACATTGAGCACACAGTTTTTACAGTTATATAAATATGAGAGCATAAGAAATCATGCATTGCTTGTTCTGCTTCCCAAAGCCTCATCTGACCAGTGAAACCAGTTATTGACGCAGCACATGGATTATGCGCTTCTGAATGGGCTGTGCTTTATTGTAAGGTAAATCCAATAGCTTTCATTTCATGATTTGATCTCTTTTCAGAGCAGAACTATATATATACCTCCAGATCATATAAATTTGCCCGTTCCTCATCTGGATTGTCTCCTGACACATCTGCCGCTGCTGCTCTGTGGCACTTTCTTCTGCTCCACATAATCCCTCAGATCTCAGAGGAGGCAGACGTCACACAAGGCTGAGATCTTTGAGAAATGATTTGACTGCTGACAATGACATCATATATAAGATTACTCATGTGTGCGTATATATTTATATATATAATATATACATATAGCCTCGTTACATACAGCTGAACTGGAGAGATACTTTGAGGCTCATTTGCCATAACTCCTGACTACTCTATTATGGAGGGCCTGCAGTGTATTCCCTTATGAGGAATGGACTCTCATCTGGAGCTAGCTGGGGTGCATTGGGCCTGGCTTTAAAGCTTAATACGGTACACAGTGTGCCCATACATTTCCCCCCACTTAAGTTTAGCACGGCTTTAACAATGTAAGTGGTTATGTAACAACTCAACTAATTTATTTTTCCTGCAGGGAAAAATCCATTTGGCGCTCACCAAGAAAACTAGTTGGAATGTTTTGGTGTTATGTAAATTCCTAAAGCCATCTAATTAGATAGAGACAGGACCCATGCAACTTTAAACTTGTGCTGTATTCTTTGTGGTGAAAAGTGGAAGCAATTTAAAAGAGTAATATGTGCTGCTCTTCTTCCAAGCCTCCTCAGCTGGACGTAATATTTTCTTCTATTTTGTGTCATATATTAGAGGATGAACCTCAAACTGTGCAGCTCTACGGGCCGGATAGCAATATCTGCTGCTACATCTCATTACGTGTAGTTCATCTAATCCTGTAGGTTTGTAGTTTGCTTATATGCACTCATGAAGTTTAAAGCAGGATTATGTCCCTGGCAACCAAATGTCACTTAACCACACATTCCATTGGACTGGAGAAAAATCCAGCGCAAATCAACAGTTTGGTCAAAAGTTACTTTTACTGATTGTCTAAAAGACTGTATGAGGCCCTGGGGTGCAGAAGGGCATTTGGGTAAAATGTGGACTAATCTCAGCAGATTCACAGAATCTGATTATGTTGACGAAATCTATTTCTCTATGATTGTATAACATATTAATGCTAGTCATTCTATTCACCTCACATTGAACTCTGGTGTACAACACTGTGGTAAACATGTTTTTACTCTTATTGCTTGAAGAAGTAAAACTGCCTCGTAAGGAATTTTGGCACACAGATACTGGGAAGCAAGATGCGAACCAAGGTCGAGGACTTCTTGCACTTGAATCATTTTATTATCATGTGTAATTAAAACTCATCCCCCATATTTTCCAGAAACTCAAGGACCCTGGACACACAAACCTAGTTTGGTTCGCATACACCTTTTTCATGCATAAAACCTTGTTCATCTGTTCATTTTGTTGTCTCAATCATGTAAGCTACACTTGTGATGCATGTTGATTCCCTTGCATTTGCTGTTGCAAGTAAAAACTTCACCTGCTTTCAAGAAGGCCTGACTCAGATTCTCTTTATTGAAACACTTGGGTTGTTTAATAAAATAATTTGTTTAACAGATTATATTTAATCTATTGGTTAAACAATTCTGTAACGAGATAGTGTTTGTCTATCAGTTGATTATGGTTACTAGTTCCAATCAAAATCCGTTAAATTAATAGTGATCTAGAAGAAGTGAAAGCTCCGGAGGTGTGATTGGAATGTGAAGGCTGACAGCTCATCAATGGTCGACAGTCTGATGACTCAGACAGATACTATTGATTGACACGACTACCATTCACACACGTGTCTGACCTCTCCTGTAAAACAGTGTATCCCTGCATTGCAGTGTGTGTAGTGCAGCACGCATCAGGTCCAAAATGTTAATAATTTAAGCACTTTATCTAAAAATCACGCTCAGGGAAGTGTTGCTTTGTCTCTAAAAGTAAAAGCCAAATGGGATCCTCCCCAACCTACCCCCTTTACTTCCTTTTGACCTATATTTCTGGAGGTATCACGGCAAACTGTCTCTAGAGAGAAACTGAAGAGAACATACACAAATACCAACATCAAGTATTCATCCTTTTATCGTCCTCTGGCTGGCGAGGGCTTCTCTTTTAGAGGAGCAGTGACGTAAGAGGAGTGCAAGAGTAAGACTGGGAGAAGTAATTTGGTTTTCCCCCCCATCTCTGCTCCTTTGAGGATGCACTTTGAGGCCAGAAAGCAAGCAACAGCAAGAAGACTTAGGGAGACATCCATGTCTCCAATGTGGACACTATTTATAGCCTTTTGTAAAAGCTCTCTTCGGTGCCATCTCTGGAACTGCTAAAGCAAACCTGGGCATTTTTCTCCCTTGCTCTCATTTTATAAAAGCAAAGCACAAGCTCATAGACATCACTTATGTAAGCCACATTACTCGCACCTTTTAGCAGAACGTGGAGAGAGAGAGAGTGTGTGTGTGTGGGGGGGGGGACGGGGTGGAGGAGGGGGAGGGTGACTCGTCATAATTCAGACTAAGGTGGTGAAAATTGGCTTTGAAATGCAAATTGCTCATTGTGTCCTGGATCGGAGCAGAAAATCAACACCCAAGTGTTTAGTGCAAATCACATGATCCCATTTCACAAAGACAATCCAGATATGGCAAAACAACATTTTTGTTTTTTTTTATTATGAAATGAAAGTGGCTGTTGGTGTGTCTCAGGAGATACTGGGACGATCAAACTATGAATATCATTTGATGTTACAACAAGGATTGTAAAGCAGAGTTAGAATTTAAAGCCAAGTCAGCAGGCAACACATGAAAAAGAAAATTAATGACACTTCATGTTAGCAAGAGAGCCCCCTACTGGCAGCAAAACATGCAAACCAGTGGAGGATACTGGGGGAAAAAAAGAAAGTAAACAAAAAAAGGATGACATTTCCGCAAGTATGATTACTGATTGTTTGCGAGATAAACCACAGTGAAACACGGGCTAGCTCTGAGCAGTTTAAAAAAGCAGTCCTGGACAAAAAGGCACATGTTCTGTCTTTAGGCTTTGGCTTCTCAGCAATCAAGAAAAACAATGATTGGAAAAGTTTACATTTCACAAAACAGAGGAACATAAGAGTTTTGTGAGAACTGATACAAAGTGAAAAGCTAATGTTGCATTGAATCGTAAGCAGGAGTTGATAAGAGTTAATGCTCGCAAGCAGGAGTTAAAGATACGTGTTAATGCAATTCTTCCATTAAAAAATTGAAATAAATTGGTTAAGCAGACGTTGCATGGTATATATCTATTCTGTGTGAGAGCCAGTCATACGTAATTAGCTAAAAAACCTGCATAATAGTCTCGCACAACTTTGAATATATGGAAACATTAACTTCTACATGGCTGAAATAATTGGAAGCGAGGTCAACTTCACCTTGGTAACACAGAAACACTGCATGTACAAAGTAACGTGCTAAATGCCTCCTGTTACTGTCATTTATATGCAAGATACAGGAGACACTCGCTTTTGTTTAGCATCTTTTCTTTCTCTTTTTCTCCTCCAAATAATGTTTTATTTAGTGCTAATCATCAACTGAAACATACTAGACATTTAGCAGTTTGTTGGACATTTTAAATGCTATACTATAATATAGTTAGTATATACTATATCAATATTTTAATAGACTTCATAATAATAGTTTTTATAGAGTATGACACATTTTAGGCATCCACCTTTTGGCCTCGTGTCAAAGCTATCTACTGCGTCCTTAAAAAATATTCATATCAATATATATTTTCTATTTGGCAATCGTCTATGACAAAAAAACTATCTATTGTGTCACTGAAAATTATTCAAAAGTAATTATGATTATAAGGTCTCATAGGAGACCAACTTTAACTACATGCATCAGAGGTGATATACGATCCTATAACATTGTTTCAGTGCGGACAAAGTTATATTGTCCTTAGGTTAGGGTTAACTTCCTTTCCTTTTAGTCGGTGCCTCCACACAACTTCAACAGAAGCTTCTGGTAGTCCCCGGAGGTATCACCCTAAACACAGAGTAAAAAAATCAATATGAATTTTTAAAAACGATCCCGCAAATGCATCCCTATAAAAGATGGAGAAAGTAACCGTATTAATTAGCTTAATGGTTAGCCGGACTTACTGAGATGTCGGTGTACAGTGATTTCCCGTAAGCCTGCACATACGCCTGTCTGATGTCCAACATGTCTTTCTCAGAGCGGGACACCATGACCCGGATCAGGGTGGTGTCCTTGGTCCCTGCTCCCTGTCAGCGGAAACACAGGGTGACGCTTTATTGACTGCAGCAGTGCAATCTTTCTCCCCAGGAAGCCGAATGTTTGTGATAATTACAACAAAATGGGATGATGAAACAACAGTGTACCTTCATCGCCTTGTGGAGCCTTTCTGCAAAGTAGACAGGGGTGTTCCTGATGCATTTCACTGAGGAAAAGAAAACGGAGCAGACGTGAATTGATCGAGTCTCAATTGAATACTGACAAACAAGACAAAGGTTCCAATTTTGTTTTACTAAAGGGGACAAGATAAGACAGGAAAGCCAAAAGCTGATTTAATTATACATTAATTAATTAATAGCTAGGATGTTGCTGAATTTATAATTAGTTTTGTTTTATGTTATGACCTTTTGCAAAAAGTTGATGTTCCCAGCACCATTTGTTGGGTTTGATTGTCAAGTTTTTTTCCCTCCTTAGCAATTTCTGCCATATTCAATTTGAGCCAGACCATTTTTTACCACTCCACACCACACCATTTAAGACATAACAAAGTTGGATGAACCCCAATTTGTTTTTGTTTTTGTACTGGATTCCTTATTTCAAATAGGCCCAGCCATATAGAATTTGGCAACCGATTAGATGTGTTGCATAAAGGAAACCTATTTGATGACATTCTGTGGTTTCCAGTCTGACTACAAGATGATTCTCTATGCAGACAGATGAAATTTTTCTATTTTTAGAATTCCACATTTCGAAAGTTGTGCAGCCTTTATTCTTTCAGTCCATCATTTGCTTATGATCCACCACTATGTTTTAAAAAGGGTAGTTAGGTCAGGCAGGAGCCCGTTTGCTACTGTGAGATATTCTTAGTGCTTCCAGGAAAGCCTTCCAAACAGCTTCACGAATGACTCAGCATATACTTAAAGCTTCAACATGTCATCAGTTTGGTTGAGGTTTGGAAAAAAAAGAGAGAGTCCCAAAAGAACGTACCAACGGCCACCATGCCAGACTCCACATTGCCAGACATTTCCCTGCAGATACTCTTCTCAATGTCTCGCCCACACATCTGCTGGTACTCGTGGAAGACTGATAAAGACAAGAATCAAAAGGAGACAGTTATTTGATAAATGCATATTCAAATATTGCGACTATGTTCTAGAAATAGTGTCAACATGAGTGGTTACGACAGTGTCCTTTGGGGAACTTCAAGAGAAGTACAACAATGTTGAAATGACAGACCTGCTCGGAGGTGCGGCTTGCTGCGAGCGCACAGGATGGCGTTGAACTGAGACTCATCAGTTCCAACTTTATTTTCACCTGCTGCGTATAGTTTCTGTTGCCCATGCAGACACACATACATAAAAGAAAAAAAGGAACATGATCAGGCTTGCTTAATCCCATTTGATAGTGGTACAGTAACAGACTAGCTCAAAAGCAGTACCTGAGCATCCTGTTTGGCCAAGGCGATATCAACAGTCTCCCTTTCGTCACGATTTCCCTAAACAGAGCGAGACAAACATTACATAGGCGGGGTGCACTGGGAGAGTCCATACTTAAAGTTCACATGAGTGGAAATATGTTTTGAGAAAACTCAATATGAGTTATGCTACCTGACTGAGAGAGACCAGGAGTCTGCGGAAGTGACCAGAGGTGTCGCTACTGATTGCATCCTCCAGGCTCTTCCCAAACTCTGAAAATAAAAATGTGTGGCGCCTTAGGAAAATGCGCTCATTTGCATTGCAAATGCATTTTGTTTGGACACCACCAGTGGGTACTCCTACTACCTTTAATAAAAATGTATAATTTGACCATGCATTTACCTACAAATAGATTTGATCTAATTAGTTTTATACACAAAACTGAATCAAAAATATTTATAAAAAACCTATCTCACCGTGTTTGTATATCGTGGTGATTTCACGAATTTCTGCATTGGAGCGTGACGACAGAATCTCAATCAGACAGGCTTCATCGGTTCCTGCTCCCTGAAAATAATAAAGAAAAAGCATTAGTATGACGCACCTACTTGACTGAAATTGGTTACCAATCATTGGTCAGAAGCCAACTTCTCTGGCCTTCACTGGAATTTTGAGGGCTGTACTATGAATTGATGGATCACACATTGCGGCTTGGACTTCCCTAGAATTTCCCTTAATTGAAAGCAGTCTGTTGAAAGAATAACTCAAACCTTGATAGCCTCTCTGAGTTCAAATGCATCAAACTGTGAAGGGCTCCTCATCATGGCGAGAACCAGCTTTTCATAGTTTCCAGTGAGCTCAGACTTCAGATCGTGGAATAAATCCTAAGAGGAAAAACAGAACAAAACATTTTAAACATGAGCAAGGTCATCCTGGACATAGCCAATGAGAAGCAAAGCCATGGGTTTACAGAATGTTATTCAACCGTAACAAACAAATCATCTGTAACAAAATATTAGAAACTAACCTTTCCATAAGTTGTTTTATAGGCTGCAACCATTGGAACCCTCTGCTTGCTGCTGCGACTTCCCAGAAGTTCAGTAATGGCTTTTTCATCAGTGCCTGTTAAAAACAATGTTTAGAATCCACTTTGGACATGTAGACAATATGCTCATCAATGCTGACTGAAACTACTTCTGATTCGTTTAGCAATAATAAACACAATTTACTGACCAAAACCCTTCATAGCTTTTCTAAGAACTTCTACATCCCTCAGGGCATCAGCCCCTGGAAAGTCCTTAATAGAACCCCTGAACCCTTTCTGTAAGTAAAATAAAAAAGGAGAGAAGAGAAATAAAAATATTAGAGAATTAAATTCTCCACAGTTAGTTACACATGCATTTTAGCTATATGAGCATAGTTTCAGAAAAGTCCAATGATGAAGACAAATGCTTCTTACAGAAATGGCAGGGGCCTGAGGGTTGGACGGAACTCCACTTCCATATCCAGGCATGGAGGGGTTGGTTGCGGGGGCTCCAGGGTAATTTGGCATGGGCTGGCCTGGGGCGGGGCCCCCTGGGTATCCCTGCTGAGCCCCTCCTGGCTGTAAACAGAGGACAGCTGTAAGTGCTAAGTCAATATGGAGCAAATTAGATTCAAGAAAGACTAGTGAAGATAAGGTGATTTACGCAAACACTAGATTTAGCTTAAGGCAGTCTATATGTTATTGGTGTTATGCAGAGGTGACAAGTTAGATGAGATTGCATTTACCGCTCCATAACCGGCTGGTGCTGCGCCCCACCCTCCAGCTGCAAAGAAAATATTGACACAACAGTCAAAATGCAAATAGTTTAAGAACAGATTTGATATGTTTTATGAAGCCAAAGCTGCATGTGAATCCTCACAACTCAAAAGAAGATATTTGAGGCTCACCTGCTGGAGGCATGGAGGGATAGCCTCCTGCTCCAGGCTGAGGTTGATATCCTCCTCCTGCCTGTTGAGGGTAGCCACCAGCCTGGGCAGGGTAGCCTCCGGCCTGAGCAGGATAGCCACCTGCCTGGGGTGGGTATCCACCCGCCTGGGGTGGGTATCCGCCTGCCTGGGGAGGGTATCCACCCGCCTGGGGTGGGTAGCCCCCCGCTGCGGGAGGGTATCCACCGGCCTGTGGAGGGTATCCTCCAGCCTGTGGGGGGTAGCCGCCTGCCTGTGGGGGGTAGCCACCTGCTTGTGGGGGGTACCCACCAGCTTGGGGTGGGTAAGCCCCTGGTTGAGGTGGGTAGCCCCCTGCTTGTGGTGGGTATCCACCGGACTGAGGATATCCTGGGTAGCTCATCTTCAGAACCTTGGAGTGAAGTTATAGTTTTTTATTGTGTCAAATGAGGGGCATCATACAGCTCTTTTTGACTGAAGGAATCTTTTCCAGGAACAATGTTTTTTCCCTCTCATTTCCAGAAAAATATAGATTTAAAAAGGGGGAGCCAGCGACTTTGGAGAACACTTGTTGTCAAAATCAGTGAATATCTCCTCACGATCCGCCACCTGTGTGTGCAGTGAAATCCAGTGTTAAAGTTTTTTTCGATTGCTAACCCACAGTGGGCAACACTGGAGCTCAATGTGCCAAACTCTAACTACAGTCTGCACTACCAACAGTCACTGTAGCTGAACAGTTCACTTCACCTGCAAATTAGGCTCAGTGCAGCAAACACTATGAACCAGCCTCATTGAGATAACACATACTGTCACTCAGAACACACTCAGAGTATAAACACTAGCATCAAACCCCAATACACAAATGAAAAACTTTTAACCTTTACAGTTTGAATAATTTCAGGTACTTCACAGAGCTAAAGTAATATTTTCTTTGAGGAAAGAGTCAAATTATTTCACACAAAATTGTTTATTTTATAACATACCAGTTATGTTTAGGTAAACAAAGATAAATGAAAATCTGAATTTTGCTTCAATAGATACATATTTTAATTTTATATTTTATTGATAACATTTCCAAATGTAATATATATCTGTGTAAATATTCTATAATTGTAATACAGAAATCAATTCCAGTGATGTTGTAATTTAATGTTAGGATGCAACTCTTACGTTTTTGTTTGCTGGAAAATTTATATTACAGATACAACATTGGATCTTTGCAGATTGGGTTGCACCCTCAACACTGCCTCTCTCAATGAGAGACCATGATTCACCACAGGGTCTATCAGTGTTGCCCATACTGTATTTCATCAGAAAATACAGCTCTATTTCTATTAGGAATTCCTCCAATCATTCACACTTCTTACTGTCACTATTCTCCCTCCAACAACCTGTCAGCTTCTTCATTGGTCCATTTCCAAAAAAAAAAATATTTTTGAGCTTTCCCTGTATACTGTATAAATGTTCACTTACAAGTCTAAAACAAATCACCTTCTTACTGTTTCAAATGAAATTGCAATCCGCAGTGTTTGAAATGCACTAGGCTGAAATCCATTCTGTTTTGAATGTGTGGTTTACAGTTGTGACAGCAGTGTTAGGATTTGAATAAAGCGCTGGAAATCCACAGTGTTGTTGCGCAGGCTGTAGTTAAGCCATGAGATAATTGTGTAGAGTTTTGAAAATTGTGTTTAAGCAATGAAAAAAGAGCAAGAGTTTGGTCCACATGAACTGCTGCCGTGCATATGTTGTTAGAGTTTTGCATGTCGCTCCAGTTGTGCCCACTGTGGTTTAGCAATAGAAAAAAACTGTAATACACGGCTTAGGCTCTTTTAACTGATATAAACAAAGGGTATGTAAACAAAGGGGGCCCACTGTAACTAGCAACATGCCTGTTCACAGAGCCTAGGCTGTGTATTAACACTGGATTTGTTTTCACTGCGCACAAGTAGCAGATCATGAGGAGATATTCACTCATTTTAACAAAAGGTTATTTTGTCAACAAGCAGTCTCCATAATCGCAGACTGCAACCTGAAATATATTTTCTGTGCCACAATGCTCCATAAACTGTCCATACTCCAGCGGCAGTTCTTCCCATTGCCACATAAACTATTGGGGCAGAGGATGATGGTAGACTGTCAAGTGTAAGGAGTATGACTACTGCAGCATGTGTGCAACATTCATTCATACTGAAGACAATCAATGACAGTTGTTGTCTCACATAAAGGTGTTCCTTCATCTGTCAATCTCCATTGTTCTTCAGACATGCTAACATCAACAAGAATAGGTCAAAGGAACTACCCCTGATATAGCTCCTGGAGTGTTTCAGGTCAAACAACTGAAACTATTAAACAAAAAATGCAATTTAAATATATCTAAAAATTAAATTATCTAGAAAATTGATGTTGAATTTTCAAACAGTGCTCTAATAGTAACACAAACTGACACCCAACCCCTCTCTCCCCTGGCACTCATTTGATGTAATTTGAATAAAATGCTTTAGTAGGCTACCTTCCACCCACAACTTTTGAAGTTAACAAATGACCTGCGAAACGTGGTGACGTCAGAGAGTAATCACTTCCATCTGCCTGACATTTGATCGTGTGAAAAAGTGTAATAATCATTGTTGATGACAGATTTCAGTTCTTCCTTTTTCATAAGAAATACACCAAAGGGAACACTGCGTAGCCTAATGCAAAATGTCAAGGGGTCGCTGAATCTTTTTGGTTACACATCCTCATTTGACATGTTTTTTGTAGTAATTGCACAACTATTAAGTGCCTCTGTGTCATCCCACAAAAAATGTAAATACTAATTACATCTGTGGAACTACAAGTTGTAAGCAAATAAGCATGACTGTAAATTAACTTTACACACACACACACGCTTGGAGAAACCAGTATTTAGTTTAGTTTTGTTGATTTAAGACACACAGTCTGTAATAGTTTCAGTCCAGCCTTATTTGTTAACAGTTTAAAGACAGCTGAATGCTACAAATACTCACATTTTCTTTAAACATGACTTATTTAGAATGTTTTTTATTAATTAATTTATTTATTTTACATACAAACAAAGACAGTTTGGCTGTAAAATAAAAATAAAAAAATACCTTTATTTAGAGCTATTGCGTAGGCCTAGCCATAGTTTAAGTAAAAGTTTAGATATATAAATATATATATTTAAAGATGCACAGTTTTTAGGTTATTTGACTGGACATAAGTAGGCCTACACTGTGTTAAAGGTGGCTTAAAGGGCGTTTTAGTGTTGACACTTCCCCTTTAGTTTTCCATCTTTCTCCTTTGGACCCTTGGAAACACTTAGCCTGGCTCCGCCCGCCCACTGGTGAGGCTTTCAAATGTTATCGTAAATACCACGATTCCACACCACACCTCATGTTTACGACCCAGGGTTGGAAAAAAATAAAGCAAATAGATTGCTAATGTTGTTATGCTGTCCATATTGTTAAAACTAAATACATGACACATTGAACAGCAGTAGGCCCTACGCACACAACCGACACCTCCTGCTTTATTTTTTATAACGAGGGGCACTAAAATGCAGCAAATCCCCTAATCAGAACCAAGCATCACATGCCTGTTTCACTAGCCTACAACTCGCTAATTGGCTATAACGCTAAGATTTTACATGACCTCATATGATTCTCATAGACTGTAGGCAATTCTACAACCATAAAGCGTAATACGAGTAAAAAGTCAATTTACTAGCAAAGCCGATCATCGGATATCCCCACAGTTGGTGCTCTGTTAACGTTACGTAAGCTACTCTCAGAGGAAGTTAGTGTTTAGCATTTAGCATCCAGTCTGAACACATACTGGGAAGTGGGAACACCTTACAACTAAAACATCTCAGTAAGACATTGAAGCACTTTGAAAATGGTGAAAGTCCTACGTGTGTTGCTGTTCAAAAAGCTCTTCCAGCAGCGCTCCTTTCCTTTAAATTGGGCGAGGCTAATTTCCTACATTCCGCGAGCTGACAAACACCGCGCAGTGTTTTTCTATGATAATAAGCAAGTAGGCCTTTAAGTATAAGCTTACTAACTCTTTCGTCACCCGTATCTTTAACTGTAACATATAACTTGTACTTTTTCGGATATAAACAGTCCCAAAAGAAAAGAAAAAAGATTTATAAGACTTACGTGTTAAATACGGTTTGATAGGGTGCCTCAGATCCAGGAAGAGACAGAGCGTAGTGAAGCAGCAGATAGAGTGGGCTGGACCATGGACATATTACAAAGGGGCTGGACTTGGGTGGGTCCTCTTCAGCATTGTTTCCGTTCTGCAGCAGTATAACCATAGGCCTATATGTGTTCTATATATCTATGAGTAACCTCTGCTGACTTCATCTGTCAGGGGGAAAGAGAGGCCGATGTTGACTCAGCGGGCTGTGGTGCTGTTGTGTAATTTTCGCCAGAGAGAGAGAGAGGACACTGGAATAGGTTATTTTTCTGCAAGTATACCTAGTTAGATTCATTTCCATGGTGATGGGCCAAGGGCAACAAGTTTCTTTATTTATCTTTGGTACATAACTTAACCTTTAGGCTCACTATCGAAAAGATAGACCCTGTAAAATGATAAAGTAGGCTATTTATATTTAGCCCAACAATAAACATATAGTGTATAAGCCACTGATTCCAATTCCAAACCCACCTCTTTAAAAAAAATTAAATTATTTGAAATTTGTCTTGTTTTCTTCGGTTTAGCTTGGTTGAGCTTGTATTCATTTATTATCTGTTATTTATTTATTGAATTTAACCCATAAGAACCCAGACCCATTTCCCCTTAAAGGAAAAATATGGGGGATATAACACAGACCAAGTGGACCACAAAGAACACATTTCTGAAGTTTTTTTCAAATACTGCCCCTTAATGTCAAAGATCTGTGATGTGACAAATATGTCACAGTGGGCGTTTATGGTAAATGTATTCCTTATTTTAAAATGAATCAACATGACAGTTTTTCTGCTTAGTAACACACATTTGCATTTGTATTTGCATTTCCACAACATATATCAATATTGTGACTTTAACAGTTCTGTTTAACAACAAATCATTTTGAAGATTTGTTTTACGTCACAAAATGCGCAAACTGAATAGAATCACATTACATTGCCTCATTGGATACTGTTGTCATGGTCTGTCTTTGTCTTGTCTTGTTTTGGTGTTCCCTGTGTTTCCTGTTTTATTTTGGTATGTCTGTCTTGTTCCTCCCCATGTCCTGTCAAGTTTCCCTCTTGTTTGATTGCTGCTTCCTCCCCTAATGTGTTGCACCTGTCCCTCGTTGTCTGCCCTGTCTTGTGTGTGTATATAACTCCCTGTGTCTTTGTTCCCTGTCTGAGTATTGTACCTGTTGGTGAGTCTGTCCCTGTGTTCCATGTGCCTAGCCTTTTTTGTGCCTCTTGGAGTTTTTGGAAGGAATAAATAGTCTTCTAGTGAAACTGTCTGCATCTGAGTCCTCCTTGCCTGCCTGTCTGCCACTCACCGTAACAGAATACTCAGACCAAGTATGGACCCAGCAGACAGATCTTTTGAGGTCGAGCTTGCGGAGGTAACATTTACCATTTCTTGCCTCAAGAAAGCCCGGGAGAAGGGCCCCACACTCGACCACCGAGAGGCAGCCTTGACGCTGGCACGCCAAGCTGTGGAGCTACATCCTTGGCTTGGGGAGTCCCTGCCAGAGTGGGCAAAGAGCTTTTTATACCCTCCTGAGTTTGTCTCCCAGCTGCCAGCACAAGCCTCTGCCCCCGGTCCCCAGCTTCAAGCCTCTGCCCCCGGTCCCCAGCTTCAAGCCTCTGCCCCCGGTCCCCAGCTTCAAGCCTCTGCCCCCGGTCCCCAGCTTCAAGCCTCTGCCCCCGGCGAGTTTGGATTGCCTTCCATTACCACAATGCTCTCCAGCTTCCGAGTCGACCTCGGCCTCCAGCAGCAAGCTCCAGTCCCCGGCCTCCAGCAACCAGCATGCTAGCTACCAGCTCCTGAAGGCGCTCAAGCAACCACACGAACACTGTCCAGTTCCTGAGCCCGCTACATACTTTCTTGAGGGGACCCGCCCTCTAGGCCTGCCAGGGGAGGCCTGCTTTTCTCCAAGAAAATAGTTTTTTTTCCTTCAACCGTTGTGTTTGGTTGTGGCACTTCATCTATCTGCATCACTTGATTCACTAGAGTCTGAATCGCCACACCACTCCCTCTCCATTTCTTTTTTGTTGGGAGTGTAATCTGAGTCTTCATCCGAGCTATCGTTGTCACAGCCTTCAAATTCACTTTCATCTCCCATGATGATCTCAAGTGCATTCTCAACAGTGTAGTGCTTATTCTCAGTCATACATAAGAAAAAATAAAACAATTAGCCTATTACATTCAAATGGGACCAGCATAGGACAGTGAATTGTTTGTTTTATTTACAGATATGCAAAAATAGTTTTGTAATATATTTGATCAATAACATAATAATTTATAATTATTTTTGTTATATATGTTCAAATGTACTTTGAATTGCACAAAAGAACATATATTAATTAAAAATAATTGAAACAGCGTAGCTAATTGAGCGGCTTATTACCATTCTTGTTGTTGTGACAAATGTGTCACATCAGAATTTCCAAGAATATTTTAAGGCTAAAACCCGATGTGACGTAGCCTATACGTCACAGCGATATTTTCCTAACTTGTTCTACATTAATTTGTTCATGAAATATGGTCAGACTGTTAAATGTAATAAAGGACACCTTATTAACGCATTATAATTGTTAAATGGGTTTAAACTCACCTTTAGTAACAACATTTTTTTTTTAAATGAGCTGGGTCCTTCACTTGTGTGCACATGTCACAATGCAATTTTTGGGAAGTCACTTTCTGACATAGTCACATGACTGTCACATATCCACCACACCAGGACGTTGAGGACTTAATGAGTAAAAGTCAACAAAAAAGCTGTATAAGGAAGAGTGCAGGCCATTCAAAGTGTGTGTTACGTGGGTGTCACCATGGGTCCCTGTAGCCTATCTAAAAAGTTAAAATGAACACAAATTACAACGCACTATGCAACTAGCCTATCAATTGTCTGCAAGCATACGGAAACATTACAATAACGTTGATCTTTTTAAAGTTTATTTATTTATCCTTTCGACAAAAAATGCAGGCACAGATAATGTCAATGCAATTCTTAAATCTCAGGCTCCCTCCATTTGGAGGGCAACTTGTTATTGACTGTCCCTGATTTCAATCCCAAGAGGATGTAGGTGCTGCTGCCGTATCAAACACTTGAAGCCATTGAGAATTGTGTTTCAGTTTCAACAAAAAAACACTAGATGGCAGCAAGTCTTGCATTGCGGGCTACAGTCAACATTTAGTTTACCCTAAAAAATCACCCCCCCCCCTCCACCTCCCTTGCAACTAAATAATCAGTAGGCCTATACCCTTTCTTAAACTGTGAATCACAAAAAATAAATAAATAAACGTTTTTTTTTTTTAAAGATACAGCCTACTGTGTAAATGTTATCTGTAGCCTAGGTGACGGTCTATACACATTTAACGTCAGAAAACTGAACTTATCTGCATCAATATGCCTACTTAAACAGGAAAAATTAAGCAACATGTCAGACAAAAGTTAGGCTATAAGCGTAAATTATTTGAAATATTAGAGGCTTATAGGCATTATTTGAATATTTACCTTGCCTAATGCAGTGCTTTCTTGAAATGAAACAACAAATAAAGTAGTTTATTAAGCTAACGCAGGTAGTCTAATATTTTCACTTTTCCCCCATCCATTAAAACTAAGATTTACAGATTTAGATCTGTAAAATGAGGGTCCCTCTTATAGCGTTAAAGCTACTGAAGTAGGGCTTTACATGCTAAGAAAAGTGATCGATGCAAACTCATGTTGGACCTCCTATACGCTGTGACGCAACCCACAGTCCTGTCCGGAGCGCTGCTTCAAGCTTATCCCACTGGCATTCAGGCTTCAGCGCTTCATGCTTCCAGCAGCGCTCTGCCCTATCGCAGTTGTCCGGTTGCCGGGCTCCGTTACGGCTCCTCAAGGTGAACACAGAGATCACACCCACGCAGCCGGCGGGAAAAGGGGGGATGACTGGTAGAAGTTGGATGATCCAGAAAATCCAGCGGTTCTGACGGCGTTGTTCCCTCCAGAAACAAAAAAATAACAACATGATGTCCGCTATAGAGACTGGTACCCCCGTGTACCAACCTGCACAGCTGCTCAACTGGGTCTATATGTCCTTGCAAGACACTCAGAGCGGCGCTTTTGATGCATTCAAAGCCGAGTCGGACACCTTCCCTCAGGACATGAACATCTCCAAGCGCAGCGCAGCTGATCTGAGCTCCAACTATCTCAACAACTTCTTCCACCTGAGGAGTGAGGTAGAGTTCTTGTCTTGTTGCACTGTTATAACACGCTCATAGTAATGTTTGCAGCATCAATAGGCTACTCTGTTGGAACTTTCACCAATTGATTCGGCTTTATTATTTATTTATGTGTGGCTGGATGTTCAAAAATATCTCTCCAAAGATGATTCAATAATTTTATACTCCCGTATTTCACTCCAGCTTGTTTTTGTTGCCCGTACAGTAAACCATACCTACATGCCTTCATTGGGTTGCACAGTGGTGAGTGGGTAGCATATGATATGAATATGTGTCTTGTACCCCGGTATAGTGCCTGAGTTTGTTCAGACTGTTCTGGTGTCAGTGTGCAGCTGAAGGAGGAATGGCAGGTTGAGAAAGAGCTCTCACAAGATTTTTTTTAAAAGGTTGGAGTTCGACCCTGGCCGGCCTCTGCTGCTTTGGTCAGAGAAGTAGCCTATACAGTTTTCACTCAGTGCTGCTCAATTAATTCAGCTACCGATACCATTCAGACTGAGTGTGAAAAAAATAGACATATCCATCATCATTAAAAAGATTGAGTTTTTGTAAAATGTTGTACTACAAAAAAAAAATCTTATCTTCATGTCATTTTTATATTTCAATAAAAAAAATACTCAAGTTACATACCATAAGTGCAGACATGCCACAGACATGAAGTTGTTTGACATCTCACGCAGGGCATCACATCTGATCTCAATTCTCTTTCTGTGATTGGCCTCATAGTAAACAGCCAGTGTCTGCAGGCTGTTCTACATGTTCGCCCTGCGGTGCCATAGTACCCGTCTCCCCCTAAAGGCACAATGATGCTGATTGTGCCAAGCCAATAGAACCAGTTGGAAGAATGTATTACAAAGACATTTTGTTCTGACGAGGAAACGGACACTATTGGCCCACAGTGTAAATGTGGTAAAAAGGCAAGCGCATCTGTAGAAATGAAATAATGTGGGCCACTGTCGGAGAGACACACAGGGGAATCAATCAGGGTGATGGACTGACACACTGGCTCAAGTGCTCTTTCACTGCTTGGTCCCTACAATCATCTTCTGTGTTTTTTTGTGACTTGAGAGATGTTTTTGTGTTGAGCTGAAATTATACAATGATTAATCGATTGGTTGAACAACAGAACTTTGATCGAGGACCATTGATTCATTGTTTGATTCATTCATCAATAAAACATTCCCAGTAGCTATACTTCCATGTCAGAATATGGTTCCTTTTGTTTGCTTTATTTCATTGTTAATTGATTGTTGTTAGGTTTTGGACCGATGGGATTAGCAAAACAAGCTATAAAGATGACATCATCTTGGGGTTGTGGAATTCATGATGTGCATAAGCGGCTAAGGGATCCATCAACAAATCCATCAGTAATGAATTCATTTAAAACTGAAGCCAGACTTTAGTGTATGAAAGTATTGACTGCATGTCAATGTTAATAGGGTAATTGCCAGTGATTGATCTTCTTCTTCTTTTTTTCGGACAGGTCTTGAACAACAATTTCTACAAGAGATCCTCGCCTTATGAGTCTCTCAACAATATCGTGGACGGCCTGAGTTCTCTGGCGGACCATTTCTCTGACCTCTCCCTTTCCCCTGAGGCGTGCAAGACCAGCAAAAGGCCGCCGCCCAACTACCTGTGCCACCTTTGCTTCAACAAGGGACACTACATCAAAGACTGCCCTCAGGTCAGTGACACTGCACCTAATACATCAAGTCAGGGCAGCAGCCTATAAAGTGAAACAGTGTATGGGGCCATTTGAGCAGTCTATCTAAAGGCATCAACGTGTTTCCAAGAACATGTAAAGTGCTGTCTTGTAAGGAGAAAACCGTTGGGTAAACGTGGTCACACATTTGATCTGATCCTGCAGTTCAAATCCACATGCTTCCTCCTAGTTGTAGACAGACTATTCATCCCCCGCTCACCTCCTTTTTATGTTTATTTAAAGGTATTAAAACTATAAATTCCAAGAGAAAATATTATGATTTATCCTCTTTTCAACATGAAATATATTCCTCAGCACATATTTGAGTTAGATGTAGTGCACTGCAGGTTGGTAATGAGCAGCAGATGCTGGATTGGATCTCGACGCTGGCCTTAATGAAAGATGATAGGTTTCTCTGTGGAACTAGGCACGACCTGTCCTCCCAACACAAAAAAAAATATATCACCACTTAATATGCACGGCCACAGTTCCTTCATTGATCTCGTTCGGATGGAAATCCCTGACATTTGTTGGGTATTATAGAAATAATCAAATGACTGATGGACAGGATGTGTCCAAAAAACAATGTAGCAAGAATAAATGAAATGCAGAGAAGCTGGTTAACCTTTACTTGTCAATAATACTTGTCAATAAGTGGAATTGCTTCACTTTGGTGTAAAAGCTGCAACACACTGATGGAACTTCAAATAATTGAACTATTTTCTGTAAATCTACCTGAATTTAGTCAGTTTGTGCGAGACATCTTAAGAAATACTGTCCCAATTAATATGACCGTAAAGCCAAGTTATACGTACATGAGGGTCAAATGTGGAATATGATGATAGGGTACATCATACCATCTTAAACAATGTTGCCAATAGTTGAATGAGAAGATTGATAACACGCTTGCAGCTGTACTGAGGATTTTGCAGGAGTCGCTCTGTCTGTTAGCTTAGCTGAGCATAAAGCTAGCCTGGCTCTGATCAAAGGCACACAAAACCTCAAAATTGAATCGATTATTGTCGGTTTTACACTTAGATATGTGTATGGATTAATCAAATTAGATATATTGTGTTAATTTGTGAGTTTTATAGGTGCTCAAAGTTCCGATACCTTTGGTAAGAGTCATGCTGTCGCCCCCTGTTTTCCAGAAAACTAAGCAAAGCTACCCAGCTGCTGATAACAGATCTCAGAACTCACACATCTGTACAATAATAAATATGTGTGAGTGTACATTTCTCAAAACATTCCTTCGACTAAAAGACCAATAGCAGAAAAATAGGAATAGTTGGACTATCAGCTCACATCTGTCCAAACTGGCCCTTATTAAAAAACTGATCCACATTTTGATCATTTGCTCATCTAGTCCCGTCTCCGAAAGCTTGTCGCCTCCATCGCTTGCCAACGCTGATGAGATCTGTAAGTTCAGGGCAGAATGCAGGGAATGGAGGAATGTGAGGAATGTGGGGATAATAATTTGCAGTGGGCTTATAGCTCTTTAACATTTTCACATACACAGATGTCCGAACATTCGAAAGAAGCGTTCGACCACTTTTTAAACCGAAAAAACAACGCATTGAAACTCTTTATTGAGTATATATTACTTAAGAAAATTAACTTGTTTGAAATAATCTGTTCTTTTTTAATGGAGTAAAGTCAAACATCTTAATAGCAGCAGTGGATTTGGTTGCAGGCTTCTGGTCTGCTGAGGGAGGAATCAAGGAATGTCATGGCTCAGTAAGATGAGAGAAGAAGCACACAGGAAGTGGGTGTTCGGGGGCCTTTAACAGCCTTTCTCTGGGTGGAATGAGGCCCGTGTCAACTCTGAAGACCAGCTTCTTTGATGAAGTAACACATGGTACCTATGGTGGAAGCCTTAGATGATGAAAAATAAGGAAAAGTGCCGGTTAAGGTGGAGCGCATACATTATTTGGGTCGCAGTCATACCGAAACAAATTAGATATGGTCTCCACAATGGCGTGTACGTGGAAACAATCCTGTTGACAACGTAGAGGAGAGTTGGGTTTCTTTCTTCAACAGAAAGGTCAAGATGTGAAAGGATTACTTTTTGAGATTATTCACGATTCTAGCTTGCCGGCCACACCCCTTGAAATCAGGAAAATCTGGAAACCATTTCTGGTTGGCACTCTGCTCTGCTCACTCTTGTTTAGAGAGATGATGTCAGATTTTATCATTTGTTGCCAATATCTTAGGTCCAAAGAAATGATAACGGAGGAGCCGTTTGTCATGACAAAGGCCTCTTAAGTTGAAACCGAAACGTCTTTTCTTTAGCAGATGGCTGGAATCATTTTTAGCAACAGACAACTGACATATACACTGTTGATACATGTATATGTCTACTGTGTGCTATACGTTGCAGAGAAAATCAATAATTTCCAAGTTGCAATCAAATGTGATGTGCGCCTTTTTGCCGTGTTGATTGTAAAACTGTTTCCGTTTTCCACCGAATGTGTTGCAACTTTAACACCTTTCACCCGATAACCCAGAGTCGCAACAGTTTAATGACTCCTTGCCGACAAATTAGCTGAACCTGGCTCAATGTAGGGAGAATACACAAGTGACAGTGTACTGACAGCAGGGTGCATGATGGGAAGAGCCTGGGCTAAATAAGGAGGGCATTGTTTCTCCAGAGGGGCTGTGGAACCAAAGGTCAGGAAGTCAGGCTGTATTGTTCGCTGAGCTCCGCTTGGCTTCAGTCATCTCCGTCTCTCTCTGTCTGTCTCTGTCTGTGCTGTCGGACACTGGTTTAAAGGGCCAGTGAGCAGCCGGCCCAGACACAGTGGGCAGCACAGGAAGTGGGTGTATGTCTTTACAGTTATAGTTTAATCGTGTTTGAATGGGGGGGGGGGGGAGGGGGGGGGTCTGCTCTGATAATTACTTTGGACAGAGGAACTTTTGATAGCTGTAGCAAGGCTTACAGAAGAAATTCCTTGACTTATATTTGGCCTTTGAGGACTGACACAGATATTTGCAGTTTTTTTCAATCATTTCATCCCATGATTGATTATCCAGTACTCTACCCTGGTGCTTATCATTTAAGAAAAAAGTTCCACATCAACTTCTTATTTTTTTGTGGATTAAAGAGACTACATTTTATTAAGTGAGCTTTAGCCTGGTTTTCACTCTTTATGCTAAGCTAAGGAACTCCTTGCTGTAGCTTTGACAGGCATTTTTATTCTGTGTTTTATGCATTACTTTAAATGCAACAATGCTTGTCATATCTTGTAGCCTAATACAAAAGACTGTCTGGTGACTTTTAGTACATGTTTAGGAGATATTTTTGTAAATAACAAACTTGCTATTTTACCATATTAACTGTCAAAAAAAATCAACAAAAAAAACTTAATAGACATTACCAAACAATTGGCTGAATAAATAGCTTGCAAAAAAATACAGAGAGAACTACACAGGTTTTACAAACTGATTTCCATGTAGCTGTGAGAAATCAACATTTAACAAAAATAACAATATCCACTGGGAGATACATTTGTGTATCCTATTTCGGATCAATATTAAGCATTGAATTGATTCTTAATATTGAAAAGAGGAGTCATTACCTGCCATAAGGATATGGTGTGTTTGTACTGGGCGCTGTAGCCTACTTCAGGTAGAGCAATACGGTTCATAGCTGAACGTGTAACTGGTGAATGTCAAGCAACACTGTCTGATTACTGTTGCTTTGGTCTTTTTGTTTTTGCTGCTGATAACAAGTCTTATCTTTCTTCAGAATGTTGTCTGTTGCCTTTGGCCAGATCGTCTGCTGAGGAGGATGAGCAAGATAGAGGAAACCCTGGAATGTGGGGTAGATAGACTCCCCCTGATAAAACAGTGGCTGTCATCTGCTCAAAGCTAATGAAGATATAAGTCAAACAAATGGCAGCTCCGATTGTGAGTGGTCGCATGTTGTCAAGATACAATCAATGGTGTTATTCCAAAGGATTTAGTCATTGTAGATTACAGTTTTTCCTGTTTTCTAATTACATGTGAGGGGAAGGGAAATGGAAACGAGAGGTTATTTGTAATTTGTTACCTATCAAAATAAAAGCTTTTCTTGAGATTTAAAGGTCAGTCTAGACCTTGGTAACATCAGTCCACCAAACAATCTAACCTGGACCCTTTACTAGCTGTACTGGAGCTATCTATATAATGATCTTCCTGAGCAGTTTTATCAGTTTTAATGGATTTTCAGATGTTTTGTGCTTACAGTATGTTTCCATTGTGTTGTCTCCCAAAGCCATTGTTGCTTCTGAAATACATTTCACTTTCACTTTATTTAAATAACATAATATAAGGATTATCTGACGTACATTTAAGTGTGTTTAATCAAATTTGGTGATTTGTGGTTGTTAAAGCAGATTTCAGATTCTAGGTTTTAGTGGTAAAATATCACATTCCTGATTTGGGGGCACCATGCCACATTTGATAGCCTAGGCACAATATTAATAATTGGTATTTGAGGGTCATGTACCATATGATGGTATAGTAAAAATTACATTTCCAGGTTTAAAAAAATAATTAATGATAAATATCGGTAATGGATTCTTTTTCACACTTATTGCTGGCAGGCAAGTATTCTTCATTTGGTAAAGTAGTGGGTGTTGAGGGGTATGTGAAATGCTGTCATGTCAACTGTGCAACTATTAGGGACATGATCCAAACATGACAATGCAATTAAAAGTCATTGTTGGCTTGTTATAGGCCTCCAGGGAACCTGAGAATCACTTTGACAGAACATCCCAGCCATTACCAGGCATATTCCATAAACTGAAGATTTTTCCTTCTTCTAGTCTCGCTCAGCTGTGTTTTGAGTTGGGAATATTTTGTCTGTTGCATTTCTTGTTTGTCTGCCAGCCCATCTGTCCCTGTCATTCAGCCTTTGTGAAACATAACGCCACTTTACAGCTGTATATATCGTCAAATTGACCACAGCCAGGACTGCAGCTCAGTCACACTCTAGATGGAAGATAATCGTGCTTCTTTGAAAGCAACACTGTGTCTGAAATAGATATAGCTAATCATATTTGTTTTGGAAAGGGGAAGTCTAATCCTTTCAGTATTTCCTATGTGCAAGATTTAAAGATAGACTGCGTAAAAGGATTATAGCTTGGTTTACAGTAACTGTGACTTAATTATTATCATAATCCGCACAACAGTGTGTCCGTCAAAGTAATAACCAAAAACGCAAAAGTCACTACTTATTTAAAAAAATTAAGATTTATTAGCACCACAGTGTAAGTAAAAATTACAAATTCATTTAATTTATGACATGGAAGTTTTTTTTTCCAAAGGGTTTAATTTTCAATTACTTCTTTATGACAATTTTATCCGAGGGATTATCCAATATTTATGTATAGATTTTGATTAGTTTCTGCCTTATACAGTATTTTAAGTATATCATAAGGACGTTTGTTTCACACATGAAGTAAAAGTAAACCGTGGTTCATATCATGACAAAGACAGCCGTCTGAGTACCTTGACGTATTCTTTGGCCAATATTTAAAATCAACAACTGCTTACCAAAGTTGAATTTCAAGGATTGTTCTAGGATTCCATAATATATCTGAATATATTTGAATATGGGTTGCTATAATTCAACAAGGTAGGCTATAAATGATGTAGATAGGTGTATGTTTTTCTTCAATATTTTTGATCTGTGCCCCTTTGTAACTTTGAGCACCTGCCCCTCTAAAGGTCTCTGCACGTCCCTGCTCTCCTTAAGGAAAAATGGAAAAGTCATCAGTTGGTTGTTTTCAAACCCCCATGGAGAAAATGGATTCCAATATAATGAAAAGTATCCCTTAAGTCGACACGGGAGTCTTTAAAACATAAAGAGACCTATTGCTGTGGATCTCAGTCACGGGCATTAATGTGCTGTTTTGATTTGGTAACAGCAGGGCTTCTCCCTGATGCTGTGTGGTGGGGGTCTGATACAAATTAAGCCCAGCGAGGTAGAGGGAACGCTGTAGGTTTGTTAGTGTGGAGTAATTGACCACGTGGAATCCAATAGGCTTGGTGTTTTGCTGTGTTCTCCTGGATGAATGTCTCATGGGAGGGTATGGGAGTGGGGGAGAGAGTGATGAGAGAGAGCGAGAGGGAGAGGGGACGGAGGAGGCTGTGGTGAGGATTTTGGAGCAGTCCATTGTTTATCCTGATGGTTTCCAGATGATGGCAGAGGGAGGTGGCCAACCTCCTGGGCCTCTCTCACCAGGCTACAAGGATCTGGGCCAAGTTTATCTGCTACAAGCCTTAAAATATGGCTTCACATCACTCTGTGCAGTCGCATGCTGATTAAAGTTACATAACTGAATGAATGGCTTTTGGATGCTATGAATTGTCGTGCAAATAACAATACATGAATTTATTTGAGCTGATTGTTGTAATACAAAACAGTTTCTTGTGGTTTAAGGCTTCAAATATATTCGATCACATATGAATAATCAGTTTTTGGAGATAATGTGCTGTGTGGTCGAGAGATTAATTTCAGTTAGTTTTTGTGTGGTCCCAATGACATCTTCAGGAGAGACAATGGAAAAGATTGGTTGTGTTAAATAAACTGATTGTGCCGAATTCAGAGGGCTTGATGATGGATGATGGATTTGTGCATTTTGTATCTGCAATGACTCAAACTTTCCTGCTTTCCAGAAGAGTGTCCATGGCACTTTTGGGTCATGAGTGTGATTTTCATTTTGTCGGTCGCCAGTGTCACATCTTTGACGGGACCGGTGGAAACTCTACGAGTGTGCCGTGCCCTTTGCTGCCCTGTGGGCTCCAGACTTTAGGTAGAGTTTGTTTTGCTTGTTCAGCAGAGTGAAAGCTGTTTCCTCCCTCAGGAAGATGCTGCTCTGTCCCTGTAGTCGTGTGGGCTGCCATCCAAAGCTGACCTCCCACAGTGCCCCACGGTGGCTAAATGTGGCAAACACAGGCCCTCAAAATGCCTCATAGCAGCCTTAACAGTTAGACACTCCAGTTGTTGGAAACTTAAACATGTTATGTGAAACAGATGTAGTGCAACACATGAATAAAATGATCTGTAGGATGTTTTGAACAAGACATATGTTACTGCTGTGAAATCAAAACAAGATTTTGAGGCGCACTCCTCTGGTGGTGTGTGGATTCAGTCTTCATTTTGACTTGGCCTACTTTTTTTAACTGTGGTGCTTCTAATGTAAACCAGTCTTGTCAAGATGATTTCTGTGTGATGCGTTTAGGATTTTGTCGTGTTATACAAGTGCAGAGTTCATCTGGGTTTTATTTCCTCTGCGCTCAAGATATTTGCGTTCTGATTGGTGGGCCAGAGCCAGCTGGGAGGGATGACTAAGAGCCTGAGGTATTTGTCCTATAGGAGGGAGGCCTCTCCCTTTGGTCCCCCCACTAGCCCGGGCCTCCTTTATGGTCCCTGGGGAACACAGCTGGAGGGAGGGAGGGAGTTCATTTCAAATAGGGGAAAGCTGAGACTCCTTCCTTTTTGTCCAACAAATAAATTACGTTGAACCATTACAATATATCCCAACTTCCTTGAAATAAACCGATAAAACACTTGTGTTTTCCATCTTCAGGACAAAAAGTCTTCAACATTTCTACAGTGGCCTTCCACACTTCTGGTTTAGATAAGATAAGAAAGGTTCCTTTTGAAACGTAAGGCTCACTTTTCCAGGGACGTACGTATTAATCAAGCTTGAAAGCAAATCAGCTTTATCATTATATTGTATTGCAGAGACCATAAACAATCATCTCATTCCTGAGACAAAACTACTTCATAAACTCGACTCTCTTGACCACCAACAGGGTTGCTATCACTTCCTGTTATAATCACACAGAGCTTTGAGTTGGCTACCATCCAAAGAAACAAAATAGGTCAGTCAGTCAGTCTCTCCCATTAAGAGGGATAAGGGTATTTTTCTCGATTTTGACATACTTTTATAAATTCCCATTTTAAAGGTGCAAGAAGATTTAAAAAAACAAACAAGTGTTTCATATCAAAATGTTCAGAACTTTCTCAGCCCTGTTTCCACTGTCCTGGACCACTGTTTGAATATCTATATTGGCAAACATGCTGAAGTAAGCCAAAACATTTCCAAAGCTGTTGAGTTTTATACACAGAGAAATGTCTCATTTTAAAGCATTTAGGTAACGAAGTAAGCTTCGAGTGGGTTGTGCACAAGGACAGCATGTATGATAAAAATTTCTGTATGCTGCATATTTCTGTTCAGGCTCGACCCAAAGGTGAAGGCCTGACCCCATATCAGGGAAAAAAGAGGTGCTTTGGTGAATATAAATGTCCTAAATGCAAGAGGAAGTGGATGAGCGGGAACTCCTGGGCCAACATGGGACAAGAATGTATCAAGTGCCACATCAACGTTTACCCTCATAAGCAGGTAACAGTCCGTCCAAAGCCAAATACAGAAGGCAAATGGGACAGTCTTGTTCATACAGAAGTTTTGAACAGGCCTTATTGAGTGTTTTCAGCTAACCTATACGGCCAAATATTCTCACAGGAAAACACTGCACCCTACTTCTAACCTATATGCTGGACATAAAGCTTGGTGTTGGTGGCGCTTTGGGGAGTAATTCTCTGTTTCTTTGTTCCAGCGACCTCTGGAGAAACCGGACGGGTTAGATGTGTCGGACCAGAGCAAAGAGCATCCCCAACACCTGTGTGAAAAATGCAAAGTCCTCGGCTACTACTGCCGCCGCGAGCAATAACACACTTCTCCAAAGCTTTATCAAAAAAGGGATGGTTCTATTTGACTGACTAAACACATGGTAATAAACTTTGTTGTAATGTAACACATCTTAACGGTTTATTCTCATGAAATATTCTCTATGACACTGTGACTCGACATAGTAGGATCATTTTTCTACAACGTCTCTCAGCGGAGTCCAGTACTTTGCATTTGCTGGGTTCTTTGTAACTTTCTCAGTAATCATTAGGCCTATGTGAATATTCATTACAGTAGAGGTCTTAACTACGAACCAAGAATCTTACCAACTGTGAATTAAGAAACTTAAGAAACTTTGACTCTGTGTCCGACATGTAGGAGCGTACATGAAGTGAAGTATCCACAAGAAGATTCTCTTTTACACGTTTGTATATTCCAGAAATAACTTATATTAAACTTGTCTTCTGTATAAAATATGCAAACAAGTATCCACTAGGAAAAATATAATGTGTATATGCATTATTATCTGTATTATCAGTACTGGAGGTTACGTCATTTTTGAATATATTTTTAAGCCATTACTTGTTGATTATTACTTTGTGAAAGATATATTAGCAAACTAACATTTATTCTTGATATACTCTACGCCAGTGTTTTTGAAGAAAACTTTAAGGTAGTTTGTCACATTTTTACAAAACTGTAAACCAATGCAAAATGGTGAAACATTTCATGTTGTGAAGAACAGAATCGATTACAGCACAGTTATATTCCTGTGATCCAGTGTCAAATACTGCACTAAGATCCAGCAGCACCAAAACAGAGCACTTACACACATCAGACGACATCATCATTGGAACTTAGCTAAAATGGTGTGTGTGTGGCCAAGACAGCAGTAAGGTGGTTGGCAAAAACCTTTTCTAAAATGTTTGACATAAAAGGCAGCTCAGATAAAGGCCTAAAGTTTTGGGGAGTGTACAAATCAAGGTTATTTTTTTCTTTTCAGGAGAGGCTGAACAACTGTTTAAAATAGGCCGGGACACAGCCAGATTGCAGGGAGCTGTTGTAATAGAAGCCAGGCATAGACTCAAGGGCATCTTTTAAGCATGGAAGTAGTTAGGATATTACCAGGACTAGAGGAGGGTTTCATACAACCCAGGGAGATGGGAGGGTAACAATCTGAAGTTGACGGCAAAATAAGAAGCCCTCGCATGTTTAACCAAGTTGTTTAACTCTGTTCAAAGGTCTTTGTAGTGAAGATGCTGAAAATGGAGCTTAAAGGATTCCAGTCGCTCTGCCCCTCTGACATTTACGTCAGAAACAACAAATGGCGTCGTTAAAGAAGGGTGATGCATTTACAGAGAAATCGCAGATTACAGGTCACTTTTTCCAAAATCAAATGAGGGCTGCTATAGAACATTGGTTAACTGCAGCACAAAAGAAGAGATAACTTCAGTATCACCAACCGACCTAGAAAACACAGTGAGTTCTCCACCCCAGTCAGAGGACCTTTGAGTGTAAATAAAAGTGAAATCGGGCGGGAACAGTTTGATTAAAGGGCCATAATCTATAGGCTACACTTCTGCCAAATCCTAATCAAAAACAGTAAGATCCAAACCTTTTGAAAAAACAAATATTATTCTAACTGAACAGATTTATTTACAATGTAGCGGGCATTCAACAAAAGAATAAAAGTATGTATGTATGTACTAAAGACAATGGAGGATAGAGTTGAAAGTTGAATGAGCATGTTGGTTTGGAGGCCTTTTGTATTTCAATGAAACTGTGATGATTGAAAATAGAGCAGAAAGACCCTATGACCTTTAACTGTTTGAGAAATGTGAAACACCATTTAATGTGCCTTATTAGTTTAAGTGAACCACGAGATTGACCCCTTGATCTCCTGAAATGTTTTTGTATTAAAATATATTTGAACGTTATCTATTGTGCTCTTGGTTTCTTTACTGTTCTGTTTTGCATGTGGCTAAAGTAAAAATGCAAGCACATACTGTAAGTTGAGGGGCTGTATCCATATGGCAGTATGGATTTGGGGTGGGGAGGTTTGGCAGGTACATTAACTAATCCAGATGTTACACAATTTTTTATCTTACGCAACAGAAAACAAAAAGATCACCACATCTTTTAGTATTTTTGGAGCATATGGTAAAATGTACTTATGGCAATATAAAATCAGATTTGGCTTCATCAACCCCTTATATACCATTGCACTGCTGGCAGAACCTACAGTATGCTGCCATACAAAATTACATGCAACAAATCCAAGCCGACCCCCCCGAAGGAGCAAAAAGACCCGACATTGTACACCTTAATTCTTTTCAACAGACTTTAGCAGAATAAATACTTTGCAGAGTAAGATCATAAGTCAACTGAGGCTGATGGCGAAAACAGAGGGAGGGAGGGGAGAATGACAAGACACCGATCTCATTACTTAAGCTGGGGATAAAAATGTTTGCCTTCCCCAATAAATGGACACACCTTTGGGCTGAAATGTTTGCTCTGTAACTTCTAGATGTGTAAACAAACAACTGTTTGCTAGGGTACCGTATCATGTTAAAAAATACAATGAAATATCAAAACCTTTTTATGCCACCTCCAAGTGGAAAATGTACTGCAGGTACTTCCAGGTTCTCTAAGTAAAAAAACAAACAGAAGGCAAGAATAAGTTCACATATTTAGAAAAAAAAATATTTTATTTTTTTGTAAATGTTTCTTTTCCAAACCAGTTTCATTGTATGTAAATGAATGAATAGCTCTTGCACATATGGAAACCAACTTGAAATTTTCTATTCTACATTCACATTTTCTAGCATGTCACAGTTAAGTGCTTTATTTGCCAGTGTAAAAACAAGACCAACAGATTTCACTGTGTACTGACAAGAACAACTGGGTGTTTAATCTTGAGATGATCAATTATCGGCAAAGATGAAGTAATTCTCTGTGCCATGATTTAAGAAAGAGCCTCTTTCACTCTGACTCCAGCATTGAAATTACAGCAGGAGATGAGCCTATCACCGTGTCCTCTGCTCACACGGAGTCTACTTGAGCTCTCCACAGTCTGTGATAGTGATCTTCTTGGAGGTTCGCCCAGACTGTGAACCGAAAGTCTCCACTTTCTTGACCACGTCCAGTCCCTCCTTCACGCTGCCAAAGACAACATGCCTGTTATCCAGCCTGAATGAAGAAAAGAGGAGGTTTATTATCCCTACCCCGGACAGTGAGACAATCCAGGATGCACCCAACTAGGTTTGACTCATGGCTTTTGTTTGGGTGATGCCACTCTTTCTGGAGCGATTTCTTCTCTCTCTCTCTCTCTCCTCCCACACACACACACACACACACACACACACACACACACACACACACACACACACACACACACACACACACACACACACACACACACACACACACACACACACACACACACACACACACACACACACACACACACACACACACACACACACACACACACACACACACACACACACACACACACCTTTTTTTGCTTTAATGCGAAAACATTACAATAATTTGCTGATTCCACTAAGAATTGTATTCCCAGGAGGGTCGGAATAAAACCGAGAAACAACTTGTTTTTACATTAACTGGACACACTATCAAACCCACATTTTAAAATTGAGAATAATTAGCAGACTTAAATTCAGTTTAGTTTAGATTACGAAGTATTGATGTCATTTCCCCCCTTCAATTTAGCTACTTGCACATGATCAGAGCGGTATGTTTTTACAAACCAGCAATTAACACACTTTAAATATGGACAATAATAGTGACATGTAACAGAGTAACTACAGTATCATCGACCCTTATGATGGATTGATTGTCAGCACATACCATTCTGTTTTAGAGGTGCAGATGAAGAACTGGGATCCATTGGTGTTAGGTCCAGCATTGGCCATAGACAAGATACCTACAATGCAGCAACTTAAAGTTATTATTTAAACATGATTCAGCATAATGTGACAGAATACATTTTGACATGTTTACAGGTGTAAACAATAAACTGACTGATGCTTCAGTTTCAGGGTCCTGGTATTGTGCATACTGACTCACTGCGACACTTCACCAGAACAGTCATTGTAAACGTTAGTAGGAACATATGTGCTTCTATTAAAAAAAGTCAAAATGTCTGCTGTGAAAAAGGAAACATGTATAACATGAGGTGCATTCAAAGTCAAACACTATATGCACATGGCTGCCACCTGGTGGTAGTAAATGAGTACGACGAACCATTTTACAATTGAGAACAGTTTCCATTATGTTCATTTTCATTAAATGACATTTTGAGTTGCCCCCTCGAAAAAGTGTTTAATGCATTAACACTATCATGTGTAGGGTCACATTGACCCGTATATTGCAAGTTTACAGAGCCTTGGCTGTATATTAGCACTAGGGGTGGGAATCACTTGGCACTTCCCGATTCGATTCCGAGGTCAACGATTCGATTCAAAATCGATTCTCAATGCAATTTATGTGTGATTTTCAAAAATATATTTATACACACATCTGAGTTTGCTACTCAGAGTTTGCTAATCACTTCCTAATTTTGTGATGATCATTAAATACAATCAACAGATGAATTACCTTCTCTAATATTGAATTAGAGAAAAAGCTTTTCTTGTCACAAATATGACTTTCTATGACCAGTGCAATAATCAATGCAGCTTTCAACACAATATGGAAGTATGTAAAAACTAAACCGATTCAGTTTAATTTTCTTTCTACTCTTGTGAATCATGTTTCTATAGGATTTCTATGGCTTGGAATTCAGCTCTCATACAAAACGTAAACAGACACAAAGCCAGTGCAGGTCATATGGGTTTGCTGCTCTCTGCCCTTTTGTCGCCACTTTTAACAACTCACACTTGTGTGGTGTGCATGCGCAGTGGCGCAGGAAATACTAATATTACTTACAAAAAAAGAAAAAAAAAGAAAAAGATTATTAACTTTTATGAATCGATTCGGAATCGTTCGGAGAGAATCGTGATTAATCGGAAAATCGATTATTTTTCCCACCCCTAATTAGCACTGGATCTCTTTCAGCCCAACCCTGTATGGACAGGTAGCTGATCGTGAGGAGATAATCAATGATTTGACTGCAATCATGACTCCACCTTTAATTAACAAAAAAAATTCTTGTTCCGAGCAGAGGTCAAAACAGAACGATGATTACCAGATCCGGTGTGCTTCAGTTTGAAGTTCTCATCGGGGAACTTCCATCCATAGATAGACTTTCCTCCAGTTCCATTGTGGTTAGTAAAATCTCCACCCTGAAAACACACATCACTGTACTTATTACACTGTAACAGTATGATGGACATAAAATAAAATAAAATAAACAAGGACATACAAAAAGATAAAGGGGAAAAGCCTACCTGGCACATGAAATTAGGAATCACTCTGTGGAAAATTGATCCCTTGTAACCGAAGCCATGTTCCCCTGTGCACAGAGCTCTGAAGTTCTCTACGAAGGATTACATATATATTGGTCAGTGGAACTCTTAGTTTTATGCTGGAACAATTCCACCAGTCTATTAGTATACCAGTTGTTTCCTATAGTTTCTTTGAAAGGGCTCCATGTATTAATGTCACATTTTTGAACCCACAGAATGTGTCCATAGCACAGAGAATGGAAGACTGCAAAGCACTGAAAGGTGGCATTGAAGGTATGGCCAGATCCATCACGTTGATAAGTTCCTGTATTTTTTAAAAAAAATCAGATACAGTAGCTTGTCAATGAAATCCCAAGATCTTTCATTCGCAACAAAGTTCGTGTAAGGCAGTTTGTAGGTAGAATACCATAATTGCCACTAAGTCTACCACTAAAATCTGTTTTTCATTCTTCTATTTTCTGACTGGTACTGACAGAAAAGTGCATGAACTTTTGAACTAAAAAGCCCCCACAGTAACTACAATATTTGTATGGTCTCCCCCCAGACTGAACTGTTCAAAATGGTGAGCAGGACTGAATTTCACCAAGCTTGAACGGAAGAAGTGAGGAGCGAATCCACAACCACCAATATAGAGTAGTATTTAATATAAAATGTATCACATTCCCATATAGAGCTCGGAAACTAAGGACCATTTAGAGCTGGGGAACATACTAACCTGGGGACAAAGGGATAACCCCTAAAGAACAGTATGTGCCACTAAGATGTAGTGCAGTACATTACAAGAGCAACATTGCAAAATATAGAAATAGGCCTACAAGACTAAAGTAGGCTACATCAAATTTGAACTGAAGTAGCCTACAGAGTGATTGTACTCAGAAGTTACTTTCCACCACAGGATGTATATGAAATGATATGTGGGTTGAAAATGATTAGTTACCTGCAGTTTTTGGCACAGCTTCTGCGTTAAGCTGTAAAAAGAAAAAAATGCCTCAGGGTCAAATGTGCACTAGAAACTGATGTAATAACTGTCAGCCCTTGTCGAGGCAGGTGGGACGGTTAAAAGACGACATGCAGCTGTTATTTTCAAATTGCCAAAACCTAAAAATATAAAGAAATACAACTTGAATTCAAAGCCATGTTTTTTTTTTTTGCTCTGATCTCCTCACCTCAAAGGTTACCCGTCCGAGAGGCTGGTTGTCTGCAGCAATGTCAAAGTAAACCGTGGGGTTTTTGTTTGCAGCCGCCGGGCCGCTGCTGTACATGCGCGCCGCGGTAAACGCCAGGGAACATACTTTTATCCTGTTTGACAAAATTAACATTTTGCAGGTTGACGCGGCTCAATGAATCACCTCAGGACAGGAGGGCTGGAACAAGGGGAAAGTCACGCTTGCATGTGGTGGAGGAGACCATAGAGGTGGAGACCGAGAGACGCGGAAGTTTTCCTTACGCAACCGGAAGTCTCGGAGCTGCTATAGTTAAGGTCTCGCGATATCAAGTGATTTCGAGCATTATTACATGTAGGCTTGAAAGAAATTCATAAATTTCTGACCTGATCAATATAATCATCCTTGTTATGGGTAAGTGTTATTTTCATTATAGCACATAGGGAAATGGTAAGGTGTCCTTTGTTTGGTTTGTAAATTATTTCAAATTAGGTGATTTTTAGCAAGTAAAATAGCAAGAAAGATATGGGGATATTTGCTCTTGTAGTGGCACTCCGTCTCATTCCTTCTCCTGTGTACCACTTGTTGGAGTTAACTCACAGTGTTTGCAACGCGAGCGAAAAGACGAGACAATGTTCCTTCGTTTTAAAAAGTTTACTTGAAAGTCTTCAAAATAAAATACACGGTCTAACGCACGGTCAAAAAACTGTGTAGCTTCCATCAAAGTCAAACTCCAAACTGAATTACGTTACAGCAGTTAACGTTATAACTACACAGTGATGTCATCACGTACAAATCCAAAAACATAGAAAATAACTTATTTAACATATTACATAATAAATTATGCATTTGAACAGCTTTAACATATTATGAATTAACATGAAATTACTGTTAACAATTTTTAACCATTTTAAACTAAATATTTATTCTAAATCAATTATTGGCATATTGGCTCTTAATTTTTGCTTTGCTTTCTTTACCAAACAGGACCCATACAGCGACATTTTGAGTTGCCCCCTCGAAAAAGTGTTTAATGCATTAACACTATCATGTGTAGGGTCACATTGACCCGTATATTGCAAGTTTACAGAGCCTTGGCTGTATATTAGCACTAGGGGTGGGAATCACTTGGCACTTCACGATTCGATTCCGAGGTCAACGATTCGATTCAAAATCGATTCTCAATGCAATTTATGTGTGATTTTCAAAAATATATTTATACACACATCTGAGTTTGCTACTCAGAGTTTGCTAATCACTTCCTAATTTTGTGATGATCATTAAATACAATCAACAGATGAATTACCTTCTCTAATATTGAATTAGAGAAAAAGCTTTTCTTGTCACAAATATGACTTTCTATGACCAGTGCAATAATCAATGCAGCTTTCAACACAATATGGAAGTATGTAAAAACTAAACCGATTCAGTTTAATTTTCTTTCTACTCTTGTGAATCATGTTTCTATAGGATTTCTATGGCTTGGAATTCAGCTCTCATACAAAACGTAAACAGACACAAAGCCAGTGCAGGTCATATGGGTTTGCTGCTCTCTGCCCTTTTGTCGCCACTTTTAACAACTCACACTTGTGTGGTGTGCATGCGCAGTGGCGCAGGAAATACTAATATTACTTACAAAAAAAGAAAAAAAAAGAAAAAGATTAACTTTTATGAATCGATTCTAAATCAATTATTGGCATATTGGCTCTTAATTTTTGCTTTGCTTTCTTTACCAAACAGGACCCATACAGCGTATTCTCGCCGGTCAATTTGATCGCTACGTTCGGTAATTATGTTATGTTTACGTCTCGTAGTAGCGGTGTTTTTAAACATGGCGGGCATGAGGTTTTAGTTGGTCTGGTTGGTCAGGATAATCCCTCCCCCGGCCGCTTGCGCAAGCGGTTCACTTCAAACCCTGCTCAATCCTGGGGTTTGAGTTGAACCGGTTTTTACGGCCCGGAGCAGGCTTTCTGGCGGTGTGAAACCAAAACACTGGCTCTAACTCCGAACTAGCCCAGAACTAGCACCGATTTTGCGGCGGTGTGAAAGGCCTATTACAGCTCTTCTTCCTGTTTTTTCTTCTTTTTTTGTCTATTTTCTATGCACTGTGCTTGAGTTTTTTTTTAACATCATCATAGTTTCAGTGGCACATAGCACAACATCTATAAGAATGTATTTATTGAAATACCAAAAACAGTTTAAGATTAACAACAGATTGATAGAAAAAGTATTTCTGATTCTGATTTTGATAGGACAGCTTGCCATTATGTGGAATTGCATCAATTCCACATAATGGCAAGCTGTCCAATCAGATTTATTAATAAAAAAAAACTTGATATCCATAATTTACACCTTCTTGTTGGATAAGCAGTCTGTGGGAATTGGGCAGGCCTAAGCGTCAGCCTATGATGCAAGAGCACAAAAGACAAGACCACAGCAATGTACAGGTATCATCTGAATACATATTTATTAGATAAATATTAGGTTGTCACATCATCTAACTACATACAGTTCTGCAAGACTAAAAATCACAATTAGTTCCTTTATTCTTCTGACCAGTTTAGAATATGAAATGATTGTACATACAATGTACACAATAGAGACAATATGGCCACATTGCATGAATCACCTTAGATTGTATCATTTTCCAACTGTTCATGATATCAAAAATTGTACAAACTATGGATTCGGTTACAATCTTCTAGACCCGTCCCTCTCGTCACCATCCTCCCACCCCTCTCAATGATTTTCTTTGTAACCTTTTTTTTTCTTTGTTTTTCTTAAATCATTTTTTTTAATTAACTTTAGCACCTCAAAGTATGCAGGTGACGGACTAGAACACTTAAGCTAAATATTACATGTAAAACATAGCTGTCCCGGTTCTTTTGACAAAAGAGGTGAAAGTATATTACAGAGGGGGAACAAAATGCTGAGAGATACCCACAGACACTTACTAACAAGTTTAATTTTCCATATTCAGCCACTTCCAGTAGAGGGGTTGCAAGCTTTTTATTATGTTGAAGAAACAATGCACATTCCCAGGTAAAATGAATACATTTCTGTTCACATCAGTCTCTATATTCATGTACATATATACAGGCATCCTTGGGACGTTTAATCTAGCCTTGCCCCCAACATAAATTCCAGGCCAGAATGATGAACGTGCCCTTCTTCTCTGTAATTTTTTTAATAACATTTTTCTTTTTTTTAAACAACCTCCCCCCAGAGAAATGGCCCGTTGTTGTGATTGTGCAACTACAAATTTGAGGTGGTACCTTTTAAACCAAATTGGTTGACGTGAAAGAGAGAACAAAAAATGAAATGATGACTATTTCCATGGGAATTGATCAAAATCTGAAATTCAGATCATAAAAACATAAAATGTGTCAGTCTAATCATTTGAAGGAGGGACTATTTGATTTGATGTCTCTTTGTGACATAAATATGAAACAACATTGTCAGTGAGCTGAACTGGAACAAATAATATTTCTTAAATGACATCTTAAAATTAATGTTTACATAAAAAACCCCAGGCGGTTAAATCAGCACAATGCTACGGTTGAAAGAAATTGGATTTCTAGCCTTACAGATTAACAAGAAAAACCAGTACAAAATAATTTACCAAAAAACGAAAGGGGGATAAAAATGTATATGGTCTCGTGCTTTTCAAAAAAAGACACATTTTCTATAACAAAAATATAAACAATATCATGGATTTCTTTAAAATATGGTTGTGATATATCTTTAAAATACCACTGTGTATTGGCAATTAGCAACAATTATGATATTCACATAGCTCACCAATTACACTGAAAGCCAGCTAATACACATATTTTGTTTTAAACTGTTCAGTATCACTGATCAAATGTTAACATAAACTCATGAAATAGACAAGATTGATCATAGTCAATTGAGAACAACTGAGCGTGAAAGAAAATATCGCGTCAAACTGAGTCTGAAAAAGCTGAAAGGATGCTTCACAATCACCTTGAGCTAATGCAGGGAAGAGGTCAGGAAAATGTGTTTCAAATGAAAGGTGTGAGACAGAGTGCACTGGGAGGAAAGTGACTAGAAGCACGATGACCTGCAGGAAAATAGCTTATGAGACATTTGGATTGGCTTCCCCCAAGAAGAGGAGTAGGAGGAGGAGGAGGCGAGATAGCTGTCGTATGCTGGTTACAAACAAAGTCAGTGGTTAGATGGGAGTTTTAGGGAGCGTACGCGGTTAGGCTTGGACGACTAATGATCAAAAGGACAAACATTATCGAGATGATACAAAAATATTCACAAGGATATTTACAGTACAATAGCATTTCTTAAAAAATAATACATTTGCATACTGAACAGCACTCTTCTCAAAAAGTGAAATTGAAAACAAACGTGTCAAAAGGTCTGCACCAATACTGCTTTAAAAACCACTTCTTGGAACAGCAGTGATGGATAAACTGTATTTGTCCTCCCCCCTAATATCTTTGAAATCAATATCACCTCCCGTCACAATAATAGAAACATACTCACACACGCACTCATATTCACACCCACACACATTCACGTGCACTCAAAGTTGCACACAGGACCAAGCAAACACATGCACCTACATTCTCATCCCTCTAACTTTGGTGATGTTGAGCAGTTTTCCAAAAGATTTGTGGATAGTTGAAATATGCAGCGACAAAAAAAAACACAAAAAACAAACAAAAAACATAATATAACACGGTATATCCAGCAAATACATGATAACTGTATCGCCGATATTAGCATTATCCCTTCAAATGTTAGCGTTAAATAAATCATACTAAGTCTGACAGAAACCGAAAAAAATAAACTTACAAACAAAAGAGCTGTGGAAACAGCAACTGATAAAAACCACACTATCTATCTTTTTTTTTTTTTTTTAACCACTTGGAACAGCACTAGACAAGGGCTTGGCACACATGCACTTTGTATAGACTACTTAAACAGCACATCATTTAACAGGGAAAGAGATGCAACGTTGCAAAAATGCTGACACGAGCGACACCAGGGGGCTCATGCGGAGCAGACAGCGAGGAAAGAGTCGTAGCAGTAAGCAGTAAGCACAGCAGAATTCATCACAGGGAACTCCAATCTCTAATTTTGTACCTTTCATTTCCATTAAAATGACTCGTTTTTACAGGAGGAAGATAACTATACAGTATGTTGAAATATACGAGTTTGGTACTCTTGGTACGCAGTATAAACTATTTTTTTTGGTGGGGCCAAAATGTTCTCAGTTCAACCCTAAGAGGACTGAAAAGCAGGGATCTCTCTTTTTGACAAAAATATGTATGTATCAAGTTGTGGAAAAAAGTTGAAGCCAATCATTTCCAAAAGTCTTCGTTGGCAGGAGGGCAAAAGTGTATTTAGAAAAAAAACTTTTTATTCAAGGAAAGTCATACTCCTTAAGACAGATGTTTCTTTTTTGCATTGCCAAAATCTCTTGTGCTTTTAAATGATGTGTGGTGGACAAAAACAGTGCGACTAACCAGACCAGTCAGGGAATGGAGCTGTGACACCAGGAAGCTGTAGCCTCTCAGATTGGAATTACAATATGGACATAACGCACACTGGCCAGATAGCGCAGTTTTTTTTTCCGTCTGTTTTATACAGTGAATTCCTTTTTTCTTCTCAAAAGGAAATGAAAAATTAATAAAAAAAATGCTACAACACGTTCCTAATGTGCACACATACGCCGGTGTGTAAAAAAAATCAACTGAGTATAGCTGCACAGTTCAAAAGTAGCCACGGGGCGAGAGGGCAGGCAGGGCGACCACACCGCATCCCATCGTGTCTTTGAGTTTTTAACATCTTCCAGTCAATCTGTGCTGGCCAATGAAAACTGTACAAGAGGAAGAAGAGAAAGGGAGTGCATCTTTGTGTTTATCAAGTACTGAGCGACCGCCCTGGAGCTCTTGGTGGAAAACCGCAGGCAGTCAGAAAAGTTTATGTGTGTCTGTCTGCATTGCCTCAGTTGTTCTCGAAGAGCGATAGAAGGTCGTCATTGCTATTGCTGGGGAGGTCCGGTGGATCCAGGTACGACAACAGCTCATCCGGGTTAGCGAGCTCTGGAAGAAGCTGTGAGGAAGAAGGAATGAAGAAAAAAAAATTTGGTTAGGTATTTAAGTAAAAACCCGGATTATTTTAGACTGTCTTTAAAAACATCTCTGCTCATTTCTGTAGGACTTACGTCTAAAGATGGCTCGGGCATGTCCGACCCTGCTTGGCTGTCCAAACTGCTGGATGGGTTGAAGGCCAGGTCGCCGTGTGGATGGTTGTTAGAGCTGGGCTGATGTTGTTGTTGCTGCTGCTGCTGCTGTTGCTGAGGAGGCTGGGCTTGTCGCGACGGCTGAGGAGGCCCACTGTGGTGTAGCTGCTGCCCCGATTGGCTCCCAGGGTGCGGAGGTGCATGTAAGCTCTGATGCAATGGACCGTGCGACTGGTCATTGGCAGAGTGAGGTATCTGTAGAGAGAGGGGAAGCATTTTCAGACAAACGTTGTAATTCATAGTTATTTTGATTATTAGCTAAATGATTTAGTGTAAAAAAATTAAATAAAGGTCTTTTTCATTGCTTCTTTGGTGAGGGAATTCCAAATGGATTCTATCCTCTGTGACTTCAGCTTATAATGATGAACTTATTTTAGCTAGTCAGGCACCATCAGAGACTCTGGGAAGTTACTAGTCCCATTGAATGGTACCAGGCTAGTTCCTAGTCTTTGCGTTAAGCTAACGGTCTGTTGGCTTCATCTACATATTTGCCTCACATGATGTGAGAGTGGTATTATGCCTCTCATCTAACTCTTAGCAGGATAGCAAATAAGCAAAATGTCAAATTACATTGCCCTTTTTTGGGGGCTAATATCTGGGGGGAAAAACACACGTACAGTAGATGAAGCTGAATTTCTGTTTGGTTTCTTTTTTTAAGCTAATCCTTTCAAGCCAATAATGTAATTATTATCAGAAGCTTCCTTATTCCTTTGATAAAAATATGAAAAAAAAACATTCGATAAAACCAAATGGCGGGAGAACTCACTGAGTCAGGCATGTTGTGTGAGAGTGGCTTGTCCTGGGTCATCAGGCCGCCGGGCATGTCAGGTGGGTGAGACAGCTGGGGACCGTGCATGAAATCATTCATCGACGTACCACCAGGGTTGCCGTGAGGGAAGTCAAAGTTCCCATGCCCCTGGTAACTGTTGCCTAGCGCACAAAAGGAAAACCAGTAAATACATGCATACATTTCTTGCGGTTATTAACAGCTTATCTTGTAGTGTGTCTACCCAACATTTAGCAGACATATACTTGTCTATTTGAGGAATGTTGCTTATAACTGACCTTGGCTGCCGTATTCGCTGTTGCTGCCCCCTTGGTGAGAAGGTATTAATGGGAACGGCGATGGGCCGGGGCCGAGCTGAGCTATCATCTCCATCACATTGGGCATGATCATCTGGCTGGGGCTCATCATCTTAAACCTCTTGGCCAGCGGTCCATCTGGATCCTCCTTGATGTGGATATCAGACTTAATAGCCACCGGTCGCCAACTGCACGTCGGGTCAATGGTCACTTCCTCAAACTCCGAGCTGGAGAGAAACAAATGGAATCAAAAGCGTTCAGATACAAGGATATAAAGAGAAATTCATGATATGCATTTGTTTCTCATTTCAATTTACTTTTGGATGGCGTTTAAGATCCCCCACATGTACTGGTCCACTTCGAGTCCCTCTAACAACGCTGTTTTACTGGAGGAGGGAAGAGAAGAGAAACAGGGCTTAAAATTAAATTCAGAAAGAGAAAACTACGTCGTTTACAATCAAATACTGTGACGCATTTAAGGTGGATAAACATACTTGCATACAGGACATCGCCATGTCCCCCGCTCACAGTTCAGTTGTAAATATGATTCCAAATCGAAGCACTGCAAAGAGCAAGAAAAAAAGGTCACATTTGATATTCAGTACGCATTTAAAAAAAAATTCTCCCCTTGAGGAATTAGGCGTGTTTGTCAATCCCTGCGGTGCCTACCTGAACGTGTTTGCAGTCGTGGCCTCTTGCTGGAAGCTGTATTCGCCGGAAGGTGATCGGACATTTGAGGGAAACCTTAATGGCCGTCTGCTCCACGCCGTCCTCTCCGTTGAGCGTTGCGTTTCCCGACGACGCTGCTACGCTGCTGAAGTTCCTCTTAACTTAAAGGGCAGAATGAGAAAAACATAGCGTGTAAGCAAGAAGTCTGGGAACGATCAGGACATATAAGGGTGCAAAATGTGTTTTTTGTATCTACCTTTGGTGATGCAGTGCTCTGCAGGCAAAAGCCTCTTTTTCAGTAAGCCCTGAAGGACCGAGCGAACTGAAGGCCTGTGGACCAGCTGCAGCACAAACAAGTGCGACTGCAGGAGAAAAACATTACAGTCACTATCACATCCTCATAAGGAGCATTAATATCATGGTTTTCCCACTTTAAACATGTCTATCCAAAGAAAAGATTTAGTTTTAAACTATGGCATTAAATATCATGTGCAGGGATATTTTTTTTTATGTCTGACTTTTATTTATCTGGAAACTTCTTTTATAGTCTGAATTTGTCCAAACCTCTTTATTAGCTCCAGAGATTTGTGTACTCACACAGCAGCAGGCAGTGACCGTGATCTGGATTGTGTTCCTTCCCGGCTGACAAACGTGTTTCAAGTGCAAGGGTTTGTGGGAGGTCTTGTTGTCGCCCCGCTCGATGGTGAGCGGCGTGGCGTTTACGCTGACTTGGACCGATGCGGGCCAGTTGGTGTTCATCTGACGGTCTTCGTGGTGGTAGCACTTGAACTGCAGCTCCAGGTCAGACCTGCACAGAGAAAAACAGACAAATATACATAAGGTCGTGTTAAGGAGCATTCTGTGGAACATTGAGGACATCAGCAGCCATTTTTTACTCACCATGAAAATAGTTGCTGATGTTAAATTAAAAGTCTTATCTGAGTCACTTGGCACTTGGTCACATGCATCCCAGTCATACGATATGGCTGTTATCTCGACAGCATTTGTCCCATAATGTTTGTTTTTACTCTACAACTGTCAATTCTGAAACAAACAGACCAACAGTGGTCAGAGGCTAAATTAAGTATAATATGATCTCACTGTTTGGCGCCAGAATAAATTCTCAAGATAAATCTCTGGGCGTAAGAGTGACTTTTGCTTGAGAGGAGAGTAAAAAGGAACTGCAATAATAGAAATCATAGAAAATGAATGCATGAATGACCTTCTCCAATTTAGCTGGGAGTGGCGACGGTTGGATTTTTAAAATAAACCTCAGCTGCGGACAGTATAACTGCACAACCTTTTCAATCTGCTTTCCAAAGGTTAAGAGGAACCTACCCTATGGGGCTTGTCTACAGGATTCTTATATGAAGCTACATTTCCCATGTTGACTGTCACAATTGAGCCAGAAAATGTTTTGTTGGAAAGGTAAGTGTCTTTACTAGCCTATATGAAATGGCAACTGTTTGCAGAGACCTTAAATAACTTAAATAGCAACTGACAATAGGGAGGACACAAGCGGATGCTACTGTATCACAAATAAAATAAATGTACTCTTTGTTGATTCTGGGCCTGAAGTCTTACCTCCACATTAGCGTCTGGTGTACAGAGGGCCGTAAGTGGAAGACGTGGTTGCTGACAGCCAGGTTATGCTCTAGCCTGAAGGGCTCTAGGACTACCCCGTCCCTCACTGGGAACGTCAGCCGCAGCTCCTCGTTGTGGTTGGCTAAATAGTTGAAGAAGAAGAAGGTTTAGAATATCATGAACATTTAATGGAATGATTAGAAAATTAAGATTTGTTTCCAGTTACTGACCTGGAGGGGGAGGGAGAGAGGAGATATTTGGTTTGATGTCAGGAGGGAAGGGTGGCTTCACGTCCTGGTTTGGCGACAGGTATGGAGGGATGTTGCTTCCTGGGGTCATTGGAGGAGTAGGGTTGCCTGGCACTGGCGAGTGAGGGTAGTTGCCCACAGGTCTGGGAGGCTATATTGAAGACAATCCATTAGTAAATTCAATTGTCATGGGACTACGAAAGAGGAAAACCAAGAGAATGTACAATGTGAAGAAACAAAAGTCATATAAAAATGGACTTACCCCATTTATATTACCCTGGCTGTACTGATATCCACTCCCAGAGAAGTTATTTGTTTGACCATTAAAAGGTGGCTCTTGCTGTAATTTGACAAAACAGATTATTTGTACCAAAAATCTGCTGAGAACATTATAAAATAGGACAAATGGGTCATCAAATATTTGGTGATTAGCAGTATGACTGCACCTTATAGTACTGTCCCATGGCACCGCTGGGTGGCGGGTATTGGCCCTGCAGCTGCTGTCCTGGCATCCTCTGGCCAGGGTAGTTGGGGGACGGCAACGGCCTCGAGGCGTTGGGCGTGGGGTACTGCCCCTGCTGGTTAGGGAACTGGCCGTTTGGTCCATACTGTTGCCCACCATAGTTTGGCTGTGGATGCAGTGACGACAAACATATATTTAAAATATAGCAAATGAGCCAAAACCTGAAGGTTAAAGTGTTTAACTACATCCACTCACCTCCCCTGGGTACGGCCTTTTCATGCCCTGCATACCCATGCCCTGAGGCCGGGGTCCTGCATAGCCTTGCTGGGGCATCCTTTGGCCGTGGGCCCCAAAAGGCCCCATGCTTTGACCCCTGGGCTGGTTCATTCCCATGGGGGGACCGCTCATGTTGGATGCATTCATGCCTGGGCCCATGTTCCCAGGAATGGACTGAGGGCCACGGGGTCCTGGCTGGTTCATGAACTGGCTGTTGTACGTCTGGTTTGGTCCCATCTGGAAAGATGAACTCATCTGGAAGACAAAATGAGTTCAATTAGCCTGAGCTGACTGGTGATGTGACACATTTGCAAGTGAAAAGATACTTTTAAAAATCACAAGAGACAAACATTAATTTCAAAACGCTCTGGAAAAAAACATGAAAACATAAAGGAACTTAAGTTGAAAAGATTTTGTTATAGCTTAAATGGCCCTTTGGTTCCATTACTCCTTGCTAATTATTTACCTATAACATTGATTTAGCCTTGTTCTATAATACCCCTAAATCCACTTTTCTCATCTCCTTATTCTAGTAGGAAAAGTAATTGAGCAAAAACAGATTCCAAAAGTAGTGTGTAATGTGCACAAAAATACAATCGTTTGTCTTATTAACACACAGTTGCTATCAGTCGTTTGTCTCGCCCTACCGGTCCGTATTGGTTCATGTCCTTGTTCTGGGTTTCCTGCATGGCGGCTACGGTTGCGGTGGCAGTGGCGGTCGCCGTGGCGGCAGCGGCAGCAACTGCAGCGGCGGCGGCAGCAGCGGCAGGCTGGGCGAAGTCCTGAGGAGGACGGGAGTGTGGAGGGATGCCCATTCCTCCAGGTCCGGCATTAGGCCCTCCAGGGTAACTATGACAAACAGTGACACAATAAGGGAATGACCATAATGCTGGAAGAGAGCTATAATTTCAAATAATCATAAGAATTACAATTTTACTCATTGCAATAGCCAGTATTAACCCACTGTCCACTTACTTGCCACCAAAGCCTCCTCCTCCAGGGTAGTTGGGTCGCCCATACATGCCCTGTTGCATGTAGCCTTGGCTGGAGTTGCCTTTGTTGGGGAACTGCTGCTGAGGGCCGGAGAACTGAGGGGAGTTCATCCCAGGATTGTTACCAGACATACCTGAGCCCATAGGGTTTCCCCCGGGGTTCATGGGATTATTGCTGTTGGCCATGTGATTCCCCAACACCTGTTGGACAGAAGCATACAAAGAAAGTGTAAATGTAGCTTTAACTTTAATAGCCAAGAGTGTGACTGCATACTTAGCTGTCACCAACTAAATTAAGGGTACCAAGAGATGACACACATTTTTTACCAACCCAAATTGAATGATGGAACTCAAATTAACTTGTAAAAAACTGAAATATTTCGTTGTTTTAAAACACAAAAACCTTCAAACTGCATTAGAACAAAGATATTATTCTTTAGAGAAACTGATTTCAGAACTTAAGAGAAAAGCCCTCTGAATTTCATTTTGGGACAGTCCCCTGAGGAGACTTCCTGCAGTAGCACCTAAAAGCTACAACAATGTAATCCTATCTGATGCAGTCCACTCAGGAACACTGAGTTGACTCTGATGGACAGGTACATGATCTCACCTGACTCTGCGACGTGTTGGTCACACCCCAGACGGTAGTCACCACCGACAACGAACCTGGAGGCTGATTGGGGTTCTGTTGCCAGGGAACTGAGTCGTAGGGAAAAGACCCATCACTGCAGGGAATGGACAAAAAAACACGCATTAACAAGGCAAAACAAAATGTGCTCTGCATCACTTGCCAAATATTTACTTGTATAGTATGGTGGCAAGTACATTTGCATCTGCTGAAGGACAGGTCAAAGGACAAAGGTTTTATTGTTGGATTCTAAAAATAAAGGCATGTTGTCCCTCTTCAAATGCACAAACAGAGTTGCAATTATCAATGCACGTGTAACGGGTGGTGAGGTTCTGTTCGTCCCTATTGACTGTGCTACAAGCCGTTAGTCTGACAGTTTTTTCTGGCCACTGATTCATAGGGAACACCAGTCTCCATGTGGAGAGGTTTGCCTGTTCACACACCCAACAACGTAGCCAACAACGCACACACAAAACACATTTCACACACATGCCAAACAGCGCAGCGGTGCAAAACACTGACCCGTGCGAGAGGCCGTGTGTGGGCTTCATGGAGCTCATGGGGGGCTGCATGGGCACTTTTCCTGGAGGCTCGTTCTGCCGGTTCTTCTGGTGACGGAGGAGGAGGAGACGTCCAAGCTCCTCACACCATGAGGACAGAAGAGCTGGAAAGAGACCACAGAAACAAGAGTGTATCAGTGCTGTCGGACTCCTGCGGGAAATAACTGCAGAGGTAACAGCCCTCGACTGCAAGCGCTGCAATGACAAAATAACCTGCAAAAATTGATCATGAGAGAAGAAGAGGGAAGATAAAACAACAACTTAGAAACAGAAGCCTCTGTGCACATCTAGACGTACAGTTAAAAAAAAACAATGGCCCGACTGAAAGAAATTATGCATACAATTTTAAAGTAGCCTATGAGAAATCAGTGCAAAGAACTTCAAAACACAATCGGCGGTACAGTATGTCAGTGCGCTTAACAATGAAACATTTAACATATAAACATAGGCAGAGAAAAAATAAAAGGAATGTTACTGAAAACATTTTAAGCAGAATTTAAGAATGTGTATAAGTTCAAAGTAAGACTTTTTTCCAAGTGCAGTTGTGTCTGTTTGTAGTTTTGTCTGTAAGTAAGTTCACTTATGAGAATAATAGGAACTTTTATCTTTTTTTATGGTGTGCTTTGTGTTTATTGGACTTTCATTAACAACTATTAACTGGAAAATTACACTAAGACTTCCTCTGGGAGAATGAATGAAAATGCAAGGTACGCAAATAATGAAAAAGATTAGCAGCTTTTTAAGTAGTAAATACTTATTTGCACATTTTTGCCAGGTGAGGGGCAGCTCTTCTTGCAACTCCTAGGTGCCACCTACACTACACAAAACTCATCTTACAATACGAAAACAAAACATAGCACCTTTATGCTGCAACGGAAAAGACTCGAGCGTCAATCCAGCATGTCACTGGCAGCTCCTGGCCACCAGGGTTCACTCTAGGCCTGCAGATGGCACCCCAGCCCTTCCCTTCTGTCCACCTTCCTTAAACCTACTGTTTGGTAAGGTTTGGCTACCACAGAGCACAATTGATCGAATCATATGCTTTTCATCTGCAGTGCATGTTTTTGTACTGTGCCAACTACAAAATGCTCACTTTTCCTTTTTCCCCATCCCTCTCGCTTCCCTTGCCTCCTTCTAGTCTCTGTCTCTGTCTCTCCGCAACGTCAGAAGAGAATGGGAATGTGGATTCAATGAAAGAGCAGGGCAGCCACCTCCTCTTATGATTCACAACACTTCTAGGCTGTCTGAGGAGCGAGCGAAGGAGGGAGGGAGGGGCGGGTATACGTGAAACAGAGTGCTCGGTGATTTCAGCTGCGGTTTGTGCAACGAAAAAAAAAAGAAGCCACGTCAATATGACAGCAAACAGTGCAGGCTGTCCTCGCAGGCAGATCCACCCTGCTTGGTGGACGCCACAGCATATATTACACAGAGAGAGAGAGAGAGAGAGTGAGAGTGAGAGTGAGAGTGAGAGAGAGAGAAGGTTGAGTGAGTCAGTGAGAGGAGACATCAGGCTAATGGGGCTGATGGAAGGGAGGAACAAACAAAAGCTTCTGACTCCCATCACAAACATGGCAACCCAGAGAGTTGACCACACATGAGTGCTTGCAAACTGAGACTGACACACACAAGAAAAAAGCCTATGTTAACACACACACACACACACACACACACACACACACACACACACACACACACGTAACATAAATAGGACACAAGATGTCCTCTCTAAGTGAGCCAAATTTCCAAGGGGAACAAAACTGAATCCCAGCAATCGACACACAAACACACACACCTCTTATCCTCTTCTCAGTGCATTGCACCCCAAAAGGCACCTCCTCTCCTTTCATTTGAACACCGAGCACACCAGCCTCACTCTGTGTAAAGATGAGGGCTGGAATACAAAAGACATGTACAGATGGTGCCAGCAGTCTCCCTGCTTCTCCCGCTCTCTCTCCCCCTCCCTTCCCTCCCACTCCTTTAAAAGCAGCACGGGGCTCAGGCACAGAGGCAGCTGGGTTTTTCCTCCTTCCAACCTGCTGATGCTCCCTCTCTTTTCTCCTTTTTCCTCCTGTTCTTGGCAAGGCAGGTGCCAGGAGGACAGGCTGTGCTGTACCTCCAGAGGCTTGATCTGACTTTACCACACTTTGGTTGACTGCAATAGGCCTCCCAGGTGCTCTTCTCCTAGAAAAAACATCTCGCAGGTAGATGCGCAAATTTGCAGGTTAGTTTTAATCAAACACAACAGGATCCAAGCTTGGCTAAAAGGTTTACAGGCTTCACGTCTATGTTAGAACGTCCTACTGTGTTTCAAGCAGCACCCTCCCTCTCCCCAGACCCCCTTCTGATGGAGTGAGTTTTCAATTCAAGGACCTGGCATCCAGCCAGCATGTTACAGCTCAATTAGGTCCCATTATTCTCTTCCAACAAGGGGTAACTTGCACTTCTTCCATGTTGATAAACATGTCTCCACAATTTATCCCCTAAATGTGCCACCACGAGGCCGTTTGGCTTCGGGGACGGTATCCTCGTTTCACACCGAGGCCGGCGTCAACAGCCACGGGACAAAAAACAGCGACGGCGTTAAGCTAAGCAGAGAAATGACAATACATATCTAAGAGAAAGAGAGTAATAGAGAAGAGGGAGAGGGAAGCGGCGGTGCTGCCACTTAAGGAGGAATTACTCTACCCCACCATTAGATAAAGGGCTTATCACCACACAAAATTACCACCTCCGCTGAGCACCAACCTGTTTATAGGAGAGGCACTCTGTCATTGAGTCAGAGGATAAACTTCAGGTTTCATATGACAGGAGGAGGAACAAACCAAGCCGTTACTCCTCACATGTCTCTCCCTCCTCCTCCCCTGTCTTCAGCCAAGCATCTCTCAGGACGGTGTGGATGATCAACACAAAAGGATTACTGTTTTTCGTCTCCTCTCCTCCCACAGACAGTCATTCAATATACTCATCTGTATCTCCACCCGAGAAGGGTATCACCAAAACTGGTGATAACTGTCTAAGGGGTATAGCTCTTCAAAAATCAGGACTATTCGGGAGTGAATCAAACTGCCGTTTGGTTGCAACCAGAGCATCTGTTTACATTGGTCTCCCTGGCGGCAATGTTCTCTCTGTCTTCCATAAGGAGAGGAGCCTATCCTGTTTGCCTTGTAGATAGTCCCAGGGGCCCCGTGGCTGAAGTCTGAGCCGTATTGATATTCTGGTGCTCAGCTGTGCAGCCTGATGGTCAGCCACGGCGAAAAGGGCGGTAAACGCATCTGCTGGGACTGGATGGGTGGTTCGGTGGCAGGGCCTGCAGCTTCCAGCTTCACTCCCTGTCATAAAGCCCTCGGGGACAGGCATGACAAATGACGTGGACTGCCTCCCCGACAGTTGCTCAATGCTCTTCCCCGACGATGATGCTCCCCCACCCCACCTTTCACCGTACACACACACACAGAGAGGACGCAGGGAGATAAACTGTGCTAATTAAATATTGTGATTCTCTTTTTCTCCCCAACACAGGAAAAGGGACTCTGGATTAAAGGGTCAGTTCAAACCAAATTACAAAACCCAATGTTTTCCCTTACCTGTTCAGTTCAGTGGCGTCTATAGCTATTTTGATTTGCCCATGTTTTGTGAAATCAGTCTTGGAGAATTCTGTTTCTACCTCATATTCCCTACAACTTGGTTGTTTGCACTGCAAGTTTGTGCTGCTTGTATTCTCAGGTTTCTGATACAGATAGAGATGGTTGAGAGTGAATACCACATGAGGCAGGTCTTTCCCAATGTCACTCCCCTCACAGAGTGGAAGAAAACAGTTACTGTTTTGACTATAGGCTGACTAACAATACATCCGTCTTGTGTTGCAGTGGATGCTGACCTATAAATCAAAACGTATGCCAGTTTTATGTTCTCTGGATTATCCATAGTAAGGGGGGCATTGTTTCCACAAAGATGATGTTGATTTTTCAATTATGTAAGCCCATAAGTTCAATTCCAATCATCTCCACTTAATTAGGTTACCATGGGTAAACTGACCCATTACCTGGGCAAATGCAACCCAACCACTTATGAATTGTGACTAGTTTATGTGGGAGAGGATAACCCTAAAAAGAAATTATATGATTGACTGGCTACCATTTAAAAAAAATGATATGATTGGCTGGCTACCATTTAAAAAAAGTATCTCCTTCACTTGCTTGCCATAACACATTCTCCCCTTCTCTTGGATTTCTCCCTCCCCCTTTACCCTCCGTTTACTGGCAGGAGGGCAGCAGGTAAGGCAGATGCCAAGAGCTCTTATGATCCGCCTCCCTCTCTGCTCTGTATCTAATAGACACCTGCTCCCTTGTCAACCCTGGACTCCCACCCTGGCAGCGTCCCACATGGCTTGGTCACTATAACATTCTCGCAAACATGCAGCACAGCACACACACCCACAGCCATTACATCGCACTTGCATTATCAGCGGTGCTTCCTCACTTGTTCTGACACCAACTGTAAAAATGAAGTCAAATTTTTTCGCCATAAACCTGTCGGAAATTTTCACAGCCCCCGAACGGCCTGTTTGAACACATTTAGCCAGAAGGGCTGAAAGGAGAACAAAGACCAAGAGCAAACTAACAAGAACGGCTCTAGTGGGCTGCACTCTTTAGTTTCTGAGGGAGCTCTATTCACACTCCATCCCTCCCTACCTCCTTTCTCTCTCTCTCTCTCTCTCTCTCTCTCTCTCTCTCTCTCTCTCTCTCTCTCTCTCTCTCTCTCTCTCTCTCTCTCTCTCTCTCTCTCTCTCTCTCTCTCTCTCTCTCTCTCTCTCTCTCTCTCTCTCTCTCTCTCTCTCTCTCTCTCTCTCTCTCTCTCTCTCTCTCTCTCTCTCTCTCTCTCTCTCTCTCTCTCTCTCTCTCTCTCTCTCTCTCCCTCTTTGCCCAGAAAGGTTTGAATGGACACAAGCCTCCTGCAGGCCAAAGTCAATTAAAATAAGAGAGAGTCTACGGGAGCCTTGGTATCCCTGGTTACTGACAGCACCCAAGAGGCCATGCAAAACAACCATGTTAGGTTTTTTTTGCCAAATAATTTTCTCGCTTATGTGCCTTGTAAAAGACTCCCCGGAACTGTAAAATCCGGGGATTTACCTCCTTATATATGGAAAACTATACGAATAACTGGTTGCTATGACATTGCTTAGAAAAAAAAGCCCTGTCGGTGCCAGAGTACCCAGCGTAAACTACCGGCTAAATCATAAATCATCTCCAAAACTGCCTCGCGGCTCTCCAAAAAACAGTCGCCACAGAGTCATGGATGCCCGCCTGGCAGGAATCAACCCTCTCTTTGTCTGTTCACAGATGCCACAAATTATTCATCGATGCCAGTTTAATAATGAAATGTAAGCGCCTCGTCAATCACACACTCTATTAAAAAAGGAGCTTTTATAACAGGTTACGGACCTGTCAAGCTATGACAGAGCTGTGCTGCTTATACAGTACTGTCTTCAACACATGGTGCACATTTTAGGCTCATACCAGTCAGCCTCTAAGTTCTCTAACACTTGGGCATGGAAGCAAGTGTGAACTGGATGTTGTAAAAACTAAGTCTGTAAACTGACTCCGTTAGCTCAGTTGCAAAGAGTTTTATAAAAAGCCAGGCGAGTCATTTTCATGACATATTTCAGGGGGAGCGATGTTTTCAGAAGGCCGATGAAGTGGGAACTAGGATGTGTGAAGTGGGAACATGTGAATGTCGTGGTGGCTGCCATGTGGCATCAAAATGTGACATATTTACCCAGAGGGCCCTTAAATATATGCAGTTTAAGCAACTACTTTGTCGAGTGAGAATGAGCTGAAACCCAAAAGAAACAAAAGAAAAACAATGAAAGTGAGTGATTAGCAGTGGAGATGTACGAGAGAGCAGTAACATATTGTGTACTGAAAGCATTAGCACTAACGGTCATAAAACAGCCCGTCTATCTAGGCCAGACAACTGCCTCCTGTCTGCACCTCATATATGTCTGCTGTGTTGCTTTTTTCTTGCCTTATTTCCTCTCCTGCTCTCTGTCTCTCTCTCAGAAAAGTCAGGGATGTTGGAGTCTTGTCAATGAGTACTTAGGCCCGTTGCCTCATGGGGAGCCAGACTTGCTGGCTAGGCTTTATGGCCCATTTCAGAGCTGCCCCGGCTTAAATACAGCCTCCTACTGGCCACATGGCCGCAATGTCGTGCCATGTCCATCCGGCGAGGAGAACAGGAGGGGTGGGGGGGGGGACGCTTGGACTCATGCCAAAAAGGTTTTATGTGGCCATGTGGAGGCAAGCGACACAAGGAAAAACTGAAAAATGCAGCAGATTTGGTGTTTCTGGTTTGCTGTTTGAATATACTGCGCTCTTTGTTGTAAAAAATCAAAAGCCACTCAAGACTTCTGACGGATAAGACAGTTTGCGTACAGAGAGACAAAAAGATAAGTCTGTCTATCTATCTATGGACGTATAGAAATGCAGGATTTCTTAAATAAAAACAAAAGGTTTCAAAGATATAGGAAGATATTCATCACTTAAATCAAATCTGTGTTCACAGATTCAAGGGAAAGATTATACTGTATATCTATAAAGAAACCCACTTGGCACGAGCACTGAGTACCAACTGGAACCAGATACAATACACACCCCAACCCTCAAGATGATTTATGTAGATTTCATCACTCTGACTGACATTTCTTGGTCATGGTTACACAGGAACCAAACCTCCGTCTAAGCAGGCCACTGTTTCATAAAATAATCTCTCTTGGCACACGCAACAAATCTCTTCATTAAAAACATGCCATTCAGGGTCCCTGTAAAGCACGAAGGTGGAAATCCATAGCATTTTAACCCCCCGGTGAGAATTAATTCCTTGTGCATTAAAGCCAAACATCTCCCCCGACTCAACATTCAATCTTCAAGCTGTTACTGTATGTCGGCCCCTGCTGCACTAAGCTGATTGGGAGCAAAACTCCTTCCAAACCTACATCTTTGTGTCTCAATTCAGACGCGTAAACAGTATATTAGAGCGTTTGAGGTCAAGTTTGGGAGATTTCTTAAAGGACCCCAGCAGGGGTTCATGTTTTATTGCATTTACCGAAAACCGTCTTCTTCACTTCAAAGCTTACCGTTTTGCAAACCTCTAAAATTGTGTTTTAGAATTTTGACCATCCATTTCTATTATTTTTTTGTAGTGTATGGATCAACAAGAAGCATTTTGGTCAGTCACCTTATCAAAAATGCAGCTTGAAGTATAATAAATTGGCAAATTTTTCTTGCTTTCTCTTTGGTTTCTCTAAAAGGTTGTACATGTGTACAGTTACATATCTATAACTACTGTGCACACCATCTCTACCATTGTGTCCTTGAGCAAGACACTTAACCCCAAACTGCTCCAGGGGCGCTGAACTGTGGCGACCCTGCGCTCTGACCCACTCTGAAGTGTGGTAACTTGAGAGGGGATATGCGAAAAGATAAATTTCAATGTAACCAACCATTGACTAATAAATAACTTAACTTCACTGTTGATTGCTAAATGACAATATGAGAGTGTTCTGAGTGATTTTTATACTGTATAGAAATAAGTGGAATCTAATAAGAATATACATCAGATCAAACCTAAAAAGTGTGCCAGCTTGAACTTGAAAATGTTTAGCAAAAATATAATGTACACATGATTTGGAAATAGGGAACAAAAAAATAAACAATCACATTTCACTTGGACAAGTCAGATCTTAACAAAAGCTCAAATTGTCCAACTCGTGACCCTTTCAACCTGACCACAATTAGTTTTATGAAGCTTTGCCAACTTCACTGTGACGCCTGCTGCCCCAGCACCCTGTGTTTTTAACCATGCACTTCTGAAACCAGATTATCAGATGAGCAGACCTGCAAAGAAGCGGCTTACAGGAGCCAGACTGTTTCCCCGAGCAACAGGCTGCTATTAACGAAGGCCCTGCCTTAAGCCCTCATCTACAATGATACTAATTAGGCACGGAGCAGATGTGCCCGGACTAGTGCCCACCTCGGGGTGCTGGGCAGGGCCGGTAGTGTCACGGCGGCATATGCTGGTGGTTGATTGACCTGCAACCTTTTCACAGTGGGCCTGGGGTCAAAGTCTCCCTTTAGAGATACAGTAGGAGCAGACCCTGGAGGAGCACCCCTCTAGGCTCATTAGAGTCTTCCATATGTGCAACAGCGCAGGGTTCGAATTAAGAGATGTCTAACGATAAAAGAGTCAAAGACTCAGGCCAAAGAAAAACAATGAATCTCTCAGAGCTTATCTATTTCACACAAGCCAAGATCATTCTTAAACTGGACTTTTCTTTACACAAAGTATGTATGGCCTAAGGCAGAATAAAATAAAACAATATACATTTAGAAGAAAATTTGCATTTTTTGACGTATTAATCCTACTCCTTCAAATTGGATTAAGGCATTGTTGTTGTTATGCGTATTTTCATAATTTAAAAAAAGATATATTTGGCATTATAGGTGTCTTTTTTTAAATATACACTGTATGTTTTATTCTATGTAATTTGATTGATTCCTCATGTCTCAGTTAAGACTCTGGACATTTTTCCATATGTATACATTTCATTCAAATCAGAATCTTTACACATCAAATACATTTGTATTTGTTTTTCTTATTTCATTTTGCCATTACTGCAAATCATGTTGCATGTGTTTATCATGTACTGTTTATGAAATCTAATCGGATATATACTCATTTACGCTTGTTGTCCATGTTTACTTAAAGCGAGGGTGGGTGGTGATGGGTCGGGATAATAATAGATAAAAAAAATCAAATAACCAAGAGGAACAAGGCATTAAATTAAGATTATTAATGGCTCAAATGAACCGCAGAGAACTTAAAAGTGAACTATGATGCAGGCAAGATGATTAAAAAATGTGCGTGACATGCTTCATACTTTAAATAACAAATGTATGTAAAAAAAAAAATCCCACAGACGACACAACAGCAGCCATGTAGCTTTTTCTAAATGACCAACCAAAAGAAGCACAGCTGATATCATGCCATGACGGCACAGTCCCAATGTCAGGACGTAATGTAAAGACCGTGATGAGGATGATTTGGTCGGAAATCAGCCAATGTGTATGAGTTTCCTGTGCAGCACTTCAACACACAGCAAGTACCTGAGTCAGACTGACACCTCCTGCAGCAGCTGGTTTCTGTAGGGTTCAAATTTTACATTTTACTGTACTTTACAAAACATTTTCTAAGATATTCAGGAAATGACAGACATTGGAATATGACTTACTATACTTACATACTGCGCTTGAAATAAGCAAAATAGTTGATGAAATGGAATTGTAAGTTTATATAGATAATACCTGTGCTACGTCATGGTACAACATGAAATGCAGACATTACTGGCTATCACATCATGGTATTCCTGCTTCAAACTTAAAAAATGGCTAAAAATTATTATTATTATTATCATAAGTTGACCACGGAGATATGTCACCATAGGATATCTGCTAATTAAAAGAGCCAACTCTTCTCAATTGCTACTGCTCAAAATGTTACTTGAATGCATTGTTAGAGTAGTTAACAAGGTCTGATCAGAAATCAATGAAAGACAACTATGATTCCAGCAGTTACAGGTGAGGAAGAAGAACACGTTAATATTGATTGTGACAGACTTCTATCAATGCTGTTTGAGTATTGCTGCGATCACGGTCATAGATGACTTAATGCCCCTATAATGCGCTGCTTTAGCTTCGTCCAACACTGGTCATCGCTCAATTGGTCATCGCTCATCACCAACTCAGCCTTAGTTTTCCCGGATTGTGTGTTTTTTAGCCAGTAAAGGATACATATCTCCATCGGATATTTATATTTTTCCAACTTCAACATTACACTGACAGTAGAAAACTGACAGTAGGCATCCCCTGGTATTGAATTATTTGGCTGATTCGGTGTTATCAAAATTTAATGAAACTCCTATTTTGGCTTTGATTGGATGATCATAACAAGAGGTGCGAACAAGCTGTATCCTGTAATTGCTTATGGCTGAGTGTTCTTTCATTAACAAGCCACGCGGAAAGAGCCCTACAAGTTCAGCAATAAGGACACAAATGGCATACACCGCTCCTGTTCCTCCAATACAGAGAACAAGAGATTCACTGAAGCCGACAAAACAACAGTAATGAATAGTTGGAAGTGACGGGTAATGTACCAGCAAGCCAGACACCTGTTTAACCAACACCTCCTGTTGCAAAACTTCTCTTGTCTTAGCATGTTGGGAACCGTTCCACAGACACATTTCAGGAAAAAACTAAAAACATTGAATATTTGCACAAATCAGGACTTTACTGTACAGCTGAACAGAGCCCCTCTTGGCTGAGAGAGAAAGCAAAGTGAACGACAAAGGAACGCACGTGCCAATTCAATACTCAAGTTAGGTCAATAGAAGACAGAATTATACCAGCTGACTTTCTGTATTCGTAGAAACTTCAATACTTTTTGGGTTGAATACTCAAAACCTGGCATGCCTACAGCCAGGGAGTATTTCATGTGCAAAATATTTAGATTTTTGTGACTTGTTTTGATGTTGAACATGAACAAAACAGGTGCTTTAGCGATCTCAATGCAGCTATAAATATGAACCTGTTGCCTGGCGCCCCAGTAGACATGACTAGACCTTTGATAATCAGTGAATATTTGGACCTGCAAATTACTACACAGGTGGAAGGAGGCTCTGCAGTGAGCCTGCTTGGTTGGTGGTGCTGTGTGTGCTACGAAGGGGAGCGGGGTGTGATAAACTGTCTCGCTGGAGAAAAAAAAATGCCGCCCCCAAGTAGGTCAGCGCGATTCGGAGAGATAATCAAGGCCATTTTGACCCCTTCTGTGTGAGCCGTAAGTGGGTCAAACCAACGCAGCAGTCAGCTGTTGCAACTCTATCGCGCCGGGTGCTGCGAGGCACACTGTCGTCATAGGACTGTCAAACCCCATTCCGTTAGTTTAAGACGTGGCAACATGCCTGCCTGCCTGCACCATCCAAAGCAAGAATCAACCCTCTCCAACCACCCACCCACCCACCCACCCACCCACCTACCTATACAAACCCTCCCCACCTATCTATACAAACCCTCCCCACCTACCTATACAAACCCTCCCCACCTACCTATACAAACCCTCCCCACCTACCTATACAAACCCTCCCCACAAGTTCCCTCTAAGCAGCAACAGCAGCGGCAGATCCACCTTCTTGTCACTGAATATACCCCCTGCAAACACAGCCCTCTTTAACTGCTGTCTCCTCCTTTTGACAGCTCACAGCTTCGCATGCTCTGTCCTATTCACGAAAGGCTCCCTCTCCACCCCCCAACCCCTTCCCATCTATGTCTAGAATGCCACCCGCATCTCAACAAGACAAACCCAGGCAATGTCCCCCTGCTTATTTCTCACTCTTCACTGCACCGAGTAAAAAAGGGGGAACTCATGTGTCTCGAAACACTTCTGAGCACAAATCTGCAACAGCAGAATAGAACAAAGGCGATACAGGGCAGCCTTAATCTCTGCACTATACTGAAGCCAGCAGCAGCTATTTTAAAGCTCTTTCTCTGTGTGTATGTGTCTCTCTCTCTCTATCTAGCCCTCCCACCTTCCTCTCCTCTCTCTAACATTCTTCCTCCCCTCCCTCCCTCCCTCGTTTTCCCTCGGTGTCTCTCCCTCTCTTTCTGTGTTTTCCTCTCCTCTCTCCCTGCGTGTCCAGTGACTGACTGCACAATACACATCAATTATTCATGGCTGCTCTCTCCGTTTCGCAGGCAAAAACCAATCACAGATGGGAGTCATCTCTAATGGGCTCCTGCTGTACTTGCCACCGGCTTCTTTGCACTCAGGCAACAAATACCCCAGAGACATTGAGAGGGAAACGGAGAGAGAAAAGAGAGAGAGAGAGAGAGAGAGAGAGAGAGAGAGGGGGATGAAATAAAAAAAAGAAAAGGAAACTTCATACAGCACTAACAGCTTAAGAGGACACGCTGACGTTATTGGTCAGACAGGAAGCAAGGTACGAATCCCCACAAATAATTCAGCAAAATAAAGGAGCCGGCTTCTGCAGCAGTAGATGGTTAAATACAGAGAGAGAGAGGGAGGGAGAGAGAGATAGAGAGTGTGTGTGTGTGTGGGGGGGGTACATAGTGAGAGGAGGAGGAGAAGTAGGAGGTGGGGGGAGGACAGGCAGAGAGGTAGAGAGAGAGAGAGAGAAACCAAATGCTTATCTCCTCACCTCGGATGTATGCAGCAGTTATTGATGTATCTTCTTTTTCTGTCTAGTGATCCATTGCCTGCTCTCCCCAATACACACATCACACAGAAGCAGCCACAGCCACTTCGCCAGAAGGGCGAGAGGGAGGGGTGGGGAGGGCGAGGGGAGGGGAGGAGGGAAGAGAGGAGAGGAGAAGAGAGGAGGGAAAAAAATGCAGGCAGCTCACATTTCAAACCTGCAAAGGGGGGTGGTGCCTAATGTGCTAGACTATAGCCTGTATATTGGCCCACGTCCAGAGCAACGAGTAAAAAAGAAGAAGCCTCAATCAATTCAATTTTAAGCAACGTTTGGTGGGAGTCCTGCCGGAAACGCGCCGACAGAAACGGCTCAGGTGGGTACACTTAAGCGGCGCATTCAGCCTCCCAAAAAGTTATTTGCATACAGTCGACGTAATCCGTCAAACTAGTCATTGTAATTTAGTGGCATGGAGGAGGAGGGGGCTGGGTTATTGTGGCTCCCCAAAGTGCAGGAGGGGTTGGAATCAGATAGGGGAGGGGCCAATTAGACCACATTTGTCCTTTTCAGGAGCACATGAGCCTGAGTAAGCTTTGGGATAAATAATGACACCCATATAAAACATGTAAACTGTGGACAGACACACCGCCCGAGGCAGCCCAGAGAGAAAGAGAGTCTAATGTCATCCGCAAATAAAGAAATACTCACACACATCCAGCAGCGAGTCAATTGGGGGTGTTAAATTAGTGCAACCAATCTATTGGTTGATGTGAAATCAAAAGCATTTAATAGGACACCCGAGGTACAATGGGAATTCATTTCAATACGCAAACATTAGAATTTTTCAAATGATTGAGATACTGAAGATGTGTATGCTACCAATCCCCCTCCCTGCTGCCAAGAAAAAACACAAAAACAGCGACAGCCACCATTGAAAGGAGGCAGCAGGACTGTCTAGCTGAGCGGCTCTTATCTACGGTCTCTCTCTTGCCTGTATTTGCTCTCCTGGTATTTACTATCAGCTAAGCGCACGTAAGGTGACTTACAGCCCCTGCACCCCCTACTGCAAGTTGACACATCAATCATGGCCGCCCGGAGGACTTCACATCCAGTAATCACACAGTGTAAAACACACACACTCACACACACACACACACACACACACACACAGATTGTCCAAAGTGGACACGGTGTAGATTTACAGCAACTGTGTCACACTCATATCTCTATTATTTGGACTGCAAATGATAGCAGCGGAAGCCTCACCACTATGTGAAATAAAGCTTCCACACAGGGAAAAAATAAAGTCTGCATTTAAATCTCATTACAGATCCTTAGTCCTACACAATTCAAATCAACTTGCTTCTGACAGCCAAACAAGGTCTCTCTGGACCACCAAGAGACGCCTTTTAGACGCCTGTATTATTCTCTATTTAGGAAAAGCCGCAGCTAAACTATATGCTGAAGCAGATTTTAGTGTGGAAAGCTCCGGGAAAGAGAAATTACAGCCCTACAGGCGCTGTGTGTGTTTATCTGACCTCCGTATAGTGCGTAGAGTCGGAGACCTCCTCGTCTTGAAGTGCCACTTCACTGGAAGGCACGAAAAAAGAATGTATGATGAGCACTTCAGACTACAGTGTAGAAGAGATTTATCACTCTAGCGAACCAAATAATTCAACCACTTCATTAAGTACAAAAAAAGCTTCATGGCAAATTTAAACTTGCCATGAAACAACTTTAAATGTCTTTGTTTTTATCCCTGTTGAAATCAGTGAGAATTTCATCTATTTTCCCCATTTTCCATTAAATGGAAGAAAATTATAAAACCGTTCAGTAGACTTTGAAACAAACCGGATTTTGTGGAGAGTAGGTTGTGTTTTAAACTCTTATCTTCTGTCTGATTCCAAGTATTCGCTCTGTTTAAAATGTTCCTAAAGCTCTAACTTCTACACTTAATATTTACTATGTGTATTGTACTTGATATTAAATGCTGATATGGCTTGTCGGGCTGAAGAGTTTAGAATGTCATGTTCTTTAAATATATAAAAGCCCTCTTGGTACAAACTTTAAAACTTTAAGAGATATAAATGAATTTGTCTTTGTAGATTTTCTTCAATATGAAGCAGTTACTAATTATCTAAAAACTGCAGGCAAACACAACATCCCCTCCTACTCAGGCTTTTTGCTTCCTCATGCTTGACCTGTTGGATAAAACGGAAGCACCAGTCCAAGTCCCACGGTAAAAGAGTCCCACCGTTTACACCAACTAAACAAGATGAAACAGGATAAAGGAGAAGAAAAAATAAAACCTTGTTGCTTGGATGTTTTAATCATGCTGAAACTGTTAACCACAAAACCACGGCGTCCGCTGATCAAACTCGAAAAACAAACCCTTGCAAGTGTAAAGCGAGCAAAGAGACAAACGGGCCTGACAGAGCCCAACTAATTATCTGCTGAATAGCTGGTTTACCAGGCGTTTGTTACATGAGAGAATGAACGGCTCTAGGGGCTGAATCCCCCCACCAACACCCAACCACTCTTCTAAGTTGGTGCCTCCTTTCACTATTTCGACCTGAGGAATTCCAAGAGCTTGCTGAGGCGCAAACGATTAGGAATGTGCTTCTCTGACCCTCTTGGAGGGAAAAAAAAAGAAGAAGTTGTGATTAAGCGTTTTGTCGACTCTCTCGAACCGGACTGAACCACCGCGGTCCTGCAGGAGGGGTGTGAGTGACACCGTTGAAATGGGCCTAACAGGGATAGTACTGTAACACTGTGTTGGGCCAGAGAGTTAGAGAAGGGAAGGCCCTGATGAGTTTATCCACACTGAGCGAGTGATCCGCTCGGCTTTGATGTTGACATGGCTCCACGTGCGTGACTTCGCCCCGCGGTAAAACAGTCCGAGTAAATCACAGATTAATAGAGCAGGCTAATCTCATTCACAAAGAGGTCACCACTATAGCAGACAGACGCCCCTCCCCCATTGCATTGTGGGACGCTTGCAAAAAGAAGGCAAAAAAGGACTCCGACTGGCCGATCCCCCTGAGTACATCCATTGAAGAGGTCAGTAATGCAATTCACTGAATCACAATCTGTGTAGAGTTTTCCATGTCCAGTCTACTGGGGAGGCATTTATTAATGTACAACCAAAAGCAACAGACATCATCCAAACGATTCACTTTGCTGGAATTCAGATACATGTTAACTGATAAAATCGATAGGAGGTGATAATGAAGTGTTCCTCAGGTGAGAGGAAATGTATGGCTAGTGCCATTAGGATCAAGGTCTTTCTTTGAGTTTTTGCCTTCCTAAGTGAAAATAATGTACACACTAATGTCTTAAACTGTTGGAGGCATTTCCTGATGAGTACATTTGTCAAAACTACAACCATTTTCAGTTGTACATTGACTGTGAACATTGATTTCTCACTGCTGAAATCAACTCTCCCCTCAGCACAATCCACCCCCCCCCCCGCTCGAAATCCCCCCATGTTCGAATAGAGGAATTTATATGACATATGACAAATGCTATTGCTCGACCACAGCATGTGTCGGAGCCAAGACAAGTTAGCCCTGGTTAAAATGGGACACCAAAACTGATTTACTGATGAGCGCTTATCCATTGACCTGATGGTCGGCGTGGCAGAGAGCCACACTCGTAAGCACGGGAGATCTCGTAGGTTAAAAGATGCATGGTACGAATAAGGAGGCTAGTGTTTTTATGGTGTAAGATTCGGCTTTAAAAACTCCAAGTTCACTGTTTTCCTCTAAGAAAACTCCCAGGGTTTGGGCAACACAAGCCCCTTTTGTTAGCAGGGATAAGGGATGAACACAAGAAGTAGAACTGTTTCAAGCTGGCTGCATCCGGGATAATAAAAAAAGCTTGTTATGCAACAAATGAAAGACTGTCGTTTGAATGAGAATGTGTACAAGAAAAAAGAAAAAAATAACTTTGATCCCATCAATGCTCAGATTTGAATCAATGAACTATCGTCCAAACAAAAGCCTGCACATCACACTGCACTGCATCCCATGTCCACGTACAGACTTAAAGCTATAGTGCGTAACTTCTGTTGCCCCCATAAAGAATTCAAAGTATTTACAACAACACTGTTGGCACATCTACATGTGGTAAGCCATGCTGAGAAATACAGAGAGTTTTGTGGAGCTGATAGGCTTAATCAACTTTGTGTCAACTCGTTTGAATGCAATTGACATAATCAATCTTCTCAGTTTTGTTGTCCTCAGTGATCTGTGGACCCTAACTCCTCTGTTGGATGAGTGCTCACTTGCTGCCGCCATGCTGGCCCCATCATGTGACTCACTCCCCTTCCCCCCCCCCTCCCCGTCTCTCGGCAACGGGCCCCTCTGGGTATTGGGGAGCGGGTCCTGCCCGTGGGGCCCCGCGGGAGTGTTGTTTAAGAGCTGTTTCCCCTCGGCTGCCAGGGAGGGCTTTCTCTCCGCCTTTACAACCTCGTCCACGACTGGGGCCTCCACTCTAAAGAGCTTCTTGGGGCTTTGCAGGAGAAATGTCTCCTCAGCGCTTTTCCATTTATTATCTCTCTCTCTCTCTCTCTGTCTCTCTCTACCTCTTTCCACGGGCCTCTCCTCTCAAAAATATTCATGCATATACAGGTACATAATTGTCCATGAAATGCACTCTGGGATGCTGCCTAGACCTCCAGAACTAGTTTCCAAATGACTACTGTTGCAGGAAATTATTCAGAGAGAGAATCAATTGGCAAACTTATCTAAGCCCATGAAGTAGGGCCTGAGATTTGATTAAGCATTAAGTAGAATTAGAACATTTGGCAGAGGGAGTTAATTGCGGGCAGGAGATTGATTCTCCTCCCTGTGGCTGACATGGGAGTGACATTGCGTGATTTGAAGCCTCACATTACCACGCATATAAGCAGTGATGCCATAAATCAGACAAGGGAAACACACGCAAGTGAAAATTCAAACAATATGTGGGCTCCAACTTTAACGTCCCAGTCGACTTCAGAGCTGCCCAGCGGAGAGGCCGAGAAGCACAGAAGCAATTGCACAACCCCGCTGCTTTCCTCGTAACGCAAGACAGGTGGAGAACACAAATCAAAGCACCGTAAAGGAGCACAAAATATTCCTGTTATCTTGCGTGCTGCTGACAGCCTATACATCTTCATTCCCATCTCGCTTCAGCATGCTTTTTCGCCAGCTTGATAACAACATTTAGCAGTATACATCTGTCCCGACTATCCATCACCGCGCCAAGATGGCGGTGCCGTATGAAAACAGGAACTCATCATCACTGATACAGTAGGGGTTGTTTCTTTTTGTCGCACGACGTGTGACAAATGGATTTTACTGCTGCACACACTTTGTCTAAAAACTCCAGAGAGGACACCAAATCGAGGCTATAGTTCTCAATGTTGTGTACAAGTGTGAAAGGGAGATTTGATGCGAAGAAGTCAAAAAATCTACGCAGATATTATCTGCATAACTATTATTGTTGAAACCCTTCCACAAAAGACAGAGCCATAAAATAAAATAAACTAAGATCCTCATGTGTCTTTTAATCTTCGCAAGAATCTGATGACCCCATTTAAATTTAAATGACATGAATTGAAAACATGCCGGTGACCATTTTGGTATACTGGAAATGCTGTCCAATACAGTTTAGATGTACAGTACTTTTTCTGGAGTAACAGGATATTTTACGGTTTACTAGCACTGGGTGTGTGTGTATCATGAAATACTGCCAAGAACGCAGACAGGAACTTTGTGCCCAGTCGGGGCCGGCATTGGCCAGATGGCTTGAGACGGTGGTTGAGGAAAAAAACTCTGGTTCTTACCTGCTGATTTTGGAGTGAACTTGTCCCTGTTGGCAGCGCACACGGCCAGGAGCCGGTAGCCCAAGTCCAAGTCGTATCCCTGCTGTGCTGCTACGCGGCTCACCACCTGAATACAAACGACAGCGTCAGTTAGTCTATTCTGTTATGGTCTGAGACTCATTCCTGATGGGGAAAAAACTACATGACGCGTGTTCTTAATATGGTGTTTCTTGTGGAAACTTTAGCTTGTGTCTGACATTGCGTAAATATTATGATCCTGTAAGCTTAAATATAAGGTGGTCAGTGAATGCATTTTAGAAGATATTACTGGAGAACAGGGACGTGCTTTATGGATTTGTGGATAATTGAAGAGTTTGTTTTATTTCAAACCGACCAACAAAAAAATAACTCAACTATTACCTCAACTCAATTGTTATCTTTGTACTTCCATTCTGTCCTGTTCTATCTCTATGAATAGAGAGCAGGTCACACAAATGGTATTTCCATTATTGGATAATTAACAGCACAAAAAAGTACAAAGTGCTCCGTGCCAAAAAGCTCATGACTTCTACATCCTGTAATGTTTTTTTTTTAATCAAATTTCATTGAGATTGTGATCTAGTTTTTGAGATAACTAGCAAGCTGTCGTACACATCGCAAATAAACAGGAATGGTTACATAATGTCCTTGGCCGAAGTGAAAGATTTTAAAGATATATCATTGCATCCATAGATTATTTCAGAAAACATGCTTTGAATACAGTGCCCCATCGCCGGTCGTAAAACTCATCAAAGAGACTTAGCATGTTGTCTTTGACATTTCCCCAGATTGTGACTGTTACATAAGAGTGTCGTTTGGCAGCATCAAAGACCCAGTTTAACCTAAAGGATAAAGCGACGACAACTTTATCAGTACCATATGAGTCGGTGGACAGCTAGAGACGAGGAGAAAACGTGGCCTCCAGTGCCCACGGAGAGGAAACATTAAGGGAAACATCCACATGCCACGGGAGGTGATGTAAATCAGCCCTTATGTGGGACACGTTGCTTTGATTTATCATCGCCATTATCAGCTCAAAGAGTACACCCGCTTAGGACATTTAGACCTGCAGGACATACTCATGCCTGTGTGTGTGTGGACCAACATGCCTCACCAGAGACACACATCTTTTCCCTCTTCCCTCTTTTTTTTTCATAGCTGCCGCGATCCTGCTGTCACACTCTGAAGTTCAAGACAAGCCCCGAGGTCGTACAGCTGAGCACTGCTCCCTGCACCGTATCATTATTTCCTGTAAGTATAGTCTTGACGTGACACCAAAACAGAGTATGTATATCTGGCCTTTATTTATAGGAATCCCCCATTAAGAAAGAAGATATATGAGCATAGGCTGTCTAATTACAATCTAAACTTGTGAGGGGACATTTTGCTAAATGGTAATTCTAGTGTAAGAAGTCACAACAAGTAGTTCTAATTTCAGGACTGAAATTGCACACGGTTAGTGGAGCTGTGGCGGGGAAAGGTCTACAATACGGTCATAACTTTTTTTTCTTCTTTTTTTTCTGCCACTTGGCTGACATGCGGCGTGAATAACACAAATTATATGTGGGGCTCTAGAAGGCGGCGTGAATAACACAAATTATATGTGGGGCTCTAGAAGGCAGCAGACTGTTAACATTGTACAAACGGGCGGATATCAATAAATTAGCATCAATAGTATATTTATTATTGTGGTCAAATTTCATTGAGATTGTGGTCTAGTTTTTTAAATCACCAACAAACAGTCATACACATTGCAGCCTGTGCACATTGCAGCCATTGGCCTTAACATAAGCATATTGATACCAGAGAGAAAGACACAGAAAGAGACACCCCAAAGTAACACATTTTTTTGAACCTTTTTCAATTCAATTATGATTGGAAATGTTTCATAGTGGCCTGATTTGTAGTGTCATTTCAAGAAATCAAATTCTTGTTCATTTTTACCACCGCAAATTTCTCTTAACACAAAATATTTAGCTGTTTGTAGAAAATGTAGCCACCTGTTTGACATCATCAAACTTATGCCAATGCAGAGGCAGCAGTGAGACACACACATGGAGGCATTGGGCTGAAGTGTTTACAGTCTGAGACCGGGTAATTTCACAATCACATCAGATGCTCTGTGCTCCCTCCATCTGTGGTTCATGCTAAGGTCTGCACAAGCACATAAACTAAAAGGAAAAGCCTTGAGATTTTCACGGCAGGAAACAAATTGAGTTGGCAAAATGGAGGAAAAGGCACCTGCTGCTGCACATTAAAGCAGTAACACAAACAATCACTTGAATGGAGTGGATGTGTCTCAGCGGTTTCACTGTGGTGCTAGAGTACAAATCTCAGGTTTTCCTTCGCTTGCTCGGCAGGGTTACAAATTGCACCCAATGGGAGCTATATGTATCTCTTATCTTCTGCTGCAGGCACTATGGAAATGTGTGTGTTAAAGCACAGTGTGGTCAAACGTGACAGGTGAGCAGTGTTGGTAGGTAACGCCGTTCTTTTTTCAGTAACGGGGTAATCTAACTTATTCATTTTTCCGTCGTTACAACGCCGTTATCGTTACTGAACGTTAAATGTGGTGCGTTACTATGAACTGATTGAATGAACTGTGTAATCCGAACACACCCCTGGCTCCATACTACACAAACTGCTAGTGAGGAGACCGGTGTGTTTTAAGTTGTGTTTTATTCAGTGTGGATGACATTATAACTGTCAGTTAGCGCCGTCACGTCAGTCAGCCGGAGCGCCTGTTTAGTGAAGTTTCTTTTTCTTTCTCTCTGTTGTGTGAGCGTGCACGTTGCCGCAGTAACCACCTATCAATCCACGGTTGTTTGTATCGCCCTTGTGAGTAAGTGCATGGAGTTTCCCGATCTCTATCAATTATAATTTATACACGTCATTAAACTGCCACGATTCGCTGGTTGCAACAGCCGTTTAGCATGTCATCACGAGTCAAATATTGCTATTGTTCTTTTCCTGGGTTCTGTATGCTGTTGTGCATGTTAAAGAAGGAAATAAACATAGGATAAATCCTTACTCCTCCTCTCATCGTCTCATGCTTCATAGTCTGATGTTTTTGGCCTTAAGTGGTGTTTTAGCCGACACCCCTGAAGTGAATCCAGTGATATAGCAGATCAACACGGTACATTCAGCAGTTTCCTCTACTACTTTTGTTGAGAACAAAATAGGCTACTTGAAGTGCAGGATAAACCTCTTGCTGTCTGTTGATGTGCATAAATATTGAAGGTCATGTAGCCTACAAGTAGGCCTACCTGTCTGTTCTAAAAATCCAAATTTGTTGACATATAGCAACTTTTTTTTTTGTACAGTAGGCCAACGCAAATAGTTACTTTCCCTGGTAACTAGTTACTTCTATTATAAAGTAATTCAGTTACTAACTCAGTTACTTTTTGGAACAAGTAGTGAGTAACTATAACTAATTACTTTTTTAAAGTAACGTTCCCAACACTGCAGGTGAGTGATACACCAGCAGTCCGTCCATTGTTTTACCCGGCAGACAGTTATTCCCACATTTAGTAAAAACTGTTTGCATTGACACATAACAACATAACAATGCTTTACCAGCAACATAGGCTGCATACTTAGGGCATAGGCCTATTGGTCTTTACAGTATATGGATAAAACCCCTTCTGAATGTTCAGTATGTGTCATATACTATTTTGTTAAAAAATATGGTTAAACGGACAGTGTCCATTTTTTGCTACTGCATTTAGCTGCATATTTGTTACATGCAACTTGCTACATTTGCTCAAATTGGTAGTTGGTAGTCCTCCAGGAAGTAGCAAGCTTGCTGCAAACCTTTCCCAACCAGAGGTAAGTGATGCACTTATGGAGTATTCCCTTTAAATGTGCATTTGACATGAGAGCGAGTACAATAGTATTTAGGTTTTGGGTGAAAATAAACATATTTCGATAATTTCGTGTCACATTGTCAACTCAAAATATACTCCTACGTCTCAAAAGGAGCAAGTATGTTTTTTTAATGTCATTGGATACTAATCATTCAATTAATTAATGAAAAGCCTCTTGGCATTTAAGTAAAGGAATTATAGGCTTAGTAACTGTACTTCCCTATGTACACTGATTGCTTTGTGGATTGGGGGCGTCATTGCATACCTTTTCATGTTCCAGTGTGTTGATTTCATGAGCCACAGCACAAAGTGTAACTGGAGTCACTGAGAGGTGACCGAATCTCAGTATTTTCTACTCTGTGAAGTGCTTTTTTTATTTTCCAGTGACCTCAGTGAAGATCAGGCAGCTAAACATTAGTTCCCTGGTATCCTGCAGGGAATTATGGAAAGAGCCAATGCAGCAGTTGTTTTAGCGGCCCTTTCATTGTCCTTGAACCTCCAAGTGTGAGACTGCAGAAAGGGGGTCATAACTGGTGACTTACCGTTAGGCATCCCATCAGGCTTTGCTCAAAGGGGCGCTGGAAGGCGCGAGGGTCGCCGCACCAGTCCAGCAACTCTGTCGCTGCCGTTTGGAAATTTGCTGGATTTTGTAAGTGCTGGAAGGGAAAAAAGGGAACATTTTGGAATTGTTCAGAAACATTCAAGGTCACTAGAAATTATATCTATTTAAATAAAACTGTTAACACAATTAAATAAAACTGAATCACAATCAAGATGTTATGCATAAAACTGAGGCATGACATACTAATAGTTCATATAATTTAAATGAAAGTTGTGAAATGTTGATTTAGTCATTGAAGTAATTAAACAAAAATACAAATACTGCATAAAGTACCAATGTAAATATCAAATACATTTGCTCATCTGCAATCTTTTATTTACATTTAATGAAAGGTGTTGAATGAGTGTTGAATCTGGTTAGATTACCCATACAAGAGAATCTCTTGTCACCAAAACAAGGGCCACGTCAATAACACCATGAATAGCTCTCAGAGTGGCTTAAAAAAACCAATTGCAATTTCACAACCACATTTCCCCAAAAAATCTATCTTATTAAACTTTTGATGACTTAGGTTGTATATTGGTTTAAAGTATTGATGCACAGGGCTGGAGAAGGGGCATTACACTCGTTACACTTCACTCTTCCCAGGTTTCTGTAGCAACGCCTCACCACTGGGTGCAATAACTCTCCCTGTATGGCTGCATGAATAGCCGAGGAAGCCCTTATTTCACCAGCCCGGCCCTGCGCTGTACTGTGACTTTATCTGACAACAGGCTCCTTGACCTACAGGCACCCCTTTATGGCATTCATTCTACCAACTGGAGCCAGCAGCCCACTCACTAACCCTGTCTCCCTATGTCTTGCTGGAGAGAGCAGCAAAGGAAACTGGGAAAAGAAAGGACTTCTCAGGGTTGCCATATCAGACTCACTGTTGGTCATTTCTCCTCTTAAAGCTTTCGATAGCTCAATGCGAGTCACTTTGTACACAGAGGAGTGTACACACAAACCACCTCGACTATGCAGTAATCTATTGCATTTGGAGGGATAATGCACACAAGCCTTTGCAGTGGAGTGCTTTTGTTCAAACCAGGAACACAACACCCCCTCACACATACAGCATCAAAGATAAACAGGCAGGTTTGTCAGCTTAAAGTGAATGGCTGCCTCCTTAACACGTCTGCTTTGACGCTTTGATATCACTGTCAGTAGAGAGAAAGAGAAGTGGAGGTGACCCTGGTATACAGTTCCTGCCTCACTACTTGTGCTTTTTTCTTGTTTGCTCTTTAGGGGGCAGCAGAGGTCAGGATTTGATAAGGAAGCCTTCATATCAATTTACAAAAGCCGGCTTTTGACAAGCGCCGGATGAAACCAGTCGTGTTTATTTTATGGTCTGTCCAATATTGTTTCCCCCCACTAGGCCCAACATGTCTTTGTTCGGAGTGACACTAGGACTAGGATGAGACGTGGTGGGGTTACTGACTGTGCAGGCAAATACTACTGGTGGATTAAAGTACACACACACACACACACACACACACACACACACGCTAAACTTAGATGAGTCTGGAAGCTAGACAACATAAGCAATCAGTGCACCAAGGAAGGAAACGGGGAGGAGAAGGGAGGGGGGGATATGTAGAGGGGAGGGTGAAAAAAATACACCACCACCACCACCACCAACACTTGGGCTTGAAGTGATTACTGTTCTTTGCACTCAGAACAATTGGTCCCACTGGTGTGGCTGTCACATTGAGAGCTTGGCACTGCCACACCACAGATGTTCCCCCCTTCTCTCCGGCCAAAACCCACCAATCAAACCTAAACTAGTGGCCAAGAGACCCCCCCCCCCCCCCCACTGGCTGAGAATGATCCTCCAGCATTAAGTCAAAAACTCGGCCCGGTTCGAACTAAAAAAAATAAAAGGTGGACAGCCTGGACTCGCAGCTTTCTTCAGATGCAATCATCCCCCTCTGTAGTCGTGTCTGGAAACGACTTGATCTGCACATCTGCAGCTAAACCCAATGTGACAGCGCACGCGATCTGGCAAAGGGCTCCCTTTCCCCTTTTCAAAGTCACAGCTTATTGGGTTGTGCTGCTGCTGCTGCTGCTGTTGTTGTTGTTCTAACATTCAGCGAAACGCCCCAGAGCACAGAAAACATATTAATGGAGACAATTAACCCTGGGAAAGAACATAGTGGCAGACAGAAACAGCTGCAAAGCCATGTTGTGCAGCGACAGAACAGGGAGAGAGAGTTTTTTTTCTTCCTCAGTTTATCTTGAGATATCGTCACTTACATTCTAAGGGAAGTGCTCCTGCAGCGAGAGGAGAGTTCATAGTTTCTGCCCAAACCCCTTCCTTGTACATATCACCGAGTAGTGGAGAGTAGTCTGACAGAAAACTGGCTTCCCCACAGTGAGAGGGACAACAACTTCCCTCTGAAATAGATACCGGCAGTATCACGGAGCCCCATCTTCCCCAAAGTGTTCACAATGGTGCAATTTCAGGACGTGAGAGGAAAACAAACTGCAGCTGAGTGTCTGTGTGTTGGTATGGGAGTAAAATCCGATAACTGCTTTTTTTATGTGTCATATTTTTGAAGCACCCTCGTCTGTTTGGAGGTTAAACAAGTGAACACTATTTATTTTTTTGCTATATTACTCACTTTAAAAAGTTATAGATTATGTTCCCTTGAGGTATTTAGCGCCACCTGCACAAATCATTAGTTAAAACAAACACTATCAATATTGTTGGCCGTTTATCAAATATGAACCTTAAACAATTTAGGAATGCGACCAATATTTCAGATTGCCCCTTTTTTCAAACTTTATGTTCTGCTAATTTAGAGATGATTAAACCGTTTCATTGAGTTTTAAAAATTCCTGCGAAGTAAATTCATGTCTGTCGACCAATCAATTAGCCCGCTAATTGTTTCGGCAATAAACACAAGGATTAATCTTCTGAGCTGTAATCAAAACACAGGTAGTTGTCAGTCTTAGTCCCCACCCCGGCTATTTACCTTCTGTTTTAACACTAATCTGAAACAATGAAAAAGTAAACGAGACATCTGATGGATTTTTTACTAACTGTTGGCATCAAAATAAGTGTACAACAACAAGGTGTTTTTAGAGTGAGTTATTATTCATGAATCATATTATTGCAACTGTAATTTACAAATGACCAGTGATTTCTCATTTAACTTTCAACCCATGATTCAATCGGGCTGACAGATTCCAATTTCCTCTGTACTTTATCATCGCGCTCGGCAGTAATTCATCATTCGAGCAACAAAATCAATTTGTTCCCTTGTCCACAGCGGCACTGGCTGGGAGTATTCAAGACAGACATGTCACATCTCAAAGAAAAAAAACAACACAATGGAGGAGGCTTCATTTATATTCCCGCTTCACGTCCTGTCTGTGTTGCCTTTTTTTTGTTTTGTTGATATGCCAAATTTCAGCCTGTGCACACTTTCAATTAAAGCAAACAGCTGGATTGGTTTACAATATTTCCTTAATTATTTTAATGGCCGGGATATTGGACAATGGGGAGCAGGGGGAGAAGATAGTGAGTTAATTGTTCTGATCTCCCCTGATGATCATCTTTGTGTGCGGGGAGGAGAATAGACGGCCGCGCTGAATGGGCTCACTGCTAGTCTAATTGGCAGGACATAAATGGTATTTATTATGCGGGCCTTCCAAACCCTGATTGTCTGCGGCACAAAGCTGCCTCTATTAGCAGGGTGCTGGCTCTCACTGGTTGGTTTGAAATGACCCGGAGCTTAACCATTTATTAGATGGACTGGAGGCCTCCTTGTATGCCATGGATCTCTCTAATTGGCATGTTTGCCCATGTGCTGCTTTACTTCCCCCCCGGCCGCTAACATTGGGATGTGTTTGTTTAAATTTTTCTGCCTCGCGGGGGTTAATACATTTGACCCCGCAACATTTGAATTGTTTACACTGTTATTTTCGACTGGCCTTTTTCCTGATTTGCGAACTATTCTTTGCAGAGTAATTCATCAGCTATTAGACATTGAACAGCTTAATCTACTACACAAGCTAAGATGGAGTGGATATTGAGTGTTTAATATCCTGCTGTGAAGAAGAGAACCAGACTGAACACAAAGAGTGTTTTCTTTCTCTCTACCTTATTACTTAAGGACATCAAAGCCTGTCTCCACACATAGGGGCTTCCCTCTGTTTGCTCCCTAAACACTCGCCCTGTCTTGCTATCTGCCTCACCTTGTCTCCTTCTCGGTGATAGCTGGAAAGTCCCTGCTGAGCGCGAAACAATTTGCCACATCCACACACTTGTGTTTAGGTGCATGGGCCCTGCATTCACCCTTGAGGCCCTTAATGTCCCCTTTTTTTTAGGAAGTTGGACCAGAGCAGAGAGCCCAGAAACCAAACCAGGGGCATCAATTAAGAAAAGAGAACAAATGGAGAGAGCCCTGTAGCCTGGGGTTACGCAAGTATGTCTGTTTAATTCTGACAGAGATTGGTAAACGCCGCTGAGGCCAGAACAAAAGACCTCGCTGGGAGTCAGCAGTGGTGGAGGGAGAGAGATGATGGGTGATGATGGGGGGATGGAGGCAGGGGAGCCTCGGCTCTATGACCCCAGTCAGTAACCTGAGTCGAACCACAGTCCTGATGATAACACCCAACAGATTAGTCACTTTAATGTGTTCAAACAATTGCCAGGGCAGTGAGTGTGTGTACGAGCCCAAACTCAGAATAGGGAAACTCAAGAGTGCTAGTGCCCTACTATTGCCTTTCAACAGCAAACAAAACAATGGATATCCAACTAATGGACCTATACAGAAATGAAACATCTGTTTGTATAAATAGCACGGGAGACAACTTCATATCTCTGAAATGTTAACTTTTGTCTGCAACCTGTTTCAGCTCGACTGCAATACTTTTTTTTGTAGGTGAGATAATTAAAATGTTTCCAGTTTAAAGGGTCGGAAATGTTTTCAACAACTCAATTTAGAAAATGTGTAATCACCAAAACTGGATGCATATAGATTGGAATTGGTTGCGGTTAACATAATGCACAGAATAGTGAAAGAAGTAAGCTAATTCAAGCAGTGAACTCAAGTTCAACACTGCAAATGCGCTATCTTAGCGCAATCAGTGCTCCACTTAAGCTGCCACGCCACTCATGTGACCCCGTTACTTCCAAAGCCTCATCCCTGCTAAAAATCTACCTGTAGGCTCTGGTTCTATATCCTCTATGGGGGGGGGGGGGGTCAATATTGTCACTCCCCAGTCCCTGATGTGCTGAGCTTCCTTGTGGGGGAATGACAAAGTTGGAGCCTGGATGCCGAATATAAAATCTGTGCATAATTTATGTTTACATAGCAATTGGTCCTACGGGCTGACTGATATCAATTTTAAGCGCAAAGTAGCCAGTTTACAAAACAAAACCAATGAATGTTAACCATGTAAAATACAGCCAAAGGGGGGTGCACTGTGCAGATAAACACACCACCACTCATTCTAGTGTGGCAAAAGTAATCATTGAGAGGGATTCTTTAGTAAATACTTTTTGTTTTCATGAAAGTGTTGCATAGTGTGTCTTTACCACACCAATATTTCATATTGTCAATGCCTTGGACAATTTTGGGACTTTCCCTGCTCTCAGGGAAGTTCCCAAAACTAAATATGCAAAGTTGGAAAATGAAATTCGTCAAAATGGTTTGAATGGATTCCCTAACAGTTTTTTGCTAAAAGTAATTAAAAATAGTTAAAATGCATGAAAACAAGACAAGGTAACGGGTTTGTGTGTGAATATAAAATATAAATGTGAGGCTACGATCAAAACGATTACCGTAACTGAGGAACATTTCCTCCTGAAATATGTAAATGCAGGAAAATGGAAATGCTAATATGAAGTACCAGCACTTCCGAGATGTTATATATAGGTATGTTAGGCATACATTAACTTGTGACATATGTGACACTCACACTTCTGCCTCTGCTACATCTTCCTTATGTGACAAAGTGACCTTTGTAAATCAGACAACAACTGACACACCACTCTTGTCTCACCTGTTTGATACACAGCAGACGATCATTGGTCTGCTGTATGTGTCTGTCCATCGACGGAATCGAGTTCATGTTGATTGTCCCTCTTTGGCCTCTACCTGCCAGCCATTAAACTGGGGCGTTCTGCAACACAGAAAAAAACACAGAGATGCGTGTTAAAGCCTGCTCTCTTTTCCAGGGAAGCTGCCAACCCCATCCACCAGGATATTGCAGTTTAGTGTGTTGATGTGTGTGTGTGTGTGTGTGTGTGTGTGTGTGTGTGTGTGTGTGTGTGTGTGTGTGTGTGGGCGTTGTGAGCGGAGCAGAGAGATATTGATTTGGCAGGTGACAAGCACCTCAGAGAGCCCAAAGGATGACATTCCTCTCAGCTCCTGTGACACCCTTAACAAGCCATGGCGGTTGTCCGGAACGCTGCCGTACGTCACCTTTCAGAGGACACACTTAGAGGACTTAGAGAGGATGTCTGACCACATTTTAAACACCTTGGGGTGAAAATGAACAGAGATGGAGGGACACACGCATGTGCACACACACACACACACACACACACACCCACACCCACACACACACACACACACACACTGTCTGGAGTCCGGCAGTCTGTCAGCATTATCTCTGAAACGCTGCATGAAACCCTTCCATCCTGGCCTGTGAGAACATTAACTTGGCATGTGGCTCTCTGTTTACATTACTTAGCCATTATGTCATCTTTGGTTAACAATTATCTGTAGCCTGGGCCCAGACATGCTCTACATTTCATTTCTCCCTCCTCCTCTTCCTTCCACCACGCTCTCTCTCTCTCTCTCTCTCTCTCTCTCCGGCTACATAAGAGTTCCTCTAACAAAACCCCTTACAGCGCACTATTGATTTTGGAGCAGCAGCTTCTGGAAACCTTCTCTCCCTCTCTCTCTTTTTCTTTCCAGAGGAATAATTTTTCAAAGAAAAAAGGCAAACAAAAGGCCTGTGATCTGGCATGCTACTGTACATAACATTATAACAAGTTAAAAAGGACGTGATCTTTGAGGATGTGATCTAATGTTGCATTTCAACGTAAAATAAATATCACGCTACTCTGGGCGGTCGGCCATAACTCATAGTGACCGGCAGAAGCTTTAAGTGGAGGGATAAGTGAGTTAATAAACACACACATGGGCGGTGGTGGAGCGAGAGTAGCCCTCACACCCTTTATGCCTCTTTTATCATAAGCCACCTCAATCGTAGCTTCTTGCTACTGCAGGGCCATCTCTTCTGCCTGCAGTGCATCATCTTTCACTCAAACACTCACACATCACTCTGAGCCCTCCCCGCCCCATGCCATCTTTCTCCATTACCATCACACAGGGAGAGAAATTTCACTGCATTAAAGTACCTGTGAGAGAAGGGAGAGAGAGGAACAGAGAGAAAGAAGAGAGAGAGAGAGGAGGCAGCATGCTGCACCATACTGATAATGCTCACTTAGGGGTCTCTGGCTGGATTTAACGGTAGGGCCAGTAATCTACTCCACTAGACGGCTAAAGAGCTTTTATGCTACCTATTGGAGCTGCTCATGCCTGTACTTGAGAGGGAGACAAGGGCACACTAGTGCATTCCTCTCCATAAATTATAAGGCTCACCAAGAAAAGACATCCAAAGGTTTTTTTTTTTTTTTTTTTTTTTCATTTTCTCAGTTTGCAGATGGAAAATATGTATTTGTTTGTTGTGCCATTTTCTGAAGCCACACAGAGACAGACTTTTGAGACATGAGGGGGGCTTACTGGTTGAACACCTCACTGACTTAACAGGATTTGGGGCAGAGTTGTAATTAAAAAGTTTAATTTGAATACATTTTCGAAATGTGGTATTTTGAAGGCATTTCCCACCAGTCGTCAATAAACTTGATTCCAGATGGTCTTTATCGTGTACGAAATCTCCTGATTTAAAGAAACTATTGAGACAAAAATTTGACAAATATAGAGAAATAATAAATAAAATGTAATAAATGAATGTATCAAGACCAGTACTATAGCATAGACAAACTGTTCTGTTTTCTTTTGTTAATTTAATTGAAGTTATTTAATTGAGACAGCCTGAATGTCAGCCCACACAATCTATATATGTTCATGCACTGGCTATCTTAACATCCCTGTGCTGTTTTCTGCTATGGCACTGAGGCTGATCCTTGGCAAAGGATGGGGCGCTCCCTGGCCCACCAGCAGGTGTCTCCCTGGCCCTTCAAAGGCCTGGCTAGTGGCACAAAGAAGGCGGAGCGGTGTTGCTTTAAGCCTTTACAAGCTCTACAAATCCTCAGCTGCTGCTTCCTAACAGGGCCCACTCAGCCCGGCACTGCCTGTCTGACCTTGTGGTTATTGATGAGCGAGTCGACCTGCTCTCTCTCTCTCTCTCCGTATCCCTTGCCTTCACTCTCTCTTTTCTCTCTCTTTTCTCTCTCCGTGTCATCTCTCTTACCTCCAACAGCGAGTTAAAATGAGGGGAAAAAAGAAAGAGGCTGGGCTGCCATTCACCGCCCCTGCCCTTTTCTGTTAAACACACATGGTAATTGTACTTCTGACCTCCCCCTGCACTGCAAAAGCCTGTGTCCACATTTTTACATATATTTTTCCTCCTCAAGACGTCATTTTAAAAATGTATGACATGGCAGTGATGGTGGGAGTAATTTCATTTCCAGATATTCACTTGTATCTAATTAAACACTAGTTCTTTTGTTATATCTTTAATCGCTAACAAGAGCCAAATTACAGATTAAACCCGGGATGCTGTGGAGATATGACAACAGATGCAATCATGAGCCCCCTCCCCCCATTTACATGCTCTTTCTCTATCTTAAAGATGTTATCGTTTATTATCTTTTCTCTGCTCCTTTACCTAATGTGAACTTATTTGCCTTGATTCAGCCGGATACCCCAGAAATCCTGTATTGCCGCACGCTTTTGTGTGAGTGCGTGAGGGGGAAAAGTCTATGCGTGTTTAACTTGAGCTTAATTTATTAAATTGCACGGCAGGCGTTACACAACAAGTTTGAGGGGCTGTGGATTCCTGCACAACAAAAAGACTCATGGGGGGTGGTGGGTGGGGTGTGTGTGTGTGTGTGTGTGTGTGTGTGTGTGTGTGAGGGAAAGAGGTAGAGCCGCTTACCCTATTCAAGGGGGAGCTAAAATATATGTATTGAGTGGGAGCTGTAATAAAACGAAACGGGTGAGGAGATGCAGGCTGGGAACAAATATGAAAGGCAGCGGAGGATGGCGGCAAGGTGATGGAGCACCACCGGAGGATTGGATGAAATTATCTCTTTATAATCAGGGGGCTTCTGCATGGCTGCCTCCTCCATTGCCCGCTGACAGATGAGGCCTATACCTCTTCAAATGGGCTTTTTTTCCACAATGCTTTCGGCTCACCTCTAGGGGTAAAAACAATGTTTTTCTTCTCCCCCCATACCACCAATTTAAAAGCTTTGTTTTCTACGTGGCACCCCGCGGAGGACAGGGATTGTCGTCTCCCGTCAGGCAGGGTCCATGTTTGTCTCATTACGTGATCACGTTACATAAGTGTACCTTGAAGAAAAGAAAAAAAAGGGGGCTGCGGATTTAATTTAATGACAAAACTGTGCCACGGTCGGGGATTGGGGAAAAGACAGTGTGACGCTAAACAATGTTGAATGAAGACACTAGAGCTGAACATTATCTCCGGGATTGCTTTTTTGAACTGTCACAGTTGTTGCACAGTTTGTAAATCTAAACATTATTTCAGACACCCCCTAAACCCCAGTCCCCTGCATCTTCAAAAGAGAGTTTTCTCTAGATAACTGTTAATGTAATGTGCGCCTTGGCTTTGCAGGATGAAAACAGTCTAGAGGGGGGAGACGAGTAGACAATGATTAGCTTTATCCCACCATCGCAGCAGAACAAATGGATCACCAAGCCCTCGCCTGCTTTACACAGTCTCTCAGCTGAGCTCTCAAGGCACAGGGAAAGTGATAAACACATTTAATTTATTCATATAAATGGCTTGTGAACCCCAAACAGGCTACTGTCAGGCTACAGTGTGGTGCCCGGGCACAGTGCTTCTGTTAAATGATAGTTCCGGTATTTTAAAACTTATTTGAGTAGTGTTCAGATGCCATCAGTTATGATAACATTGTGTTTGCGGAAGAGATTGCCAACATCACTATATGTGGGAGCATGGCTGCGAAACCGTTACAACAACGTCTGACAGCTTGGCAACAAGACAATAGCAAGATTACCTTTAATACTTTGGAGGAGTTTTTTAAAGTTCAGGCTACATCACACAAATCTTCAGCACATAGAAACTTTTCCTCTTCATGTGTGTGAAAACCTTCTATAAATTCAAACTCTTATATTCTGCACAGTCCTAAAAGCCTAACACATTGTTGATTAAACCAAACCTATGAAGCTTTTGAATGAAGTCTTAAGACGGACCTGTCCAATGTATTGTAGTTGTATTAAGTTGGTGCTGGCTGTAAGATTAAAAGACAGCAAGCTACGCCGGCCACCATCCTGACCACACACACACACACACATACCTTCTCACCTTCCCTTGAGTGCTGGACTGGCATCATGATACCGTAACAACACCCTCAGTCACTCCTAATGTGCTTTACAACAACACTACAGGCAGGGTGTTACACCTCCGCAGAGCTGTGTGTGAAACGCCCCCCACAACCACACACACACACACACACACGCATGGCAAACACACACACACGCGCACACACACACACACACGCGCGCACACACACATGCAGAGGAAACACACACACCTCACTAATCGAAAGCTCAAAGTACTGCTGACACTATTAAAAACGGAATGAGGTGGCCTGAGTGGAGAAATCAGCATCACTCTCGCACCTCATGGGGGACACTTTGGGGCTGCGCTGCTCAAGGTGATCGCACCCTCCCCTCCTCCCCACCGTGTCGCCTATTGTAGGTGAATTAGGCAATAAAGGGCTAATCTGTGCCATCATTGACATGGTGCACGGCTGTTTGCAGCACTTGCTTAAGGGTGATAAAGATGAGGGAGGAGGAGCAAGAGGAGGGGGGAGGAAGCATCTCTCTTCACCCTCAGGATTTTAATGAGCTCTGATTCCCGAGATGTGTGTCTTGTTTTCTTCCGACTGTCGACCGAGGCCCGGAGTGAAAGCAAAGCACCCCTTTAATTATCTCAACATTGTAGAGAGACACCGTTTCCTTTGCACTGTAGGAGGGAGGGAGGGAGGGAGGGAGGGAGGGGTGTTTGGTTTGGATAGGGCAGCTCTAGGACTCCAGGTGTCTGCCTGCCTGCCTGCCTGCCTGGTTTCTCTGCCTGGTATGTGGCCATGGCAGGCAGGCATGTGGGGACAAAGCTGTGTTTGTTTCCACAGGAGGCAACAACAAAAAAAGCAGAGAGGAGGATGGATATGTGTACTATAGGAACCCGCGCCACTTCTATTGTTGCTTTATACAGAATGTGCCATAATCCTTCAGCAGCAGCCAGACTCCATCCAGAGCTGGCACTGAGGATAATATGAGCTGCCTCCTGCCTGTCTGCCTGTCCCACCTCCCCTGCTCTATACCTCCCCTCCCCTCATCCCTTTCTCCGTCACCTCCTCCCTTCCCCCATTTCTTTACTGAACACACATATGGACACACAGCCACTCGAGTGCACACACACAAAACAGGCACACACACACACAGACACACACACGGCTCCTTAACAGGCTTGGGAATGGATTTCTTTTATTTAATGTGGTTTGGTCTGCAGCTCCAGCGGCAACCGGCGGGAGCGAGGGTGGGCTTGCAGTTGTGCCACTCACTCACTCACTCGCACAGGCACACACACACAAACACACACACACACACACACACACACACATACTCAATCCAAGGAGCCCTGCTGCGTTGGTTGCTGTTCACTGATCTCTCCCTCTTTCCCTCTGTCTTTCTCCATCTCCCATTTTCCCTCTAACTGACTCCACTCTCTCTCCCTCCCTCTCACGCAGACCCACATTCGCTCCCTCCCTCCCTGCCTTGCCCTCTCACTTTCTTTCTTTTTTTTTCATGACAGCTCACATAAGCAAGCCTCCTGGATTCCTGCGGGAGCCCCACGTTCAGTACACAGAGATTGTTCAGCCATCAGGCACATCTGCAGCGTGATTAGAAAAGCAAAGGGAGCATGGTGGTGTGTGGAGCCCCCCACCACCACTGCTGCCACTAGACCCCCTTCGACCCCCCCCCCCAACCCGGCAGCACCAGAAGAAAAAGAAGAAGAAGAAGAAAACAGAGGGCCGGGGATCATAGAGGGGGCCTAAGCAATATCTCCTCTCTAACCAAGTGTAACGTTTCACCAAGTCTCAGAGGCCTTTCGCCGCCTGCAGTAAAAAAAGAAAAAAACGAAGAAGGACAAAGGCAGATTGGGGGGGGGGCAGTTCTCCCTTCACCACCACCAAACCTCACTCTGGCCCAGCTGCTGGAGCAAATGCAAAAGGAGAGGCAGAGATAGGCCCAGCCACATGTATGCAAACACGAGGAGCATGGTGGTGGTTTCTCCCTTCTCCTGTTTGCCCTCTACGGCCTATATACTCCAAACAGCTACTCTTTTAATTTCCTTCCTTTCCTCCCCCTTACACTAATAGCAGGGGAGGGGTGGTTTGAAGGGCCAATTCCCCCGGGGCGCTAGAGGCGGCACAGATGAGCCACATGACTGTGTATACCGCACTAAGAAGAGCCCCACCAAATAACAGAGAGGCGTGTATAGGAGCTACTAGCCTAGCAGCTAGCCTCACGTTCTCCTGTGTGCCTGTCTTGTGCCGCTTCGTCTGCGCTGCTGTGCAATCCTCCAGGAATTTTGAAGGCATGTGATGATGATGATGATGATGATGATGATGATGATGATGATGATGATGATGATGATGATGATGTTGATGATGAGGAAACCAGCAAGCTTAAAAGTGTAAATCTGCATTAGGGGTTGGGAAATGAGGTGAAGTCGCAGTCAATATCGCATGAAGAGAAAGCCGTAGCGACCACCCTCGGTCCCACTTGAAACACTTTGTCTTGGAAATTGCCTTTGATTGTGAGCACAGAGGGAGAAAGTCAAAGAGGCATTTTATTTCACTCATTTCGGTGAGTGATATTATTGCCCAGTAGGTGCTGGCTGCTTCAGACAACTTGTGAGTGAACACCCCCACACCTCCCTCCCCTACATCACACACACACACACACACACACACACACACACACACACACACACACACACACACACACACACACACACACACACACACACACCCTTCTTCCATTGCTTTCTCTATTTTTTTTTCTTCCTCCCCGTCTCCTGGTTTATTATGCATTCAGCTCATGTGTCCCCTCCCGTGAGTGGCTGTTCATTTTCCACATACCACACTTAATCCGGCCAGCTAAAAAACTTTGAAATAGCGGGAGCCGCCACAGACGCAGCAGCCGCAGCCGCTTTGCCCAGGAGGAGCCATTATGAGGGTGGGGGAGAGAGAGTGAGAGAGAGAGAGTGAGAGCACTGGGGGGAGGAGTGACAGGCGAGCTGAAAGATACTTGGGAAGGAATTCAAGGAAGGCTGAGAGCTGAACACGAGGGTGTGCATGTCTTGCGTGTTCGCTGCCTTTGCGAGTTTGTGGAGGTGCGCGGGGCAGCAGTGATACGTTTGTGTGTGTGTGTGTGTGTTTGTTTATGCCTCTGACTGTTTGAGTGTGTGTTTGATTGGGTTAGTGGTGTGGGCAGGGGGATGGAGGGACCTCCTCGTCTCCATTGTGCCAGTGACCTTTGGCCTTCTGTGACTTTGAGTGAATGGGAGAGAGAGAGAGAGAGAGAGAGAGAGATTTTAAATAGTGCATGAGCTCAACCTGCCCAGACACTGATGGACAGCAGCAAGCAACACAAGCTTTCTCTGTATCACACCAAGACGCCTGAGAAGACACACCATCAAACTGCCAGCACTCATGAGGGACCTCCCTAACATCTTCATTTTAAAATTTCATAGGGTTGAGTTTCTGTGTCTGGACTTGCAACACATGGCTGCTACAGTCATCATCTATCAATATAATTGTGTTGATCAATCAATTCATTGTTTATCTGTAAGCATAAACTGAATTATTACTTATCTCATATTCTATGGTTGAAAGCTGACACTACCGCTGCTACTCACTTCCTTTCATTATAGGTCTGCTTGACATAGTTTGTTCCATGTTCTATGTTCTATTTGTAGCTCTCTTCGTCAGGATATTCATGCAAATGAGATTTTTAATCTTTGCAGAGCATTTCCCAGGTTAAATGAATCAAATGTGTTTAAGTGACTGTTATACTGTATAACTTCAGAATAGGAAAACTAACACAGCCCTCCTTTTACAAATGAACAGATTTATTCATGAGCAATAAAACACACCATTGCCAAATTCATTGCTCTCAGGGGATTTGCGGCAACGGCCTTATTTGGTCTGGTATGACCAGTAGCTTATGTTAGCCAATGTTAGCTCAAATTAGGTGTATTATGACTTAGCAGACTTCCACTCAATGTTTAAAGATTTAACATTAGGATGTGATTATCAATTGTGGCCACTGTGGCCAATGTTCAACAAATGTAGTCTCACTTTAAAATAACGTATTAGTTGTACACAGATGACCTTTAACTATCATTTTTGGACATACAGTCGGATTTGTTTTTCCTTTATCTTTGCTAAAAGCTGGGATCAAACGTGAAGACATTTCACTTTTTCCATTAACTTTTCTAATGTTTCTGTGTGCGAATTTACGAGGAAATTTCTCTTCCAAAAAATGATCCTGGATCTTTTGATAACCTTACTGAGTGGGCCTGATCCTGTGTTAACAACTTGCTCGTATCCGCAGCCATTGGTCCCTCCAGGGAGAAGCCTCTCATTCCACAAATGTGCTCAATTAAAAAGAGTAGAGTGCTTAGAGAGGGGCAGCGAGGGGGCCATTCCCGGCGCCTGTTTGATCTGGATTTCGTAATTGGTCAATGACAACACGTTTACCAGACTGGCGGACGCTTGATCTGCAGAGAGGAGGTTTGTGACTGCAGCAGTCCGGCCTTAAAGTTCCCCCCTCCTCCACCACCACCGTCCTACACACACCGTCAGTGACCAGGCAGAGTGTGTCTATGTCTGTATGTAAAGGAGTGGTGGGCATCCTGCGGTGTGTGTGTGTGTGTGTGGGGGGGGGGGGGTGATTTAGAAGTTAGGTAACACAGGCCGCTGTAAATCTGTGTCACAAATCTTTTCTCATTGAGTGGAGCACACATGCAACAGCCAGGCCATCACCTCCACCTCCTCTCCTTGACCTGGGATCATCAGACCACCACACCACAACGCGCCGCCTGCCTGCCTGCCTGCCTGCCTGCCTGCCTGCCTGCCTGCAGTGTGCTCTCATTTGCAGTAGATTGCGTGCGGGCTGCCACGTTTTGATTGCCATTGTGTAAATGAATCGGGAAGCCTCTCATCACTTGTGTGTCATGCCAATGTGTCTGGAGAGAGGGGGAAAAAGACATTCTCCAGAGGGGGAGAGTTCCCAGAGTCCTCAATCAACGAGTGAAGATTTTTCCTTTCAAGTTGATTCATTTTGAATTATGTGTATATTATTTCAGCCCTCCGACTGTGTGTGGTGGTAGCTCGTTGTGAAGGCGGCATTAACAAAAAAAAGAAAAGAAAAACTAGAGGCAAAGCCAAAGTGCAGGCAAGTAGTCTCAGTGATGTGGATCACATGTTTGCGGAACAGTATGTCTCATTTTATATAATCTTACAGAGGGCTAAAAATAGCCTCGCATGAATATTGAATGCTAGGACAGAGGAGGCGTTATGCAATTCACGACTTATGCTGTCAAATGAAGCGATAACGGCCCCCATCCTTTCATACACATATACACACAAACAGCACATAATCTCTTTCATATAGAAAGAAGAATAGAAAAAATAGAACAAAATAGCTTGTGCACTTAATTTAAACCGTGAGGAGTTGTTTATTTATAGCATTATTTGTCATCATAGTGGGCTTAAAGCTCATCCCAACACCCAGATAGACACATAACTGCATACATAAAGCAATAGTATATGCTAGCTAGGCTTTTTTCATTATGGCATTAGTTTACTAGTATGTCAGATACTTAGGTTGACATTGGAGCTGCAACTAATGTTTTTTAACAAATCGATTTATTCATCCAGTCTATAAAATGGCGAAAAAATGTAAAGAATCCTTGAAGGCCAAGTGCACATTTGATACTATCAACATGTGATTGTTTAAAGCAGACAAAAGCAGGCACTCATCAGTTTTGAAAAGTTAAACCCCAGCAAATCATAGGTGTTATTTAGCTACAAGCCGTCTCTAGCCGTTGGCAAACAACAGCGCTCCACATCATCCATCAGGGAAGTTGAGGTAGCTTGACAGTTGAACACAAACAATGCTGCCTGCAGTAGCATTTCCAGAAGTGTACAGGACACACACACGCGCACACAGACACACACACACACACACACACACACACACACACACACACACACACACACACACACACACACACACGGAGTGAAAGACAAACTCTTACGCAGAAAGACAGAGAGGGAAAGGTGTGAAAGGCAGCGAGACACTTGGGGTTAGGGGGGGTTGGAGAGAAATAGAGAGACGCGGCGGATCAGAGCGGGGGGAGGAAATGAATGCTGCAAGAAGCGGAAAAAGCTGAGAAATTCCTCCTGTTTGAGGCCCCGAAAACTGCTGAACCATCAGCAATTACAGGCTGGTTGGATCATGAATCTCTCTCTCTGCAGTGGTCTGCTCTCTTTCTCTCTCTCTCTCTTTCTCTCTCTCTCTCTCTCTCTCTTTCTCTCTCTCTCTCTCTCTGCCGGCTGTTACTGCAGAGGTGTGAGTACCATGTGTTCACCTGACTGGTAACAAAAACTCACAAACTAATAAAAAAAAACATATAAAGCTGCTGCGTGATCGCCAACAATTATTTTGCCACTGTGCAAATTGAAATTGAGACTTTGGATCTCCCTTTTCCACGACTGTGACCATTGGGCTGTCAGGGAGCGAGCTGATATGGAAAGCACTTGTTTTTACAGACACACACAGATGAGCGTGATGATCCATGGGCAGCAGACCAAACAATATGGCTGTAATGGTGATACAGTGCAAGCAGCCTTGGGACAAAGGGCGAGAGAGAAGAGTGAAGGGATACGCGCACACATATGTCAGGGCGCAAGCAGAAAGTGCTGAACACATTAGCTAATCCGGTAGAAAGCACAGATAGGCAGTCACTTAATTAAGATGATTCATTAAGGGCAATAAAAAAAAACGACTTCTTTCAAAAACTGCTGTCTATAATTACAAGTGACTCCCCTCCTCTCTGGCAGAGGGGTGCAAAATGTATGTGCACGTTTGCATGCAAAATGCGTTTTGTGTGGCGTGCGCATGTGATTGGTGTAACCCGATGAGAGGGAGGGAGGGAAACGGAGAGAGAGAGAAGTCAGTTTTCTGCGGCTCATCCACGATCCTCGGCTAATGAGATTAGTCAATAATGGATTGAAAGCAAGTAGCCTCCCCTCCCAGACACAATGGCCAGATAGGCTGCCCTGTCAGCGACACATCCTCCACTGGTCGATATGTGCGCACACACACACACACACACACACACACACACACACACACACACACACACACACACACACACACACACACACACACACACACACACACACACACACACACACACACACACACACACACACACACACACACACACACTTAGAAACACAGCCAAACAACAGGGGCCACCTTTTTAACATACAAATTGTGTTATAATATTGAGCGACGCCTCTTTTAGCAAGTGCTACACACCTTAAAGGCCGCAGACAATTCCTTGGGATATAAATTCAAATTGGGACTATATATTGTCTTGATCTACAGAAGAATGGATATTGTAGATGTCATGCCGGTCCCTCCTAAAAGCCCTATATCTCTTTCATCACATGAATGAACGCTTCATGGAGAACAAGGAAAAGAAAAGAGTCCCCGCTCAATCCGCCACTGCAGAAAGTCTGAGCCCAGGAAGGACAAACAAGTCTTGAGAGAGGAGAACTCCTCTCTTCTCAGATAAACAAAGACATGAAACAAGGCTACGGCACAAACACAGCTCTTTTCAAATGTGTTGAACAATCTGTTCGCAATGGTGGACTAAACCTTGCACAAACAAATCACAGCAAGCTGCCACTAATGTGAGGAACTTTGATGCATTCACAATAACACGATGATGAGCTTATAAGTGCCAGCTAATGCCAAAACTCAATTACTTGCTTGTCTTTATGTTGATCATTATAAATCTGTCATTGCATCGATTTTAAATAACTTGCCCTTACTGTCACTTAGCAGTCTTTATGCATGGCCATAATTTTCCCTATTTTAGCTGCTTGTATACTGCCCCTTTTTATCTACTCAGTAAAATCCCTAAAACATCATCCTACTGTCTGTCACAATCCAGACTCTTATTGGTCGACCCGCATACACTACTGCACACAGGTGCTGAGGAAACAAGTTCATTTTTCTTTGCAAAAAAAATATAGGGGAAGGTGGGGTGATTTGTGCAACTTTTTACTCAAAGTGATTTTAAAGTGAGGCCTTGACAGTTATGTCTCCAACTCAAATATGTACATATATTTCAGGATGTTGTGCATCCCTGGCAATAAAAACTTTGGATCTGGAATAAACTGTTTAAGAAATATAGCTTTCGGAAAAAAAGTTGTCTTGTGCACAAACCCAAAAGTGTGGTCTTGTCACAATGACAAAGTCACCATCATCATCTTTCTGGCCATCTGAACTCTCATCAGTGGTGTCGTTAAGTGGAATTGAGATGTCACTCTCTCCTGAGCTACTGTAGACTATCACTTTCTTTTGGTGACCAGCGTATACAGCCATGCCACTGGCACAACTCTCAGAAATGTACTTTGCACTAGTTGCTCCGTGCTTGTGGAACCAACTGCCACCTGACAAATGTGATTCCCCCTACATTTCTGCCTTTAAATCAAGGCTCAAAACCCATATGTACACCCTGGTGTTTCCTCCCCATTAACCTCTGCACTACTTACTTACCTCTGCACTACTATCTGTGTTTATGTGGATGTATGGGCTTTACGTCTTTTATTTTGGTTATTGTTTTTTTACCTTCATTGTTTACCTACTGAATGCACTATGTACAGCACTTTGGACAGTGCAAACTGTCATAAATGTGCTTTTATAAATACATTTTACTTACTTACTTACTTATAACTCACCCAGGCCCTTGCGCACAAATCACCCCATCCCCAGAATTTTGGATAATAGGCATGATGCAGCAATTTAGGGTTGACATTGTGCTAACTATATAGACTCAAAGTGTAGCATACCAAAGCACTAAAACATGTGTCAAATGTTTTCAAACGTGTCTATAATTGTTCAGACACAATAATCAAAAAACCTTGATCATGGAAATTTTACTTTGAAAGGCAAAACACAGTTTTTTGAGCTTAAATGTGCTTATATCTTATTCCTTGTGTCTCCCTTCTTTACAGGATGAGTCAAATGGATGGCTCTTCTTAAATATGTGGTCACATTTCCAATTTCTTCCACGGTTTTCTAGAAACAAGGGGTTTTGCAACTTCCAAAATGCACAAATCACCCCACCTTCCCCTATATAATAATAATTATGTACAATCATAATCTTATGAGAAATCCGATAAAGGTAAATCTACTATTTTAAGTCAACATCGTGTGCGTTAAGTAAGACTATTGCATTAGAGTGATGCATTAAAATGACAGAAATGTGTATGACTATACCTTTGTTATGGATAGCAAGAAAGCCAATTTCATTCTGATGTGTTAATTGCCATGTTGATATAAATGTATATTAGTGCAGGAATCACTTTTAAGTGTCACTACTTATTGCACACAGTAACATCCACATACATAGGCTGCTCTGGTACTGAGGTGTGTCTTTGGTGTGTTCCTGTCAGGCAGTCTCTCTGGCCACGGGGTCAGCACCCTGCTACTAAAGGTCAACCCCCTGGTAATTTGTTTTACCGCTGCCCTATCAGCGTCCAAACACAGGGCGCCGTATCAGGTAAACCAATTATTATCTGACGTGAATTGCCGAGCAGAGAGGTCCCACATGACCACTTCCTCCATTATTAGCAATGTGTGTGTGTCTCTCTCTCTCTCTCTCTCTCTCTCTCTCTCTCTCTCTCTCTCTCTCTCTTTGCGTAAAGGCACCTTGTCCCTGATTCCCAGCGTGTCTTTGCTGCTTATCATCCTGCCAAGTGACTCATTTACCTGCAATGTGGGGTTCTTCTATGGTATTTAAAGGCAATTTAACCTGCATTCAGACAAGAAAATGAATCAAGCGCTGCAGTCTCTAATTTTTTTCTTCCCCTGTCTCAAAAGCATAAACAGCCGTCAAACCGGGGGGGAAGCTTTTCTCCTGCTTAGTATTCAGCTGTAATTCTCCTGGGTGGACGCCATGCTGTGTAGAGAATCTGCATTTTGATTGGTGTACGCGGGAAGTTTTTTCCTGCACTGCTCTCTAAAAGCGGAAGCATTGGGAGAAAAAAAATATATAGGTATATATCAACGCAGAATAGCTGTTTGGAAATGTATTTCTAAGAATGTTTTATATATATATATATATATATATATATATATATATATATATATATATATATATATATATATGGTTAAATGAAAGAAGATTCATCCCACCCCAGTCATTTGCTGTTTCAACAGCACATACTATATATATATATATATATATATATATATATATATATAAAACATTCTTAGAAATAATATATATATATATATATATATATATATATATATATATATATATAGTCTGTGCTGTTGAAACAGCAAATGACTGGGGTGAGATGAATCTTCTTTCATTTAACCACAGCAAGCGCCCACACCAGGATAGGATGAGGAAAGGATACTGATCATTTGACGCGCCCTGATCGTGTTGGCCAAACATCTAAATGCCCAGCGATATATATAACCCTCTCAGAGAGCCATTTGTACAATCTCACCATTAGGAGCCACTTTGTTCCTGTGTAGTCCCTCTGGCCTCAACCAGGCTTCAGCCTCCGATGGATGTAACCATGGCAACTGCCTTCATTCAACACTTTCAAATAATGAAGACAATGTGTTTTCCATTTAGATGAGCTTTTTTTTTTTTTTTTTTTTTTTTTTTTTACCGTGCAAGAAGATCCATCCTGGCTGTTTGATTAAGGGTCTAAATAACAGAGTTTCTGCTGGATGCAACTGTACGAGCTGAATCACTAATTAAATTGGTCTGGTGGGACACGAGTCATATCAATGTTCACCATTCATTCAATATTATGTTTAACAAACCAAGTTGTTTTTCTTCTCGCCCCCACCACCCCCGGTAGGAGTTGAGTGTTGAAGGGAGAAACAAAAAGGAAGATGGAGAAGTGCCTCAGGCAAAGAATTTAAAATCTTGATCACACAACCCAAAACAAAAAGCTCAAGGAAGGCAGACAAATGGAAAGTATTGGAGTGTGGTCTCTTTAACAGCCTGTCGATTATATTTGACTTACAGCGGTTTAAGCGGTTTCGTAACCTTTTTTACATGACTCTAAAAATTCCTGTCAGAAATAACTAGCAATTATACCCACTCACTCGCAATGTTATCATGACCGAAATAAACAACCAGAGAAAATAGAATTATATTTCAAATATCCACGTGTATCCTTAACAACTTACAGGAAAAAAGTAAATAAAAAACAGGAGAAATCCTAACAGGCAATAAAGTACATCATGTTTTGCATGTGTGAGTATGTGCAAACATACTCAGACACACACACACACACACACACACACACACACACACACACACACACACACACACACATATACACACACATACACACACGAAAGAAAGAATAAGAAAGAACGGAAAAAACTCAAGGGGCAGGAGTCTCCCTTCCACTGTTTATAGGGAGAACTTCCATGTAAACCAGAGCCAGCCCTTTCCAGGTCTAAATTAATTCAAGAAGAGTTTTTAAGAAATCACTAGACAAGAAACATGGCGTTGTTCTCCACTTCTTCTTCTCTCCTGCAGCCCGGTTAAAAAAACATTCTTTTGATTTGTCATGTTGTTTTCGCTCAAGAGGAAAAACACAACAACGCTGATAGTTACTCTAATTCCTTGATGACAAGAGTTTATCTTGCCGAGTGGAGTGTGTTTCATATAGAGTGCAGCTTGTTGCCTCGCGCGGCGTGTCTGTGTTAACACAAAAACCTGGAAAAGACTTTTGACTGGAAGAGCCACTGTCAATACCTGTCCTATAATTTATATTCTTGCTTTTGCTGAGCTTTGCAAAGGGCTCTGTTCATCCCGCTTCCCTGACGACATAACAGCAGCAACACACAATAAAAACAAAACAAGGGCACGACAATACCACTTCAGAGTTAGGTTTGTTGCTACAACAAACGATGCCAGTGAGCTCCGGTGCCTTGTGTGTGTGTGTGTGTGTGTGTGTGTGTGTGTGTGTGTGTGTGTGTGTGTGTGTGTGTGTGTGTGTGTGTGTGTGTGTGTGTGTGTGTGTGTGTGTGTGTGTGCGCGCACGGGAACCACTGTGCATCGTGATTGATATACAAGAGATAATGTGCTGTTTGACTCCCAAATCCGGCTGACATCCCACGCTCTCTGTGACGCACTCACCGCACGCTATCGCTGCCACACGCAGCTGATAAGCAGGGCTGAACCAGTCATATCTATAACACTTCTAGAAAAGAGTTTCTTCTTGAATAAATATACTACTACTGAAGAAAAAAAAACATCTACATTTGTGGATTTCAGTAGCCCAAGAGGCACAAGTATAGACAGTAATACAGATTCTTAATTGTCCAGAGTCTATTATAGTCCTGAAGCTATCAGGCAGTTGATAAATAAGTCATTGACAATATTAATTGATAATAGCCTCTCCAATGTGAGCATTTGCTCCTATTGGTTTTTTTTTCATCATAAATTGAAAAACTTGAACACAATTGAACACCGAATCATCTTGGGGTCTTGAAACTTGTAATGGACATTTTCAAATGCAGAATCTCTTAACACAAGCCTCCATGAGAGTAAACTATTGCTGGCATGACTGATGGTGCATTACATCTCAACCGGGTGTTTGGGAAATCTTTCTTCTTCTTCTATCTTTTTAGGTCATTAAACATAATTATATTGAATAACCTCTTAGCCATTGGTGGTCCAAAGGACTTATAGACTTTCTTTGAAGGAATCATTTGTCTTCATGATGGACACTGGATTGTAAGCCCAGTCTTTATTTGAGCTCCCTGCTGAGATACGAGTGTGTCATCTGTGGCTCTGTGGTGGGACTGGCCACATCTTTACGTGGTCATATCAAACACAGAGAGCTCGGCTAATGCTTCACTGGCGCTCAATGTCACCGCTGTGCACACGTACACGCTTTCACACACTAGAAGTAAAAAAACACTGCTAACGCACTTTAGAGTGCGACACGAGAGGACACAGTGTAGCCAAAGGTTAAAAAGAAAACACAACAAAGATGAAGACCGCATGAGAATTTTGATTAATGCTAGACCTGCTCCGCGAGCACACACACACACCTATTCCCAGACCACCAAGCGGAGAGGGACGGAGGCTGCAGTGAGCCTGTAAGAGACCACCAGGTGTGACCTATTCATTATTTACCAACAGAGGCAGGCTAGCAGTGTCTGCATGCTGTGCACAGCCCTTCCTTTGTAGGAGAGATGTGTCGGGATCAGATGAGAGAGGGCACCTTTGTGGATAGACGTCTTTGTTCACAGCCTGCCCGTCTGTCGCCCTTTTACTGCTTCACACCCGGACAAACAGACAAAATGCATCCAGGTTTTCTTGTCAGTTTTGAAAAAAGGACTCCACTGGCACAAAGTATGGTTGAACAGTATCATGTGAAAGTAATGTGATTACTTTATTCAATACAGAGTACTGCAGCAATAACACAATGCTGCCATATTATCAGCCTATGGAGTTTGTTGCCTTTTTACACATCTAGCGGATGTGGAGCAACATTACCGTTATCATTCATTTGGATTTGTGTTTCCGGCCACCTGAAGACTGGAAGCACATCATTAACTCTCTTTTCCTACATCTGTTTTTTGTCTACAGCAGCTCCTGAGATGCATATCTGGCTCTTAAGCTGCTAAATGCTTGGCCAGCTAATCGCTAACATTGATGGGTCTGCTGTTTGGTGCAGGGCAGGTAGCATGCAGTGCACAGGGCAGGAATAAGGTTTTTCGCGTTGGTCTCGGATCAGTTTGTTTTGGTCCTCACCAGATTGCTGCGTTTACAAACGGCCCGAATCTAAACTCACCATGGTTCGATTTAGAAGAAGAGACATATCGTTGTTGCTTATGAAAGAGGCCCGTAGAGGTTTTCCTGTTGAAAAGTAGCTGCCTATTGGCGTAAGTATGATGGGAGGGAGTGATACGGGGGAAAAAAACATGAGCTGAAAGAGTGTAAGATCATAGTCTGGTGTTTGTCACTGTAGGAGCAACACTTGCTTCAGTCATTTTCTACTGTTGATGCAAAAATAGGTTTCGATATACTGTAGAAGCCAAAGGTGAAGTTGCGTTATGTTTTACAGGTTGGCTGTCTTTGTACCAACATGTAACTGAGAGCAGAAGCGCCTACAGATGTGGGAAAGACATCTCACACAACCTTCAGAGCAGTTGTAAAATCAGCACACATCGCTGCCTGTGAAATACAGCAGACGACAGCAGAGGATATAAAATGTTGACATATGGCAAATAAGCCTGATGTCAATAGGAATCCCACACAGAGGGAGGGGGCATCACCTCATATCAGAAAAGACTTGTATAAACTCAGGCCACAGCGCACTTAAAGATAAAAGCCCTTATAAGCGGAGCTATTTTTATGGCTTAGGTGAGACAAACAGGGCCATATTCTAACCAATGATCTCTTCTATCTGGTGTACACTCCTATTCTCCTAGCTATTTTCTATTATCTTCCATATAATCACAACACTAGTGGAGATAAATTGCCCACGCATGGACAACTTGGCACAGGTTCACACACACACATCAAGGGTCATTAAGGCAGCTGACAAAAGCTTGTTTTTTTTAATGAATGTGTGTGTAAAAGTTCAGCCTTGACAGTGTGTGTGCACGTGTGTGTGTGTGTATGTGTGATTGTGTGTGCAAGTGTGTGTGAAGAGTCACAGTGTGGGCAGGAGTCGGGGTTTCATTTCTTCTTGTAACACCCTAATGACTTTATTGTTTCATTGTTACCCAGTCTAAAGAAGGTATTACCATATAAACACCTGCGTTATCAAAACCACTGCAAACAATTTCCTGGATAATTTAACAAAGATGCGATTGTTGAATCGGTATGAGGTGTTGTGACTTATGAGAGGAGGTAGCTGTGTGTGTGTGTGTGTGTGTGTGTGTGTGTGTGTGTGTGTGTGTGTGTGTGTGTGTGTGTGTGTGTGTGTGTGTGTGTGTGTGTGTGTGTGTGTGTGTGTGTGTGTGTGTGTGTGTGTGTGTGTGTGTGTGTGTGTGTGTGCGTGCAAATTTTGAGATATATATTTTTGTGTGGGTTGTTTGTCTCTTGAGTGCATTTTGTGATATCCATTGTGTGTGTGTGTGTGTGTGTGTGTGTGTGTGTGTGTGTGTGTGTGTGTGTGTGTGTGTGTGTGTGTGTGTCTGTCTGTCTGTCTGTGTGTGTCTGTGTGTCTTTGTGTGTAGAGTTTAAAACCTGCTGGAACCTGGCGACAGCTGGCCACTTTACAGCACCAGTTGTAGAGGAAAATATATCTGAGAGTTACCTTAAATGGAGGCCGTTTTGATGAAGCATTACCATCATGCCTGCCTCATGAACTTAGTTCGCGATTGACATTTTTTTTTAACCTGTCTTTCCCTGTTGTTCTCCTTTTCCTTCTATGATAAATAGGGGCGCGGCGCTCGCTTGACGACCCTACAGTTACACTCTCTCCTGTCCACCCATGTTATTGTCACTGTCATTATATGTTTCTTGGCGAGGTGTGAACTGGAAGGCAAATTTCATTGTTCTCTAACGGTGCATTGACCAAATAAACCTGATTCTGATTCTCATGCTATCTGTACCCCGAGCGAGCAAGGCAAAAAATAAAAATGGGAACACTTGCATAACGTAGGAGTCTGATTTTACCCTGTAGGATTGGACCTATCACTACTCTTCTTCTTTTTTTAAATCTCTCTCTCTCTCCCTCTCTTTCCCTCCCTTCCCTCATACTCACAGGGCCTGGATTGTTCTGCTGAGGCTTGGCAGAGGCCGCGGATGGGAAAAGTGCAGGGGAGGCAGCCTAACACTTCCTGCCTCCCTGAATCAGAGAGTTAACCTTCAGCGAGGGGCACAATGGCTTCTCGTTAGCGAAAACCCACCCCACATGCCGGCAGCCTGTCACCAGCCATGTTCCTGTCCGCTGACCCCTTTTTGTGCTACTCTAGTCCTCCCTCGGATTCTGTGTCCGACTAAAGCTGCACCTCAGTCAGTCCTAACACAATGGAGGAGGTTAATACGTTGTACAGTGTGCCTAACAGAAAGAACGCGTGGTGTTTAATAAGAAAAGCTTTAATCCATATTTGAATATTTTTTAATCCAGAAGCAAAAGAAACTGGTGTTCGTCTTCTAGCAAATTTGAGATGGTATTTGGATGTTTTACCAAATGTGTGTTTTTGGACTAGTATCATGGGTTCCAAACAATACAACTGTAAACGTGCTGCATTTTGGATCAGGTTTATATTCATTTGTGATGTGGTTGTAAACCCAAGAAAAAACATATTAGTATACATAGAGCAGCAATGATTCATAATAATCAGTAAATCGTTTAAGCCATTTGTTGTGCTACAATGCTAAAATGCTATACAAACTCTTTATAAAAAATGTTCTCCTTTGGGCAAATTTGCCGGTTTTCACAGTTTTACATCATCGGAAAATAATAATTATATCGACATGTAATGGGCTTTTATGTTGTTGCTTTTTCCGTCCGAATAATTAAAATAATTAAAGAAAGATTAAGAAAATGGTCTGCTCATCATCATGATCGTGATACTGTATATTTAATAGAAGTCAGGCAGACACAACCTTAAATAAGCTAAGATGAACACACAGTTCACTGTACATTTACCAGACTGGCAAAGTGACTGCTAAAAACCTCACAATCACTGCAAAACAAGCATGACATCAGCCACCCAGCCACCCACCACTACAAAGAGGTGGATTCATGCTTGTGAACGCGATGGAGATAAGAGAAAAAAACATGTGGGCCGAAGAGATGACAAAGAACAAGGCTGGATTTGGCAAAAAAAACTATATTCACTAAAGTCAAAGGCAAAGGAATGAAATACAGTGGAAGTAAACAGTTTTTTTCTCTCACGTATTCCTCTCATTTTCACAGGCAAAAAATAACCAAGCATGAACAAACAAGGCTAGCCTAGGAGAAAATAAAGCATTGATTTTGCACACTGCCCTGTCTCTACTGCAGAGGACTCCGATCGATAAGCTCAAGTAATACCCTGCACAAGTTTAATGCTTGATCTGTGTAGAGGCAGACAAGTGCTTTGTCTGGAAATTATTCTTTTTTTTATTGCACCAGCACCACAGTCTGAAAGCAAGACAAAAGGAAACTCGACTAGTTTAAAAAGAACCAGGGCTGCGGAAGAGGGTGACCAAAGCTCTAGGGGGGTTGGTGGAGGTATCGGCGCAGGCGGATCAAGGGTTCATCTAAATCAATGGAGGAAGTTACATGTGTTAGCCACTTTGTAGGGTCACCAGGAAAGGAAAGCAAGAGAGAGAGGGAGGGAGGGTGGGAGAGGGGGAGAGAGAGAGAGAGAGAGAGAGACAGAAAGGGGGAAGAAGGAGGTCGATTTGTGCAGTAAAGGGAGGGTCATATTGCTGAACCAGCAGCCGACCAGAGAGGTGACCTGCTGCAGTCCGAGGTTTTGACCTTTGACACAGAGAGCTAACTGAGGCAAGGAGTAACAGACACAGTCGCTCTCCATAAACCGAGACTGTGTCAAGATAAGCATTGGATTCTTCCGAAGTGTAGTCGCTGGAAACCAAACGCTGGAGGCTGCGCAAGTGATCCAATGCTTGTGTGAAAGCAGACAGAGGGGGAATCTGTGAATGACTGATAATGAGGCAACAACTGAGCAGCACGAGGGGGGAATCTGAGTTTCTCCTCTCTACCCCTCGCAAAAAAAAACATTTAATTTCCTGACTTTTGCTCTCTTCTCCCTTTTAAGGGGCCTCCAAAAGTCAGCGAGAAAAGACTCCCGCGTCACCTGTGAAACATTAAAAAAAAGCGTCGACCCAGAGATTTGAAACACTCGTTAAGCTTTTTAAAGTGCGGAGTATTCTCTGAGATCCCGCTCTCTCTCAGATGTTTCCCTCTCTGTAATCGAACCAAATGGCAGATCAAGTTCAGGAAATTAGCCAGTTCCTGTTGGGGGAAGAGAAAGAGAGCCGAAAGAGGCCAGCGTCAACGCAGCAGCAAAGAGTTTTTACCACCGCACGTCTCAGGGCCTCTAATAGGTCCTGAGAAATGACACCAGCTCGTATCCTATAGCCTGAGAGACCACTTCATTACAATCCTGGTAAATAAGGAAAATATCCCAGCTGATTGAAATGCTTACTCAATCCCACTTGTCTGCTTGAGTACTGAAGAAATATACACTTTTCACAGCACTGGGAAATTGCATTTCAGACAAGTTAACACCCAGACTTGGTGGGTGGACAAACATCTCAACACAGAGATTCCTTCAGGTTAGTCCTGTGCAAATAATATGGCCATTAGGTCATTTAATATCCTCTGGATAAATTGCTGTGGACCCCTGAGACACGACTGCCGGCGTCCACACATCAGGAACCAATCAAAGGTCCCTGCTGGTCATGGCAGAGACTCTGCCAGGCTTGAAGCAGCAACATTTCCCCAGGGAAATAGAGAAAGGCCAAATAATCAAAGACACTCTGCCACTTCCTGCCCTTTATCGGTCCGTAGCATCTCAACGAGCCGGGTTCTAGGCTGTGATGAGGTTAAGGCAGCTTTCCTCGCTTTAACCGAATAAACACGGAGCGAGATTACGACGTGAATGACAGTACAAGTTGACCCCACTGAGTGGGCAGATGAGTGACAGCACCACCACCAGACTGAGTTTGGCATGTCACACAACTGTGACCCCAGACCAAGTCACAAACCAGGCACACACAGTGTGGTGCTAAAGCATAGGTTGAAACCCTAACCCTGCTGTTTCCATTGGCCACTTGAGACAGACAACTGGCCCTGCAGCATGTGGTGCAAAATAGTTTTCTCGGGCTTGAATAAGCAAGCGCACACGTAGACACAAAAAAAAGTTATTGTAAGAAAAGGTTAGGTGTTTCAATGGAGTTTTTCTATGGACAATATTCTCAAAGTCATTCGTTAAGGACTTTGTGGGTAGAGAACAAGTCAACTGGGCTCCAGAGTAGCTTGAATCCTCACAGCGTCTACTCAAACTTTATTGAGCGGCAGGCGGGGAGGCAGACCCTCGCATGCTGCAACTGAAATTAGGTTAGGAGAAGTCATTTGTCTTTTGAAGGGGAAAAAAATGAGCCTAAAGAGGCCAGATTGAGCAGGAAGGCTGTAAAGGGGAAGGAGTTCATGCAGACTAACATCTGTGATATTTCTTCACTTCGTACTCCTTTTCCCATCCCCCTTGCCTTGGTTGTGCCAAATGTTAAGGTGGGGCTTACAAAAACAGCAATGAGCGAGGGTATTTTTTGGTTAGTGTTGTGCACTGTGGCCCCTCACTTTTCCCAGATCAACCTTTTTTTGTGGTATCAACCAACACTGGATATGTTGTTGTTATCAAAGAGTATCAGAAATGGCTTATTAAATCAAGAGATAATTCATGATCTGCAGTCACAAGCTGAATACTAGTAACAGTTTATCCACAATGAGACATGGAAATGAGAAAGTAGTGCACTGCTGAACTCATTTGAAAAGTCAGTTGTAGACTCTAGATCACAATTTTCCACTGATTTATGAATATATATGAAGACTCATAGCCAGCATTTAATCAGTTTCCCAACAGAAAAACACGTTACTGACATGGAGGTGTAATATGAGTTACAAAAGACTATTTCCTTGACAATTCTTTTTGAGTCGTTATTATAATTGGTACTGGGGTGGACTAATGTCTCAAGTAAAAAATCACAATCTGAAAATTGTAGTACGGTAGTTAATTTGGTATAAGTAGGTGTTCGAAAGGTTGTCGATTGGTTGGTAAGTAGGTTGTAATGAATTATGTTAAATGGTAAAACTTCTGTCCATTTTGAAATAACAAATTGTGACTAGGAATAAATATGTAATTAGTCTACATGTACATATGTCACCAGAACATGTGAATCACTAACAACACAACTGCTATCAAAACGCGAGAGGCACAGGGGTAGTGATAGCCTACTTGCAAGTGGATAACCTGTAATTCTACTATTGTTGAGTTGTTTATAAAATGGCTCATTAGGAGACCTAACAGGCTAACTAGCATAGCGTGCTAACAGCTCATCCCTATCAGGTGGGGGGAAAGCCTCACTTCACCGCATTGGTTTATTATCTCAGCCTCCTCCCAGGTAGAGCACAACCGCAGGTTGCCTCAGCTTGCTTGAACAGATACTTACAGCTTGTTGGGCTTACCCCACTTCACCTCAGAAAAAATTACACACACACACACACACACACACACACACACACACACACACACACACACACACACACACACACACACACACACACACACACACAATGCATCTCTGTGCTCTTATCGAATCACTTGGTGATAATAGCTGTCTTCTTACAGTGGGGGTAAAAGGAGTTCAGGCTTTGCTAATAGGCTGCAAGCAGGGTGCCTGCAATTTTCATCAATGTGCACTCAAGATTTTTGAGACCCTTTCAACGCTATAATGAAACATAGCCTACATGCAGCCAAGTTCTCAATAGAAATACATGTGTTAAGTAAGAACAGTTGGCAGTTGGTTGGGGTGGAATTTTCTCACCAACATACTAGCCCCTTTTACACAGAGATTGTGGCATATTGACGGAACAACATCACTCCAATATGCCGGCTTTGCTTGCTTCTGTGTTATTTAATCAAGCAACGCCGGGCTGCTGGCGCATCAGTAGCCCCTTTTACACTGTGTTCCAGAATGAAAGAGGTGCTTGTGACGTAAAGATTTAGCGCCGCGCCGGTCAGCTGCTTTACAACAACAACACTGGCCGGTGAATTGAGAGCAGAAGTGCTGGAGCTTGCTGTAAGAGGGCCGTATTTTACTGTCCCCACGATGTGCCGGTTGATCTCGCGACGCGCTGAGTCCGACATCTCTGGGGCTGTTAACCAAACTGACAAAAATCACTCCGCTGCTCACTGCTTCACCTCTGTGTCTGTGTGTCTGTGTGTGTGTGTGTGTGTGTGTGTGTGTGTGTGTGTGTGTGTGTGTGTGTGTGTGTGTGTGTGTGTTTGTGTGACAGGTTGGCTGTGAGCGAGTCCCTTTGTAAGGGCAGCAATCTGCCAATCAGACACACACGTACACATACACACAGTGTGTGAAGTCACGTTACTGTAGACAGAAATAAAGTGTGGATATACGCTCAGACTTAGGATGATAATAGCGGTGGCGATCCGGTCGCAGCCTAGCTTAGCCTAGCCTAGCCTAACTTAGCCTAGCTTTCCCATTGTACAACTTCCTCTGGGCAGAAATAGACTCATACACTCTGCAAAATGAAGCTTGGGGGTTTGGATTGAGCAGCGGACCTTATGTCCAGCTAGATTATACACCGTTCCTTTTATTTGGTGATTTTTACGGGACATCAGGCCGCCGTGGTTAATGTTAAACACACGTCCTTCAACTGCTAACATGGTCGCATGTTTAGAACGTAGGCTATGGAACGCCAAACGCCCCCCTGTTCCGAAACAACAAGCTGGCCGCATTTAAACAGAGAGGCAGAACTGATTGTGTCGGGAATCTTACTACCCCCCGAGGTAGTAAAATTCCCGGAACAATCTCTCGCACCTTTCTTCCCTCGTTCCGCAACGGTCGCATTTATACAGCAGGGCGGAGGGCCGAAATTCCAACATATTCCCGGCTTTCACTGGCTGTGTAAAAGGGGCTACTGCTACACTTCTGTAGTCTTCTCATGCTGTATTTATTGTAACATTTACGACAATTAAGGATGTGCTAATAAGTAGGGCCGCAACCAAATGTTTGGCCTGGAAAATGTATGAAATTACTGGAAATTAGTGGAATTTTTTTTTGCCAAACAAAATATATGTTCAGTTTTAATCAGGGATTTATCTAAAGTGAAAAAGTAGCACATTTAAACATAAACATTTTGCCTGGTTCATGGTGTAAAAACGATTAACCGATTATTAATCTAATTGGTTTATCTGCTAATCACTTCAGCCCCACTTATTTGTGTCTAAAGAGACCCCTCTTCTTCTGGCTAATGTTTGGTTCTGGATGAGACTACAGCCCCCCCAAAACCCCAAAAGCCTGACCCCCCCTGACAGTCCCCCTTCCTCAGTGAACACATACTTTGCCGTTGCTGCCACCTTGTTCTCATGTCTGGAAACATTGTTTGTCTGCTGGCTCACATGGTGCCTCCTGTCTCCAAGATTGGGACCACCCCCTTTTTTCCTTCCCACCCCCCCTTCAGCCACTGTGCACCCCTCCCCTTCCCCCGCAATGGATGGGCCCACCACACAGGGGGGTTGAATTTAATAAAGGCTCCCTCAGCCACATGCTAAAAAGGTATGCAAATGTGCAGGTCCTTCTGCTTTCTGACATCCCCCCCTCCTCTCCTCTCCTGCATCCAACTGACTGCTCTTCTCTTCTCTCCAAGCCAAAGCAAAACAGAGAAAGAGGGACGGAAAGAGAGAGAGAGCGTGTGTGTATGTCATGTGTGTGTGTGTGTGTGTGTGTGTGTGTGTGTGTGTGTGTGTGTGTGTGTGTGTGTGAGAAAGAGAGAATAAAAGAGAGAGAGAGACATTTTTGGTGTTTGTTTTTGAGAGGAATGGATTATTTTGTTAGCACCGCTCTTGGGTATTTGATCTGAAAAGCTATTACAATGATTTCAATTTGAATTAATTACATTATGGGCAACAGGAACAGTGAAAGAAGTACTACTCGACTTGACGCGCGCTCTTCCTCGTAGGAGAGGGAGGAATCATAAAGCGTGCCCCGCACACACATCCAATAATTCCTCGAGAGTGACAGGACGAAAAATTAACAGTGCCACAAAATCGGTAACCTCGAGCCCTCTTCGCTAATAAATAAAATAGTAAAAATTAAACAGCCTTTACGTATGTGTGCCGTAAAAAAAACAAAACAATATTGACATCTCCAGCTGTCTGCAGCAGCGGCAGCACCTCCTCCTCCCCCTAGATATCAGTGATCCCTATCTAATACAAAGGGCCCAGCCTTTGCATGGCTACCATGATGACCCGTGTTCATAAGGAGGTGAGAGCTGATCATTTTGTTCCGATGTAGTGAGCCGTGACAGGCAGCAGTGCGGGAAGGAGGGAGGAAGGGGGGAGGGAGGCAGGGGGAGGGAGGGAGGGAGGGAGAGAGGGAAGGAGGGAGGGAGGGAAGGGAAGGAGGAGGAGAGGAAGGCCACAGAGAGACCCACCAGAAGAGGTCCCGGCCAGACTGAAGGGACCAGCCTTTCCTGCTGCTTCCTTCCTTTCGCTCTTGGCCAGCTGAGCAATCAGGTCACCTCTCTTTCCCGTGTCGCTTCTGGTCAATTGTTCTCTTCCCTCTCTCTCTCTCTTTCTCTCTTTTCCTCTTTCTCCCGCTCCTCTCCTCCCCGAGCCACAGCCTGCAGCTGTTGCGGCTGATGTCATTTTTTGATAGGATTTTGTCTGTGCCTGCTTGTTGGTGTATGCCCTCCTCTCTGCCTAAACAAACGCAAACATGGCGAGGGCTCGCTCAAACGGGCACACGCTGAGGGGATCTTCCATGTGGGACAGACATACACACAACAAGAGGGAGGGGTGACTGCAACGCCCGCTCATGCAAAACCCTTGAGATGATATGCAAACTCCCGATTTGTTCTTTCCAGTTCTACCTGGCATCATCATGAAAATAGGCTGTGCAACAATACATGGGCACACCAGGGAATACAGACACTTTTAAAAAAACAAAACGAGAGATCCCCATTCATGTTAGCACGCTCCCAGTGTTTATTCTAGGCCAAGGAAGAGAACAGGAAGTACACAAACATGCCCTTTTGACCTTCCTACAACCACCATTCGGAGTGAGCACAGCTAGTTCTCTAAAATGAATATATCAGCTCGTACTGTAAGCAGAGATTAGGTTATATCAGGTTACATTTACAAAACACTATCGAGGCTTCATCCTGAGGGCGTTTCAGGAAAATCCACCGCTAATACGGCACTCACTTGGGGCTACGGAGAGAGACAGAGAGAGGGAGTTGAGATGATGCTAGGTGACAGTTCATTCTGCAGTTTTGAGCGTGAGATTTACTCCAATAGGGCCACGAGGAAAAAAAAAACTCCCCATTCACCCGTGTACCAGAGAGAGTTTGCCAGAGACTCCATGTCAGAGACAGATTAGATCACGTCTTGGCTTGTTCAAAGACCATGAATATTTACATTATTGGCTTAAATGGCATCCGAATGAGCGCACCAAACCCCCATCCAAGGACAGAACAGGGCATGCCTGCAGATTTGGCACATTCTAATCCCTATAAAGAGAGATGAACATGATAGTCCTTTTTGAGCAGTGGTAATGTATCCTAAAATGATCTCACAAGATTGAGCAGATTCTAGGAAACAGCGATCTGCTGAAACAGAGCACGAGGTAAATAAAGTCATGTCGTACTGTTGGCCTATGTGAAGCAATGAGACGCAACTGTTGTCCTGACCTTGAAATAACGGCCACTTATTAAAAAGCTGTTTTGGTATGAGAGACACCGATTATAGCCCCATTTCTAGGCCAGCACATCATCAGTGTCCAAGTTCCAAATCAATGACCTACTTCCGAAGCATATACACACACACACACACACACACATCCACCGCACATACGCTGCGAGGCAAACTCCCTCTTTAAAAAGGGCTTAATGGGGAGGAATACAGAAATCAAATCGAGCCGACACTTTTGTTTTGATCCGAAAATGTTTCCCAGAGTGTAGATATTTCAGAATACCCAAATGAGGGCAGCATGATTTCGTAACAGCATAGCACGCAGGGCAGCAGCAGCAGCCGAGGCCCCCTTTCGCAGAGCTTCTCATGCTGTTTTGACACTGGATGGCAGCGAGGGAGGGGGGCACACCGGGGTCACGACGAGCGTCACTGCTTTACTAGTGAGAGAGTAGATCAGATCTGACCTGGATAAAGTGGTGAAAGAGTCAGCGATGATGGCAACGTGCTGTGAGGAAATGTGAGCGGCGGCAGGCAGTGGTCGGTTGGTGAGGTCATGCCGGTTCTTAACGCACGGTGCAGGGCTATTTACAGAACAACCCCCCCCCCCCCCACCCCACAACTTGCCTCTACAACCCCCTCCAGCAGATCCACCACATCACGGCTCTCCGTATTACCACGCAGTCATGCAGCAGACACATGGACAGAGACTCCTCTTCTTCGGTGCAGTTGTCCTTCCCCTATACCAGGGAAACAATTACTTACTTTCCCTCAATGCAACCTTACTGGCTTTATCTTTTTAAATGAGATGAGCTATTTTGACCAGTGGGTATAAACGTTTAAACCACAGGGACAGAGAAGGACGGAAAGGCTAAATGTGCTGTCACACATACAGAGGCCTACACATGCTGCTGTCATGTGTACTGAGCCCCCCCCCCCCGGACAGGCTACGGGCTGCTGCTGACAAAGACAGACCGGCAGATATGATTTAATGCATAAAGGACTCACGTCATTTCCTGATGTGAAGCTCCCCTATCGTGTCGTAATATAGTTTTAAAACGGACTTGAATAAATGTATCCTTCCGCAGCCATGCAGACAGTTGTTGTTTTTATACATCCATCTTCTGCCACAAACCTCACTCCTAACGGTTTTATTTGGAACTACTTTCTAGTGAAGAAATAGTCCCTGTGACTGGTGACACTGTGACAGTGCCTTGAAATATATATATTTTTTAGTTCAATTTTAAACTTAACATCGAGTTCCATTCACCTCCATTTCATTGAGTTAGAGGGGCAAGCTATCTGTAAACCATGGGCAAATAAAAACCCAAACTAATTGCCTGGCTGCTAGAGGCAAGAGTGGAGATGTGTGTTTTAGCGGGTTGGACTAACCTTTTAAAAACAACTTCATGTCATTTTGATGTTGCTTCTGAGAGACCTGTGACAGACTTTAGATGAATTCTGGGAGCTGAATAAAAAAACATCCACGTAATTGCTGGTATGTGGTATGTACATAGGCCCTGCTGAAGCATCAAAACCAAGCCTGGGGCTGTTACATATTTGGAGGCATCTCTGTGTGTGTGGCATTGGAGCATGCTGTTTCTCTGGGGAAGCATTGATCCAGCATAATGACTTTTGTTGGCAAAAGCTCTTTCCACAATGGACAGCCTTGTCTTGTGCCATATACTTGTTATCAGGTTTAGACAACACAGGGCCAGAATATGGACATGCTAACACGGTGAGTAACTTCTCAATTTTTTTGTCAATAAATCAGAGCAACAAAAAAAAGGGAAAACAAACCCATTATATTTAAGTGATACATAATCAAATCAATTGTTATGTTCACGGTTGCAGTTAGCTTTTTTTCTCCAGCACAGAGAAACAGGCACAGTAATAGCTTGGCTGGGAATACTCCAAATTAGTGGGTATAGCTTACCATTTGAGGAAAGTGTTGGAGATTTTTTTTTGTTTTTTAATCAATGAGAAGGCAGACTCCTCCTCAACTTGGCTTTATCATCATCAGGGACTGAATGAATGACTTCCTTTCTCTGTGCTTTGCATGTCTGTAAAGGTTAAATGCATATATATCCTGCCGACCCCCAGTTCAACCATTAACAGGACCCTGCTTTGGTGATTGCACCACACAGAGCAGAGTCGACAACTGCAAGGAGTGAAAGTTGGAGCTGAAACAAGCACCCTGGAAGATGGCTCAAGCCGACACGCATTGGTATACTTTAAACGAACAAGAGGGCTTTTATTTTTTTTTTTAACAAACCTTGAGTGCCTGGATTTGGATTTTGAGCAGAGGTGGTTTAATAGATTCCAGAAGCGCTCCTGCCACTTTTTTATTTTTATTTCATAAATAGAGAAATGTAGGCTTCTTCAGTATTTGTTCCAAAGTGTTAGACAATAGGGGATCTAAAAGGTGGAGCAAGCAATTTAAATTTTTTTTGGAACTGGAAAGAAAACTTGCACGCGAGGAAAGGGGAATAAAGAGAATCATCTGGAAACAAGACAACATCATTAAGAGCTGTACTGTCGTGCCCAGGGCATTGTAGTTCTGACAAAGACTTTGTGGCTGCATTTTCTGGTGAAAAAAGCAGAACAAATGGGGATTACAATAAATGAGGAAATAGAGCCTTTCAGTTGACCTACATCCCCCACAGAGACTACAAATTATAATCCCAGCATACATGCGCTGCTATTGAATTTTTGAGATTCTGTATCAACACCATGAAATTGAGTTAGATGGCAACTAAATGGGTTCAAAAAATACGAAGAGGAGATTAGTGGCCAGAGATACGGACATCTAAAGCATCTAGAGGTTAAATGCTGGTTTACGGCTCTTGATTTCAGTTTATTGAAATTGATCCCAACCCTGACAGCTTTAGATCCCCCCCCAAAAAAGTGTGTTAAAGCTACTACGAGTAAGTCGGCACGTTGGCGACACCTTTGAACGAAAGCGGTAGTATTATTACGACGCCAGCTGTCGTGAAGCTGTTTTGTAGCTCGTCCAGGGAGTGCAAGAGTCAAATAATCAGGAAGCAATATGGTGCGTGGCGTCCGTGTGTTGAAAGTGTGAGGGCACCGGACTCTTTTTGGCTCCGTGAGTCTATGGGTGACACAGCATCAACTAATGCCAGTAAGTGCTAAACACACCTGATTGCAATGAGTTGATGCATTGTCACGTCTCACGGAGCTGAACGAGTCCCCGTGTCCTCACACAAAGCGAATGAACGAGAGATGGCAGTTAGTTAGTATGGATCACGATGAGGTAATGTGTTGTTGTAAATAATGACTATTTCAGATGAATAATGGTCATCTGATGATGCTGGTGAGGCAAAGTAAACTTTGTTTTAGTAGGCTACCGCTCATTCATTTAGGAGTAAACACTGCAGTCTAGTTTCGCTGCGTGAAATTGTGTATACGTTGCTTGGCAACGCCCTCCCGCCCGACTATCACTCTCCCTTTTAGCTTTTCTTCATTGCATTTTCTTTTCTTTCTTTGATGGTTCAGCCCCGTTATCAGTCATTATGACGACAAATAACTGTCTCAAACAAGGCTCCCGCTCCCCTTCCCTCACCTGGAGGGATAGGCTTCTCAATTCACGTTCCTGCGCCTCACTGAAATCTGCGACCAATACGGATATGTGACCATAGAGCATGCACGCGTGAACCGAAAATCGGACTGGGTGTACGACCAGATCAAATGCAGTAGGCTAATAAAGACTAGGCCTATATAAAAACGTCTTTCTTTGCACTGATGGTCTCGTTTGCTGTTAAAGGTAATTTATGATTATGAGAGGAAACATGAGGCTGTTTAAAAGATATTTAAATGTTACTCGTAGCCGCTTTAACAGTTTGTGTATATTAGTGCACTGAAATGGTGCTAAAACACACAGAAGTATCCACTCACGGCAGCAAGCTTCAAAATAAAAAGAAGAAAAAAAAACAGAGACACATTAAATCATTCTTTACCATTTAGCGGCAGGCTCCAAGGTTTTGATTAGAGTATTCATTGAACCCTGCACTTTAACACTCCAAATCAATTAGATGAACCAGTGTGCACACTCACACACACATTTTCAACTGCTTCAATCGAAAAATTATTTAATGCACGCCGGCCATCCTCTGGCAAAGTCCACCAGCCATAATCATACTCGCACACAAACAGCATCCATTAATGGCTTTAGTGATGGTGGCATAATTGCTAAAAAAAATATGCTTTTCAGTGAGCTAAACACATTAGAATAAGTGGATTATATGGCCTTCTAAGGCTGGAGTCAAAGCAACTGGGTGAATGGTCTGGATCACTTATACGGTTTTGGTTTATGTATTGTGAAGATAGGCTACACATCTTGTAATTTACAACAGCAACACATGTTATAGATTATTTAATGGGTCTTATTTGGGAAATAAGAAAAATAAGACAAATAGTCTATCTCAAATGTAATGAATGATTTATGAATGTTTTTCTGACGCGGATCATTATTACACCTTTGACCTTTTAAGCTGCTCCCCTACATTTGACACAATATCTACAGTTTATCATTCTGTTCATCTAGCCCTTGATTATTTAGGAAAGTCTTCCTGACATTATGCAGAAATAAAGACTTGCAGACCAACAGAGGCTGTAATATTACGCCTTATTTTCCCATTTAGTTTTACGTTTCACGGTATCTGGTTTAACTTTGCCTCTGCGCTGTAAAACACTTGCCTTGTTGCTATACAACTAAAGATGATTCTAACATTATTATTGTTATTGACTGTTCAAATAGGACCTCCTGTGTGTGTGTGTGTGTGTGTGTGTGTGTGTGTGTGTGTGTGTGTGTGTGTGTGTGTGTGTGTGTGTGTGTGTGTGTGTGTGTGTGTGTGTGTGTGTGTGTGTCAGTCAGTCAGTCAGTCAGTCAGTCAGTCAGTCAGTCAGTGTGTGTGTGTGTGTGTGTGTGTGATATTGACAGAGAAAGAGAGAGAAGGGGGGAGGGAGTGTGTATGTATGTTTATGAAACCTCAGGAAATACCAGAACAGACACACTGACTCTCCAGCACTTCAGGCCCATGTGACTGGAAACACACAGGCCGGATTGTTTGCATGTTTGCTGGGGGAGAAAGTGTGTGTGTGTGTGGGGAGGGGGGCATGATAAGAACGTTTGGTAATGGAGAATTATCAAAGCTAACTCTGTGTATGAAATGGGTGGAGGTGTGGTCTTTTTTTTGGGGGGGGGGGGGCAACTTATCTGTTCTTTTAAAAGAAAAACTTTGAGTTTTTGGAAAGATCAGCCATCCTGCTAATTTGCATGATGACTCTTGTGTTTGTTTCCCCGTAGCGATCCAGTGCATAAAAAGCCTCCATTGGCTTCCTGCTCTCATCACATTAGCATAATGCAGATGCAACCAGAGTCAGTAACCTTGCTGTTGCTAAGCACTATTTACAGCAAATACACACGAAAAGTGTGCGAGAGCTGCAAGGCTTGGCACTCTACTACTTTCTTGTTATATACCTCTCTCATACTTCAATGGATCTCTTATTTAATGTGTATATAGTATTGTTCGAAAAGGCAAAAGGAAAACATATTCACACACACATTTAGTGTAGCACAAATATTTGAAAAGCTAGACTGTGAGGTGGAATTGGATGCATATTTGATGAGTTTTTTTCATATTGATCACAAGTTCAGTAATGACCAAAAAACCCTGAAAAAACCCTGTTTCCATTTCCCCTTTACTAACACTAAAACAGTTTCTATCCATCGAAGCACTCTCTATTCTTGTAAAAGGTCAGTGGAAACCCGACTACCGATGATTACAACACTTTCCTCGGGCCGTGGAGGCTAAACATTGGTGGCAGGGATGTAAATATTGTGAGGAAAGGCTCTAATCTCTTACCTCTTCATTTCCTCCTACAATAAATGTTTGAGCAAATCTCATTACCATCGGTCCACGCGTGTCAACTTGAAACTACATTTCCCAGATTGCACAGAGACGAAGCATAATGATGTGTATGATCCTCGCTGATGAGTTTGAGAAAAAAAATCTGGAGGCTGCCATTAAAATGCTCACGCCCATCGTTCCCCTTTGTGTTTGTACCTTGCATGCCAATAGAGCCGCCTGGCCGCACCTTTTTGTGCATTTCTCCCGGCTTTTGATGCTCTCACGTCGCCATTAATCTCTCACAAAGATGCCATTATAGATGTCATTAAATGCGGTGTCCAGCAAAAACGTGCGTGCAGCCTCTCTGAATAATTAATTCCGCCTGTTCGTGCTGTGGGGACTCGTCTGATCACAGCTCAACCCCCGGTAACACGCTCTGTTATGATTGGATAAAGCAAGGTCAGTGTTTTAAGAGACCTCGCTCTAATATCCAGTAGCAATTAGTGGCTGCTGAGCGGACCTTGCACGTGTTATTATGTGATAGGGGAGGTAAAGAGTGACCGCAGGTAGGGATTTAATGTTGTGTTTTCTGCATGCTGTAGCTAAGCAGAAAAAGGTTTATTGAAGAACACAAAGACAAGTGGTTGCTCAGAGGTAACCATGTGGCTGAAAAGAATTAGGCCTACATAAAAACAACATTATTTCTATCATTACTATTATTTCTTAATTATATTGAAAATTCACATTTTCTCGATCCAATCAAACAGAAGCTTTCCAGAGCTTTAAAAATCCAGCCGCAAAGTATAGGCTGAACAGAGAACAGCAGTCAATCCCAGACTTTAAAAAAAAAAAAAACATGGCACCCCCCTCGCAGGAAATGTCTTTTCCATGGACGATAGGTCTAGTAGCCTGTGTGGAGGAGGGGAGAGGGGGGAGGGGGAGGGGGGGTCATGTACTTGCACACTTCCAACTTCCAGCGAAACACCTCCATGTGAAGCTAAAAGAAGCTGCACATCCTCCACCAGGAAGCACAGCGCGAGGGGACATGAGGGAAACGTCGAAGTGAAAAAAAGGGAGGAACAATGCAGACGAAAGAAATAGAAACACACAGTTGTGAGAAAAAAGATCACTGTCTCCATCAAAACGCAGAGACAACAAAGGAGCCAAATAGAAACTCCTAGTAAAATGGCCTAGCGATGGACACTGAACAAGCCGTGGCCGTCGACTCCCTATGAGTCAGCCCATTGTGAGGCCCCACAACGCACAAGTCCAGCTCCCAGTGAATCAGAGCAGTCAGCTGCAATCCACCACCTAAAGGCACAGGGCCAGTCTAGCGCAGGACCGCAGACATGTGACCAGCTGTCTCACACAACCACCGTTACTGTACCGCTCCTCAGTCAGTCAAGGCTGAGGAGAGACACACACTACTCACTCACACATACAGTGAGCTCTCAGACGGGTTCCCTCTAATGGATTAGCTTTAAAACACGTTCTAACAGGTTTGCTTTATGTTGCACAGTTCAAATAGATGATATACTGCAGCTATGGTATGGATGGGAATGCAGGGCAGCAGTTGTTTGTAAATCTTTCGAGATGACTGCGAAATGTGATTTACAGTCTTGTCTGTCAGGAGGGCTGCAGTGACATCAATACTGCAGCGTTGAGCTTGTCTGAGGCCTAGCGGAGGACACCAAAATATCCCTGTACTTCTAGCCCCCACCCCTGAGCCCACTCTGTACTGACAGCGACTCACAGCACTACACGTGCAGCTGTCTAAATATTACTCCTCCCGTCTTCTGCTCTTCATCTCGCCATTCCTCTGCTCCTCTCTCATCCCCACGCCAGCTCACACGATGAGTTTAGGACGGACAACTGTTCCACCGCCACAACTGGGGGGGGACCCACATTTGGCCCTCTGTTGTCATGTCAACAGGCAGAAGGGCCCCAAGGGGCTGGGAATAACTCACCTTCTGCCATCGAACTCTGAGCTATAACCAGCCGCGCACCTGTGCTACCAATTAACTCCTAGCCAACCACAATTAAATTATTCCAAATGTAAGTTTCACACTTTCAAACAAGGCACTGCAGCAGGCAGTAGCTTTATTTGGCGAGTGCGAGTCACTGCTAAATCACCGTACGCAATTAGGCTTTAACACGCAATTCATATAAGAAGCCAGATTACCTGCTATAATCACATAAAAAAGGACAAACACACAACCATTAAAAGTGCTCAGCTCTTTACTTCATTACTGGCTCAGCTTGCTCTCCTTATGCAAAGAGTCCCCAGGTGCATGAATGTTTCATGGCCACCCTGCTGCCTGCTTCCCGCCGCTCCGACTCAGCCGTTCTCCCTCCTTCCCCCGAGGAAAGCTCCAACTCTACTGTCAATTGCACTCGCTTACACTGTGCTACCGTCATCATCAGCCATCAGTGGGTGCTACTGGTGGTGGGGGGGGGGTGGCGGCACCACATAAAACAGCTGTTTTGTCTTGATGACTCAATCATCCCCTTCAGTGGGATTAGCATCAGTATCATCATCCTCATCACTGCCTTTGATCCTAAAAATTACCAAACAAGTCTGAGACTGACGTCTATCATCAGCCCCGTCTGCCGTAAATTCCTGAGACCCAGTCTCATTGTATAACTCTCAATCATGCGGCACAGCTCGGAGAGATAAATTGTTAACATCATCCACCATATTTTATATCAAAGCTTTCTGAAAGAACCAAAGAAAAAAACTCTTCATTTCACAGTTTTTAAAGGTGACAAAGTGCTGTCTATCTGCAAATACTATCAGTTTTTCTTTTTTTTTATCATTGATTTTCCATGGCTAATTGTCATAAATGAACTGTTGATCAGTTTCGGAACCTTTTACACACTGTAAGTAAAAGTAGGCTACTCAATTCAAAATAAATGTTTGACATGGAAAAATGTACTTGAGTTTGAAAGTGTTAGAAGCTGACAGTGGTGGAGCTAACTTTAAAGGAATAGCTTAGAATTTGGAGAAGTATTCCCTTTCACCCTGAGAACTACAAGATTGATAGGCTACCACTCTCTTCAGAGTCTTTACATTATTAAACTGGAGCTGGGGGGACACTTATCTTAGCCTAGCAGTTAGACTGGAAGTTGGAGTAAGTAATTTACATAATCTATAGCAGCATATCTAAACCTTTGGAGCAAAGAGAGCTTTTTCCACCTGCTTCCTGTAGCTATGCTAGGCTAAGCTAATTTCTCCTGTGCCATGCCATACTTTAGCCTGGTCCTACCAGACCATCGTACTTCATTTCAATTGTATAGAAGGTTTGGAATCACTCAATTAACAAACGTTACTTCACTTGAAGGCTGTTGAAGTTTAAAACTATTGGATCTGCCCAGTGCCACTCTGGATCTGCCAACCAATCGTAAAACGTTTGGTTGTGACGTATGTCATGCGCCGGCTTCTAACGACAACTGAAACTCAACGTCATTGTTCTCAGCCACTCCTGTTTGCTGATTGGACCGTCAAAAATCTGGACGGCGAAAACCCGCGAATATACCACAGGCTAGGGCTGGGCGATATATCGAATATATTCGATATATCGAATATATTCGATATATCGCGAGATGCGCTCCAGGGGATGTATAAAATGACCCTATCGCGACCATCGAATACAAATTGGCACGTAACGTGTTTTTTTTAGCTGCCGCCGCCACTGGCAAACTCGCTGGTGTTCGCTTCTCTCGCTCTTTGCTGTGGCTCTCTGCCTCAGACTACATGCATTGGCAACTCACTCACTCACCCCTCCCAACCAGAGTCTCCTGGGCGCGCACCTGTGACGTAGTCTGTGCCTTGTGAGTGTTTAGTTTAATCGCCATGTGAAAACAACGACGAGGGGGGGAGAAAAAAAGACGAGGGCTCTGATGCTCTTATGCTCTTATGACAGCCAAACGAGCGGGTGGAGGGGGCGCGAAAGACTGCGATGGTGGCTGTCGTTCATAGCATGGACCTTTTTTGTTGACGGGCGCTTGACAGCATAAGCGGCCGCTGTACAGAGCCTGGTCCTTATGAGAGGAAGGCGAACGAGCGCCGGGGGAGTTTTTGGTCCAACGTCACACAAACACGGCATCCCATTTATTACGGGCAGCCTCTTATAATAGGTCCATGTCAGCACCAAGGGAGGTGCACACCGTTTATTAACTAAAAGTCTATGTAAAGTACATTTGCGAGTATTTTTTATAAAATAAAACAGTGTTTTAGTGATAATGCAGGAGGGCTAGATCAATAGGTATGAATAGCATCCAGGAATGGTGCATCGGTTAGAATGCAAGGAATGATGATGATGAGACTTTGCTTTCTTTAGACTATAGGCTATCATTCTCAGCCGTATTTATTTAAATCCTCTGATTGTCTTCTAGTTTTATTTTCATTAACTAAATACAGGAGAATCAAACAGTAAGGCAGGTAACAGAGGGACGATGAGCCACCTGCTGCTTGCGCTCGCATGAATCTCTCTCGGACAAACAGGCAGAAAACGAAACTTAACTAGAGCAACTGCTCTTAAAGCGACAGTAACCATTATACATGTCAGAGCCTTTTATACACATAGACTACTATTATGGATCAAAACCGGTTCTGCATTTAAAGTGTGGCTGCTATCTTCAGGGGGTTAGTGGTGATAAACAATTAGTAAGTGGTTGTAATGAGTCATAATTAGTGTTCTCAGTTTACAGATTAACAGAAGATGGAAAAAACTGTTTCCAAATAAAATAATGCTGGATCCATTGTATAGGAGTGGAAGGATGTGGAATAATCAATACAATGTGCAAACTCTTTGCCATGTGCAAGTTTCAAATTGTTCCAATAGAAAGCACTAAATAATATAGACATGTTTCATGTAGCCTAATGCATTGTTAGTGCAGACACATTTTGCAGGGACTATTTAAATCATATTACTGGTGTGATGTTATGCAAAAAAATAATTAAATTGAGCATTTAGGATGTGCTCTAGCGGAGATTTGAAATATATCGAGATATATATCGTGTATCGAGATATAGTAAAAAAATATCGAGATATTGATTTTTGCCCATATCGCCCAGCCCTACCACAGGCCCAGATTGATTACTGAAGGGAAATAGAAATTGAGCAGAAGAACGTAGGCGGGCGGTGCCAGGCTAGCCATATTTAATAAAAGGACGTAAATGTTCTATCAATCTTCTAATGTAATTCTTTAAAAACTGAATAACTTATATGTGTCCTCCTGCTGTAAATACATCCTCAAACTGGGCCACTTGAATGGCAGTCAGAAGATCAGCTGATGGGCTAATTCAGGGCCCTGTAGCAATGTCACTATTATCATTTAATTTGCTCTAAACAGTCATCCAGTATTACACATAGAACATTAAGCAGGAGCTGTGTGGAGTCAAGTCAAGCTTGTTGGGTCTTGGTTATATTCTACTACAACAATAATGTACCAACCTAATGAGACCACAGCAACTGCTTTCACTCACAAAGAGAAATGTAATAATGTGGGAGCATTAGGCAGAAGAAAGGCTTGTTAATGCGGTCTTATTTCAAGGAGAAGAATTGAGGTAGACCATTCACAAGCCACTGGCATCTCAATGCCAAGTGTTCTTAACACATATTAGGCCATGCCATTAATTAATTTGTTGGCTTGTGAAGCGTAGCTTATTGAGGCTATTTATCATGAGCAGGAAATTGACAAGTTATCCAAGGAAGGCATGTCAAAGGGATATCAGCTTTAATTTTGCATCACAGGAAGCAAGGAGTACTCTGGTCGTTCAATACTCTTCGTTTTTCTTTGCAGCTTCTTTTGTTTGAGTAGAGCCAGACAGATAGCTTATACAAAAGACACATGAGATGTAAAGGAGGCTCTGAGATTCAACACGGTCACAGAACAGTGGGGAAGTTCATCTAGGAGCCAAGTGTTGCCTAATGGCTTCCTCCTGCTGTACGTCAACTCTCCAAGACTATCTGAGCCGGGCTGTGGAGAACATCTGTCCTAAATACATAGTCACTTTGTACCGCCGCGGTCCCGCTGTCAATCAAACATGTTCTGGCACGTCACCAGTGTTTTTGGGACTCACCCTCTGAGGATGTGCAGCCAGCCACGCGCTGGTTGAAGGTGCACCTACAAGTACCAGTGCAGCGCTTGCGTCTACTTTTGTATGTGTTTATGGGAAAAGTAGAGTTGACGCCATGTCTATTTTTAGTCCAGTACACTGAGTTCTGCCTCTCTGTGTTATGCTGCTCTGTTTCTTAGTAGGACAGGCGGCCAGGTCATCGGCAGCAGCAGAGCACCGGGAAAAAGCTTCAGCTCTGCTCCCTGACCTCTTTACCTCCTACATCAGTGGGAGAGACTTACAAGATTCCTAGGGCGGCAGTTAAAGGGAGGCTATCTGCAAAAAGAGAGACACTTTCTTGACGGATGCCATGTTCATCCAACTCTCTCTTTCTCTCTCTCTCCGCTGACTAATGGGCTAATAATTCAGCTGTCACCCTGGCACGTTATCTTGCACTTTCTCATGAGAAAGGATATACCCCCCTGGAACATTTCTGGCACAGTCTCGGCAGCCCTAAAAAAAAGATATGACTTAGATCCCCCCCAAGTTGCTTCTCAGCTAAAGGTATTGTGAATAGAACTAGATGGGGTTGAGATAGGCATTCCACATGAGGGTTTGGTTCTGAGGGACATGGATGGATGGATCTCAGAGATGTTGCAAGAAGAAGTGCAGTAGTGTAGAGTACAATTATCTTTCTACTCATCTTCTACATTTCCTACATTAGTTAATAACTGTGCTGCACTTTAATTTACTGAAACTACGATTTGTTTAGAATTTGAGTCTAGGACCATCCTCTTAAGCACCTTCCCAATGGTGGGTTTTCTAGTTTCCGATTCATATTTTTCTTAACTTAACTTATGTGATTGTTACAACACTTTCCCACGCATTTAATACTTGACATATGGTGTTCTGTCTGTTTGTGTTTGTGCGACAAGCTCTCCAAAGTAGCTCCAAACAACTTTTTATCATTACAAAGTTGACGCCACTCGCTCTGGCATACCTTTCAACCTCAGTTCAACGGCTAATTCCAACCCAACCAAGTGCGAGACTATATTGCATTTTGTCTGTGGTCTCTTTATCCTTCTTGCACCTGCTTGAGGACAGCGTATATGCATAGACAAGTACAGCAGCCCCATCACGGTTATCAGTTTAACAGCTTGTCATTCAGACCTCTGGAGGTGTCAGGGTTGAATGTTAAACTACTCGCCCGCTCTAGCCATGTGCTTGTTTAATAAAGTACTTCCACTTGACTCCACAACACTGGTCAGTGGAACAAGGGGGCTATGATTGTGCCTGGGTGTGAAGCCCGCCGCGAAAAGCATTCATTGAGGCCAAGGTCTATTTCATCAGAATGCCTCTCCCTGTTATTATATTCAACAGAAATCTCTTCCGAAACACTCAGAGAAGTGATAATCATCCTTCTGATAGGCTTAGATGTTTTGAAACTTGGAAGTTAAGTGGCGCGGGCTCTGCTCTCTTTTGTTTGCCCGGAGTAGGGGAGGTGGACATGTGTGCAGAAAGGCAGGCAGGGGCTCGGGAGGCCAGGCCCTCTCTATCCTTCCTGTTGGGTTACCAGAGGCCTCACACTTATCAGTTCCAGATCTCACAAGAACAGAGAGAACGAGAGAGACCACTGACAGGAAGGGGAGTTTTTTTTCCCCTTCCCTCCCCTCCTTTTCTTTTTTTTCCTTTCCTTGAGCGAGGTTAACAGAACGTCTGCGCCCCTCACATTTCACAGAAGAAAGCAATTATTCATTAGGGGCTTACACTTGGTGCAACAGAGAGACAAAGACAAACCTGGCAACCCCTCAGACATCAACCGACTGAGATGAAGCACTGTACAGACTGTCGTCAGACAAAACCAGCAAAGAACCTCTTTTCTTTTTAGTTTTTGATGTTTTTCTGACGTTTTAATACCTGCATTAGCAACTGCCCTACACACACGTCATTTCTGGTGCCGGTTCTATTTGACTATCAGCCTCATGGATCACAACTTGTTGTGTCAGACTGTTGCCATTTCTTATGAGTTTTTCGTCGAACCACTGCTAAATGTCTGCTCCACAGAGGCAACATTACATCGCCTGTAGGAGTAAAGAAATCTGTATCTGAGTGATAGAGAGAGGGCCGACTGTGAACCACTCATGTCATGCCCTTGTTCATGTCATACCCCCCTTCACTTGCTCTCACTGTCTACCTCGCCTGACATGTCCACAATAATCACTTTGGTTTATCCCACTCAGCTGTTTGGCGGGCAGATGTTTGTCGGGCCACCGTATTTCTCAGCATTCACACTGCTCTAATCAAGATTAACCACTCTTATCTATTTGGTGTGTGTGTGTGTGTGTGTGTGTGTGTGTGTGTGTGTGTGTTGTGTGTGTGTGTGTGTGTGTGTGTGTGTGTGTGTGTGTGTGTGTGTGTGTGTGTGTGTGTGTGTGTGTGTATGTGCTGGATGTCCCAATTCCTAATCCACCAAGCCATAGCTGTATTGTATAATACAGTGGACAAACCAATTACATTCCCTTTTCCACGACATAATTCTCTCTTTTTAGTGGAACACACACAAAGCTTCATATTGCGTAAGGATGAACTGCTGATGGCTTGCTGGTGAAGAGGAGGATACTCATCCCCTGCTCTGTGTGTGTGTGTGTGTGTGTGTGTGTGTGTGTGTGTGTGTGTGTGTGTGTGTGTGTGTGTGTGTGTGTGTGTGTACGTGTGTGTCTGTCGAACTGCATGGACTTGAAATTTTTCAAAAAACACATGCAACATCATAGCAGTTTGTTACACACAGAGCCCAATCCCCTCTGCCCCCAGGAGCTCCTAATGAAATCAACATGGTCCGAGCGAGGTGAGCCCACACTAGCCACACACAAAGCTGCCATCAAATGTTTACCAAAGACACTCGAGCACAGTGGAGGACAGAGCATGTCCGAGCAAACACAGTTGTAATCTTTAAATCACTGTAGTGACATGGGGAGGAGGCATACTTCTGTTTCAAGCAACAAGCTTTGTTTAAAAACATTTTTCCCAGGAAAATTTCAGGCAGAGCGATATTTGGCGTCTAAAGAAAGTCTCATGGATTTCAGAAAAAATGTCATTGGTGCACACTGATAGTCAATTTTGTGGTCTCAATTTCAATTCTGAATTCTTGCATACAAATGAGTAACTCCTGGAAGAACATGATTTCGACTCCTGTCTGCAGTGCAAACCATTCTTCTTTTACAGTAGTTTGTAAGTCAAAAGTAGGAGGGTTAAATGAAAACCCACCCAAACATTTACGACGGCCTGCTTAATTTCAAACCAGTCCGGCTTCATTTACCTTAAAGGTCAGCGCCTGTTAAAGAGTCTGGTCCACGGTGCAAATTCAGGTGTCAAAGTTGAACCTGGTGTGAAAGGATTTGCCCCCGCGGAGCAAATACACTTCTGTAAAAGCTAACATGCCTGGAATACGCAGGGGGGAATGAATTCACCGTAGACACCTGAACCTCGAAATTGCAGCTCCCAGCCCCAACACGGCAACAACTCTGGGTGTTCCTCAGTGACTAAGTATCCACAACTATTTCACTAATTCGAGAGCATACGTTTTCTAAATTTGTGCACACGACTTCAAACAAAAAGCTCACACACGCTGGGGTCTGTATAGGTCCCACCATGTACCTTCAAGAAAAAGTTTTTAAAAAATGACTCACCTGTGTTGACTTTAATCCTGGATTCGTCACCACGAGGGACCCACCCACCCATTCACACGACAGGAGGAGAAACACTTCAGCGCCTCTGGTTCTTCTGCCACCTTAAGAGAAATCAAGAGAAGGAAAAAAAAATAAAAAAAAACATCAATCACCGCTGCTTTATCCACCAATCTCACACTGAGACACTGAATTATGACACTTGCATTTCTATTCATTCACGCATTCTTAGGGGCTCTGAGTGGCTCCCTATCTAGCGCATCTATCCTTTTGTCAGTGGGCAAGCTCCTTCATTTCGCATGCACCCATGAAGGACGAATCAAAAAAAGAGCAACCGATATGTTTCACGATCGGTGTGGTATCATAAACATACCACCACATAGCCATGGCGCGATCACAATTCACTCCCGATTATCAGATAAGCCTATTAAGAGAGAGGGCCTTTCACTGTAGGCATGGCAGGGGCTCGCGCAGATGCCCACTGACATCCCGACCCTTGAAAATGACCACATTATATACCGTTGAAGGCCGAAAGGTAATAGGAGTTAAGCAACACAAAGATACAAAATTGTTAAAAAAAGCATCCAATTTTTAATTCTAGATTTAAAATAAAGAGGTTTAATATTTGTGTCTCTTATCTGTGTTTGCCCAAGCAAGTAAGAGCAGAGACTTAATTTTTCCTCAGTGAATTAATCATTGTGAGTGGTTGTAATTAGTAGCATAATAAGCATGAGCTTAGGATTCTAGCATGTGATATCTTAACATAAATCACGTGTGCCTCTCTTTGCATCGGTGAGAAGAGACAAAAAACTGCTTTGTATATTTACATCTGCAACACCGTCTCTGATGACTGCTACTATGAATGCAGCTCTGACCTCTCTCTCTGAATGTAGTTACACACACAGCTCCATGACCATGGGACAAAAAAAAAGACTAATTAGGACTAACTAACCCTGAATGTTAAAATATATTATTATATGCTACACCACTCTTTAAATGAAGGGTCTAAGTTAAGGCATTACTTAAAGTTAGAAAGGTGGTTGTCATTTTAAAAGGTAGCACTGCTCTCAGCATGTGAAAGACCATACACAAAAATGTTGTACTTTCTTCCCTGTTCCCGTCCTGCACAAGATTTTTTCCTTATACTCTCTCCAAAGTTCAAAGAACATTCAGTTTGAGCTTTATTTTTCACTCCACAAATTTTGCACTATTAACTTTCCATGAGCGGATTGAGATGATGGTAGAACAAAAGAAAGAATAAAAATGTCTGGAGGAAGTTTTTCTCCAGCTTTGTGAACATTCGTGTATGGAGTGCACAAGTGTGTGACAAATGCCATCTTTTCCCCTCCCCTCCCCTTTCCTTTAATCCCTCCACCTTGTGTTGTATTGTTGTATCCTGTTAGTGACACACAGCAGCATGCTGGCCTTTTTCTATCCCAAAACCACAACTCCTCTGGCCTCACCTGAGCTCACGCTATGGTTGACAGGACAAGGTTAATGCTCCAAATATAAAAACTGTCCAACCACAAGGTGTATATATACAGCATAAAGCGTCCCTTTTGCCTTGCACTTTTTCTTTTTTCAAATCCTTCTTTTTTAAATCATTGGAAGAATTTTGGTGCGGCATTTCTCCCTGGTTGGCTTTTTGAAAAGAGAAAGTGAAGGGGCGCTGGGGGCTCAATTGGTGGGAGAGAGAGGAGAGGAGGAGGAGGAGGAGGAGGGGTTGGTTGATGCTGGGTGCCTCCTTTTTTAAAGCCAGATTCTCCCCAGATACCTCTGTGCTATTCATCAACAGCTTTTCCTAGGCTGTGAAAAATCAATGTGCTTTGCACTGCAAACTGTTCATAATGACGGGGGATGGAGAAAGAAAAAAAGAAAAGCTCAACTGCAACAGAATTGATTTGTTTAAGTACAATAACACGGCTCTGCAGCGCGGCAAAGGAGGCTCCAGCTCCCAGACAAAGACTGACTGGCAGTATGAAACCACAAGTAGTAATTGACAAACTGCTGGCAAAGTGCAAATCTGTAATACAGGAGCCTGTTATCTAATTAAAGGAGTTTTTCCTCTGAATTACCAGCTGACAAAGAAAGAAATACTTTGAGTTTCAAGTGACTGCCTAAGACTTTTATATAGAGTTTTATAATCCATGAAAAAATATTTTTTATTGTCCACTGTGTGCAACAAGTTTAATAAGATTAACAATTTCCAATGATGGTTAATACATTATTATTATTTTGATTGAAATGTCAAATTTACATCTTCAAAATGCTTGTTTTGTCCGACCAACATTCCAAACATTTGACGTATTTAATGGACAAAGATTTTAAACTCAAAAACAGCTAATATTTGGCAATGTTTTTAATGACAACAATTGATACATTTTATATATATACACCTCTGTAATATCCTGTATGTATCTGGAAGACAACATATATATATATGATATCAACTAATTGATTAAAAAAGACATGCAAAAAAATCCAGTCCACATCCTAACCAGACACACGCACACAAAAACATCTGCTCTAATCATGCAAGCAGCTCGCACACCAACAGATAAACACATGCACTTTATTTGTTGTTTTGGCAGGGAGTCCCTACATCCGAAAGCCAATTCAAAGCACATGCAGAGAGGGTTTGATGTTGGTGGTCATTGGAATGTTTCAAAGATGACACCAGGGTTTCTCAGAGGAGAAAAAAAAAAAAAAACTTTGACAATGTGAGAGTGTAAAACCTCCTGATACTGCAACAACACAGAAAAATGAAGCCGGGAGTAAATTGTGTCAGGACAGGCCCGGCACAATAAAACATTTCTGGCTGCCTCTGTTAAGCCGGTCACAGAGGTGCATTTATCATTGTTATTATTCCTTGGGAGAGGCCCTCCCAGGTTTAATTGGGTCCTCATGGAGTCAAAATCCCCCGGCCGTCGCTGCAGCCACCAGAGTTGGACAGTCTCACACCTCTCCAGGCAGTCAGCACCGGGGTTTACTGGCTCCATCAAGACACAGTCTTTCTGTGTAAAGTGGCCGTGAGACACATGCATATGGTGGAGTGATCTGGACACTATAGGGCTGCTCCATTATGGCAAAAATCACGATTACAACTATTTTGATTGATATTGAGCTCAAGATTAATTAATTCAATAATAACATTGGCTTTAGAAAGAAATCATGCATTTAGATTATGTATCTTTAATTTTGTATGTTTCTATTGGACAGTGTATTTCCTTGAATTACATGACCTAGCATAAAGGCTCTACCCGAAGTAAAGGAAAATTATCTTGTAAAAGTCCATTATCTTATTTCCGTAGTTGTTGGAAGTCTAAATTGTAATTACGATTAAAATTCACAGCCCTATACTTGACGCCAGAGCGCTAAGCCTGGACAATGGCAGTGGAGGGAGGGACACCTGAGGAGCAACTCTTCCCCTGGCTCTGCACTCAACACAGCGGGGAAAAGCTCTCGAGAGCCACAGGCTGCACCGTCCACCCAGCCAGCTCGCCGGGGCTATTATTCCCAGTGGGGCCACATTTGCATTTTAACTAGTAAATACAGTAGGGTTTGAATGCAAATGGACCTTTAGCTTGTGAACAAATGGAACAGGAAGAAGATCAAATACTTTTTTTTTTTGCCTCGATGAAAAAAAGGGAAACAATGAGCCTAAAGGTGATAAAAAAAAGCCCCTGACATAAACGTGCACAGCTACTGTGAATAGCTGTGTTGAATGCGCTCTTTTTGCAGAGTGAAATTACTAATGGTACTGAGGGCAAAACTTCCTCAAAAACTTCCAATGACCCTCCAAAAAAGTTTACAAATCGACAACATGCCCTTTGACCGTTTTAGCGAGGATTTTAAAAAAGCAGAAAGAAACAGGGAAACGTGTGAAAAAGGAAGGGTTTTAATAACACCATTATGCTCTCAGTAAACTCCTGACCTCTCATTCAACCCCTCCATAACTCCACTTCCACTTTATGCATTACGTCGCTGCAGAAATCACAACGGCTGCCTTCCTTTTGTTGATATTCTTAAAACATGCTAGATCAATTGAGATATGCATCTCTGCTTTTCAAAAGAGACCCTGACAAAAGACACTTGAAGTGAATAGGAGGGCTGGAACAGCAAACGTTGGGATGAGTCGTTTGTAATGATTTCCAGTGGAGGAAAGCAGCTTTTGAGTTCAGCAGATAGAATAACAGGGCCATGTGGTAACAACACGCTGGCAATCACCTCACCTCACACTCAGAGTGTTTACATAATGACGTGATTATAGACAAATGAATTAAGGACACTCTGACTTCCATTAAACACTTTTAATGGGTTGTTTAACTGGAATTTAGGTTAAAGGTTGATAACTCATTAATCTTTCAAATAGAATGTTTTGTATAGACCTTAAGGGCAGCACTAATGATTCATTACACTATACATGGATATGATGATTACAGTTCTAATAAATCAGTTTGACTGTAATAACTGCACACGTAAATACTACCAATTGGAATACGATTCAAATAGCAGATGTAACCTCGACGTCTAGAAGACTTACATTAATCTGCTTAGTTTAGCCTGATTTTAACCCTTTTACATCTTTTGACCCGCAAGTCATCAAATTAATGCTTACTGGGATGTAGTAGCACGGTGGAAAAATTTGCATTTTTTTATTGGCAACAGCAACAAACACATTGGTGTTACTAATAATTGAACACAATATTCAAAATTCAAGAGAATCGTTATTGAATAAATTGTGTAAACGTGCATGTGTAAACGTTGGGTATTTGCAAGCCAGCATAAAGCTACTACTAATCATGTCATTTAAAGCAGTAATGTTTTAATGCCTGTATAAAATGTACGTACTGTACTGTACCGACTCACATCCAAATCCAGGGATTGAGCCTTTTCCAGAACCACATACTGCCTGGTCTCTGACGACATCCATATGGAATGATTACATTACACGGGGTCACGTGTTGTTGTGAGGCAAACAGCCTTAAGCACCATGTGTATCACTGCAGTGAATGAGGGCTGTAGTGTTGATTACAGGTTTAGAGATAATGGTTTTTAGCCTGATACATTCAGAGAGCATGAGACACCAGCTCAGTTAACTTTCCGCTCTCTACTGATTAACACAAATGCTGGCGCCTAGTTAACCACCGCTGCTCCAATTATGCGAGGCCTCACACGCACACACACACACATGCACGCACATAACCTATAGGCTACAACATCTACACAAAGAGTCACACACTGGCAAACACAAACCCCAACGCAAAATAATGCAGTCGTATGCATGTTGTGTGTATCTCTAGATTAGTATCGTAACAACTACCAATTATGTGCCTTTTATTCATGCAAATGCAGGTAATTTACTTCCTGCTGTGCATCACTTCCCAACATGTTTGCCCTCCAGCATCAATCGGTGGATCTCAAAAAGGCGCTCCTCTTTCAATTGAGATCCATGTTAAAAGGTTAATTTAAAGGTTTGTTGCAACTTGGGTTTTTGTTCAGTTATGTTGACAAAGAATTTGCTCAACAAATTGATGGCTGCAATCAACCACTGCAGCGACATAGCTTCAAGCAGCAGGACAGGCACAAAAGCCTAAGAAGGACAGATCAACGTTAAACCTAGAAGTCAAGTCTGTAAACTGTGATGAATATTTAAAACAGGCAGGTTTGTGTAATATGTTGAGTCAGGGCAAGTTTATCGGAACGTCTTTGCAAAACTTTCTAACATGCTAGCTCAGCCAGAACCATGACAATAACACCCACGTTGTATGAAACCAGAACTTCAATTGGAATACCTATGTTTCCTCTACTTGAATAGAGTAAAGTGACGGTAGTCTTACATGAATTGATGGCTTCAATATTATTTCTCCACCTACAAAGTATATCTTGTTTCAAAAGCGGGAGCAGCCCAAGAGGGGCGACTGTATTTTTCTTCCTTTGTTTCCAGTCTCTCCTCCGTATCAGAGCGAGAAAAGGTGGTAGCAACTCCCACAGGGGGAGACAGAGATAGAGGTGTAGTGTAGTAGGCTTCTGGCAGAGTGCTAAAGCCAAGAAATGCTGCACCACCTGACCACAGAAAAAACGAATATGTGTGTCCCCCTCCACCACCCCTCTACCTCCCCTATTCTCAGTCCCTGCTTCATCTGCAAAGCAAAAACGCCTTGTGCACTGCAGCCAGAGATTCCTCTTTTGGTCAACCTGGCTGTTCTCACAGATTTCACAGGCCCAGGGAGGAGCAGGGGAGGGTTTACTCAAGGTGAAAGACTTCATAATGTAAATGGTGACAAGAATAGGGAATACAGGGGAGATGGTCGTGAGCCAATTGCAAAGGAGAGGTGGTGTGTAATGAGGCCTGATCTGTCACAAGAATATAAAAAACATGGAGCAGTATTTGCATTTCCAGACCCTTTTTCTTCATCTCCCTCCCTCCCGTAATAGGGGAAGAAGAAGAAAAAGGCAATGAGAGGGAAGAAAGGTGGGGAGCGGACATATACACAGAGGAATCACAGGGAGCACATTACTATTGGGAGGGGAGAAAATGATTAAAGGGCTGAGATGAACACAATCTGCCGCTTCCAGAGGAAAAAGAGGAAGGAATTTGCAGAGCCAATAAGCAAAAGCATCACATGGCGACCTGCCTCTCCCTATCCGCTACTCAAGCGTGACCATGCCGGCAGAAGCACATTTTCCCCACATCCGCCCATCTTTTTCATTTTTTTTTACACACGCCTATGGCATGTGTGTGTTTCATGATGCACCTAACATCATTAGTGTGTCTTGGATATTGATTTTCTTTTCTCCTTTTTTTGTTACATTGCTGCTTTCTAATTATAGAGAACACTTCAGGTTTTTACACATGTGGCATTCCTCAGCATTGTGACTGTTGCGACTCTTCAGGCCAAAAAAAAAAGAAGGGGAGAAGGGAGAGGAAAAACAACAACATCAATAATGAAGTGAAGGAGACGCGCGGTGGAAGAAAACAAAGCCGTTCATATAACAAATGAGAAAACAGGCGGAGCGTCTCATTGCGCGAGTGCTAACGACAATCAATTAGCAATTGCTCATGATCTTGGGCGCGTCTGAGTAGAAGGTGTCTTAATGAGTCCCATTTCCATTAAAGCCCCCGCTCCAACTCGAGAGCGCACAAGGAGGAGGCCGCTTCCCCAGCAGCCACCAGCAGCTCCTCCATCTCAACGCCTAATGACTGCGAGAGTGGATTACTCCATCAATTCCTCGCTTCTCTTTGTTTATCCTAGGCGTAAATAATGGTCAACCATTACAATGCATTAAGCGGGCCACTCTACTAGCGAACGAAGAGAGGGAGAAAGAGGAGCATGCATCTGATGCTCGGCGAATATCTGATTGGTTTTAACTGGGAGGTTTGATTGGAGAGGAAATGGATGGAGGGATATGGGGAAAAAGGCTAACTCTGATCTTATAAACACCTCATCTAGTCAATCATGTTGCCTTAAAAAAGGGCCAGTTCACCACAAATTACAGAAAAGACAGATGTTCCTTTCAAGGAACCCAGGTATATTATGAGGAGCAAAACAAGACCTCCACTCAAATATGACCATTGCACCTTGTTCTTTTTGTCATGTGCAAGAAAAAAACGCCTCTCAAAATCATCAACAAGAAGATTAGGAATTGAGTTCGGATTTAAAAACTAAATTTTTTAAATCCGGACTCATTTCCAGATTTTCACGGTTCTTGAGATGCTAATGGGATTGCTCGAAAGGATTTAGTTCCTGCAGCTCCTTGGGCTGTGGAAACTGGTTCCTCAGTATAAAGAAGTTCTGAATTAATCAGCATTATAATAATAGGTGACCAGGACTTTGTTCAGTGAAAGACGTAGGCTACTGCTGTTGAACATTTCAAATATAATGTAATTTTCCAATAATTTGAGCATCACAAATTAAATTTGAATGACTCTATTGAATTGGCCGTGGCGAGAGAAATTTCCCATATCACCTTAAAACCCAAGCTGTGCATGGAGAAATGTGTAATTTTGTAATTTGCCCTTTAAGGACACTTTGACCACTCAATTTGACTGTTTCTCTCTATCTCATTCACGGAAATGTAATTTTGATGTAATTTGCTCCTGAACATGACCATCGACCGCAAAAATGGAAAATATCGGTGACAAAAGAGGAAAGGATTTGAGACTCCTACAATCATCGCAACAGAGATTTTTTTGTGTGTGTGTGTGTGTGTGTGTGTGTGTGTGTGTGTGTGTGTGTGTGCGTGTGCCATTAGATAAGATTTAATGCACCTACAACGATGCAGCGCTTTCATCCTGGATTGTACCAATCAATATTTCACCCAAGGCTTTTCTATTCTCCCCCCCCTCCCCTCACCCCCTCCCTCTCTTTCTGGCACACTATCCTCTGCTCTCCCCTCTTGTGTCACAGCAACTGGACAGGATAAAAATTAAAGGCATCAGCAGAAAAACACACAAGTGGAAATGATCTCGCCACTATACAGCCCCGCTCGGGTCATGAATTCAGCTAACTGTGCTTATCACATGGGCTGACGCTATTAGTCTTAATAGCCGCGGTGACAAGAAAGCCTTTGAGAGGAGATGGGCCCTGCTGCTTTTCCCCGGGCTCACCACCACCACACATACAGGTGAATCTCATCTTCTGCGGTCTCTTCATTTGTCACAGCGAAAGAAGGCAAGGCAACCGCTGGCTGGAGAAATGTCTGCTTCGGCTTATTGGAGCAAAACAAACCCCGAACCATGGCAGGCCATTTACAGACACCAGAGCCATATGTTTCTTGCACACTTCAAGCATCAATCAAGGACACATTAAGAATTCAATCAAATTGTTGATCACATCCAAGCTGTTCTTTAGCAATTAAGCTTGAATTATGAGGATGTAAAGAGCCAAAATAAAGCAGATAGGGCAAATTCCAATACAAATTCCATACTAATATACCATAGTTTGACACAGCATATACTAATTAACAAATGTAAAATGTGTTGTGCAGTCAGTATGTACAATCCTTTTTTTCAATACTCAGGAACTAATAGAAGATGCGCAGACATAAGATATCATTGAGTATGTGGTTGTGTATTGTTAGTGACAATTTAAAGCTACATAAATAAAATCATGGTTATGATTTTTGCCATAATCAAACAGCCTTGGCTCCAACTGCCAGTCACACATTATTACTCTAAATTCTAAAACTCAGGCTTTCACTTCCCCCAACCTTGGACAGCAACAATAACCCTTCCTACAAGTCAACGCTGGGAGTCCAGTGGGCACCCGAACAGCAGTTTTCTTCTGGTGGAGTTAGCTGCATCAAGCACACAGCTCTGCGGGATTTAATGCAAACCCAAACTTTTGTTTGCTCTGCACAATGTAAGAGCTCTTTATGACTGCAGTGCAAAAGGGTATATATTGCAAGTGCCAAGAAGTGTTTGTGGCACATAAGAGTGAATGTCTTACTGTGAACAACAATTTTTAAAGGTTACTTGCTGTATGCCTTGTCGGGGGAGCCGTGCTGCATGGCCATTGAATGAGACACACAGCCGGGGCAAAGTGAAAGTGTAAAGTTAAAGCTCACAAAGTAAGAAAAGGCCACCACATCAAAGAAGCACGTACAATCAGCTCACATTAAGAGCAAGTCAGCCTGCATCAACACCGACGTACAAGAGAAAACCCAAAGCCCCCTTTAGCACCATGCCAGACAATCACTGTTTGGAAAAACAAATGTCCGCATGTCCTTTCAGCCGGAATGTTTTCCCACGAGCGAAAGCAATCCTGAGCCACTGTCCTCCTCCACTAACGACCAAGCCTTTGACTGGGACCATGCTCTTGCTCCTTTTAGAAGGGAGTTAGAGGATGGGGGGGGGGTGCACACTTTGATCAACTATGAGGCATGTCTTCCTTTACTGCCAAGAGCCAGTTAGGTTTAAGGAAGGAGAGGAGATACTGCTGCGATGCACAGGCAATTTATTTTTATTTAAAAAAAAAAAAAAAAAATGTAATAATGGCAATTCTTCAAATCCAAAAACTAATTTTGTCAAGTTTGAAAAAAACTTTGCGGCGATGACACACACACACACACACACACACACAGAGGTGATTACAAGCGTGACCAAGAAGTGCAAGGTTATTGGGCAGAGCAGCCTGTAACTGTAGATCTGTGCGTAGTAGAACAATGGTTGATTTCGGGCCCTGAACAATGGCAGGATGACATGGAGCCATGACAGAGAGACATACAGACACAGAGCAGCAGCAGCAGGATCTACGCTGCCAACAGGAGAAAAGCAGCTTCATGGAGCAACAGTAGCACTGCCAAAAACACATCTCCTCATCTTCCTTTTTCCCTCTTCCCCACTGTCTTTTCATGTGTTCTGGCACCTCTGGCAAGCATAACTCAAAAAGTGAAGAGTCAAACTTCACGACGAGCACAACCTTGTCGAGGGAAATGAGCCAGTCACTGCCGAACAATTAGGGCACAAGCTAAAATGAATCTTAACTGCAGGGCATCAATTGATTCTATCCAAATACAGACCAAGTTTTCACAAATTATTTTAGAAAATTTATAAAAATGTGAATGAAAGTGCGTTTTCATCCACTATTGATGTGCAAATATTTGGAGTTGGGGCGATTCTAGATAGTGACGCTGACCGGTACGGTAAAGCTTTGCAGAGAAAGACGCTCATTTCAGATGAGGTAATTGAAAAGGACAGAAGTCACACCTTACATTATGTAAAACTGTGTCAAAAACAATCCAAAACGTTTAAAGTACACCATCTTTTCCACCTCAGCCACAACTGTTTCCCCCTCGTTAGAGGTAAGACAACAATGTATAATTTTCTTTAACATAATGCTAAATATATAACACTGTATGTATTTTCAAAACCACAAAAGATCCCTGTTATTGGACAAGCCCAACCCTTTGGTGAAAAAATAGACAAATTAAATAATAAGTAAATTTTTTTTTAAAAATCCAAAATGTATACTTGTCTAGTAACGATAATGAAAATGATACTGAAAATAATAATTACGAAACGCCTAAGAAAAAAAAAACACTAATGGAAGTGCTAAATCCAGGAGGTGATTCCATTCGCCACTGATGTGCTCAAAGTGTCCTTCATTATTAATGTCCTCTGAGCAGGACTTGAAGCAGCTTTGCTTCTCTTATCAATCATTCATCTGCCTTCCATTGAACGCACTCCGATCCTCCGGTGTCAAATCAGACTTGAAGTGGGCTAAAAGAACCAGCAATCTCAAATCCTTCCTTAATTAAACGCGTCTAACATGAGCCTCCAACACCTGCTCTCAAAACGATCAACAATCCCGCACTAATGTGGGGGATCCCGAGCAATCTGCCGCCTGTCAATCATTTAGTACATGACACTCAGGTCTCATAAATTACCAATAGGATGCCAGAACCCATTTGTGCTGGCTCCTGTGCGTGTCTTTGTGTTTTTTAGTTCACCTACCAGAGTGAAAACTTGAGATTGAATTTAGATCTAAACAATATTGTTGATGCTATTTTCCCCCAGACCGCTGCCTTCTCACCTTCCTACCGTGCACCCTGTCTGAACAGGATCCCATTTCACTCGACTATACAGCGGGCTTTAACAGCAGCAAACATAATCAAACTTTGTGCGGCTTGTCTCTCTCTATCGAACGCTGCAGCAAAAGCCAAACTGTAGCAGCAGCGGTGGCAATGGCCGGCTGCAGCACTACTAGCACAGCAGACCGTGTCATCTGTGCACTGTGGGGGGATCCCTTCTTCCAAGCTGCAGTGAATTCCTGGTTTTGTCTGGCGAAAAGATTCACGTCTATACAAACTGCAGGTGCACAGAGTTGTTTTTTTCTTCTTTCTAAACCCCACCACAGTAAAAAAAAAAAAAAAAAAAAAAGGGGGCAGGGCAAACATTAGGCGGATCTCCCCCCTCGGCTATGTTTGTCACAATTACTCGGTAGGTCAACCTCCCCCCACCCTCGTCTCATTAAGAGGTAAAACACTGGAGCTATATCCCCTCCCCCCCTTGTCTTTTGCCTGACCCCCGCAGGAAATGTTTCAGCTTTGCCACCGCCAAGCCACTGATACAATCATTCTGCAAGCCCTCACAATGGATTTGGGAAACTAGATGGAAGGGATTATTTGATAGCGCTCCCATTGAGGAGGCCAATTCAGCCCCTCACCAATCAATACTAATCAACGGGGAGATGACAGCAGATGAAATTCCCCTCTCTGGCGCATGCAGCCACACACTTGTGTGTCAGGACCACAGAGTCTGCTGCACTGAGGCTCCCTCTTCTCCTCTGCTCACAAATCCAGTGGTGGAAGAAGGTGACAGAATACATTTGAGTCAAGAACTGAATATAATTACAACTTTTCTGGTACATTCCATCCATGATATGCTACGTAATCCTTTTTAATCTGAATTTCAGAGGGAAAGATTTGACTTTTTAAATCAAATGAAAACTGAAGTTAAGACTTCAGAGTCACTTTTTGGATTATTATCCGATTTCTTTTTCAGGAAAAAGTAGCTACCTAACCGATTGTATGTCCAGTTGAATTGTTTTATCTATAACAAAGCGTTTTTCTTTAGGCTTCAGATGTTTCTATGTAAAATCCTAGTTTGTAAAGTAACTAGTAACTAGCTATATCTGTAAGTAAAATTGTGACATGATGAAAGTATTACATTATATTTGTACATTACTCGACATAATGTACTTAGCTGAATACCAACAATTGCTAAAGTTGACGTTTTCTTTGCAGGACTTGTATGCCTTGAAATAGATTATTTCAACACGGTAAATAAAGTAAAAGGACCTTATGCTTATTTCAGATGGGCTTTATCAAACCCGCTCAACTGACATGCTCATGTTATATGTTCCCTATGCCCGGTCTGAGCTTGGTAAAACCGCTTTTAGCCATAGTGCCCCTGACTCCTGGAACAGCCTACAACATACAATTAAAATAAATACACTCATAACTGTTAACCAATTTAAAATTATTATTTTGAATCAGCCCCTCTACACTTGTAACTGTTTTAATTAGGCTATTGTCTCTTTCATTTAATTGATCTGAATGTTTTAAATTGTTGTTGTCTGTGTGTGTGTGTGTGTGTGTGTGTGTGTGTGTGTGTGTGTGTGTGTGTGTGTGTGTGTGTGTGTGTGTGTGTGTGTGTGTGTGTAAACTTGTTATGTATTCTCATTGTATATTGTGTATCTGTACAAACTCGACGTCATTGTAAAAGAGGGTCACCCTTCAATTGATCTTTCGAGGTTAAATAAAGGAAAATAAAAAATGAATGAATTATTATTTCTTCTTCCCTCCACTGCTCAAGCCTCACTGCAACACCCCTGCATACTATCAATCGGTAGCATTAGCCATGTTGACAGTGTCCCCGCTCTGAAACAGAACAGCCTGTAGTAGTAGAGGATGTCTTTCATCTGAGGGCGAGGAACAACAAAGAGAATGCGCTTCTCATGTTAACACAGGAAACGTATATTTAATGAGACAACCACTGCAATCTCCGCTGCCACACTAAGTGAGCCTGACCCCACAGCCGCTCAGTTCGAAGGCAGTCTAGACCGGGGGGGGGGGGGGGTTTGGGGGTGCGAGCATCTATTGGGGGGCCTCACGAAAAAAAATGCTCCCATAATGCACGAGGAATTTTGTGCGGTTTCCTCAGAGCAGAGAGGGGAAACGCATGAGCGAGAGTAAAGAGGGAGAGAGAGATCCCTGAAAGAGGTCAGAGCGTGTCCCCGGAGGTGTCAGGGGGGAGTAAATGGGCATGACTGCAGTACACGGTGGTTATTGCCATTCTTCTCCTTCCCTCCCTCCCTCCCTCCCTCCCTCCTCCTCCTCTTCTTCACAGATACCCATACTTCCCTGCTATATAGTATGCTAGAAAAAGATTTAGGATGTCCCAATAAAGCAGTGCATGTAGTCAGATGCAGCATGCTTGAAAATAACCCGGATGCCCTACTTACTACATCCATCATCAGCATGCTTTTTGGGCCGATTCTGACCAACAATCCACTGCACAGCGGAAGTGACGTCACATCGACAGAGCTTCATAGTGAAAACAACCAGCAGTGACTGATATATAAGCAAGAGGCAACGTCAAGGCGCAATTTTATGTTGTAATAATTAGTAAATGTATGTCCCAATTGTATGCCTACTGCATGCTCACTATACACTTTTAGTGATCAGCAGTAGTATGTAGCATACATAAATAGTATGCAACATGGATGCGAAAGATCAAGCCTGTTTGACGATAGTAGAGGCAGGCTGCTGGTTTCTCTGCACGGCTGGCTGAAAGCAGACTCGGTATCAAGCCTCATGAATATTTAGCCAGCGAGTAAATAAGGCAGATAGCACTTGACATGTTCAACATCCACCTCTTGGCACCTTCCCCTCTCTCCAAAGCCGACGAGGTGAAGCAGTAGAACAAATATGTTGCTTGCTTGTGGGCGGCAACAATCCCTGTTGATGAATTGGATGCTCCTTTGAACAAAGAGGATGAGTTTTTTTCCCCGTGGGCGAGCTACATCAAAATAAGCTGGACTTGGATACAAAAATAATATGTAATTTGATTTCCTGCAGTATGTGTTATTTGACTTACTGTTTTTTTTTCTCCGTAGACTGGCATTAAAAATGAAAATGTGTAGCTACGTTACGCCTGGCAAATATGCTGACATTTACATCCTTAGAAAAACATGTTTCCCTCAACTCTAATCCCTGCTGGTATCAAAATGTTTGCTCTCTAAATATTTACCAACCCAGAGTCACATCTAAAGAGCCTAACACAGGCACCTTGAGACTTCTTTTTTTTTTCTTCTTCTCCTTCCAAGTGTTGTGTCCCAAAGGAAATGCAGTGAAAGCACTACAGACTATATCTTTGCAAGTGGGTAAACTCTCCGAGCACACAACAGCATTCCTCCCAACACCTCAAACAGCTCAGAAAGGGAACATTTCTGCCGATGACAACAGTGCGCTGCTCGAAATCACAGTAGCTCGCGTGCGAAAGATGACAAGTGAGCACATTTACAGTAGTAAATGGATTACAGTGACAATAAAACGTATGTAAATGTTGACACTTTGATAGTCCTCCTCACCACACTTATCTGGACCTGCCTAGTCGGAGCCATTAAAGCGACTCTTACCTTTGTTGCATTTTTACACTTTTTTTGGATTAGGTTAAAATGGTATTAATAAGGTAATTACACTCTAAAATATAAGACAGACCCACCAGGAGTAAAAACAAACAATGATTTCAATCTCATAATATTATGAAAAATATATATAAAATTCAACCAATCAAATCGTTCGGTCCGACAGACCTGTCTGTTTGCGGTCTGCTTCTGTATTACGCATTCTCAACTAGAGGGTTTGTTTTGATTCCACGGCAGACAGTAGCGAGTAGCGGCCATTGTAGAAAAGGCTCCAACGTTCATAAGTTACAGTGTTGTTATATCTTACAGTGTGTTAAAATGTGTTTTGTTCAGTGTGGATAGCAGTCAGTTAGGGCCGTGACGTCAGTCAGCCAGAGAGCCTGTTCAGTTTCCTTTCTCTTCTCCCTCGGTCAGATGTGTGAGCGTTGCCGCAGAAAGCGATCATTCCACATGGAAACGTGTTTATCTGAGTTTAAATGTGAATCACCCGTGTGTGAGTATGTACATGCAGTCCCGATCGCTGTTATAATATAGTTTGCATGTTATTAACGGCTGCGATTTGCGGGTCGCAACAGCTGTTGTAATGTCTCCTCACGAGCGGAGTTTAAACCTTTGTTCTTTTCCCGTGATCTATATGCGACTGTGCCTGTGAAAGAAGGAAAATAAAGAGCGGATAAAACCCTACTCCTCCTCTCCTAGTCTCATGCTTATAGTCTGACGCCTTTGGCCATAAGTTGGTGTTCTGGCCGACAACTCTGAAGTGAAACCAGTGATACAAGCATGTAATGAGGGTGTGGGGGCATTGGAGGGAGGCGGGATGGTATGATAGTGCTGTAATTCTCAATTGCAGGATCGGTAAGAGTCCCTTTAAGCATCTGCTCAGTTATTATTCCAGGAATATTCCCTAATGAACATCTATATTATAAGTATCAAATACACTCAGAGGTGAGTGGTGTCTCAACACTCTTTACTTATCCTTAGTCTATCAATTTATATGCAGAATATGTTCTTGTTTTAAGGAGTCAGTGATCCTGGAGAACGCTTCTTGTCAAAATAACTTTTTTCAAAATCAGTGAATATCTCCTCACGATCCGCTACCTATACTATCCTTACTGTGTGCGCTGAAAAAAGAATCCAATGTTAATATACAGCCTAGGACCTGTAAACAGTGACATTGCTAGTTATGGTGGGCCCCCTTTATTTACATACCCTTTGTTTACATGCCAGTTTACAGAGCCTAGGCTTAGTGCTTATTTTCAGTGCACACAGAGTACTTACTGGTAGCTGATCCTTATAGGAGATATTCATGGACTTTGACAAAAAGTGATCTCCTGAATCGATTAAAGGTTTGGTCTGTGGAATATATAAAATCACAACTCCTTCAGCCACATGGTGATGTATTTGAAGATATTCATCTAAGAAAAGCAGCAGAAAATCCCCTCATATGAAAAGCTTAAACTAGGGAAAGGCCTTTTTTGGGTCGAAGAAAATTCCATTTCAATTGTTATTATTCTTTGACAAAACAGTTAATCAACTAATTGCTTCAGCTCTGTACTTCCCACTATTACTCTGCTGATCCCCCGGGCCTTTACCCCAGCGTCCTCTTTCAACGCTAAATCGTGGCACAGTTTACTCAGGATTGAGTGTCATGTAAATGTTTATGGCGGTTTAGTTCGGCAGCAGGATTCCTCATTGCTGCTTGGGATCTCCGAGAACGTGCCAAACATTATTTGGCTCCGGCTTCTCAAACTCTACAAAATTTTCCCTTCTCTGTTTTATATCATTGCGTTGAATATCGTAGGGTTTTTGCACTTGTCGGTCCAACTTGGACACTAAAATGCCTCATGAAAAGAATTTATGCAGCATGTCACGGACCAAACCATTGATGGAAAATAGAATCGGCATATTGATGTTAATGGAAACGAACTGACTTCATACTGATGCCGGGCCTCATTCTAAAGAGAGATGAGTGTGTGTGATACTTACAAAGGACCATGAAAGAGTTTTGCTGGAGTAGTCCTTTACATGACCTCATACATGAACACACACATGCAAACCCTTTTTAGATATAAATGAATGTCAGTTACATTCAAGCCATCGCCAAAACGTTGATTAAGCCCATCAGCTCCACAAAACTCTCTTGTTTGTCAGTATGGCAGCATTTACAGACTGGTGTCACCCCCTGACACTGGATAAATCCCAAGAAGAGCCCACGAAGTGTTTCAGTTGTTAATTCCTGAAAAAACCTGAAAGTAGAGAAGATGATATAAAATCCATGTGCAATCACCGAAGGTCTACTTCATGTAGATGCACTGACATTGTTGCTGTATCTACTCAGAATTTCTCATGGGGGCAACAGAAGTTACGCACTATAGCTTTAAGGAAGTAAGATGTGAGCACAAAAGGGGCCAAGCGTAGGGCACTGCCCAGCTGCGTCTTTGCAATGAACTGAGAGGTTGTGTACCACTCAATGCACTCTCACCTTCTCCTGCCACCACCACCACCACCACCACTCCCCCACCCACTGCTCAAAGCACACTGCCTCCTGATAAGCTGGTTTGCCAGGCTTGCCCAGCGCCGCTGATGGCTCCGTTTGCACAACTGCTCCATTGTTGCCGTGGCAGAGCGGACAACTGCACTTTGGACCTTTCAGTGGGGGGAAAGCCTGCAGTTTTGTTTCCCTTAAGGGCATCCACTGTGATTTATCTGCAAGCAGCTAACCACACACACACACACACACACACACTCTAAACACTGCATTAAGGATATCTAAGGCTAGAAAACATAAACTGTGGCCGCTGCGTATATCCTGTGCTGCCTGTCCGATAAGTACTGTACAGTCGGTTCGCATGGCTGCTGATTTTTCCGGAGCTTAAAAAGACTAATAAAAAGACAGCTGAATTATCTGGGCTGCTGGAACCTGATCTTCCGCCCGGCTGACCTTTTTCCACAAAGCAATATTAAACGTAATAGTTGGGCTGAGCTAAGTGATTGCAATTTATGAGTCCATTTAACTAGATTCAATATTGGATGACAAATGATTACCTCGGTGCAGCAAAAAGCTTTTTCAGACACGAAAAAATAACTCTGCCGCCCGCCACGCACAAACACAGAGCTTTATCAAACTTAACAATCAGCTCAGTGTCTTGTCTCGTCTGCAGCGAGAAGTCTGGCTCAGCGGAGGGGCTGAAGAGAATTTTAAAAATGTATGACAAGACCAAGAAGTAGAAGGAGAAGAAACAGAGGTTGCATATTAAATATCTGCAGATATCCACCCTCTTCTTTTTTAGGCTCAAACCTCATTAATCTTAAATTGATGAGTATTGAATAGATGTTGCTCCTGAATCTGGTCAACTGGCCAAATGGAGTAAGTGTATCAAATCCATTTTCCCTGAGTGCACATTGAGGAAGTGTCAAAATGAAACATTTTTAGTGCAGCCCCCTGAGGTCCAAGATTTCTTCATCCCTGCTGTAGAACAAGCTGCTTACCCTGCAAAAACAGGCTGCAAACACATCGCTTAAACGTGGCCAGAGCTTTAAATTAGCCCCCGACACAATCCACATATTTGATTCACGGCAGCAGCCAGAAAAAAAAGAGCTACATGACTTTCAGGCATTCAGCTCTCAGACTATAAAAGAACAAAGTAGCCTGCTTTGCACACTCCTCACTGCTCTCTTTTCAGCCACATCCTCTTGGATTTTATGACTCTGGTTAAAATGCAACCATTAAATATTCATGTGCGAGGGCTTTCACCCGTGAAGCAGTCCTCCCCCCCTCTCTCTCTCTCTCCCAGAGCTTTAAAGAAATTGAGAAACTTTTTTGATTTTAAACAGGAGCTAAATATTGAAATAAATAAAGAATAAATGCTTTGGAAGTTCAGCAAAGTGAAAACTCCTCCTTTCCGACATCCCTAATCTGCTGATATGTGTCTTCGTATCTTCGGCCATCTTGGCTTTCATCCTCATTGTTCTGAAAATTTCAGATTGTAGCGAGATCCTTGGGGTAAATGACAATGCAAACTGTGGAGATTGATAAAATAAAAATTAAAAAACACTTCCTTGCAGAACAATGACATTATGAAAATGGATGGTTGACAATCACTCCAAAGAGAATGGCATGTTTTTTTTGTTTTTTTCACTCATCTGCAAACATCACACACCACACGCATCATAAACTATATACATTGCTCATTCATTTTTCACTTGTTGTCTCGGGTGTTTATTATGCAAAACATTTCCTATGCAGCGGCAAAAGTAATGACACAAATAAGTAATATTTCCCCTCTTAGAAAACTCCCAGCATGCTCCAATCCATAATATATGGCAAGTTGATATCGGCGACTATAAATGATCTTAGATGAAGTTATGTCTTCAGGTAAAGACAGTGGCATAAATAAAGAAGCTGAAGTGTCATTTTGCTGCAGTGAACATTAGGGAAATATTTTGTGTGGCTTTATTTGGGTAGATGTGTCTCGCATACAAATCGGGGGATGCAACATTCATGGCTTCTACAAACAAGCCATTTTGTAGACAAATGAAGCAACTGCTCAGACAATATGAAGCTCATATAGCCTTCATGTGTTCGTGCCCAAGGTGGCAGAAAAACATGCACAAACAACGCTAACGAAATGAGTTCATTCATTTCGAAATAATCTTTTTAGCGATTTGGGGAGTGCTAGCGACTGATGAATGAGGGACTGAACTAATAATCATGAGGATATATTTATGAATAATATTGTGTCGGCTTTAAGTCTAAACAGACGATGGCTATCAGAGTTTTATAAGAAGCGTGCGGTGGGGAACCATTCTTTCATCAGTGACCAGAAGTCTACCCTATAGCCCCAGCACCGAGCGGCTTACTCCAGATGAATCAAACATTTCTCTCTTTCTTTCTACTGCACTGGTTTGAAAGAAGCCACTTGCCAGAGACAGAGAGTCAAACTTTCCATCGCTGCTGCTGCTGCTGCTGCTCCTCGCCCATCTTTGATCCCAGACAAATAAGAAAACAAAAAAAAAGTGGAGGATGGCACATGAAACACGAGGGCCTTTCAGAGGCATTCTTCCACTCTTGGAAGACTGCCCGCTCTTCTGAAAGGGGGAGAGAGGTGTGGGAGGTTCTCTTCTTCAAAGCCAACTCCGGTGACATTACCCATTCTCCTCCCAATTAAAATGTATTGGAAAACAACCAGGAAACACCACTACGGCTAATATCATCACAACTAGCCCCGTCAGAGAAACAAACAAAGACAGTGATCACCAGGACACGAAAAAAAACAACCAAAGCAAATCCTTCCACGGCCCTTTTTGAGTTCATAACCGGCATCTAATCTGCTGTAATTATTTACAATATGACAAGTCAGGCAAAATGTACTGTGACAGATTGAATGGGACCCAAACATAAATATAATTAGAGCTCCCATGATCTCCTCTCTCCACCTTCCTCCCTCCCTCCGAAAGGAAGTGTCTGCCGCACACAAAGAGGATGCACACGATACGCAGCCCGGGGTGATTTGCTTTTTCAATTTGCTGGAGATCAGCTGATGTCCCACCAATAAAACAACAACAAACTAAAAACAACAAAGCCACAAAGTATTGTGATGGATTCATGAGCTCTGCAATTAGGTCATGATAGCAGGTATGTTTTCTGAATGACGGTGGTGGTCCTTGCGGGGAAAACTGTGGGCCTTAAACCAAGACGTGCCATTTGACCTCTGACATCGAAAGGTCAAGAAGCAGTGTGTGGTGTTTCTTTAAGAGCTGCAGCCAATAACTGGAGCTGACCCGTTTTAAGGAGAGATACTTTTAAACAGAAACTAATAGCATTGGCAGCTATTTTGCATAAATTAAGTAAGTCCTTAAGAAAAAGAGACAATTTACTGATTCCAACTTCTCAAATGCTATAAACATTTGCTGGTATTATTGGTCCTGCATGATGGCAAAATTAACGTTATTTGGTTTTGATAAAATGGGACTGGAATGCATACTGTACTTTTCACAATTTTCTCGCATTATATGGAGTGGTCTTTTAGATAATACTTGATAAGCTGATGCATATTAGAAACAGGTTTAAATGATGCAGATGCACAAGCATATTGAGAAAACAAAGACTATTGGGATAAAAATAACCAAACAGGAACTGTATATGTTTGAACACACACATGTATTGAAAGTATGGAATCATGAAGATGCAAAGCAGAAAAAAGGACCAGCATGAAAAACTAAAAAATAACACAAAGTGTCCCCCTGCCCCATCCAGCCATATACATTCCGACCTCGCAAATGACACACACACACACTCACACATTAAAGCACAGACACTTCAGCTGAGATATTTTTGACGTCGGACTATGTCATCTCCCTGACGAATGTCTACACCATAAGTCAGGCACATGGATATCTCCTCTCTTGTTCTTCGTCCAAGATGTAGAGGATCTGCCCCTCCCTCCGCTCAACAACCCCATCTCCATCCATCACCCTTCATGCTAATGTAACACACATTAGTGAAACCAGCCGTGCACTGTGTACGCCCATGGTGACACGAAGGATGCTGGGCCCTCGGGTGAGCCATCTCACATGCCAGGCACATCACGGGCGCAGCCTCACACCACAGCGTCTGTGACTCAAACATGCCCTCCTTTTAGAGCAGATGGTCCGAAATAGCGTCGGCCGTCAACATTTTTTTTTTGGAAGCTGTGTGGGACCCGCTGAGGCCACACACACCGCTCGCCAAGGAGTAAAGGGGGTGCAATCAATGTATGTGTGTGCGTGTAAAAATAATCTTGTAGGTTACAGCTCGTCACCGTTTGATACTGACAAAGTGAGAGCACCCTGTCGTTAGAGAGAGAAGAGCTTACGCAATTCTCCGCACCTAAAAATAGGAGCGTTAAGTGGGTCTGGGTTTGTGGGTGTTTACATGCAGACAAATGCTTCCCAATTAATTAGCATTCATCGGAAACAACAGTGGTGTGTATGATATTTGCGGTGGCTATAAACTGGATGAAACAATGTTGTTTGTTTTCCCCCCTCGCCGCCAGCCACCGGACGAGGGAACGTAAGGAGACAGACAGGATGCGTTTACAGAAGAGATATTTTGAAGTCACTATTGGGACGGCATTGGGCGTGGCAAAGAGCCATGTTTTCTGGTAGCCTTCACACTGTGCCCAAACACAAACATATTCCAAGTTTCATATTCTGAAACCTGCGGATCATTCAAAGAAATGTCCCACGGTGTACCCAGCTTTTAACCCTTTGACCACTGGACAAGCTATATATCAGTTCTGTTCAGAGTAAGTTTGGCTCATAAAATACCTTTAATTCAATTAAGTCAATTGTATTACTTATGTTATATATGGGGAACTTTTTATGGGAAAAAAAACATTGTATGTGATTGGAAACGTTCAGTTTTTTTTTTTTGCCTGCATGTCCACAGGTGTTCAACACACAGCAGCACATGAATCGGCACATGAATGGATACAGGAAAGTGTGATTGTTATTGGAAAACTATTTTTCTTATTTCCCACTTTTAGATGGATATGCTTGGCACTACAGCTCCCATCATGCTGTGGGTGATGTAAACAGGAAGTGTTGGGGTTGCACCGGAGATGCCGCCAAGCTAGTCATGTCCATATTTGTTTACATTGTGGCAAATCTGCGCCACAAAACGTCATGCTGCTTTGCCATACCAATCAAAACTAACATAAACACAGATTTTTTTCCTACAATTCCTAAGCTGATTTATGCAGTGGCTGATGGAAAACTGATAGGGTGCTACTTTTGACCCAACATGCATAAGTCGGATGTTAAGGGTTAATATCTTCTCTCTCCCCCCTATCCAGTGCTGGAGACTTCCGTCATGGTCTTCTTTCACTGCCCACAGCTGTCACGTTAGTGTATCAGCTCTGGTCTGTGATGCATGCCTTGCACCTGGGTAACCGACCGCACACAGACACCGTGTTAGAGTGGGGCTGCAGTGTAAGCTGACACATGGACGGTGGTGTTACTTTTTTGCTTTCGCTTCATCATCAGTTAAGACACTTTTGTTGAAGCAGGGTGAGAAAGAGAGAGTTAAATCAGGCTGATGACAGAGAACTTTGATCATAAGATTCATCGGTTGATGAATTAGTCGATCATCTACAGTTGTTGCCTTTCTCTATCTTTTTTTTCTAGTGTAAATTGAATATATAATGCGGTTTTGGATACAAGTCATTTGAAGACACTATCTTGAGGTCTGAAACCCATTTTTTCACTATATTTGGACATTTCTCAGTCTCTCACATTTTTTCCCTCTGCAACATTACAAAACAAAGATTCCAAAAATACTTCATGAACATAATCATTTATTTGAAGTCTTGTAGTTCTCACTCAGCACTCGTGCGATTGCTCCCGAAACAAACTGAAGGGTCTAGCAGATTGTTTCTCATGAATCATTGCTGCTGCTGTTTGGAAGAGAGTTCGAGTTACACTCTTAATGTTTATAGAGAGGGGGGACCAAAACTGGAAGAAAAAAATGGATGTCGACAAGTGAAGTCTCCATTGTACCCATATGAAGTTACACTTTTTAGAGCACAGGAAACCAACCGTGTTTATCAGCTTCTTCTTCTAGCTGATTACAAAATCTATTTTCTTTATTGTGCTATTTGCACTGCTTTAACGTTGACATTCACAGAGTTATTTCCATGCCTTAATTAGAATTTAACAAAAAAGAACAACTTAAGAAAAGCAATGCCCATGTCATCTACAGTCTTTTAACTGACACATGGCAGACAATTGTGGAAAAATGTGTATCATTAATTCCCAGTTTTAAATTGTTTGTTTGGCTCAACCACAAGTCCTTAAACCCAAGATATTCAAAGTTCACTCAGTGATATAAAACAAAAGAAAAGCAGCAAATCCTCGCATGATCTAAGAGGCCAAAACCAGCAATAATCAGGAATCCGATGACAGCTGCTGGGGGTATCTCTCTCACGCAACGTCAATCAAAATGCGATCTAATCCCACGCAATGAAAACCTCCATGAAGGGGATTTATGACTTTCTGTCGTTAAACTGTTATTCAAATCATAACTAGGAACATACCGTCCCCAAGTATTCAAGTGCTGTAAAATAAAACATAAATAAATCAAAATACCATTAAAAATGCCCTGTTGGTCATTTCAAAAACTATTTAACTAAATGGAGCCATCCTGATTCTGAAAATCAGAGCCCCTACTTTGCTTCGGGTCATATCAGCCTTTGTCACAGTGGACTGCACGCGATGCAAATGCAAAACAATATTTGAATGGAAGCCCTCTCAAGCGTCGACATATGGCAACAGACGAGGGGAGAAGCTGCGCAACATGCCGGGGATTTTATCTGCTTGTGTTTTCCCATCTTGATAGCAAACTTGAAAGCGTCTTGACATTTGTGTTTTGGGGGGGCTGTTGTGCGTGTGTGTGTCTGTGTGTGAGTGGAGGGGTGATGGGTGGTGGACGGCGGGAGGACTATGATGGGGGGAGTGTGTGTGTTGCCGGGGAAAGAGATTACCCTCAAACCTTTTCTTTAAAAGAGAGAGAGAGAGAGAGAGAGAGAGGAGGGGAGGACATTCCCTGTGTATTAGTAAATCCCAGTTAATTTTCCCTGTCAGAGAACAATGAGATATGGACCCCCGTGGGCTCTGTTGAATGTAATTCCACCACTTGCTCAGAATCACCTTCATTACTCACTAGAGGTGTGGATCTTTCTCTCTCTCTCTCTCTCTACTGAGAAAAATAAAAAATAAACCCTCCAGAGCATATGCTAGATTCTGTGATGCTTCAACAGAGCCCCTTTAGGAGTCTTCCTTCTTTCCTTTTTTTTCTTTTTTTGAGATTACATTTCTTGAGACATTTTTCGATTTTTCTTTTTAGAGAGCAGCTGCCACCTTCTTCGGTCTGCGCTGAAATCTTAGAGGCCGTGCAACACAATCCCACGCCACACAAAACTTCGCAACCCTCCCTTTTTTCAAGGTTTTCCCGGATCGGACTTGGAGTTTAATTTATAGAAGCCGAGACTTTGGCGGAGGCGGATGTTATTTGTGATTCAGAGCCTCTTGTTTACACTTAATTCTGTGGCGCCGTAATGTCATCTGACTATGTTTTTCATAGTACCTCCCATACAACATGCACATGCCTGCTACTATACTAGGGTGGCCTAAAAAGCTCCAATTATATCCATCCATTTTTTAACCAACTCTAACGATGCACTCTCACTCCCCTGTTGACTCTTGAAAGCCTGCTGTTGGCAACAAAGTATTAGTATTTTTTAATCACACTTTAATTCAATGGATACATTTCACATTAGCTGGATCTTCTGGGGAACCTCAGAGCCCAAAAACTTCAAATACAAACACTATACTTATAGTTGAGACTTGAGCTGCAACTAATAACTATCTGTCAATAAATGAATGAATTGTTTGGTCTATACAATTCACAGTTCCTCAGGGTCCCACACAGTGATGTCTACAATTTGCTTGTTCTGTCAAAATGAATTAACAGTTGACATTTAACAATTCAGTAAAACAAACAAACAAACAAAGACACACAGTATATTTCTCATCTTCAGGAAGCTGAAACCAGAGACTGTTTCGACAGTGTTTGCTTGATAAACGACTAAAAATGAATAAACAAGTGTCCAAATAGTTGTCAATTCATTATCTTGTTTATAGCTTCATGCCATATCTTCAAGAACTCTCCGTCAGTCGCTTAGATTGACAACACATTCTGCTAGAGCTGCAGCGATTCAACTTTTTCTAAGCAAAGAATGCCAAACACTTGCTGGTTCAAGCATCTTTTAAGTGGCAAATTAACACTTAACCTTGTCGTACATGCTATTGAACAAAACAGCATGTGACCTAACCTTATGACAAGGGGAATTATAATGGGTACTTTCCACTATTTTACACACAAAAAGGTCATCATTAGTTGCGGCTCAGGATCCTGCACGTAACTGATATTTTAAATAAAGAGGGGACTTTTCCCGCTGTACTAAGCAAGTAGCCATGGGATCCAGCCAGAAATACAGCATTTAGACCTATTCAATCACGAGATGTGTGTGATTTTCTGTTCCGGCTAACTTCCCCTCCAGCACGGCTGCAGCTGTAAGAGGAGGCAGGCCCTATTGTTCGGACTAACAAGGGGCGCAAGGGGTCACTTGCATTTTCACAAGAGTTTTGCCTAGAGGCGTTGGGGAAAGAAACCGGGCACACTATAGTCTGTTTGGTATGGATCGGTGCTAAAGCTGTTTCTATAAAGTCACGTTGTTCCCCGCTCTATTATAAAGGGGGGGGGGGGGGTGGCTAGATTAGATTAAGTGAGATTACGCAGAGAGGGGCTCCCTAAAAAGAGCAAAAATAACACACTCAGTATTTAGCAGGCGAGTCAACAGTGGGATTAGGCCAAAAGGACACGTTCAAATCCAATGCTAATATGCCATCCTTCCACGCGGCTCAAAACTTTTTAAAGGGGCAGTGTGTAATATGACATCATCAAGAAAGTTCTAGAAATTTCTAGAATGCAACGCTCCCTGGGTAACCCCACCCCTTTTGAATAATAACAGAAGCTACAGTGGCCTTCAAGGACAATAACAATTCTCAATTCTAAACAATGCACCTGATAACATTCCAAAAACATGGATTCCCCCACAAGACTTGCCTGCTCAATGCAGAAAATGTAATATTAATATTTGTAATTCTCCGCTCAGGAGGATAATTCAGATTATTAACATTTTACACCAATGAGGACATATTTATGAATGAGGATATTGATTTTAGCTAATAAATTAGTTAAACTGTTACACAGTGCCCCTTTAAGTGGGGTCTTGAGTGTTGTTGCTTGAAAATTTCACAGAAACCCATTTCGCAATGCAACTTTTACAATTCCATTTTGGTACGTGAAGCTGAAATGAATCAAACATTTAACTAATCTCAGAACAATAAACAAAAATAAGGACTATTTTTCTTCTCCCCATTAAACCTGTCACCCCCTGTCCTCCCTCCCTGTGCGTACAGTTTGTACAATAACAACTCCTATCACCGATGCAACCGAAAATATGCACAGCGCGGTTACACACTCTAACGTGATTAAATGATGTGTGGTCTGGCGTCACCCCAGCACCTCCATCCCTAGCTTTGCTCTTTGTATCTCCCTGCTGCACTGACACAAACACACACACACACACACACACACACACACACACACACACACACACACACACACACACACACACACACACACACACACACACACACACACACACACACACACACACACACACACACACACACACACACACACACACACACACACACACACACCCTTTCCCTGAGCTGTGTTTTGAAAATAGAAGCTTCATATTAACAGTCAACAGTCAAGCTGACAAGTACAGTCTGACCAATTCCCGCCGCTGTGGATACCATCTCCCATCAGTCAGTACACGTGTTACTGCAGCTCACAAATCATCACACTCATGAGGAATGCAGGATAACACAAGTGGGAAGAAGAATACGGCATGTTTTGATGGAGAAAGAAGAGAATGGTGGATGAAGAATTCAGACTGGAATAAAACCAGCAATACCACAGTGGGTTACTAGTGTGTGTGTGTGTGTGTGTGTGTGTGTGTGTGTGTGTGTGTGTGTGTGTGTGTGTGTGTGTGTGTGTGTGTGTGTGTGTGTGTGTGTGTGTGTGTGTGTGTGTGTGTGTGTGTGTGTGTGTGTGTGTGTGTGTGTGTGTGTGTAATGGGTTGCATCATTCACAAGCAACACCAAAGTTCCTGCACTCCAGAGAGTCTTGTGGGCTGACTAACTGTGGTAGGACCAAATTCCAAAGAATTCTGAGCACTATTAATCACTTGCACTCAGCTTTAGTAACCTTCTTTGTCAAATTTGTCTGAATGTATTGGTTCTTTCTCAGTGGATCACAATACAAGAGTGTCCGGGAAACACTGGTTCGATCTATAACAACAACAAGATTTCCAAAACGATCAGATTGGCAAGTTAAAGGTCTATCTTCCAGGTAAAGTGGTATCAGTAGTAGGAGTCTCTACGGTATAGCTTTAAAACAAATGTAGCCCAGTTCAAAACCACAGTATTTACCTCTAAAGCAAGGTGGTGGAGTTGTAGTGCTCAAATAAATGGAATTCCTTGTTGGAGAACTATTGGTGGAGTAGTTTCTTCATTTCTACCAATAGTTCTTGCAAGTGTCCAAATAACTCTTTAGGGTGTTGTAGTAAACTCACACAATGACAGGATCATAAAAAAGCAAAGTGATGTTTGACACCAAACTAACAAAAAAAAAATAAACTCATGATTAAGCTACTCCAGCTGGCCGCCCGGTGACACACTTTTGCACTCTCCCTCTCGCTCATTGAAAATAGCCATACCAGTGTTATAGCAGGGTGATTCATCCCAGGAGTTTATTCTCTTGGAGCAAAGACAACACAAAAGAGACCTTGAGCGGGGAAAAAAAAAAACCTACACACAAACCTCCCACAGGCTCTGACCCGGCGTGGACGGGAAAGTCAGACCATCGCTTGCTTGCTTACTCTTCTTTCTTTCCTTAAGAAAGAGCCCTCCCTCCCCCTCGTGCCGGGAGCTACTTCGCCGCTAGTGGAATTCCCAAGTCGAATCAATAACATTATGACATTATACACCATCTAACGCCGCTGTTTACAGGCTCGCTTTATGCACACACTGTTGGTACAAAAAAGAGGAGGCTCAGGGCTGCAAAGCACTCTGGGAGAGGAAGGGGAATGACATATTTAACAAAAGCAGCGTTTACATCTTAACTGCTCGGGTGTTGTAAAATGACACTGTGTTGTGCTCGAGGAATATTATTGGAGACAAAAGGAGCATCAGACAGCAGAAGCAGACGTCGGACGCAGTATTGTTTGAGACGCATTGGCTCTGGCTCTCTCTCTCTCAGTCACAGGACCTGCCAGAAGGTAATGAGGCCTCTTGTGTGTCCTCTCTTGATCTGAGAGTTGAGTTATTTCCCATGTGGCACGGCCATTTCCAGCTTCTCCCCTTTTTTACTCTCACCTCTCCAGGGCTGGCTATAGTGGATATACGTAGGTGAGAGCTCTCAAACCCCTGCCTGCACTGCACGGGGAAAATAAATGTGTTACCTTTATCAATCCACAGAGCCACACACTAAGACCCTCCGGCTGGCTGCAGTCCATACACACAAACACACACTGACACAGAAAAAATATTTACATTTTAGTTTTAGGCGAAAGATATACACAATTCGATTTCAAAGTGTCAAAGTGTAAAGTACACTTTATCTTGTGTTTATATTTTTTTTTGGGGGGGGGGGGGGGTTGTTCACTAATCAGAAGCAGCTAAATGTGCCCTCTTTGCATGTTTATTGTTCTGCTTCGCTCCCATTGGTCAGTACTAAGGAAACTCTGAGTTAATAAATGGTCTACTTCAGTGCCCAGACACACGTGCTGGGTTGCAGATCTCTGTTTCAATGTGGCTTTTGTTTGACGGCTGGTGTTTCAACATCCTCAACTTGAATAGAAGAAGGTCAGCCTGGTGGGGTCTGCCCCACGGTTATTCAGGAGTCCAAACCTGGGGGCCCCTTGGCTGAGAGGGAAGAGAGAGAGGGGGGGGGTGCAGAAAAACCTCCTTCTCCTCTTCTATCTGACACCACCTTAATCTATACCAAGCCACTGGAAGTTTGAAGTTTTCAGAGCTCAAATCGGCGCTTAATCACACATGTGCTGCTGTCGAGTGCCCCCGAAGCATACAGATTGTAAGGTGGCTCAAGGAGCGACTTGAGTGAAGAGGGCCAGGTGCAACAAAAATGGCAGCTTCCTATAGTTTGGCATCCTGTCCTGGCCCTATAGCATCAAAAGCTGGATCTGAAAGTTTTTCAAAACCAGCGTTTGGAAGCCTGTCAGTGCCGGCAGCAGCGATTCAACCCCGGACAGCAGTCCCTTGGATTAAACGATATGAACTCAAACTACATAGCAAGCAAGCAAGAGAGGACACTCTGTAACTGGCAAAATCCCCCCAAACAAGTTATATGTGAACCCCTCCACACACACACCCGCCAGCAAACCGGATCCAAAGAGTTTGATTGGGATCCTGCAGCAGATACAGGGGAGAATGAACTTTTCAGCAACATAACAAAAACAGGAAGAGCTCTCCTGAACATCTCGACAGAAAAGAGAACATCTGTACATATGTTTGTTGATGCTCAGAAAGCAGACGTATGGTGAGTGTGTACATGAGGAAAACGCGCACACACACACACACTCTCTCTCTCTCTCTCTCTCTCTCTCTCTCTCTCTCTCTCTCTCTCATTGACAATGGTTAGGCAGCAGATCAGGGGGCAGAGCCATGGCCTACTTTGTTTTCCCACTTGGCCATGCTTTTTTTTGTGCTTCCTGGACAGATGTACAGCAAATTAAAATGAGTCCAGTTCGGAATGAGAGGCCCCCTCATCCCCCTCCTCAAAACCCAACTGGTTCCATATTCAGACAGCAAGAATTTTGGGGGAGTCAACTTGTTAAACCCCTCACGAAGCAGACAGAGAGATGACCTACTACTATAGTCTATACAGCATGCGCCAAGCTGTCTGACATGAATACATTGATATTTAATAGTAGACACACATGTGCCTCTGGGTAACAAAGTTCAGAAATAACCATTTAACGTGACACTCTTAGATACATTTCGCGCAACTGCCTGGACCGCTGCCTTACCATGTCCACACTCCACACAGTCAGTCATTCTGCATGCATCGCTTCGGTTCCACTACAACACCACCACCACCAAACCCACATTGGACAAACCATGTGCTTTTTGCTCAATCAGAAGCCCGATGGGGTAAAATTAAAAAAGGCAAGACCAACCTCTAAACCTTGCACACACACGCACACAGACAGACAAGCACAGCAGCGCGGGTATGATTCATTCTGCATCCAGGCTGCTACAATGTAGCCTCCGAAGCCCCAACGCTTTGGAGATCAACGCGGCATCTGTTACAAACGAAATGCACAACCTGCTTAACAGCCCGCCGGTTCAATCCCTACAGCGAGCAGCAGCAGCGTTATTGGTAAATAAAAAAAAGAAGCCAAGGTTGATCATTACGTGCTCCGACGTGCTCCTCGGTGCCAGTTCAAGTGGTCACTCTATTGTTGAGAAACAATCTGAGCCAAAGTGGAAACAAAACCCCTTCTTTTTCCCCGAGACAGGAGCCTCGCCAGGCGCGACACTGGGAATAAATAAAAGCAACGCTAAGTTTGCACTCACTTACCGGGGTTTCCAAAGCGGAGAAAGTCCTCGGTTAAGAAAAAAAATTCGGGCTCTTGTTTTTAAATATCTTCCCCCCCTCACGGCCACTGAGAATGGGCTCAACGTCAGTGGGTGAGTAACTGAATAGACTCGGAGAGAGCGCAGTAAGTTGAAGTGTCAAATTACATTGGCTATTCTATTACCACGGGGACCCATGCTCGGTGGCTGCTGACAAAATGTGTCGCGGATTTCTCGCGCGTGGGGAGAGAGAGATTGATCGAGAGAGAGAGAGAGAGAGAGAGATTGATCGAGAGAGAGAGAGAGAGAGAGAGAGAGAGAGAGAGAGAGAGAGAGAAAGACACACCGTAGAGCACGGAGCGGAGCCGGACCGCTCGGCCCAGCAGCCATCTAATTCTGTAGATTCTGAAGGCACCGAGCAGGTCCGTTTCATTGTTTAGCCTATACACACACACACACACACACACACACACACACACACACACACACACACACACACACACACACACACACACACACTGGGATTTAGGGACACTTTTAAGGGATGATCAAGTATTTCCATGGAAATTAGGCATTTTAGGTATTGTATTTCCCGTCTTCTTATCTATTAGAATAATTTAACAACATGTAGCCCTTTTGGTTATTATTGTTATTTAAAATTAATTATTTATCATAAGGCATCCAATGGTATGAATGAATATATGTACTGCCTTGTACTAATAAAAGCTCTCAGTAGCCTAGCCTAATAGCCGAATAATAGATAAATTCTAATAATATATATTTCTAAAATATAGCCTATTATTAAAACCAAAAAATGCGGAAATACAGTAGCCCAAAGGAACAATAAAGAATATTATGAATAATACATGTACAATAAAACGATACTAAAAAAACAACAATATCAAATAGGCTACTGATAGGCTAATAATACAATGTGATCATAATCATAATATTGAATCCTTATGTAAACGGTACAAACACGCGCACGCCCTCACACCGGCGTATTGACGTATGGCTTTACACACAGGCGCGCGCAGTCTTCCTCGGAGCAGACGTCACCCTCCGTGTTTTGCAGGTCGCCGCTCTCTGATGGAAAGCTCTGAATAACAAAGACATGTTTGAGAGCAGCAGCGGCATCAGCAGCAGCAGCAAGCAGTCTGGACTGAGCGCTGACGTCAAGGAGCCATGACTGTGCCAACCAGCATCCAGACTCCAGTCCACCACGCGCACGCGCGCACACACGATCACAAACACACACACACACACACACACACACACACACACACACACACACACACACACACACACACACACACACACACACACACACACAGACCTGCTGCTGTCACTGTGACCTGTTTGTAAGCACCCCCATGTCAAAAGTTAAAAACACATTGATTGACTTCAGAGTTGGGATGTGATTGGGGGTCAGACAGAGTGCTGTGTTTCTCTCTCTGGTAGAAAGCACCATACATGTGCTACACTCTGCTGGTGTGTTCGGAGTCCCCCTGCTCTCTGGCCTGTGTGTCTACCCCAGCTGTCTAAGTTGGGGGGTGATGGGGTGGGGGGTATATAGGCCTAAACAATAGGGTCCATTTGTCCTGCTAAAAGGTGACTGGAAGCATTGATTTCAGGCTGTTCCAGCATTGTAAGCCACCCCTAAATTGGCTAATGTGAACATTTCCCTCTAACGGAGATTGGAGTGTTTTAGGTAATTGGGATTCACACGGGGTGAGGGTGCAAACTTTTTTTTTCTTCTTTTACTAGGATGCCAAAGCCTCATCAATAATTTTGTATCAAGCTGTTCCGCGCAATAAAGCACTTTCATGTATTATGTGACAAGGTGCAACACAAAAAGCCCATGTCTGCACAAAATAGCTTTGTTAGAAAGTAGTAGAAAATAAACAATTAATCTAAATCACTTATGAATAAATAAAAATCACTTTCATTGTTATAAGCCAGTTGGTTTCTTATAATAATCATAATAACGAAAATAAATATATATATTTTATGGGCAGATTCCTGGTATAGTGAGTATACAGTAGCCTAATGTACAGTACTACAGCATATAATAAGGACCAATTGTATTCATGTTCTCCAAATGAATGCAAAGCTAAGAAGATGGATTAGTTTCGATCTATATTTCATACAATGGGGCTACATTTAAATGTAGTTTTGTGCGCTCACTGATAGGAACTCCTGTAATTGCCGCCTATTAAATATCTTAAAATAGCACTCATTCACCAATTTGTCTGGCCACTTAAGCTCGTCACACTCAGCTGGAGGAACTACAGGTATTCTTGTGGGTCAGCATAGCCACGCTCCATCAAAACCTAATGTGTGTGATGCAGGTTTTTTACCTAATGATATAAAAAACACCGCTTCATTAGTGACTGCTGCTCTATATACTTTTTTTTGAACTGTCTAATAATAATTACTATCATGATGTTTAAAACCTGTAATCACAGTGTTGTGACGCCTTCTCTCTTGAGAGGATGTGACGCCTGTGAAAGACAGACACATTAATCCAAATAAAGATGGGGAATTTTTCTGGGTCAAGGAGACTTGTTGAAAAACAGCCTGTTGGTGAAATGCCTTAAAAATGATATGCAAAGTGATGTTCAGCTGTGCAGCATTAGCAGGCCCTGAGTGCAGACTCAGTGTGACATCAGATTTACCCAACATGCTTTACTGCCAAGGGCGTGCTGTTAAGGCCGTTAACACTGTACCCCCACACAGCAAGACGTATGCCGGTTTCATTGCCTGTCTTTTCTGAACGGACTGTCTGTATTCTGCCCAGGTCGACTAAAGTTTGGTTGGTTTGTTTTCCTCCTGAAACAGAGATGGGTTACGAGGCTCTTCAGACTGTAGAGGTGCATCATGTAAAGGATCATTCAAAGCTGCAGTAATTAATATTTTCATATTAATTTAAAATTATAATGAGAAACCTGTAGTAAAGTATCACCTATCTCTGCAGTTTTTATCTGCTGGGTGTTTTAATGTATTTTAGCACATTGTTTGGGCAGCATTCTGGGAGGCAATACGCATGGCAATGCTAACATGTCATGGACACCTTTCAGTGGCAAGGTGGACTGCATTGGCAAGGTGCATTGGCAAGGTGAACACAAACACAACTCCATACAAATGCTAATTTTGCTACAGACCTGAGGAGTCTATACAGTGTCGTGCGAAAGTTTGTGAACCCCTTGAGCCTTTTGGAATTTTATTTATGTTAACCATTATTAATTCATTTTTTTTCAATACCAGTATTTTTTATATGAAATAACAGATGTTTGTTTATCAATTCAACATTTTTCTTTTCCAGAAATCAATTGTTAAAATAGATAAAACAAATTATTTGACAAATGTTGTATGTGCAAAAGTTTGTGAACCCTAAGCTGCATTGCTTAAATCGAGCAAGGTAAACACAATCAGGTGGGCCAAACTGATTGATGAAATAGACCAATGTAATGAGAGATCTTTATGGAAGAAATTGGGCGCCACTAGATAAAACACGGATAAAACCAGGTCAGCTCAACTGAACCCATACAGGTCAGACATGCTAAAAGGGTAAAAACTCTCAGAAGATCTCAGGAATAGAGTTGTGATGCTGCGCATTTGTCTGGGGACAGCTATAAATTAATTCAAAAAAAGTTTGAGCTCCATCGGTCCACCGTGAGGCAAATCATCTACAAATGGAGAGCTTTAAGAGTGACTGAACATCTGCCTAGAAGTGGACTTCCTTCAAAAATATCTTCAAGCGCCACAAGAAAAGTATTTTTTTAGTTAAAAGCCAACCCACACATTACATCTAGTGATTTGCAGACCTCTCTTGCAACATCTGGGACAGATGTGCATGGTTCCACAATAAGAAGAAAACTCAGTCAACATGGCTTTCAAGGGAGGGTTGCTGAAGAAGCCTCTGCTCTCAAAAAAGAACAAAACTGCTTGTCACAGCTTTGCCAGAGAGCACCTGGAGATACCTGAAGTCTTATTCTGTGGACAAATACGTCCAAAATTGATCTGTTTGGTCATAACCAAAACCGCCATGTTTGGGCAAAAACGCAACTCTGCCTACCACCAACAGAACCTTCTCCCAAGTGAAGAATGGTGATGGCAAATGGTCTGCAAATCTCCAGGTGTAATGTTTGGGTTGGCTTTTACCTGAAAAATCCCTTTTCTTGTGGTGCTTGAAGATATTTTTGAAGGAAGTCCACTTCTAGGCAGATGTTAAGTCACTCTTAAAGCTCTCCATTTGTAGATGATTTGCCTCACGGTGGGCCGATGGAGCTCAAACTTTTTTTATACGAATGTATAGCTGTCCCCAGACAAATGTGCAACATCAAAACTCTATTCCTGAGATCCTCTGAGATTGTTTCCCCTTTGAGCATGTCTGACCTGTATGAGTTCAGTTTGGTGAGCCTAAACTGATCTGGTTTTATCTTTGTTTTATCTAGTGGCGCCCAATTTCTTCCCTAAAGATGTCTCACTACATTGGTCTATTTCATCGATCAGTTTGGCCCACCTGATTGTGTTTACCTTGCTCGATTTAAGCAATGCAGCTTAGGGTTCACAAACTTTTGCACATACAACATTTGTCAAATAATTTGTTTTATCTATTTTAACAATTGATTTCTGGAAAAGAAAAATGTTGAATTGATAAACAAACATCTGTTATTTCATATAAAAAATACTGGTATTGAAAAAAATGTGTTAATAATGGTTAAAATAAATAAAATTCCAAAAGGCTCAAGGGGTTCACAAACTTTCGCACAACACTGTATAGTCTATATATGAAATAGCAAAAAATGTTCTAACTCATTAGCCAAAACAACTACTAGCATATAATATGTACTGATGTTGGGTAAATAGCTTGTTGCATTGCCCCCAAGTGGCCAACAAAACAAATTGATGCAGGTTTAAACAATTGTATCACTGCATCATAACATTGTGATGTAACACCACTGTATCTGATTGTATCCTGTTCAGTCTGTTGCCGGTTTAAACAGTTTTCTTCTGTTTTGTACAAAAGTAGGTTTACATAAGCGCTATCAGCACTCTGGTCAACTCCGGTTGTTTTTAGGTGTGCTACATAAATAAACTTGATTAGATTTGATAAGCTCTGTTTCAAAGGTTAATAGCTATGCGACCCCCTGCCACAGAGTTAGCACATTGTGTATTTTAGTAAGCTTCTAACCAAGATATTACTCTCTGTATTTCACAGTTGAGTCGTGTGGAGCTTTCAGTCACTAGTGAGAGAAACTCTAATGCAAACAGCTGCTGATTTGGTCAGTGGCACTAATGATTGAGTACACTCAGCTCAGCTTGAGGATTTGGTGTAAAAGATTAAATTCGTTCCTGAGCCGAACACATCCAACAGACAATTCTGAGCCGCAAAAAATGTGCACAGCAATTTGTTTCTGCCAAATGTGGTAGAAAACCGAATGCACAGCCTTTCTTTGCCTTTTTCACTAGCTATATTGTACACCTTGTCCCCAAATATTTTGCACCCATTCTTTTGAATGACTCTATGACATCTATTGTCCGTTTAATTAGTTTTCCCCATATTATCCACGTGTTACAACTTGAGCGTGATTGAGCATGACCAAGCACTTGTTAAGGACAGAGTGAGATTATTGTTTTGGTAATGAATAATTTTATAAATAAGTAAAATATCAAGAGCAGTGTCAAGGGACAGGATGTGTTTAGTTTTTTCAAAATGTAATAGAAGGCAATCTTCCCTCTACCTTAACTAGTTTTTGCAGCCTTAACCTGATCACATGCAGGATATGGGCCCTTATTTTTAGGAGACATGGTTGGTGCCACACACCCTGCCTATAATTCTCAAAGCATGCTGGGTGATAGCATCACACTGAATAAATGAAACTTCCTTACTATCGGGGTCCATGTGTTTATGTACAGCATTTCATTAGGGCCATTTACCTGATACAACAACCGCCCATAAATGCCCATATTGTCGAGTGGTCTAGGTCGTTGGCCAGATGGCTGTCATAAAGATGAATGTCTTACTTTTCATGTAATGTTAAATGGCGTGATGACAAAATCAGCAGCAATGAGTGGAGTAAACAGGTTTTTTCCCCTTCTTTTCATTTGTGATTTGAGATTATTCAGTATTTGCCATGTGTAGACAAAGCCTCTTTAGAGAATTGCAAAACACATTGTCGAAGTTGGACTCACACACCACCCCACGTCCTGCTGTTCCTTAACATTAAAAAAGCAGCACAATGTGATCTTTGAAAAGTGTAGCCATGTGTAGGCAGGGAGATGTGCCTGTGTTTTCATTTCAAGTTCCCACCTGGTTTATGAATGAACAAACCGCCAGGCTCCGGGGACCAGCCCACATCCTCCGCAACCGACCAACCACTGGCCGCCTTCCAGTCCAAATGTGTTCACAGTGCACACTTCACTCTGCCTGACTTGGGCAGAGAGCTCATGCTCCTCTGTGGTCTGTCTGTCCCAAAATATGGAGAGGGTGATAGTGTTAGAGAGTCACACACTCCCCTCGAGTCTACTTACTGTAGTATGATAATGTAGGAGAGGCTGTGGCTGCATATTTGTGCTGAACTTCCCTTTTGCTGAAACACAAAACTTGGAGTTAAATTATCACTGTGGATAACACCACAGATTGTGCGCTTTCCATTTTTTCCCCAAGCCTCTAGGGTTCATGTGCATCCTGCCTCTAATAAGTGTATTATTGTGGGTCTAGTTGTGTTCTGGCATTGCGTGTGACCTGGTGGTGATATAGCACTGCATTGTGAGCGGAGAGGCCTGGTTCAACAAATAGGGATTGCGAAGGATGGGTTGGAATCAGCAGGGCAACTAGGAGAAACAGGGCTATGCTGACAGAGACAGGGACAACTATTGCACTGCATTTGGCAAAACAAGACAAGAGGGAAATATTATAAAGCCCATTGATTCTCATTACAGCAGCAGAGGCAAACAGAGAGAGAAAGAGAAAGAGCAGACATACCTAGACAGGTTTGTGGTTAAGTCTCCTGGCGAGTTCCTACACTCGTTTCTTCCCCCTTTTTTCAGACCTTCAGACCAGCAGAAAGGCTGGCTGCCGGCACCCCATGCTGCTCTGCTTTTTTGGGGGGAGCGTAGAGCCAATCAATGTGTGCTCACAAAGGGGGATGAGCATTCAGAAAGCCAACAGTTCCCTCAGGCCATACGCAATGAAGAAGGGGGAGAGACAGTGGTACACAGTGCCTTAGAGAGTGTGAGAGAGAGAGAGAGGGGCAAGGAGGTTGTCAACATGTTTCCTTTGCTGCTATAGACTTGTGAGGAATATCATGATCACTGCAACACACTGACACGCAGCAAATACAGCACTGAGTCCAGTTCCCTGAAATCCACAGATAGGATAATGATAATAATCACAATACAGGTGCTTCTTATGATTATTTATTTCATTATTGATGAATTTGTTTGTTATTTTTTTTTGATTAATCGCGTAGTGCTTGAGTCCATAGATTTTTTTTTTAAGATTTTGAAACTTACCAACTTCTACACTGTAAGCAATTGCTGTTAATTTACGGCCACATTTTAACACTAATTTACTGTATTCATGTATTACGGTTCTTTACTGTACTTAGCAATGCATTGTGGGAAGGTCAATTTGAAAAGACAGCTCAGAAGCCCTTAACAGTATGATACAGTTTTAAATTACAGTACACTACAGTATTTTTTGGAAAGTGGGCGGGCAACGGCCTTTTTCAGGAACATTAGGTTGAAATGAGCCATTCCAAATAGGACAAACTTCAAAGGACATGTGCATCAACAAAAAGTCCAGCATTAGGTCTACTCTGCATTGATCGAGTGGAGCATCTACACATGTTAAGGTAATATGTTCCTGATCAATTATTTACTCTTAAAAGGTGGCTTAAGCTAATGTTTGAAATTAAACTAATGCTCAGCAGCCTGTCTATCAAGTGAGTATGTGATTTTAGAATATTGTTTACCAGTGAGGATGAGCTAACTAGCTCAAACATTTATACTTAAGCGCATGTTAGAGTCCATGTGTGTTCAAACCTAAGAGTGTTGAGCATTAGTGAGTCTTTTCTTTAGAGTAGTAGCCTACTGGTTGTTTTTAGCTAGTGGATAGCCTTTAGCTCCTTGTTAAGCGCTGACGCAGTGGAGCTGATTATCATATCATGCCACCTATACTTTTGAATTAAAGCCTACTATATCAACTGTTTCAAGTGCACTGTCAATTTTGAACCCATAAAATAGTTACATTTTTACAGTCAGTGTCTAATCTTTGACTATTCTGATTTCAGCTGCTTCAATGGTATAGCCTTAATCTGGAGAGACACAAAGGCCATACGGGGAACAGTTCCCTCCAAGAAGACATGGTGTGGGGGTCCAGCAGAAGTCAGCTAAAGTCAATACACATGTATCAGGTCAGTGCATTCTCTCTCATCTCTCTCTCTCACTACTCCACCTTTGATGGAGTGATGAAGCAACATTTAGGGGCACTTTACATGGTGAAAACATGACAGTTTTCCCGTTTTTGGTTAAAAAAAAACCCCGTTCAGACGCAATTTATCTGACATCTTCACTCATACACATGTTTTCAGAGGAAACGGGACGAAATCGCTGTAGTAGCAGTGTAGTAGGCATGCCAAGCCAATAGTCAGCGGTGACACTTAGCTTAGTAGATAGCTCTTCCGGTACAATTTGATGCATAAAACCTTAGTGTAACCAAAAATGAATGACATTAACGTTCATAAAGCGGTTGGTGTAAGCTTGGGGTTACAAGTATTGTAAATGACAAGCTTTCTGTCCTCTTATTTCACCGCATTGAACTCGTGAAAACATTAGACATTGATGATAGTGAAGGGGCTTTGTGAGCGGCTACTTTCCTGCGTACTTAAAAATAAAAGTCGACTCACGTTTGTCCAGTGACAAAATTAATGCTATTAATGTTTAGCCAGTGAAATGCTTTTACTGTGAAGCCGTAGCCTTAATGCTCCTTTTGTTGAACAGTAACTTAACCGCTGCGCGCTGAACTATGGATAGTGTTTTTTAATGTAGAGAGAGCCGTGTCCCGGGCATATAGAAGCTACACACGTTTATTTTGCTAGAAAAACCGGCAGAGCACAAATCTTTCCCCAGACAAAGTGGCCGGTGGTCTCAATAACTTACTAATCGCTTAGACTAAATTGGCGAGTGTTATATTTGAGCCTTGCACGACACTCTCCGCTGATCACAGTGATGGTGCCGTGGAGACACCTTTCATGTTACATTGTCTTCTAACTTTATAACTTGCGTGTGGGTATTTTGACAGCAAATGTTAGACTACGCATACGTGAAGTGGAGCCGTGACGTCAGTGTTATCAGGGAAAATGGTTTTGGTGTTTGGTGTAAATGATATAGTGCAATCGTGAAAATATTTTCGCGTATGCACCGTTTCGTGTTGTCGTGTAAAGTGCCCCTTAGTCACAACAGACTTCATCAGCTTTTTCAGCATGGACTCAGAGTTGTTTCTGTACATTCCCAATTCTAGATATATTTTAACAATTTTTTTGTTGCTGTTTTACAGTCTCAACACTGGATCAAATCAAGATGGAGGAGCAATGACAGCAAGGTGATGGTCATCTCTACCCGACCCAGAAGACTCCTCTCAGATACCAGCAGTCTACAAACACCCAGACTCTTTCTGAAGCTAAGAATGCTCCTATCTCACGAGACTCTTTAAGAGGTAAAAGACAAGCCTACCTCAAAGGACTATTTTAAGAGGTAAACCACAAGGCTTCCATGAGTTTCCCAAATGATCATATATATGTTTAACAGAGAATGCATTGCATTAAATAAATCAAAATTGTATAGCTGTATTTGTTAATACTGCCCTTAATAAAAGTCTGTTTGATTCACAATATTTTAAGTTGTTTACTTCTTATTTTGCATCACTTCAATATTAATGTATGTATGTACATATGCCTTTAGGCCACAGAACAAAACATGTGTAATGTTAGAAGTTTGATATTTTAATTTGCTACATTGAGTTATTGTATTAAATTATATCTGTCTAAAGTAAACATTTATCAGTTATCTACTTGCAACCATCTAATCAGAATGTTAATTTATTTTCAAACAATCACAGAGAAATACTGCATTTCACTTTTACTTTCAAAAACTGTAAAATATTCAACAGTAAGAATACTGTATAATTAATAACAGTAACTTGCTGGCGCCTCTGCTGCCAGTATCTTACTGTAAATTCAAAAAATACAGATATATACTGTTTTTTTCGATTACAGTAAAACGCTGTCAAATAATTTAACAGTAAGGGTACTGTAGAATTACAGTAACTTGCTGGCATCTCTGCTGCCAGTATCTTACTATATTTTTGCTTCGAGCAGCAGAGGCTGTGAGGGTTAAGAGCTATTTACCGTGAGCAGCGGAGAACTCAGATTCACAGCCTTAAAAATCTCTGAAAATCTTTGGAGATGTCCAAAAAAGGAAAAAACATTGATAAGGGAAAGGAGGAAGACAAAGATTATGCGGAAGAATTGAAAAAACAGTTGGCAGACTTGATGAGAGAAATGAAAAGTGAGAGGGAGACGGAGCGAGCACTGCTGAAAGCTGAGCTGGCTGGGATTATGGACGAATGGATTGGGCGTTTTGATGCAAAAATTAAAGAAAAATTGCAGCTGGTCTGAAGCCACTGTTGATCGAATTGAAGGAACTTCAAGCCGTGAATGTGAAGAAAGATCAGCTCTTGAAAGAGCTTGGAGATAAAATTGATGACCAAGATCAACAAGCAAAAAACAGAGATGTGATAATAACTGGTTTGGACATTAAACCAAGGTCGTATGTAGCTGCCGTGAGTGGAGAAGAAGAGGGCGATACAAGGAATGTGTCGGTGGATAACCAGGTTGAAAGGTTCCTGAGAAGCAAAGGCATTAGTCTGGATCTGGAGAACGTGGAGTCTTGTTTTCTTCTCCCGAAGGGAAAATTGGCCAAAAAGCGTGCTGTTATTCTGAAATTTGTGAGTAGAAAGCATAAGATAAATTTGCTCAGTCAAGGCAAGAAGCTTAAAGGCGAACAAATTGGAATGAGTGAAAACTTAACCAAGAGAAATGCTAACCTGGCCTACCAAGCGAGAGGGTTAAAAAATGTGGACGGGTCCAACAAACATGGACAAGAGATGGAAGAATCTTCATCAAAATGAATGGAGCTACACCCGAAGAAGCTAAAATTGTGCAAATCAGAACGGAGGAGGATCTGGTTCAATTCCGGAGGGAAGAGGACCTGATCAACCCAAGCAGCAAGAATGAGCAACATACCTGATGGGATAAATTATCATGAAAGTCTGGAGTTATTAGCTAATCTTTACGAGGAACCTAGATTATCAGACCCAAATGACATTAAAGCATGGACAATTTGAATTAAAGTTGGCATGGTCTTTGAATTAAAGGGATTTAAACTGGTTTGTGTCATAATATAAGGTTTGAAATTGTAAATACAATGTGCTCTGCTATTGATAACCTAATGGAATGTGTGACTATTGAAATTTAAATGAAAGATACATGTTAATTATCAGCTGTGTGTTCAGAACACCCGAGTTAAAATTGGAAGACTTTCTCTGACTGAAGAATTTGTAAATACACTGCATGTTATGGGACTGTAGCCAAGGTCAGCAGACACACTGACTGTTTTGAATACTTTTGCAGAGGTGTTTAGGCTACTAGAGAAGAAATGGACAAGGCCATATCTGCATTGTCACAGGGAGAGAGGAAAATAGAGACCTAAAATTATTTGTGTATTAGAATGAATCTTCTTAAAAAAAAAAAAAAAAGAGAAAAAAAAAAATGTTCTAACTGTAGTAGCTGTGTATCTGTGTATCTGAATCTTATGGCAGTGGGGGCGGGACTCGATAAGCCTTTGGCTTCTCCTGCTACCCTTCGGACGATAACACAAAGTAATATGTATGAATATGCAATGTGAAAATTATGTATTATGTGTAATTGTCCGGAAGAATAATAATAATAATAATAATAATAATAATAAATTCAAAAAATACAGATATATAGGGGAGAACGGGGTAATTTGTCACACGGGTAGGTTGTCACAATCGTTATATCTCGGAACCAGAAGGCGCTGTCTGTTAAATTTTGATATGTAAATATCCACAACTGGGATCAGAGGTCACCTACATAGTCTTCCTTGGAGTTAGACTGCTGTATTTGAGGTGAGAGGACTGTTAGTGTTTTTCTTGTCAAATTGAAAATATTTAGCTCCTCAGTATTTTTCTTCTAGGCTTTTACACAATGGGTTTATAACAAAACACTTCTTACCTTAAAAAAGTGTGAAGGGTAAGCTATAGTTTAGATTGATTTTAGCAAGCTAATTAGTTGTCAGATGGTTGGTGGCCTCAATGCTAGCAATAAATTCCAGTTGGGGTTGGTCGTCATAATTTTTGGGGGGTTGGTTGTCACATGTTATCCAAAGGGTGCAGCCAGGAAAGGAACCCAATAACAAAAGAAAATGTCAAGCTGTATCCTCACTGACGCCCCAGAGAAGGAGAGAATTGAGCAGGAAAGGCAGATAGCATGCAAAAGAGAAAAAGGGCAACAAAATCAAAACGACCCAGTGCATCCCAAACTAGACCAGTTCCAAGGCTACTGCACCCCAGTGCACTCCACACCAGCTGGGAAGAAGAAACAGAAGAGAAAGAGACAGGAGGAGGAATCTTCATCAGATGAAGAGGATAGTTTGTGTTTGGTTTGTATGGAAATGTTCTCCAGCACCCGTTCAGGGGAGGTAAGGGAGAAGTGTTGTATGTGCAACCATTGGGCACACAATCTCTGCTTAGTTAGAGTGAGCAGACCCTACATTTGCCATCACTGCAACTCAGATAGTGAATGTGTGTATCCTAGTTGAGTAGGTTATCATTGTTAGACCTATTTGTTGTGTTCTTTATGTTGTTACATAGAGTAGGTTGGTCTTAAATTAATTTCCTTTTAGTTAATTCCTTGCTCATTTTGTGTTAAGATGCATGAAGTTATGTAGGCCTATTTTTCAACTTGACAATGAAATTAAACTTTCAAATATAGTTCTGCTTTCTTGCCTCCTTTTTAAGATTTTTCCCATAAAGATAACATTGTGACAAACAACCCCATAGTGTGTGACAACTGACCCCTTGATGGGGTTGGTTGTCACAAAGTGTTAGAGTGCCTTTGATGGTAAATTTCTTCTTTATTACAATAAGTTAGAAAAAGTGAGGGGTTCACATTTCAAGCCAACACCTTAAGCTTCAATTTAATGTAGGAATGACTATTGAAAGATGTTTAGGTGATGAGCAATTCTCACTAGAGTAAAAAGTGTGCCTACTTACCCCGGTCTCCCCTACTGTTTTTTCGATTACAGTAAAAAGCTGTCAAATAGTTTAACAGTAAGGGTACTGTAGAATTACAGTAACTTGCTGGCGTCTCTGCTGCCGGCATTTTACTGTTATTTTACAGATAAATTATTTACAGTGTAAGGCCCACATTGGCAAATTGCAACCAAAAGATGGTTAATGAACAATAATTGAGAAACTGTGATACAGCAGCACATTCTCACAGTTCAGAAGCTCTTTTGCGTTGTGATAACAGTCTCAAATCATATATACTATGTATGTGTTGCTGTATAATTTCAAAAACCCATTTTTTTTCAATATGAAATTATATAAAACAGACAATTCCTGGATATTTTACCCTTCTTTCCGACACATTAAACATTTAACAAAACAACTGCTCGATTTTGAGCCAATCTTCCAAACAGTTTAAGGGACCCTCCACTGATTTAGTATTGAGGATGGAGACACGTTTTTCTTTTCTTTTTTTAAATACGGGTTAATATAGGAGCGCTCATCTTTCAAACAGCGCACCTACAGTTTGTAAAGCTTTTCAACGAGTCTTTCAAATGAAACAACCGGATGAATAGTTTGTCCGTGCCCCTCTAGAAGGACACATAGAAGCATTTGTTAATCTGATGCCCCTTTCTGCTGGGCAACATTGTTTGTCCAGAGCCATTACAAATCACTTCTGAAAAATTAAAGCTTCATGACGGTCAAAGTTTGTTAAGCTTTATGCATGAAACAATGTGGTTAAGGTTAGGGGAAGATCATGGTTTTGGTAAAAAATTAAGTACTTTAGGAAGAGTAGACCTTCGTCGTCATGGTTACAATAATGAATATGTGGTTAAGGTTAGGGAAAGATCGTGATTGATTGTTGGAAGGAAATAAACAGAGGTGTCCCGTGTTAAAGTCCCTTTTTTTGTTGATCACCTTAATGACTTCATCAGACTTTTAAAAAACTCCCTTTGTAGCCGCAGAGGACACAATGCACCGGTTTTCAAAAGATAGCAAGATATTGATGTGCAGCATCGGTGGAGTGCTCCTTGAATCGACTAATTGCTTCGGGCTCGTACTGAATAACATCAGAAATGACAAAATATAAAGCAGAAAAAAGCAGCAACATTTTCTGAATTTTTGATGCATTAAAAAAATCCATAGTTTTTCCGACGATATATTAACCAAATTGAATTGAATATAATTTCAATCAATACACAATAACAATGAAGTATAACTTAGGAAAACTGTTAAAACCAACCCAATGTTCTCAATGCATGTTTATGAAAATTAAAACTCGTTGCAAAAATACTCTCACACCATACCTGACCAACCGACCTTTATTAGGGGGTCGTCTGAAGCCTTTTTCAGTTTCCCTGAATGATCAGTCATGTGACACAGAACATCACAAGAGAAATATTAGGGACCGTAAAAGCACAACATGTCATATTGCAACCACTTTTTCAGAATGTTCTTTAGTATATACAATCTTAACATCTTTATCAATCAATGGGTAAAATAGTTAAACAATCCAGTAAATGTCTTTATTTTTCTTTTGACGATTGATCAATTATTTGTTTACTCACAAACAATAATATTTTGGGGATTCAGGGTTATTCATTATGTGTTGTCTATATAATAGTGCTGCGCTGCATGTTGAGCCATACTGTATAGTGTGTGTTGCCATGCACTGGGAATTATGTATAATTTGCGTCAAACAACCCCTGCATGACAGATTGAGCTCACAGTGGGTGTTCCACTTAATAAAATCACTTGTGTGTAACAACTCCCACCTTTACACCCATGCCTGTTCTTTCCTACAGGAGAGGGCTTGGCTGTATATTGCAGTGCGCTGTGAACACCTTTTTTTTGTTGTTGTTTTTGTTTTATGTTTTACCTGAGAGAAGGTTAACTAGCTATTTCCAGCCCCATTATTCTCCTGTAACTCCAGGGCAGAGTGAAAAGTCAATTACAGTCAAAGCATACTGTGTTTGTTGTAATCCCATGCATGTGATCTCCTCTGTCTAATCATTTCCTGAAAAATGTGAGCATTTAATTATGTTTTAGGGCATAATGAGATACCACAGAAAATTGCATTGCGGTTACTCATGTTAAAAAAGGGGGGGTTACTCAACAATATCACTGCTAGTCCATCCACTTCTGTGACATTTGAGTAAGATGCTCTCCTTATCGCAGAGGATGGGTTTCAACTCCTCAACATGGGAAATGCCACATGTGTTTTTTTTGAAGGTCAGGTTGAATCTTCTCAGTTATTTTTCATCAAAAGAGCTTAGTCCAGCGCTTCCCTTCGTATGAAAATTCACATCAACGACAGGTAATAAGATAGTGTAGATCCACGGTGTAACACACAAGAAGTACATTATACAATCTTATATACTCATGTTGTATATCATTGGGCTCTCTAGGATTAATGTTCCTGCAGTTTCTGTGTGAATCTACTTTCTCTTCCCAAACGGTCTATATCCACCGCCAGTTTAGTGATTTCTTACTCTACACAGAATTACTCTCAGGAGTGAATTTGGGAACTTGCTGCAGGTCTTGCTTGTCGGTGACAGAGCATCTCTGATAGCAGAGCATGAGCTTTGCCCCTTTTACCCAAATTGCAACTTGTCTTGTTGCTCTTCTGCGCTCCCTCTACCTTTGTTATGTTAAACTTGAAGATTTTTCGGCAATCAACCGAAAATGAAATGAACTGTTTGAACATTTAAATAACAGCTGCATTGAAGTGGGTTTACGAGACCTACAAGTTAACTTGCACATTTATTGCAAACATTTAGTCATCACAACATAATAGATTAAAGGTCACATATTATGCTAAATGCACTTTTTAAATGTGTTCTAACGTATCCATGGGTCCATGGTGTGCATAGAGACTGCCAAAATATAAAAAAAAATAACAATCTCTCCTTTTCTCACTCTCCCCCTTTCTGAAACCCCCACCCCTCCCCCCAATATACTCCAGTCAGAATTCTCCTCGTTTCTGACATGGACATATAAAGAAATGGACACCGTATTGAAACATGGCGCCCATTCATTCCTATGAAAGCTGCTCATAGGCGCAGAGAAGCAACAAGGAAGCATAATCCGGAAATTCCATACGGCCCAAAGCATGACGTAGCATAGACGTAGCGGCATTACGGACCTATCAAGAAAGAGGGCGGCAAGCGTAGCGGACTGGAGGCGGGTGTCTCGTTCTGTAGCATCTAGCCTGGCGAAAACAAACTGAAAGCCGTTAAAAGCCGTTGGGCTAATAAAACGCTTGAGGTGGCGTTTTGAAATGAGAAAACTTACATTTTAATAGTATATGGTCTAAAGATAAGTATGAGCCTATGATTGATATCCAGAAAAAATGTGCAGAGACACAATCTTGTTCGCCGCTTGTACTGTGTGGACAGGGACATCTGCCTACGGGCCGCATGAAAATAAGCTCCACCCCTTACCATGCAATACCAATGGGTTGGCCACATGTCCATGCTGGCTGCTCGGAGAAGGCAGCATCCTGGGGGCCTGGTTTCTGACCTCAAAAACTGGAAAGCCAGAAGTTTCCACTGTGCAGCCCACACCCCTATTTCTTATTGGTCCACGGCCCTGACAGACAAAGGGCGAGGCGTATCTGGCTTCGCTTCCGGACAGGGGGCGGGGGGAGCTCAAAGATTGTATATTTACGAGGGGAGCTGTAGCTCTTTTAAAAAAATAGGCCATTGTGAGATTAGCTGAACATCAGCATAGTACAATGAATTATCTGAAAGTTTTTTTCAGCAAACAATTAAAGAAAAACGTATTAGGGACCACTAAGACCATATAATATGGTGTATAATAGAACCGAAAAGTGTATAATATGGGAGCTTTAAGTAATTGAAGGAATGCTTTACCCATACGGAACCGGCGTTCTATCATTATAAAATCGCTATTATAGCATAATGAATGAGGTTTTTCTTCCCTCAGTCTTACCTCAGTGTTCCCTTGGCCCAGCTGTCCTGTTAATACTAACCGAACATTTTTACTAGTGTGATGTCACACTAGTAAAATGTAGGGTTAGACAGTGAGACCATAAAACACTCTTTCTGCCTTTTCTCAGGCTAGGATGAACCAATTTAAAAAATGTTTGCACATTTATACTACATAGGATCTCAGAGTTCAATACACCTTCATTTCCACCTTACAGGAGCGGAGAGTCAATCAGACGAATGGGAATCAAAATAGACAAGACAGTCCATGATAAACTTTGTAAACTGTGAAGTGAGTTTTTTTGTAGATCCAAGGCCAAAACAAAAAATAAAGAATCCCAAGGATCTGACCTTGCGTTGGTAGCAATAGCCCTGACTATATTGATTTCTAAAATACTTGGCCTGAACATTATTTAACAAGAGCAAACAATACCTGTATAATGCCTCTATCTCTCTAACTATTTATATCAGTAGTTCCCATATTGGGCAATTCAAGTTTAATAATGGTAAAAATGTAACAACTTGCGAAGCCCCATGGAGGGCAGTGGTAGCACTTGATTGCGGACGCACACATGCAGATAGACACATACAAACACACACACTTGCACAGACGCCATAATGACAACATCTACTTCTGCTGTTTTACAGCTTCCCTCATCCACTAGTCTGTTTGGCAGGGGTTGCCGGGCAACAGGCTGCATAAACACAGCACCTGACATGTGGAGAGAGAGAGAGAGAGAGAGAGAGAGAGAGAGCGAAAGAAAGCAACCAGGCGTTCAGGCACTTGTCTGCATAGCTCTGTCGCCTCCGCTCACAAACATGTGCTCATCATGCAGAAAATAAAAGCACTCCTTCATGTGTAGCCTACTCAGAGTAGTTGAATCCTATTAAAAATATGAGCTATTTTGAGTTACAATATTTAATTTTCAGCTTCTTATAGTGGAGAGGCCACATACTAATAAGCATTTAACTCAGGGTAGAGTGAATAAAAAGACAGCGTCTTGTGGGTGTTTGAATTTCAGCGAGTTTATCAGGAGAGCATCTGAATCATCATAATGACTAGAACATTACAAATTAACTCACAAAGAAAATTCATATAGGCCTATTTATGTAATTTTTTTACACTTAATGTGTGTTCAAGGAATAACCCATACCAATACGGGCAGCTTCACTGCTGTATTTTCCTCCACTGTCTTTATCAGACCAAATTCTCTCAACGTCAAGGGCAGCTTTATTATCATGTACAAAGCACAGGATGGAGGAAAATGCAGTTTAAACCCAGTTATTTATTTTTGGTTGTGGGGATAGAGAAGAATGAGAATGAGTGTTGGAATTATGACAAAGGAGTGAAAAATGCATTAAAGCCACTACGAGTAACATGGCACGTTGGCGTCCCCTTTGGACAAAAGCGGTAGTATTTTTACGACGCCCGCTGTCGCAAAGCTGTTTACTAGCGCGTGCCAGGCGCGTGAGTGTGAACTGAGAAGGGAGCAACATCGTGCATGTCCATGTGTTGAAAGTGTGAGGACTCTTTTCGGGAGAGTGGTTTTGACACTGCATGAACTAATGCCAGTCACTGCCACACGCACCTGATTGCAATGCTGATTGCTAACTACTCTCTCTCACGGAGCTGAAAGACGTGTCCTCACAGAAAGCGAATGAACGATAGACGGCAGTTAGTATGGATCACGATGAGGTAATGTTTTTATGTTGTTGATGTAAATAATGACTATTTCAGATAATGGTTATCTGATGATGGTGAAGCAAAGCAAACTTTGTGTTAGTACCAACCGCTCATTCATTTAGGAGTAAACACTGCAGTCTAGTTTCGCTCTCGTGAAATTGTATACACGTTGCTTGGCAACGCCCTCGTCCCCCGTAGCCTATATCGCTCTCCCTTTTAGCTTTTCTTCATTGCATTTTCTTTTTTTTCTTTGATGGTTCAGCCCCGTTATCAGTCATTATGACGACAAATAACTGTATCAAACAAGGCTCCCGCTCCCCTTCCCTCACCTGGAGGGATAGGCTTCTCAATTCACGTTGCAGCGCCACACTGAAATCTGCGACCAATACGGATATGTGACCATAGAGCTTGCACGAGCGAACCGAAAATCGGACTGGGTGTGCGACCAGACCAAAAGCAGTAATAAAAACTATTTAAAAACGTCTTTCTTTGCACTGATGGTCTCGTTTGCTGTTAAAGGTAATTTATGATTATCAGAGGAAACATGAGGCTGTTTAAAAGATATTTAAATGTTACTCGTAGCCGCTTTAATACCATAATATTACATGGGCCTTCTAAGTTCGTATTTGGAGTCCAACATTTGGCACACAGGTAGATAGGCCTTCAATAGTTAAGATATGTGATGTGTGGGTCCTTGTGTTGTCTTGAGAGAGTTCCAAGGGTGTTTAGGATTCTCACAGCTATAGCCTGAGGGGGATGGCTCAGCAGCAGCAGATACTTTGATATCACTTCACAGATGGCAGCAGGGTGAACAGGCTGTTGGCTGGTCACTGTCCTTACACCTGGAGTCAATGATGTTGGGTGTTGAGGTGCAATCCTGTGTCGCTTTTTGGGATACTAAAAAAAATGCAATTATACCTTTGTATATATTTTTTATGATCATTTATGTGCCGAATGCTAATTAGCCAATGTTAGCATGCTAATACACTAAACAAGAAATGGTTAATATCTCAAACCCGCTAAATGTTGGTATTGTCATTGTGAGCATTTAACTCAAAGCAGTGTTGCAGTTGCAGATTAATTGAAAATATTCCTTAAAAACAAAATAGTTGTGCCTTATTCAGAAAGTATTTCATTAATGAATGTACAGACATGAGAGGATAAATGAGAGGCGTAAACACTCACACACAGAGACACACACGCTATATACGCTACACACAGTTCTAGGTCACTTGTGCTAGTAGCGAGCAAGCTAATGTCAACCCATTAGCTGCTAGCATGGTGAATGTTCGCTTTGTGGTCTGTATACATCTTTGTCCCAGGGTTCGCCATGGTTAAAATAAACTCCCATACTGTGTATTTATAAGCATGTACTATGTAGACTTTTTTTTTTCTTTTTTTACAAGGTTGACAACAGAGTCCATACTAGGTCCCGTAGTAGGCTAATCCCCATTACATGACTTTTTAGCTCTTGAGCAAATCCACCTCAGCTCCACTGATGTTGTGTGATTCCTAAAGTCAACTCTTTTTTTCTTTTTTACTGATTTTTGTGTCACTGTGGGCAATTCAAGGAGAAGCTTTGCCATTGATCTGTTTCCTACAAAGGACAGAGTTCAGAAACAAGATGGATTTCATATCTATTATCTGATGTGACTCCTCCTCTTTAAGAGGATATAGATTTTCTGCCACTGATTCCAGGGTTGAGGTGGGCCCGAGGATCCCCAGCTTTTAAAGGTTGCACCCAGTGGATTTTCTTAACTTGGTAGTATCACCGACTAAAAGGTTGCGCTATGCTGTATAAACTGACATTTATGTTTGTGTTAGCCCTGCAATCCAGTTTTGCAACACTTAAGCATTGTGCTAATGTTCCGTCTTAGGTGAGTGAGCATGGTAGATAAAAAAAAAATCCCTTTAATATTTAGCAGGTTTTGTCATCAATGTTTTCCAATTCTGCCAGATCAAACTGGATCCCATTTCAACAATACATTCTGCATCCACAATGTGGACAGCACGCAGCATTAGAGCTTAGTGTGCTAGACGGTCCAAAAATCATCTCCTTAGTCCTTCTATCAGACTCCCTGCGTTTGGCCGGTGCTGATAAGGCCCCGCCAGAATGACCAGGGGGTCACAAATTCACCAGTGAAGTCAGCGGTGGAGATAGGCCGCTGTGTCCATCAAAGTGTAACTTCAGGCTGTCTCCGCAGTGTTGTCATTTCCCAGGCACTAGGAGGATGCTTTGAATTAATCTGAAAAAACATGGAGGGAGAGAGATAGCTCCGGCAGTCGTGTGGGTGAATCTCCTCTCTTGGCCTCCATTTCCAACGCTTTGTCAAAGCATTCACAAGGGCTAAATGGATTTATAGAATTTCACATCTCAATAGAGTGGCAGCTGCGATTATTCTGTTTTGACAGAGATTACCCACCGATACAGAACTCTTGACTTAGTGTCCTGAATATCTTCATTTAAAATGAGAATAATAGTTGCAGATGGTCTGTATGTGCTATAGGCATTCATGAATTACTCGTTATAGGCTTGCTATTTGCACATTTCTCCAATAAAGCTTGATTTGTGTCTAAGTGTTAATGTCCCACTTCTTCCATGTTAGTAAAACCATCTCCAAGAAAGGGATGATCTGTTGGGAAATATTATTAAGGGCTAAGTCACACAGTCACACCAGCATTTATAACATCAAAATGTCACTAGGATTCACAAAAATCACTAGGACCCCCCCCGACACTGCCGCAGAAGCCAAGAAAAATCCCAAGAAGCGCCCAAGAATTGTTTCAGTTGTGGATTCTACTGCAAAGATGGACCAATGGCAGAAGGTATAAAATCCAGGCACGATCACTGAAGGCTTACCTCATGTAGATGCACGGACAGTGTTGTTGTAATTACTCTGACTTCCTCATGGGGGCCAAAGAAGTAACACTACTACATGATCACATTTAACTGTAAGTGCACCGTTATGTGTTTAGCACACAATGATTTGGCTCTCTAGGGATGAAGATAACATGTTAATGCTACTTTGATAATTTCCTTGATAAATATGTGCTTTATGACAATTCAGACGTAAAGATCATTCTCTATACCCAATGATTTGCTCTAGGATTTAAAAATACATTCAATGTCATGCCTACTTTGCAGATATTCCAACAATGCAGCACAGTAGACTGAAAACCACAAACCAAGTTATTGATTACATGAAAACAATTTTAGACGCATCAATACGTCATTACAGCATCTGTAGGGCAAAGAAACACAGTCATTTTGCTGATGTTGCACCAGTAATAAAGGATTAAACTGTGTTATAGATGTGTGTGTGTGTGTGTGTGTGTGTGTGTGTGTGTGTGTGTGTGTGTGTGTGTGTTATCATATCATAGAGTAAATCTTTTGTGTGTAAAATTGATTTGTAAATAAATTATTTTCAAACTCAGGGAAATAAATCCCATTCAGACCAACAAGCTGCTGGCACACTCTTTGGTTTGTCCATGACTAAACAAACAGAAGCTGGGACATTGAATCAGCCTCCCCCCCTCTCTCTCTCTCCCTGTTTGTGTGTGTGTGTGTGTGTGTGTGTGTGTGTGTGTGTGTGTGTGTGTGTGTGTGTGTGTGTGTGTGTGTGTGTGTGTGTGTGTGTGTGTGTGTGTGTGTGTGTGTGTGTGTGTGTGTGTGTGTGTAAGAGAGAGATATGGAGAGAGAGAGAGAGAGAGAGAGAAAGAGAGTGCAGAAAAATGCACACTTTACTGTTATGTTCAGAAGTTAGAATTAAGCTGGAAGGGATCTGCTTTTATTCATATTGTCCTTCAAACAAATAATCTTCAGCGATGCCGATAATGTCACTCAATAATGAACATACACACTAAAGAGTTATTTTTCCTCACTTAACAGATATTTTGGGTTGTATTTCTCCACCCTTTAAGTTATTCTCTTCATTAATATTTTTGTATATGGAGTAAGTTATTTGATGTTGCTTAAAGCGGCTACGAGTAACATTTAAATATCTTTTAAACAGCCTCATGTTTCCTCTGATAATCATAAATTACCTTTAACAGCAAACGAGACCATCAGTGCAAAGAAAGACGTTTTTAAATAGTTTTTATTACTGCTTTTGGTCTGGTCGCACACTCAGTCCGATTTTCGGTTCGCTCGTGCAGGCTCTATGGTCACATATCCATTTTGGTCGCAGATTTCAGTGTGGCGCAACAACGTGAATTGAGAAGCCTATCCCTCCAGGTGAGGGAAGGGGAGCGGGAGCCTTGTTTGAGACAGTTATTTGTCGTCATAATGACTGATAACGGGGCTGAACCTTCAGAGAAAAAATGCAATGAAGAAAAGCTAAAAGGGAGAGTGATATAGGCTACGGGCGGGACCAGGGCATTGCCAAGCAACGTGTATACAATTTCACGAGAGCGAAACTAGACTGCAGTGTTTACTCCTAAATGAATGAGCGGTTGGTACTAACACAAAGTTTGCTTTGCTTCACCATCATCAGATAACCATTATCTGAAATAGTCATTATTTACAACAACATAAACACATTACCTCATCGTGATCCATACTAACTGCCGTCTCTCGTTCATTCGCTTTCTGTGAGGAGTCGGATCTTTCAGCTCCGTGAGAGAGAGTAGTTAGTTAGGTGACACTGCTGGATCAACTCATTGCAATCAGGTGTGTGTGCCAGACTGGCATTAGTTGATTGCAGTGTCAAAACCACTCTCACGGAGCCGAAAAGAGTCCTCACACTTTCAACACACGGACATGCACTATAGGCTATTGCTCCCTTCTCAGTTCACACTCGCGCGCCTGGCACAAGCTATAAAACAGCTTTGCGACAGCGGGCATCGTAAAAATACTACCGCTTTTGTCCAAAGGGGACGCCAACGTGCCATCTTACTCGTAGTGGCTTTAAGCATTGTAAAAATTCATCAATGTGTTTTAATCATTTGCTTATGCCTCCACTTTGCTTACATGTTCCTAATTGGCAGTACAGTGAGATCCTTTGGACAGGGGAAATCTGGAAATAAAATGTTTTATTTTTTTATGTTGTGACCACAATAAACAAGCATCCATTCAACTCCACTGTGTTGTGGTGGCAGGCGATCTGCATGACAACTTACGAGTTTTATGAGTAATACCAAACCAGTGCAGTACTTACTAGGCATACAAAACTGAGACAAGAGCAGTTGACTGAAATGATATTAGCAGAAAGATTATGATGAAGTGTCTAAATAACACAAGTGAACAGCAGTAAGCCAGTCATGCTTGAGGTCTAGCAGGACACTTGACACCAAACAAGGACACCCTGAGGGCACTGCGACAACCACACCTCACAAACACAACCACACCTCAAAAACACACACACACACACACACACACACACACGTACACACAACGTTTATACACACGCACAATGATCCAAAACTCAAGACCTTGGGAGAAGCTAAACCATCCTAATTTTTTCAGCGTTGTGTCAGTGCCAATTGTCAGAGGTGCCTCTTGTTGTTCCATAATGAAGATCAAGCGTTTCAATGCATAGGGCTCTTCCCCCCCCCCCTCTTCTGCCAGTCCTGTTTGCCAAATGATAAAAGGCTTTTTATGATCCTACTTTTCCTCTTCCTATATGTATTGTTTGACATGTGTTGTCCCCTATATTTCCCTGACCTCTCCTTGAACCCAAACACAACCATTTAATGCAGTGGATAAATGGCGGGGAGCGAGTCTGTGCTCTGGGACCTCTTGGCACCTGGCACGGTGCTGAAAGAACACTTATCCCCACTCACCCACATCAAATTCATTTTCTGGCATTGACGCGAGGAGCGGCCCCGTGGTCAGATCATTTCGAGTCAAGGTAAACTGCCAATAGTACACGCCATGAAACAAGATGAAACATGAAATATGTTGGCACACAATGAGCTACAGTGTGTGTTTGTGTGTGTGTGTGTGTGTGTGTGTGTGTCTCCATCCGTCGCAATCTTCTCTGAGCTTCCTCTCATTCTCCCCTCTCACTCTCTCTCTCTCTCAGTCACTTGAGCTTTAGCGGCGCCATAACCCCCGAGAGGCAATTACCATGACAACAGCAGTCAGAGATTTGCACCACAGTAATTAGTGTGGTTAAAAAAAAGAAAGAAAAAAGGAGGGAAAATTATGGGTTTTGTCTGAGAAATGATATGACACACATCAGAGTGTAAGGTGCAGCCCATGAACCTGTGGTATAGTGCGATGGGGGATAAAAAATATCTCCAGGAGAACACAAAGAGAAAAGGCTGTGGCTGTATTGGGTCGGTGTATTAAGTTCCCCATTAATCACTATGATACAGTGGAAGCAATGAATAGAGCAGACCTTTCTCTGTGGAAGTGATGTCACGCTCATGTTTTCGCAGTAAAAAATGATGGTGGAAAAGGGACTGCTCCTAGTCTCAGTAGGGCTGCAAAAAAAGAGAAATATCATAAAACATCATCTGATGAAGAGACTCTTTCTTTGAGTATGTAAACAGTGGCTATGGCCCCTTGATTCCTCAGTGGGAGGAGAAAGTGGGAGGGCCATTTGTTTTCTTCTTCTTCTTTCTTTTCATTCTTGTTGAAATTCCGAATCTCATTGCCCTGGATAGCAAGCTTGTCATAAGGTGTGTGCGGGCTCACCTACAGCCTTGCTCAGTCGCTGTAATAGATGTGTTTGTTGCTAAGTGGCGGTTGTAATGGGATGCTTGTTTGCCTTGCTCGGAGCACTTTCATCCTTCACTGTAGTGCTAATGCCACGCAGCAATTTGTCTCACAGGCTGCGGCACTCTCTACTAGGGGAAGAGAATAAACAAAGACGCTGGCATGTTTCTTGCTGTGTAGCACATTTGACTGTGTTCTACATGTGGGTTGAGCATTTGTCGTCATTTGCCACCAATTGGGTGGTCCCTTGATATCCCTCTCTCTGCCTGAATCATTTCATGCTGCTGCCTTTGTGCGGAACAGGTGCAGGGTGTTTTGCGGATAGAGAAGGGGTCCCCCGTGGGCCGCAGTCCAGTAGAGAAGCGCCATATGCACTGCAGTGCTCCCTAAAGAGAGGAGAATTACAGATGGCCAGAGGTGGAGAGAAGGGTAAAGATAGCACCAGGTATCATCCCACACACTCACACAGTCACTGGCCCTCAATGAATCATCCAATCATGGATAATCTCCATCGCCAGCCTCCAAAAAAAAAAGTCCCTGCTGCTTTTTTCCACAAACACTCCACACGGTAATTCCAACTCAGAGGCCCCCTTAATGTCGTTTTCAGTTATTGCTGTTGTCAATGCATCATTTATACATCTGAGTACCTCGGCTTCTACACAGGGTGACCCCAGGTCAGCCCATGGTGTCATGAAATATTCAGCCCTCTCGCAAAGCCAAGACAGGCTTCTTCAACGTTTGGTTTGTTGAAATGAAATCCTCTTTGTTACATAATTGTTAAAGGGTTTCTTTCCAGTTTTCATTGTCAGATGCTGCTGCCATAGTAGTGCATTCAGTGCGGCAGAGTGTGTGTGTATGTGTATGTATAAGTGTGTGTGCTGTGTTGCCTGTAAGTGACATTTAATTTAATTAGACATAATCATCGGATGGCGCATTCTTGTGAGCCGCAGCCACGACCTGGATATGTGAATTTGTGAGGAGAAATCCGGCGCATTAAGGAATCTGCGACCTTGTTTGCTCAGGGCACGAGCTGTTTGCGTCTCACATGATAAGTGTCCCGATCTCAGGAAAGATGCGTTTAGGGTATTTGCACTTATTATTATTATTATTATTATTATTATTATTATTATTATTATTATTATTATTATTATTATCTTGACTCAAAAGGAATAACATTGGAGCTTGTGCAATGTCAAGATAGCAGCAGGCAGCGTGACAATGTTAATTCAGCTCAGAATGCAAAATGTGAACGATGATTCTGTAACCGCCAATGAATTTAGTTTTTTTTCCTTCAAATCCCCATTCAACATAGGATGACATTCCCCCCTTTTCCATTAGGGTCTAACCTATAATAATAACTGTTGGCCACTGTTGAAATGGTTTCACCACCTCCCACTATTTCTGTATTTTCTATCTCTTTGTTTGACATGGCTGGAGAACGTAGGCAGTGAGGCTTAAGTGGATTCCATGCTGTGTTTTGATAACTGGGCAGTGCGAGAGTCCTCACAGTGAAACCCTGAGGAGGCTCTGATTTCATGTCATAATGGCGCCCAGCTGTCAGAAACCGAAACCAGACGCTGTCAACAAATGTATTTTCACCTCCATAGTCGCACAGAGGAGCGCTAAATGTGCAATTTGTCTATTAGTAAGTACAGTGGATAATTGGCCTGCGAAGTTAATTTCAAGTACAGGTAGCTTAAGTGTCAAAAAGTCAAAGGTTATAACTGGTGACAGGTTTGGTATTTAAAAGAAGCAAAAATCGCTTTATTGTCTATTTATGCAATACATCAGATTTGCCCTGAAGATTTGGAATGTTTTTATGTTTCCTACATTTTGAAGATTTAACTACATGGTATTGGGACAAAGAGTTTGATGCATGGGAAGTGCTTAGCTTTACATTTTACAGCGTGCAACACAGACAATAGGAGTGAAGGTTGCGGGTAGATGAACCGTATTAGAACCATACCTATAGAAACTTCAATTTAATCTAAGAGTTATAAAGTTGGTGGGATTCCATTTCACAAATTCTTAAGCTCTGCGATTCCATCCAGTATACATAGTTACTAGGGCTGTCAAATTAACGCGTTAATTTCGATCAATTAATCATAGAAAAATTAACGCGATTAAAAAAAAATTACGCAGATTAATTGCACTTCTATATTGCCCTTTGACCCGGTGCAAAAGAGGTGAGATGATAGCGGAGTTGCACCTGTATCTTGCGGACACGGCCCGCACGGGATTAAAGAGTAAAGAAAGAAGCAGGGGAAAGGGGCCGAGGACTCTATGTTATGGGCTGCACCGGGCAAATAAGCATGAAGGTAGGAATAGGTCTTGTGTTATTCTCGCAGTGTCTGTGTGATTTAGTGGGTGCCTAATTAACAGTGTAGGTTCAAAACAGTAGGCCTATCTCTCAATCTTCCTCGTGTCTCACTTTTGTTTGCTAGTTGCGATCGTCTCAACGGACACCCGCCCCCTCTCACTCTTCCTAGCATATGCCTGTCTTTTTTCCTCCTTTTGTGTGTGTGTGTGTGTGTGTGTGTGTCATTTAGCCTGCTTGTTTTTTTGTGTTTTTTTTCCTTCGGCGCAAGTAGTTCCTAAATATATTTAATATAGAAGACTGGCTGAGGGGAGGAGACAGAGAGAGAGAGAGAGAGAGAGAGAGACAAACGGTAGCCTATAGGCCTACAGTTGTTTAATAACAGGCATAAAAGTGTCATATAAGAGTTTGATTAATTTAGATTAATTAATCACAGAGCCTGTAATTAATTAGATTATTTTTTTTAATCGTTTGACAGCCCTAATAGTTACATTTGATCTTTCTTTAAACTCTGCTTTGGTCTCCACCAACTCTTGAGAAAAACAAATAGCTTTTTAACAAGATGTTTCCCTGTCTTCACCAGCTAGCTAATCGCTAACTTTTTCTGTCTGCCATGTGGTACTGGGCAGGTAGCGTATAGTGGGTTTATTGCATCTGAAAACAAGGGTTGACAATAGCAGCAAGACTGTAATCTAGAGTAAATGGGCTGTAAAACCAAAACAATGAGCTATAAAAGGCCAAAAGGGTCCCCAGAGCAGTAATTCTTTGTTTGTTTCCTGTGACTGTTTCACATAGTTATTTATTAACTCTTATTAGAAAAATATGAATTAGTGAAGCTTTAAGAATGAAGCCATTGGGCATGTTGTTAGCTACAGTGTGCCTTTTTGTTTAAATACCCATTTACTGAGCCTAGGCTGTGTAATAACACTACATTTTATTTTCAGCTAACATACTGTACAGAAGTGTAGCGGATCGTGAGGAGATATCAACTGATTTTGTCGGAAAGGGATTTTGTCAACAAGTATTCTCTAGAATCACTGCTTGCACCTATATTAAGGGCAAACACCATGGAAAAGCTCACTCTGATGCTCCCTTGGTTTGTTTATAGGGATCTGTTACATGGCAGTGGATCCACACAGTAAGGCCTCCGTGCCTGTTCACTCCCCAGGGCACTCACACCAAGCAGACTCAGTATCTGAGGTTCACTTGGCGCCACATGCAAAAGGTGACTTATCTCCAAATGGTGCGAGGGCAAGATCGTGGAGAGGCAAGGTCAAGGCACGCTGTGGTAATTAATTTTGGCAATGGTGGGTGGCAAGTTTGGGATGTGCCATATCCCTCAAGGCCCCCATGTGTGGTCAGAGAAGACTGTACGCGGCAGTCTGGCTGCCCACGGCTAAATAAGCAACATGATGCTGCAGCTGACCATCACAAGAGGTTTGAGAGACCACAGCCAGGCTCGTTTAGCAGCTTCACTATAAGTGGTTTGACTGTTGAGCTGAATAGAAGAGCAGAAATGGAATGTGTTTCCTTGGGTGACCTCTGTAACAGTAAAACATTTTGAGGTACGGCTTGACTTGGTGGGTATAGGCAGGCACTGTAATACTGCAAAGAATTTCTGAAGAGCTGGGAGTTCATTTTCTCTCTAAAGTTGTGAATTCATCATCAGGAAGTGAGCGCGGGGATGAACTCCTGGACATGCGCTCAAGGGCATGAGCCGGGGATCCAGCGAGAGAGGGAAGTGTAATCTGCCGGCACTGACACAGAGCGCTGACCCACGACCAAGGGGCTGATGGGATACAATTTCAATCGACAGGCTCAGTCATTGCTAGGTACGGACCTGAAGCGGTTTCAGGTCATATTTCTTTGGCCTTCATTAATTGGTATTTTGACTACAGTCCGCTCTCTTGTGGTAGACCACCCGTCCACCCACATGAAGCCCTTGAAGTGTGACATTGCAATTACACTCACTGTGACACATGGGAGAAAATCCCAGTCTGCTAATAGAGATCTGGCCGCCCCCCCCCTTCTGCACTGAAAGGAAAAAAGGAATTTTCAATAACACGGCCATTTATATCCGCTACCACTATGGCAAGAGTGAAGCAGAGAGCAACAGGGAGAACTACTTTTCGCTATTGATGGGTGCATAAAATGCTAATGGTTTGGTAATCAATACAGCATTACAGTACACCTGGTAAATAGAATTATGATCCGGACGCGTACTGTATAAATGATCACATGATTGATCTGTTAAAGTGAAGCAGCATCATAATGGGGTGACTGTATATTCAGCACATTGAAAAGGTCAGTGAAATGGAAAGAAAATCATCAGACAAATTCAATAATCCTGGTGTAACATCGTATATGTCAATGGCAAGCCTGTTTTTAACCAATAGCATCGTTAGTTAATTGGCAGAGTGTCTCATTTGCATCAGATTGGAGCCTCTGTGATGGCCTGTAATGAAAACATCCTTACTATGGGATCAGACTAAAGAATGCAGAGCAGTTAAATGCAAATACAGTTGCCATTATTCAAACACAGTTCCCTGCAGTCAATTGTTATAATATAAAAGGGACAGTTTTTTATGCTAGTGTCCCTGTAACGCCGGGTTCAAACCACATGACATTAGCCCAATACTAGCCCAGGCTGACAGGCGTAGGGCATTTCAAACTGAATGTGCATCGGGTTAAACTATTGAAATGATTTGTTCTGTGTAGCTTATAGAGGACGACTAAAGACATCTCGAAAAAGTTTAAGATTTTCTTTCCCTGTCTAGACTTGTATGACAAATTCCACTTGATGTTCCGAGACCTTGAACAATAGCTGCACAGAGCGCTGTGCACAACTGTAACATGGCAAAGCAAAAGATGAGTTATGTTGTTGGCTGGTGCTTCCAGGTAGAACTGTGAAAAAGAGCAATGATTAAACTTGATTATTCTTCATCCTTTTTTTATTAGGCTTTTCCGAACATATCACATCAAGTAATTATACAAAACGGTCCCTAGCTCCTCCAACCTACTGACACAGGTCATAAAATACAGCAGGATATGATGATTGGTAAGGGGACCAACATGTTGTCTGTCGTGCCTCCAGAACAAACACCGTGACAATTCACTGGGACAATTCAAATTTTCTTTTGAACATTAGGCATTGTGTATAACCGTGTATAAGTTGGCAGCTTTCACTAGGCATAGCTCTGAATCGTGGTAGCCTTAGCAAAGGGTTAGGGTTAGGGTTAGGTGTGTGTGTGTGTGTGTGTGTGTGTGTGTGTGTGTGTGTGTGTGTGTGTGTGTGTGTGTGTGTGTGTGTGGAGAGAGAGAGAGAGAGAGAGAGAGAGAGAGAGAGAGAGAGAGAGAGAGAGAGAGAGAGAGAGAGAGCTCAGACTTTGGCTTGGAGGCACAACTTGAAGTGGGTGACTGACTAATAACATTTAATAACTGTAAAGATTCTCTCTATTGCGCACTAACTCAGAATAATGAACTATTCTCTAATTAATAGGGCTACTGCACGCGTGAAGGAAGTCTCTCTCATACAGTGTCAGAGCTCAATTTGTAAAATGTACTGTACACTGAGATTATCCAGCCTGCTTGTTGACATCTAGCGCAGAGGAATTTAAAAGTCTAGCCAGTGACTTTATTCAAATTTACCATAGTGTTCATGGTGACAGAGTCCAAGTGACTCAACAAAGCCAAGTCGTCTGAAGTCTCTTTTCCATTTTGTTTTTATGAATACATTTATTTAATGCACAAACTGAAAATGTGCCTACACACATACCGTGTAGATGAATGATGGCCCTCAGTGTCCATTCTTATTTGATTTGATGTAGGGACGTTGCTTTATTAACAAAGTGAAAGTATTTGTATGTTTTCTTTACTTCAACAAATACATAATACAAATAACAAATACAACGCAAAGGCCGAGCCATGGGACCCAATATGTCACACAATGACAATGGTAAATGGACTTGACTTATATAGCGCTTTTCTAGCCGATTTTCTCAGCCCCAAAGCGCTTTACATATCTTACCACATTCACCCATTCATACACACACTCATACACCGATGGCAGTAGCTGCCATGCAAGGCGCTCTCTCACAATCACAATCTCTCAATACACTCTCATCCCACATCATTTTCCTTTCCCCTTTTTCCTAATAAGAGTCATTCCATCCTGCATCTTGTGAGCTTTCTTTTTCCTCATGAGAAGGGGTATAAGAGGGACCCCATTTCTCTCCACCCTCTTTATCCCTAAATCCAAGCTGGTTTCCATGAGAAACCGGCAGGAATGTGTTTCATTAACATTCTTTGAGGAATGCATATGCACTTCTTGTTCATCAAATCTAAAGCAGCTCACCGCCTCGCCTAATCGAAAGCAGCCCACAACGCCTTTTAAGTGGGGCTCAAGTGTCTTCTTAGGAGCAGCATGTCCATATGAATGCCACAAATGACCACATGTTTGAGGGTGTTGATCCAAAACCGTTCTTCGTGTGATCCCCCTCACCAGAAAAGAAAAGGACACACAAATCATTTTGGCAAGATTATGGCGCAGAAATGACATGGACGTGTGCCCCAAAAAATCCACCCCTTTGAAGTGGTTAATGGATTGTGTCTCAAAATCAACCCTCAGTTGTAATTTTTCGGTGTTGTTTTCGCTCATTGTCATATCTAGTTCCTTCTTGGATATTTTAATCCCGCTCTTTGCCAGAGCAGAGCCGGGGGGGGGTTCTTCGTTTAGAAAAGCGAAGGAGCGCAGAGGTCGTGGGGACCTCTACACTGAATTGACCTCTGGGGTAATGTGGCTGGGGTTTGGGGTTTGGGGTTTGGACAAACACACGCGTGCATGCACGCACAAACACACACACACACACACACACACACACACACACACACACACACACACACACACACACACACACACACACACACACACACACACACACACACACACACACACACACACACATACATTTACAGTGGGGAAAAGGGCTCTCATACAGCTGTCTGTCATCCAAACCCTTCACATGTTTGAGCAAAGTGACATTCGGCTCAACCATGGTGGATACCTGGATGACAGGAGAGGGATGAAGCCATTATAGCTATAGATCTTTACCCCAAATCCAATTGGCTCATGGGAAATCTCTACAGAGTGATGGATGTAGTGTTGTCCTATTACTAGGATGTTGTTTTTATCTGTGATGTGATATCCCTTTGAAGAATTTCTCGGAATTCTTCAGCTTGCCTTCAAAGTAGGGGCCGTTCGCCGACAACTGTTTCAACTGTTGAAAGTAGTTACAGTGAAACAAATGTGTTGATGCTTTAGTGTTTGTGGGTGCCAAATTATTTGTTGGTAACAAATTACATAGCAACACCTATTACGTTACATCTGTTTCTTTTATGGAAATGATTAAGAAAAGCAGATCAGTAAAATAAGGCATTACTCAAACTTATATGTCTGATGAAAAGACAAGTTGCAGTTGAGCTTTAACATGCTGTTATAGTAGGAATAGTTTGACATTTTGGGAAAAATGTTTATTCACTTTCTTGCCAAGAGTTAGATGAGGAGGTCGATAGCGCTGTCATGTCTGAAGGAGAAATATGCAGCTGGAGGCAAAACGCTTTGTTTAGCATAAAGACTGGAAAGAAACACGTAGCCAAGGCATATAACATAACATGTACAGTACATAACCTTGGTAAAACCCACATTATTTTTAACCCTATAGATTAAATAAAATGTGTTAATTACTGGCCACTGGAGCTGCTGGTATATGCACATTTTGTAACCTTCGGACAGAGCCAGGCAAGCTTTTTGGTCTGGGTACTATCGTATAATTCCAATTTCCCCCAATTCCATTCTTTTTGCCAAGCTAAATGGCTGTGAACCTGGAGACATTTAGGTGGTATCGCTCCTCTCATCAAACTCAAGAATGCAAATATTAAGTGCATTTCCGGAATTGTCACACAATTTCCTTAACCCCCACAAATTAAAGCCCCCTCATCTCCATTGGTTCGGGCTGACGTCGGCAATCTGACAAATGGATATCATGCCGTCCCCACGGCTAGGTAGGCCTAACACTAGAGGTTTAGGTAGCAAAATTGATTTATTTCTAATTTGGGGCGAAAGGAGCATTCAAGCTTAGTCATCCTCGCGCACATCCTTTGTCTATATTTGTGACGAGGGCTTATTACTCATACAGTCTGTATTGGAGTTGATGCTGTGAGTGACTCAACTGGAAAGGCACTTGGCTGCAGGAAACAGAGAGCAGATCAGAACAAGCTCTGGTTGATCTGTGTGGTCTCTTTGTGGAAGTGGCGGACGTGGAGAGGCAGCTAAGGGGAGGGGAGGGGAGGGGAGGCCGCCGTGTTTTACCTCCTCGAAAAAAATCAGACAGAAAGTCATTGATTTTCCCATGACATACCCAACCCCCCCCCAAAACACACCCACTTCAGACACAGTCAGACGGCTGGCGTGGTGGTGAACATGCACACCATGCACCTCACATACAAGAACACACACACTCCTACAAAACCGAAGAGCCCTGCCCCCCACCCCGGCCCAGGCGACCACCCCCCTCTTCCCTTATCTCTCCCTGGCTCTCTCTCTCTCTCTCTCTCTCTCTTTCTGTCCCCCTGTCTCTCTCTCTCCCCCTGTCTCATTTATGCCTTTGCAGAGCAGCTGCTGCCCAGAGAAACTGAGGGGAGCAGCATTCACATCTGAGCACATTAGTCACCAGATGTCACCTTTTGCTGCCAGCCCATCGAACATCCAGGCAGACAATGCCCCATGCATTCTGAACATCTGACTTACGACGTCTCCTACAAAAAGGGGGGATGGCTGGGTGGTGCATGGTGCTCTGGACTCCCCGACAGCCAGCCACTGCCTGGTTGGAGCTCAAAGCCACGTCGACAGTGACACCTACAGCTTGTCCACACACACACTTGAAGTGGTAAAGCTACACTCTTGTGGCATTAATATCAAAGACTTGCCTTGAGAGATACACGAGCTGATAAGGGATAAGGGTTTCTTTGCTGAAACGGATGACAACTAGAAGACTTTATACACCGAGAAGTGCGTTTTATCTTCACTATACTGCATGCATTTTTCTCCCTAGACATGTGCCAAGAATTTTGAGTGTTTACTGGTTTTGCTGCACCCTAAATATGTCTGAGCCGCTCAGAGATGTGAGTCGCGTGTCAAGATGCTTTCTGACAACCATTGATGTTGCCTGAGACACCTGCAACAGATCTGCTGCTGCCGTCACCTCCAGGGTATATCAGCTCTGTGTTCAGTCTGAGAGACAGACAGCACATTGGCACACTCTGCTCCCACACAGACATAAGGACATAACGGAGAAGGCCAACTACAAGGTCCTCAGCCCACATTTTACTATTTCAAAATATGTATCTCTTTCGATCTGGTTCGATCACACTAAATAATTCACGGCGGTCTAAGAGCTGATGTCACATTTACATGACTATAGTGATTTTTTATTTTTTTTAACTTCAGTGAATATCTTATTTTAGTCTTTGCACCCAAAAGGTAGAAATACTGTATTTAAAACAGTGATTTCCAACCTGGCCTAAAATTTATTTATTTATTTTTTTTGGCATGTTTATGCTTTATTGATAGTGTAGAGACAGAGTTGAAATGGGACAGAGAGGGGAGTGACATGCAGAGAACGACCGCGGGCTGGAATCAAACCCGGGTCCGCTGCTGGCCGAGGCCCATGGGGGGGACGCCCTACCAACTGAGCTAAGGGCGCCCCCTTAAAGTTTGTTTTTGCCAAAGTATATTTTTCTACCTTGTCAAAACTTGGTGCCCAAATTACACACAATGCAACTTGACCATCAACATTTGCATGGGTCTGGCAGCCTCACCTGTCTACATGCCACACCCCCTACAGATTTTTTTCAAACCCGAAGTCTCCAGCCCCAACCAAGTGACATCACTTGAGGACTTTCACACAACTCCCTCTGGAGTTACAAACGGCTTTATACAACCTTTTGTCACATATGCCACACATATAAACTGTTATAACTGTCGAGTTAAATCAGCGCACTTCCCCTTCAACCATATTTTATTTGCCACAGCCCCTACTCTACCTTAGCCTAAACCATACCACAGTTTCCGTGCTCAGATATTCCTAGGAGTATTTAAAAGACACTTTGGACATAAAGTTAATATTGGAATTGACAGAAATTGGGGGTTTTGCAGAAAGTTCGGGTCTGGTGATAGGTACGGTTTTCCAATGCAGTGTCCGGCTTTTCGGGCGCATTCATTTTCTGCTTTACTCACCCTAGAAAAATCTGCATAAACAGTTGACTTGATTGAGAATTTGCAGATTTAGCATTAGAATTGTGTGCCCTGATCTCAGATGATATGCAAGCAATGTTATCATAACTTATACAAATAATCGTCAAAACTATTAAAAAAAACCAAAAAAAAACCCAAGTTGTATGTCCGGCATATCCATTGACATTTTGAGGCTATTAAAAATTGGAATGAAACAAATACTCACTAGACATTACTTTAATCTCTTACAAACCAAGCAGGTTGGGAACCACAGTTTTAAAATAGCCTGCAACAACTCAGCACAGCTCACTGTAATGGTGTGACAATATCAAGGCATACATTTGATAAACTCAAAGCAACAAGCCATTACTTCTTTGACACCTAGCTTTATGTTCTGCAGTGCATGATGGACTAGTTGAACGAGGTTATCTACATGTATTACCAAACTGTCCTCTCAGTTTAAAACACACAAACACACACGCCTATTTCACACTACACTCGTATATCCATATATCGTTGCCCTGATCAGACAAAACAACAATTTAAATGCTCTTTTACTGCCATTGTTTATCCTTGTAGCGCCTTATCAGCGGCGCAATGCTTTCCATCCTCCATCCTCCCTGCCTCTCTCTCGCCTTTCCTTCTCTCCATATATTAAACGATGGGTGGCACTTTCCCCTCACAGCGCTATCTGCTACGTGGAGTCACCTCCAGACACATTAGCATATTTATCATCAGCTTCACAGACTTCAAAGTCAGTGCTTGCTTTTCAGGGGGACGGGGGAAGCGCCACCAAGAAGCCAGCACAGATTGCAAAGCACTAGGTGTTCCCCAGGGATCAAATATCCATTTAGGTAAGAGGAGGATGTGTGGGGGGAGGCTATAAGCAGAATTCAATTCATTTATTTGCAGAAGTGATGATGTCTTTAGCAGTGACTTTAAATATTTGCTCAGCACTAACCACGGCTTTCACCACAGTTTTGCGCTGTTAACACGCAGCTAATGCTGGAGGGAGCACTGTGGCTCTTTACTGGGGTTTTTACTGGATGTGTGAAGGCGGAGGTTGTCAAGAAGATTATTAACATGCCACACAACATTACACACATTAACAAAGCAAACAGCATACAATTCCATATGCATGACATATCATATCATAATGCAAATTAACACCTTATGCACTTTTTTTGCTCCTGTCTTTTGATAAATCCTCTAATCTGTGCATCCTTGCTGCCAGCAAACTGGATAAACAGTGCATGTCTTCATCATCTGTCATACCTGCACTCTGTCCTCCCATGAATGCACCTCTGGTCAGGCTGGATCAGTCCTCACTGAGTGACTGTGCATTTGATTGACAGTTCGTCCCAGTGTGTGGCCAGTGAAACAGCCACTCGGGTTAAAGAGAGGTCAGTGAGTGAGCAATGGTTTCCCACTTTATTATTGTACATGGAAAGCTTCAAGTAAAAGGGACTTATGTATACTTTGTTCAGGGGTAGAGATACGGTGAGTACTAGATACTGAAATAATGTCATGATAATTATAATTAAAAAATTAAAACATGCAATGTATGTGGTTTCTGATAAAGATCCAAAATGAAGGAGGCTATTGTGTCTTATAAGCAGTGATGCACGGTCCACTTTTATATTACCGTCTTTGTCACAGTATAAGCTGCTTCACCAAAGAACGATGCATGGTTATTTGGCGGTTATAAGACATGCATCAATGGCTCATATGCCTCTTATTTGTGCAAAGTTATCAATCAAGTGACCCAATCGCACCTAAGCCAACAATCATCCTGGATAACAGTAGGTAACTAGCACAGATATTCTCCCCCTTCTTTTTTAGCAGTTCAAGTTCCTATCCTACAGAGCCATATTACATCAGAATTTCACAAAGCCTCAACACCAACCTTTGCACGGGGCCTCACCTGTGCAGCATAATGATCTAGTCAACATCGATGGCATGCTATTTGTTTGTCTTACACCAGGCTTACATTGGTTTTTGATCCCTTTTAATGTGTACTGACACTTCCTGTTAACCACCACACTGTGTGAAATGCCTCCTCTTTTCTCACCCATCTCTCTCTCTCTCTCTCTCTCTCTTGACTTTTAAACAAACAGGCTCCGGTAATAATGTGATTTGAATCATTAATACGCTACATTGTAGGCACCCATTATAATTGGAAAATTAGTTACAGCACAGTGTCTAACCGCTTCCTACAACACTAATGCCATCCCTCTCTCTGTGTCATCTAAACCCCTATGCTAATGAAGCCTGGGCCCACAACATGCAGGAGGTTGAATATCAATTTAATCAGGCCCTCCCTGCAGGGGCTTTTCAGGAGAGAAATGACAGCCAAAGTGCATTAGTAATTCTACCGCTGTCACTTCTCATAGCTGCTTACCTTGCAAACAAACTGCTCTAATGGTACCTGCCTGCTGGGCAATTTAGGCACTGTAGAGGCAACCGAACATGAAAATGGACTGGAGACCACTGACCTAAATAGGAAAAAGGGCCAACTCTAAACAAGGAGAGGCTGTTTCATCAATGGAGTGGAAAACATATGTGCTATGTGTATATGGATGATTAAAATACTCCACTGTAAGTGTGTCTCCACCGCCGAGACAGCATATGTAATGGTAATGTGAGATAAGAGGCAACAGTTACAGCCTTGTATTTGCAAAAAAAACATGTACCTTCTTTCTGCCAATTTGTTGTTGTCATTAAAAGTGTCTAATCCCTTCATCCTCACATTTCTCATTCAAATATACAGATAACAGGCACAAATAAATAGGCAAATGAATAGATAAAAAGGAAGAGTTCATTACCTCCACTCATACAATTGAATTGCTTTGACATAATCCCCTCTTATTCCTCAAGGGGATGGGGGAGGGAGAGAGCGTGATGGGATTGGTGGTCGTGAGGGTGTGTGGGTGTGTGTGTGTGTGTGTGTGTGTGTGTGTGTGTGTGTGTGTGTGTGTGTGTGTGTGTGTGTGTGTATGGCTCATTTCAGTGTCAGCCTCTGTGTACGTCAGCAAGGGGGAAAATATGTAGTTTCTCACTCCACCCAATGGTAGCACCCATGGCTTTCACTGACTGTGTCATCATGACATACTGATCTCAGTGAATGTGCCTGCTTCAGAGACCTGATTTGAACACCATGACTGGGGAAGTAGCGCCACCTGTTGTCGATACTGACATACTGACTGACAGATATACTGCAAGTGTTTTATTTGGTATTGTTTGATGCGGAAATGAACCCATCATTCAGGGTTCTTATTTTCTTGGTGTTGGTTCGTGCTGGTCATCTCTCTCTCTCTCTCTCTCTCTCTCTCTCTCTCTCTCTCTCTCTCTCTCTCTCTCTCTCTCTCTCTCTCTCTCCTGCTCAATATGCTGCAGCCAGTAGCCTCTTAGCAGCCAGGCCCCTTTACATCAATATGTCAGGTCAATAGTGTTGGGTGGTATCGAATGTGTCAGAGAAAAGAACTTCACTTGGGGACGTGGGTTTGCTGGTGACTGGGAGAAGGCCATCCAAGTATACTCCAGTTGAGCAGATCCATTCCAAGACTGCAGAAAGAAAGAAACTGGACAGGAGAGAGCAAGATGAGTCAAGTGTAAAAAGAAAAGTATAAAATAATCATTGCCTGGAATGTAAAATACTAGATGCTATACTATATGCTGTTTGTTTCTGTGCTCTTTAATACGGCAGAGACACAGCCAGGAGTTTTTTTCTCTCCCAGGAATTACGTCAAAGCCTTAATGAGGAGCAGCATGGCGTGATTAGTATTGTCTTGGGCGCGTATTAAATCCTGAGTGGATGACACACAGAGCAAGACTAAACATTTCCCATCCATCCGGTCATGGCGACTGCTCATTTAACCGTGGCAGATAATAACTGAGGCAAAAAGGGGGCGTTTGTTTTTAGCACCGTGGCTGGTTTCATTTCTCCCTTAAGTACGCATGAATATTTAAGGTGCTGCATGTAGTCAATGAGAGCACCTGATGGTCTGTTTACCCAAGGCCGGCTGCTTGTTCAGTAGATTCCCTCTCGTCTTTAACTATTACAGCGCCCCAGTGAGAGTCCCCCCCTTGAAAACAATTGATTCATTGTCATCTATCTCATAGCCGAGGGCCGGGTAATCACAGCCAGGGAATCGAATCTACCACACTCTCCGGTTCCACCATGGGAGAGGAGTCTGTAATGAAATAACCCTCTTCTCCGCCTTAATTGTCTTTTTGGCCAATAGCAAACTGATTCAAGAGTTGCGTTGTGTTTTTTTTTCCACAGCTGGAATTAGGAAAATGATTTAATGAGGACGTGCGTTATCAAGCTTCTCATGAAATAAAGGTGCAGTCAGTGATTCTGGAGAATGCTTGTTGTCAAAATCACTTTTGGGCAAAATCAGTGAATATCTCCTCACAACACGTTACCTGTATGTACTGTGTGTGCGCTGAAAAATAATTCAGTGTTATTACACAGGACTCTGTAAACGGGCATGTTGTTGGACCCCCTTTGTTTACAAACCCTTTGTCTTCACAGCAGTTTACAGAGCCTACGCGTTGTATCGACACCAGATTGTTAGCAGCGAGGCACACAGTACGGACAGGTAGCGGATCATGAGGAGATACTCACTGATTTTGACAAAAAGGGATTTTGGCAACAAGCATTCTCCAGAATCACTTGCTCCACCTTTAAGTTAAAAACGTGCAGGCTATACCTAAAGTGAAGCTGAGAGTACTGGCCTTCACCTCACTACTTGCTCGTAGGGCTATCCTCCTCAAATGGAAAGATCCTGCTCCTCCTTCCCACTCACATTGGATTCGAGACATAATGGCATGTATGAATTTAGAGAAAATAAGTTACACAACCCAGGGATCCGAGAATAAATTTGACCGAATTTGGCGCCCCTTCCTAAATTATCTTAAAAAAACAATAATAACTATAGAAGAGTAGCTACCCCCCCTCTTTTTTTTTTTTTTATTTGATTTAATTTTATTTCTTTATGTGTTTTTTTTGTTTTTTTTCATATTGATTGTTTATTTCTGTTTCTTGTAGGGTATATTTTGTGCTGTTGGGTGTGTGGGTGGGATGTGGGTGGGGTATGTTCGGGGGGGGAAAAAAGGGGAAAAAATTTGTACTAATCGTGCTACAATTTCTTTGTTACGAACATTTAATAAAAAAACCTTTGGAAAAAAAAAAAAAAAAAAAAAAAAAAAACGTGCAGGCTTGATATTGTCAATATCATGAGCATTCGTTATTATAAAGACCAGTTAGTGCCAACCACATATGCTGACCCCAAGAAGGCATTCCCTGGCAGTGATATATTGAAAAGGCTTTTTCTAAAGGGTAATTTGAATGCACAAAGTCACACTCAATGCACAAACCCTTTTACACAACTCTGATTGCTCGATTTATGCAAATGTTTTGCCATCAACTGGGCCATGGGGGAAAAATGACAGGAACATTTGATGCAGCGCTGCTTTTTTAGTGGAGTCCCTGCAGAAAGCTATTTTCACAGGATGTTATGTATGCATTTTTCAGACAGATTGCTGCAGGAGACAGGAGCTCAGGAGGGGAGCAAACACGACTGGAATGAAACACAAGCCCAAGTCTGCTGAATGAAGTCAACCACAGTGCAGGCAGGGCTGTAAAGAAAGCTGCATTCATGTCACTTTTTTCTCCTTTTTTTTGCAGAACCGAAATAACATGTTCAATAAATATGGCTACATAAAGCTATCACAGGATTCATGAGAGGAAAAAATATAAAACTGAAACATTTCATTCTCATAAGCACAACATATTTAGGTGCTTTAACTCCACTTGTTCATGCAACGTTCGTGAGCAATGCTTGTTTGTTTGCTGCAAACACTATTCAACCAATTACACAGTTAGCTGTGAATCACAGTGCATCTTTGGTTCCCTAATCTGCTACATGTTTATTTATTTGCATAACATATTTGCAAAACCATTACAGTAAGTGAGCGTGATGCTTTCCCACATGGAATTATACAGTATAGTCTCATTTAAAAAAAACATTAGTAATATTCAAAGTGAACAATTGTTCAGCTGTATACGTAGATCACACGAGTCTGAACTGAATATTAATACATAACTTGTGTATCATAATACATGTGAAAACATGACTCGGTTATTCCAAAATTCTCAAAGCTTTTCTTTTTTCAACAGAGTGATAAGTAAAGCCCCTACAGCATGTACTATAGTTTTTTTTTAAATGTCTGACTTTTTTATTGTATCATAAATAATGCTGTGGCAGAAAGCAACATGATCCAAACTGGGGACACTTGTCAATGGGACAGTCCCTTTTTCTACAAGTAAAACCCAAAAAAAACATCTCTCGAATAACTCGAAGAACGATATAATCACATAAAACCACACACATGAAGGGTCATGGGCTCATCCCATTTTAAAATTATATTATTTGGTTTCTCTATTATCATCAAGTAATCTATTGCGGAGTACAACGTGTCCATTGATCCTCAGAGGGCTCCATCCTCTTATCTCCTGATCTTCTTTTGTTGAAATCTGAACATATTTACAGCCCAGTTATGAATAACTTCACTCCTCCACTATGACTTCAAACACCTGGAGCATAAGAACTAAAGGAAAAAAATACCATAGCAGTTGCACTTCACCATGTCACACAAAGTACTTGAAGTACTTGTACATCCCTCTTACATTATTCTGCCATTTATCCGTGGTGGATTTAAAAGGGGAGAGAAAAAGGGGGCAGTACTTCAAGAAATGTGACTAGCTTTCTGCAGTCTTTCCCTGAGGACGCCCAGACCCAACCCTGCCATCTGCTGGCTCCATCCAGGTGAACAAGAATCTCATGCTGACAGATGACCCAAAGTACCCTGTGTTCCCACTACCAGGGAAGGAAATGTCAGACATCCTTTCATTCATTTTAAGTAGGAGTTTTGATTATGATTTTAAAAAAACATGACACTTGTATGAGCAGTAATGAGTGCTCTTCCTGAATAATCTTGGATAAAAAAAAATGGTTCATTTATGGAGGAAAGAGCGAGCATGAGAGGGAAAACAGAGGAGTGTGTGTGTGTGTGTGTGTGTGTGTGTGTGTGTGTGTGTGTGTGTGTGTGTGTGTGTGTGTGTGTGTGTGTGTGTGTGTGTGTGTGTGTGTGTGTGTGTGTGTGTGTAGGAAAGAGAGAGGAGAGAGAGAAGTGTGGGGAGGGTCGTTGTTGGAGGGGGGGTTTCAATGCTTCTGAGGGGTGCCTCATTTCCCGGTGCCATCTGTTCCTGGTTCTGCGAGCCTGGAAGCCTCGTTTGTGTCAAACGCCCTCCCACACGCTCCGAGCCAGCCAGACACCGACAGCAAGGACTCCGTCACCTGTTTCAAACAACTGCACAATGTGACCCTGCTGCATCCGTTAACTACTAATCACACCGTGTTTGATGATGTTGTTAACCCTGCTGCTGTTTTAGAAGGTTTCCTTCCCTCAGGCTCCTTATATACAAAAGTTCCAACCGGGCCCTGAGCCACAAGTACTAATCTGCTGCTTTCGAAAAGGGCGTATGACAATGAAAAAAAAGGTAAGGTTGATGGAAGGAGGAAGAGAGGAAGACTAGGGTCGGACCTGGAGGCTGGAGTGGGCCCTGCTTCCCCCTGCAGGAGAATGGAGAGATAGAAGGAAGACAAGAGAGAGAGGCGCATGAGAAAGGCCATGCTCCTCCATTTCAATCAGCTGCCGCCGCCGTCTCACATGGCAGCCGAGCATCCGGAGGGGAGGCGCCGTCATGAATCCTAATTCCTCCCTTTTCACCACATTGCAGGGTGTTTCTATGCAAATCTGTCCGGAGAGGTATATCTAGTTTATACAAGGCCAACTGTATGAAGCGAAAAATGTGAGCAGGAATTCTCAGCCCAGACAAAAGCCTTGGTATAGGGGAGTTGCCGGTATTATAATTTGTTTGGATAAATTATTCATTTTGCACATGGTTCTCCTGAGTGCATGGACAGAGCGCAAGGTTTTCACATGCGCTGTTAATGTTTTGACATGTATGTATGTATTCCACCACATCGACAGGCCCTGGCCTCAAGTTAAGATGTATGAGTTTAATAAGAGTGACGAAGATACCAAATAATGAGGTGTCTGGGAAGGAGAGCGCAGGGGGGTCGCCCACTGAGAAACCGGGAGAAACGATAACATTATTCTTCAACGTGTGGCTTTGCAGCAAATTCTGCCACATTTGTATGCCTGTATGAATACCCAGTGATGCACATTTGCATCTTCGACATATGCACACTATTATATGTACACTCTTGAAGTGTGGATTTGTGAAACTACACCTGTGTGTAAACATTTAAATGTGTTCATATTCAACATGAGTGGCCAACAGGGACTGTGTGCTGGCATGATGAAAATACTTTATGTTTAATATTCATCACTGCGTTTATGTGCATCTTACTCTTTGCTGGTTCAGCAGCCCAACATGCACTTAGGGAATAATAAAAGTCATGATCATTTTAAAACGGCCATGGACTTCTGGTGCAAGAGCATTATTTCACTGCATTATCATTAGTCAGGGTAAACCTGTTTTTTTCTCATACCAGTTACATGTATTGAATAAACTATTTTCTTCTTCTGTAGTTCTGGGTTGAGCTGGAGCTCTTGGTGCAGTGTAAATGTGTTGGGCAAATCATCTCCAGAATAGGCTGAACCTACAGAAGTTATAGGCTACTCACTGTCACCTTCTTCCACTTTTGTTTACACTTTTTTTTAGCCTCTTGTTTCTGGTGTCCCTTGTAGTCTGGGTTGTTCTGACTCAACACACCCTTAAGTACTACATTACTACATGTTTTAGCACGAATGTATTTCTTCATGTGTATTTAACATATATGGGGTATTTTGTTTTAACACAAACACACTCACACACACAAAGTTGGATATATCCTTACAGTCATCTATTCAGCAAAAATGCCAAACATTACCTGTTTGCAGCTTCTTAAATGTGAAGTTGTGTTCCCTCTTCTCTTCTGTCTTTTCAAGTTGAACACAATTTTGGGTTTGGAGTGTTGGTCAGATTAAACAACACATTGTCTGCGTAGTGTTTGATCTTATTGTAAGATTACAATTTGCCTGCTGTCCTAATGCGTCTGAACAACTCTATGCACTTTTAATTGGGTAAAATTCATTAACTGAACTTAGCTTCAATAATGTAATGATTTTTTTAAAGTGTTCACGTTGATTATTATGGATAGTCTGCTTTAATTTAACAAATAGATAGACCAATTTAAGAGATGTCCATTCTCAGGCCTTCAAAGTGAACACCTCTACAGTTTCTATTATTAAGTCCAATTCCGTCTGTGCTATTCTATACAACATCTCCAGAATCTTACTTACTTCTCTTGTTGTCTGTACATCCAATGAAAAGCTCAATGAACAACATCACAAACAGATGTAGCTGATTGATGACCATCCACATCTCATAGATTACTGCCTTGTGAAACCAACGATACACAACTCGATGTAAACTGTGCTGATCAATAGGAGATGTGAGGAGAATGCCACGAAGCCCATCTCCGTCTCTGCCCTCGGAACGCCTACACAGAAATGCACAGTGACACGGGGCTCTTATTACAAACCCCTCCGTCGCAAATGACCATAATCTATACAATGCTCCCAATGGCTCTCCCGGGGAGCTCCCCTCATTTCATTTTTTATCTCATCCTCTTTCACTGCTATTGCCAGTAATTCAAACCCACTAAATCCAAATATGAGGAGACACGGAGCCCTGCTGTTTTGACAACTTAAATGACTACAGGCAATGATGTGCTTCCCAGCCGGTCTGTAAGCAGCACACGTTTCCAGCCACCGCCTAGCTGTGTGTTCGTGTTAGTGTGTGTGTGTGTGTGTGTGTGCGTGGTTGTGTGCGCTGTGTCCACGTGCACGGTGCTCCTCCGTGCTCCTCAATCCAGCAGCCGGCCGACCCCTCTCTGCAGCATCTTTCTGAGGTGAAATTGAAATGGATTGTGCAGCTCAATATTTTATTGACATCAACTTCACAGAATGTTGCTACAGTGACACCGGGGATAATTATTTCACCACACATTTCTTCCTCTCCGCATTTTCTCTCTCTCTCTCTCTCTCTCTCTCTCTCTCTCTCTCTCTCTCTCTCTCTCTCTCTCCCTCTTCTCTGCCTCCCCTCCGAGCTCTTCCATTCCTGTAGAGAATTAGTTCTGCATAAATTACCCAGTGGAATATTGAATCAGTCTCCAGCCACCAAAGGCGAGTCTGTGTGGCTGATTACCGAGCAGTTGCGCAGACAAACACACACAGAGCGAAAAGAGGGAGAGGGGCCTCTAAGCGAGGAGCTGACGCCATTGCAGAAAATATGAGAAGAGGAGGAGGAGGAGGAGGAAGAAGAAGAAGGGGGAGGGGGGTCAGCCAATCTGGATATGGAGAGTAAAAGCTGTATTTGCCACCCTAGCTATACACACACTATCTGCTCATTACTTAGTCATTAGCAGGGGCACGGTTTTAAGGGGAAGGAGGGATCAATCAATTGTCATGGGTCAATGTTTTGCAGCCCCATTATGAACCTAGGGTGGCTCTGTAAATTAAGCACAGTAATTACTCATGTTAATTACACAAAGATGGTGGTCACATTGATCTACAAATACGTTTTGCATAATGTAAGTGGTACGACGAGTAAACACTGGGCTTGCGCTCGAGGATGATTTAAAAGGACGACGCACTGATCAGAGGAGAGGGGAAGTGGAGAGGAGCACTCCTCTTGGCTCAAAGGGGTTTGAAATCATGTATTTATTCCGCAGTGGAGTGTTTAAAGCATTAGTTGAGTAACTGATTGGTCAATTAAACAGAAGAAAATCATTCTGATCACATTTCAATCAAAATGCTACATGTAAAACGTACATGTAAACGTAATATGCCAAATATTCCCTTGTTCCAGTTTCCCACATGTGAGGATTAGCCACTTTACTTTATTTCATTACATCCTTAATTGAATATATTTTACATTTTGAACTGTAGGTCAAGCAATCTTAGACATTCCGTTGAATTATGGGGAACTTGTGATGGCCATTCTATCTGGCTTAATATACTAAATGATTAGTAAATTAATTGGAAAAATTAATCTAAAGATAATCACTATGTTCTCTGAGGGCTTCAATACATAGCAAGTGAGTGAAGGAGGAATTTTAACTCATCTTAAAGTGTTTCTCTGAATCAAAACCCAGTACAGTATTGAGCAGGGACAGACCATTTCCCTGGATGCCCATTCCTGAGAGAGTTTTCCTAGTTTTTTCTCAATCAGAACAGTCTGAGTGAGATGTTTCAATTTGTGTATGTGTGTGTGTGTGTTTTCATATCTGTTCATGATTGGACCATTAGCCCTCTGTATTTGAAGCACAGTTTCTCCACAGAGATGTTCAAGAGGCCCTTTGAGGGAGAATCACTGTGCTGAAAAACATTGTTAGCAGCAGTCCCTCAAGTGTTTTTGGAGATCATTTCTTATGCACTCGCTACATATATTTACATAGACAGACCCATCTGTATGTCCCTTACTTGTGTACTGTATACCTTGATGTAAAGGTTTAGGGACCTCGAGCTATGTAGATATGCTGCCTCCACACAGGCAGATTTTCGAAAGCAGAGACCATGTAGGAACCTATGTCTAATTAGAGGGGTCATTGTAGATCTAAGTGGCAGCAGAATCAGAAAATGGAAATTCTCATTCAGTGAGGCAATTTTCACTGTCGGTGGTTATAAAGTGACAGAACAATTAATCAGCACGGGCGCGTTGTGGAAGGAAATCCTCATCACAAAATCATTATTCGCCATCAGAGCTTCCGCCGCCAATGCATCAAACAACACAGGTAGGCTATAACAGAATTGCTCAGTCTCTGCACGTCCTCTCTCTCTCACATACACACTCTCTCTTTCCAACTGTTAGAAATGCATTTGGTGCCATCTAGAGGCCAAACGTCAGACTGTCACAAAAAGCCTTTATGGCCCACAAACCTACAGTGTTTTGAATAAGGAGATACTCCAGTAGGAATAACCTTCAAAATAGTATAGGTGTCACTTCACCACTGAGTTACATTAATGTATAAGCACACAAAGGGAAAAACGCTTGAATTATAACACACACATATAGAAAGAAACACATGCTTAAACATCCATTCCATATGTTGTTATAATTTAAAATTCATTCAAGCACACAGGAGTAAATTATCTCCCTGATCCTCACCTCCAGCATTGACAACATAACCCTCTCAATAAACTTCGTATCCTGACCCTGTCCCTCAACAGCAACTATTTATAATATGTCTTGCCGGAATACTTGAGGGTTATCACTTACTGAAACATGTGCATCCATTAAGCCCAATATGATCAGACAATCAACATTGTAAAAACAATATTGAATCAATAGTTGATGTCAATCCATTGCTTTCTATCTTGCATATTATATTTCTAATATTATAGGAGTACAGTATGGCTATTACTGAGCAAAAATCTGGTTTTGGGAATATTTTAACTTATCTATACACATTTGTTTTAGTATATATGAGGCCATATTATAAATAGTATAGCGTACAATATGATCTAGGCCTACTAAGCAACACAGCTAAAACATACATTTATTTCAACTAAATATAATACAAATGTGGGCCATTAGGTGTCACCACTCACTTGAGCATGTATGTGCTCTTGCTCCCTTGACTTCTCTTTTTTTCTCTGTTGTTGTGCATATGCTTGTGCTGCTTTCATGAACTTCTGGTAAACTTGGATCTTCTACCAATTCAGTCATAAAAACGTTTTTTCTTTAGTTAGGCTATGGGCTTTACCAGCAGATTCAGCATACCGTAGGATTATCAACGAAATATACTGTCAAAAAGTAGATGATACTAAAAAACTAGAGTCCGCGTGCATATAGTTTGGGACACAGCTGTAGTAACAATACTTATGCGCACACGTCATTTTTCATGTTAATAAACATTGTTTTAATCAAGTATGAACACTCCCCTGACGAAACGCCAAACTGCTTCCACCATGCTGCATAAAACTCCAAAGTCTAAACCATGTCAACTTTTTTAACCATTATGGACCATCATCTCCAAACTACCGATTTACCCTGAAGGCAACGCTGCTGGGGCTCGCGTGCTATCAACACATTGCATGTTGGTAGCTAGCTGCTATCTTATCCACAACATGGGAAAAAGGAGTGACAGCGTGCTGTTTACACGTAGAGCCTAGTCTGCTGACATGAGAACAGATTAATAGTCCCATTTTCCTTATATTGTTTGTTTAGGAAAAGCTGCCAAAATGGTGAAGGAGCAGTTCAGAGAGACAGACGTGGCTAAAAAAATGTGAGTCTGTAAGACTGAGGGATACTGTTAGCTGGTTAGCATACCGGTTAGCTAGTGTATAATATGTTTGCAATGTGGCCAATGTTGAAACATTTTTAAGAACTTTAACATTAAAGAGGAAACTGTGGTATTGCAGAAAAATCAACTTTAGCTAACGAGGGCGTTGTATGGGAGAGAAACTCCTGTCAAACACAGTGAAATATGTATAGTTGAGCTGTTTATTTTTTCGGCATAGAAGCTACGAACATTCTAACATCCTGGCCAGAATTGCATGATTAGATATGGTCACATTGCGACACATTTTATAACCATTTATTTAACATTTGAAGTGAATCCTAAAAGTCCCCCAAAAAATCTAAACATGTGGGGAAAATTGTCCCTAGCCCCAATAATTGTGACCCCCACACCCCCCAATCTATTTCCTATCCTCAATTTTTAAATTGGTCTTAGTTTTCATTATGAGTGTCACAGCATGAATACTTGTCTCCCCTCAGTAATTACTAGAGCAGTGCTGTTGCTTATATAACATGAAAGTGGACATTATTCTATTGATATCATTTGGAGATATTGAGCCTGTTATATTTGTTGTTGTTGTACCTCTGTACAGAAGCCACATCTGCTTTGGGATGAAATCCGCTGAACAGATGCGTCAGCAGGCCCACATCCAGGTGGTCAGTAAAAATCTGTACAGCCAAGACACCAAACGCACCCCGCTCTCCTATGGAGTGTTGGACCACCGTATGGTAAGACTGACATGACATATTTTTGTATACTGCATATCCTGCCTTCAGACACAAAAGTTTGTCTACAATATGCACCAAAATAACAATGCAAATGTATTTTACGTGGCTACCAAAACAAACTTGTAGACCAGTCATATTATACCTGCACAGTGAAATTACTTTACCTGTATTAATTTTTGGAGATTTGTTTGAATTGTTTACTTGATTGTGTGTCAGTATGTTTACACAGTATCTGTATTGACATGCGAGATATCGACATAATCAAACTTCTGGGGGCTGCAAAGGCTGTTTAACACTTGTTTAACTTGATGTGAAATAGTTTCTTGTAGCTGTAAGCCATCCTCCTACTCTCATGTGTTTTGTTGTGCAGGGCACCAGCGAGAAAGACAGACCATGTTTGACATGTGGGAAGAATCTGGCAGATTGCTTGGGTCATTATGGTTACTTGGACCTGGAGCTGCCATGTTTTCATGTCGGCTATTTCAAAGCCATCATAGGAATCTTGCAGGCAAGTTTACAGTCAAATGCAATACGCAGCGCATTATATGAAGTGACAGATTAGGTTGTATCTATTGACAAATAAAAGGCAAATATATTATATAAAAAAAGTATATATTTTTAATGTAAATGATCATTTGGAAACTTACACATTGTGGAAGACAATAGAAAATGGTTTATACTATAAGCAATCAAATCCAGTCAGCAGGCTTAGTTCCACACTGTGCAAGAAGAAGAATTTATATTGTTAAATTAGATTCGAACACATTTTCTCTATCTAAAATGCAGCAAGCAGATACAGTATACCAGTTTTCCTTTGGGTGTCGCTATTTGATCAAAATCTGAAAATATATGAGAAATTCAAGTGATTCACTTTATTTTTTGGCTCCTTAGTTGTTTCTTTGAATAACCTGAAATACAATGATGACATACCAAATCTAAAAAACAAATTTTTAAACATTTGAAGTAGATATTCTTACTTTTTTGAAATTGTCCCTTACCCATTATTATTTATGTCATTTTTCTCTAAAGTTTTGGTTATTGCAAAATTGGTCTTTTAATTCACACTGAGAAAAAAAGAAAAAAGTCTTAAAAATTCTTCGATCTAACTTGCGCTGAACCTGAGCTGTAGGAACCCTTTAATAATATAAGCTTTTGTATGAGACTTTGATTCAGTTTCCTCATTGTGCTGTGGTATTTTGTCACGTCTCCAGATGATATGTAAGACATGCTCGAGCATAATGCTGACCAAAGAGGATAAACTGCTGTTCATGGATAACCTGAAAAGGCCCAACCTGGCGTATCTCCAGAAACGAGGGTTGAAGAAAAAGATTTCCGACAAATGCCGCAAAAAGACTATCTGTATGAGCTGTTCCGCTTTCAATGGTGAGCAGAAGCGACCTTTTAATTTCTGACATTTTCTCTCTTCTTGACAGACTTTTTGTTTCAGCTATCTTCATTAAAGTAGTAATTCGGAAAAAGCTGAATGAATTGTCTCTGTTACTCTTTCAGGAACAGTGAAAAAGTGCGGCCTGCTCAAGATCATCCACGAGAAATACAAAACAACCAAGAAGACGGTGGAGCCTTTTGTTACAGAGTTCCTGCAGTCCTTCGATACCGCCATCGAGCACAACAAAGTGGTGGAGCCCCTGCTGACCAGAGCACAGGTGAATATTGTACTCTTTCACACTGATACGGCAGCCCTGGGTGTCAAACCTCATTATATTTTTTTTACTGACAAAAAGTGTTTGTTTGCTTTGAAAGATCAGACAGATTTATTTATGGGTTAACGTATAGCGAATGAGTCACTCTAGAGAAAAAAAATATTAGACAGGCAATCTGAACAGGAGCATAACTCGGAGCAATGTCCATAGCAACGGTGGTATATCCTTAACAGTGGGCATTATCGAGAAATGCCCGTTGAATGCCGTGATCAATCAGAACACAGCATTGCTAGGTGCCGTGTCATAATTACTGTTATTTACATGTTTCCTTATGGGAAAAAAAATCATGTTTTAGTGGAAATTTTAATTTTCCATTTTACTGATAGAAAGAAAGGATTTTGTACAAAACTTTGTTGTCTATTTACAACTATAATTGTTCACATTTTCAAAAGATTTAGCCCTAGGTGGTCAAAGCCCCATTACACTTCTTGCCCTTTATTATCATTTCCCCTGCAGGAGAACCTGAACCCCCTGGTGGTGCTGAACATGTTCAAGAGGATTCCCCAAGAAGACATTCCCCTTCTGCTGATGAACCCCGAGGCCGGGAAGCCAGCGGACCTGATCCTCACCCGCCTGCTGGTGCCTCCGCTCTGCATACGACCCTCTGTGGTCAGCGACCTCAAGTCAGGCACCAACGAGGACGACCTCACCATGAAGCTCACCGAGATCATCTTCCTCAATGATGTCATCAAAAAGGTTGGTTGTCCCATCAATTACAAGAGGCTTCTTTTATCTTTGATCCATTACAGGGCGGCTGTGGCGAAGTGGGTAGGGCTGCCGTCCACTGGAGTGCAGGGTCGGGGGTTCGATCCCACATCTCCCCGTCACATGACGATGGACAAGGGCAAGACACTGAACCCTAAATTGCTCCTGATAGTTAGCTTGCACCCTGCATGGTAGCTGCTGCTATCGGTGTATGAATGTGCGTGTGATTGGGTGTACGTAACAATGTAAGCGCTTTGGGTCTGTGGAAAAACAGAGAAAAGCGCTTTACTCCAGCTTGAAAACAGGGGACCTCAGAATTAAAAGTTGGATATTTTTTTTCTCAGCATATAGCTTCTTACCTATAAAGACAGAGGGCACACTTTGGGTCCAATAACATCCTAAAAATAAGACATGGTGTGAAATGTTTTCACATTATTGAATGTCACTTACATTAAAGCCATTGCCAAATGAGTTGACACAAAGTTGATTAAGCCTATCAGTTCCACAAAATTCTCTGTATCTCTAAGTATGGCAGCATTTACAAACTGGTGTCGCCCCCCCCTGACAGTGGCCGGGAGCTCAAGAAGCGCCCACAAACTGTTTCAGTTATTAATTCTTCTGCTAAGAAAAAACCTGGACGTACTGCGGAAGGTATAAAATCCATGCTTGATCACCGAAGGCTTACTTCATGCACCGACAGTGTTGTAATTCCTCAGAATTCCTCACGGGGGTGACATAGATTACACACTATAGCTGCAAGGTGGTATTAAAAGTGTCCTGCTCAACAACAAAGTCTGACAACTTAAATGCTCAAGGTTGTTATCATTTGACTGTTGAGGCCTTGCTACTACAACTACACAATGCATTTAATGCTGTGATCAGATGTTTTATTTTTCAGCTCACTTTACCAAACTCTTTTTTGTTAAGCATCGTATGACCGGGGCAAAGACCCAGATGATCATGGAGGACTGGGACTTCCTCCAGCTGCAGTGTGCACTTTACATCAACAGCGAGCTCTCTGGCATCCCCCTCAACATGGCCCCCAAGAAATGGACAAGAGGCTTTGTGCAAAGACTTAAGGGGAAGCAAGGTAAAGTGTAGATTACTAACTGCAATATCTAATTAAAGCAATGTCAAACATAATTTTTTTTTTGGACATTTCCAATCTGACTATGTTCTTAAAAATCTGTTAACGTGCCTGTTTTCAGTTCTATTTGATGTTGAAAATACATGTAACGGCAGGTACAGTACAAAACATAATGTAAAAAGCAGATTCAGGTTCCTATGTCACACTCATTCATGCACTGTGTAAAAGAGAGAGAGAGAGAGGGGGGTTTTTAAAATCCAGTGTTTTTTAGTGCACTTTTTGATCTTCTGATCATTGTATTTCTGTCCAGAATGATGCAATGTCTGTGTATGAACACAGTGTTGCTCCTTTGCTTTGGGACGAGTTCAGTGTTCGGAGCTGTCACTGAGGAACTTGAGAGGGGACTCTTCATTTTGATGGGCTTGAATGATGTCATTTCATGTAACTTCTTGTTGACAAAAAGGCTTAAATCAGGAACCATGTGTTATAACTGAGGAGATGACTAAAATGTTATTGCCCATTTGAATGACAGAATTATTTTTTTCCACTGTTTTTGAAATTCAGGTCGGTTCAGAGGAAACCTGTCGGGAAAGAGAGTGGACTTCTCGGGCAGAACCGTCATCTCTCCCGACCCCAACCTAAGGATCGACGAGGTGGCCGTCCCCGTGCACGTGGCGAAAATCCTGACCTACCCAGAGAAGGTATAAACCCTACACAATGGCTACAACACATACACCAAAACAAACCCAAGTTGTCTTAAATTGATGCCTTGTTATAGGTAAACAAAGCCAATATTGAGCTTATGAGGAAACTAGTCCGCAGCGGTCCCGAGGTTCACCCCGGAGCCAACTTCATCCAGCATCGTCACACGCAGATGAAAAGGTGAGGCTGGCCATTCCCTGAAGCATCTTAACGACCATCTCTGAACCCTGACGTGGTCCATTACTGGAAATTAATTCTTTTTTTTTTTTCTGTCAGGTTTTTAAAATATGGAAACCGTGACAAGATGGCTCAGGAGCTGAGGTTTGGTGATACGGTGGAAAGGCACATGATAGACGGAGACATCGTCCTCTTCAACCGACAGCCCTCTCTTCACAAACTCAGCATCATGGCCCACATTGTACGTATAGTTTTTTGATTGCATGGAAAGTTTTATTCTGTACATACTATGATCATGTATTATGTTTCCACACCAGCTTGTTAGTAGTTAAGGTCCCATGGTTTAACATTTCTGTCATAAACCCGGCTCTAGGTCTTTTGCAAAGGAAAAGATTGTCTCTGAACCATCACAAAAAATAGTTTTCTTCGATGAAGTTTTCTTTTTTTGGCAACCAAAGGCAAAAATAATTGCATGATTTTTTTGTTGGTCTAGTTTGGTAACATGCTGTTGATTTGCCTCAAAACAGCTTGTCATCTCAGTATAACTCCTAATGACCGTCCACAGTTTGCTGATAAAAGCAATGTTTCGGCTGAGAGCAGAGACCAAAAGTCCACTGTTTTTTGTTTAGATACACAATATACAATTACAGAAGGTGTTTGATGTAGTGAGTCTTTGTTTAGATGGCTTCTCTTTGTTTGACATCTGCAGGCCAGAGTCAAACCTCACAGGACGTTTCGGTTCAATGAGTGTGTGTGCACCCCGTACAACGCCGACTTTGATGGTGACGAAATGAACCTTCATCTACCTCAGACTGAGGAAGCCAAAGCAGAAGCCCTGGTCCTGATGGGGGTATGTACGATCTACACAGAAACCTGTGATCTGTACAGGCAGTGTACACGCACAGATACCAGTGCTGACGGAATGAAAAGGTGTCTCTAGGGCCTGTATTATTGCAGTTGACTACAGTCTGTATTATTGCAGTTGACCCGCAGCCTTGACACAAATTATTTTCCTTCCAACTAGACAAAAGCGAATATGGTCACTCCAAGAAATGGTGAACCTCTTATTGCTGCTATTCAGGACTTTCTGACAGGTCAGTGCTGTGACGTGTGGAATCTAATTATTTTTCTTTTTTTCTTGTTCTTTTTTCTTTGAATGGGTTTAAGGTGCTTTGAGACACAGGCAGTGAATTGTGTATCATTGATAAAAGGGAAAAGTGCAATTTTTCCAGAACATAGTAGAAAGCCATATGATGTAGTGTGCTGCAAAAGATCACTGGATGGTTTAAAAAAATATATAACACGAATGTGAATGAATAACACATTTTAACCTGATGGGGCAGCACTTCAGCCATACTGGAAAATCCACTGTATTTCTTTACCATTATCTTACCAGCATATTTCTATCTCGTAGGAGGCTACCTTTTGACACTAAAGGACACATTCTTTGACAGAGCAAAAACCTGTCAGATAGTGGCATCAATCCTTGTGGGCCAAGACGAAAGAGTCAAGATCACTCTTCCCCGCCCGGCTATAATGAAGGTATTTCAATTGGTGATCTTATTGAAAAACTCTTTAACTATTTGTGTCTTGTTGCAGCTCACATGTTTCTGTGTGTTTTCAGCCCATTACTCTGTGGACGGGCAAGCAGATCTTCAGTCTCATTCTGAAGCCAAATAAGGAATGCCCAGTCAAGGCCAACCTGCGGACTAAGGGCAAACAGTACTGTGGCAAGGGAGAGGATCTCTGTTTCAACGACTCGTGTGAGTTTCTTCAGTAAAAAAATGTCCAGTAAACACACCATCTGAAAATGGTTTTATTTGATTTTAAACATAAGTAATTAAGATTAATGTTATTATTAAATTAAATCAAATCAGTTTTATTTGTATAGCCCAATATCACAAATAGACATTTGCCTCAGTGGGCTTTACATTCCATACAATATGACACCCTGCTCTTACACCCTTAGCTCGCCTGAGAAAAAACTCTCAGTAAAAACCCTTTACCGGGATTTTAAAAAATTGAAGAATCTCAGGGACAGTCGACAAAGTAAGGGATCCCTTTCCCAGGACGGACATACTGCAATAGATTATAACCTTGATTGATTTGTTGCTTGATCGAGACGTCTTTCACGAGAGAATACAGCAACAAAAACATTAAAAAAGGTACATAACTGCAACAAATGTATGCTTTCATAGTCACTTTACAATTAGTGCACACTCATGGGACAATGTCAAAAACATAAAATCAGTGTCAAAATTTGAATAATGGTTTTAAGTTGAGAAATGTATGCAACTGAATGTTTAATGCACTTAACTGTGTTCCAAAGCCATGCATAGAACTTTTTATTGGAATGATCAATTCGTACATCACTGTTTTGTGGTATGCAAACATATATCCTATTCTCCTTTTATCTCAGTGGTTCCAGTGGAGGTCAAAATTCATGAATAAAAAGGGCTGTATGTAATTATTTCTATTTGCATGAGAAGGCCATCCTACTTAAATATTAACTAAAGCTTTTAGTTCAATTACATTATAATTTAGAATACTTCTCTTAAGGAAACTGGCAAAATCCCCACCAAGAAGAATGTAATTCACCAGTCATTTATCACCCTGTCAAACAGCACTCGAGGCGAGCACCCTGCTGTATTTCTAAAAATGGTTTCTAATGGCGTCCATTCTTGTCCCATTCCCAGTCGTGGTGTTCCACAACAGTGAGCTGATGTGTGGAAGCTTGGACAAGGGCACCTTGGGATCCGGCTCCAAGAACAACATCTTCTACATCCTGTTGAGAGACTGGGGACAGCTGGAGGCCGCTAATGCCATGTCCCGCCTGGCAAGACTCACTCCGGTCTTTCTCTGTAGGTGATCTCCTGGGTTTTTAACCATTTTACGGTCAATCTCAGCAGAAATAAACCTAGAAAATTATTCTAGAATCAGTGACTCTCTTTCGTAGTTTGTTTCGCTTAGAGGTGTAGTCAGCGATTCTGGGGAAAGCTTGTCAAAATCACTTGTTGTCATAAAATGCAGTACGGACACAGGTAGCGGATCGTGAGGAGATATTCCCTGATTTTGACATGTGCTACAAGGAACTTTTAAATATTTCTGAAACAGTCAAATTTTTCCAACCGAAATCACATGTAACAGGACCATAAGTGCAAAGAATGCTATTCTTATATAGTTTTTCTTAATGCCTTTGTCATGGGTTTGCTCACTCAGGAACAACAGGTGGCATAGTAAAAACACTACCGCTTTTGTCCAAAGTGGGTGCAAGAATGAACGCAAACTAAAAGTTCCTCGGAGCACCTTCAAATTCTGCTGAATTATCTATAGAGATATCAATTGCAACTTCAGTTTATTTTGTTTCATTCCCCGCCACACACTTTCAGCCAACCGGGGCTTTTCTATTGGCATTGGTGACGTGACACCTGGCCAGGGTCTGCTGAATGCCAAACGTGACCTTCTGGACGATGGCTACAAGAAGTGTGACGAATACATCGAAGCTCTGAAGACGGGCAAGCTGCAGCAGCAACCTGGCTGCACGGCAGAGGAGACGCTGGAGGTGGGTGTCCCAGCAACAAACATCTATTTTTACATAAACGTTGCCTGGATTCTCACTGCTGCTGTTCATTTTAATCAGCGACATACACACCTTGCCCTCTTGACGCTGTATCTATGCATACCTTATTTGCACATTTGATCTTCTTCACACCCCATCATGGCACTGACTGAACATTCACACCAGCTTTGAAATCATCAGTGACATGGATTGTCACCTTTTTAACTTTAGCTCCAAGAAATGTATCCATGAGAATCATAAAATTGAATGTGTGAGTTTTTTTTTAAAGCAAGCTTATATCTAATCTAATAGATTAAAAGAAATACATAAATATAATTTTGAAAATCACTGTTTCAATATAAATCTAGACTTCTTTTTACCTTTTTTTGTGCCACCAATTGTGTTTTATTTTGTGTGTGGGTTATCAACAGGCCCTGATCTTGAGAGAGCTGTCTGTCATCAGAGACCGAGCTGGCAGTGCCTGCCTCAGGGAGCTTGACAAGAGCAACAGCCCCCTGATCATGGCTCTCTGCGGCTCCAAAGGTAAGCTCGCTGGAATCCAAGATTGACTAATAATGAAAAGATGAACCCCTTTGCCACTGGCCCACTAACCTGCTTAAACCTGGCTTTTATGTGCAATGGAACTTGTTTCACCCGGTATTATGTCTTCAAATTGTATCTGTTAATGTTTGCGAGAGGGACTGAGCAACTCTTTTTAGTTTTCCCCCACTCTTCTCTGAACCTTTTATTAAGACTAAATGGACACATTTTCATGGAGCAGTCCCTGAAGGTAGACCAACTTGAAAACTGGGAACTGACGAAAACATTAGTGTTGTTCCATTAGTTACCCAGGAAACCCTTGGATTTTAAAACATTAAAATAAATAAACAAGCCGTTTTTTGTTTTAGTTTTGTTTAGTTCATCCCTTTTCGACCCCGATAAAGAAAAAACACCTTGTAGTTCAATTTTCATTTTTGTATTTTAAAACAAAAATCTTATAACCTTTTGTTTTTCAATATCCTTTTTCGACAAAATCGAATGACCAAAATATACACGGACCGAAATGGTAGATCATGAAGCTATTCTGCATCAACAACAATGAATTAAATTCTGTTCCTCCCCTCAGATGGACGCTAAAATCATGAATAATTGTGTGCGTTGTGTTTATGGTATATTTATTCTCATTCATAGTGGCTGTGTGTTTTGTCTCATCTTTTCATCTGCCTCCCTTCTATTCTTACAGGCTCCTTCATTAATATCTCTCAGATGATTGCCTGTGTGGGTCAGCAGGCCATAAGTGGCTCTCGAGTGCCCGATGGTTTTGAAAATCGCTCCCTGCCTCACTTTGAAAAGCACTCCAAAGTAAGGTCCAATTTATTGATATTAATTATTTTGCTGTATATTCCTCAAATGGATCAAACAGTTTTGTATTCTGAATTTGTTTGACAGGATATACAATGGTTAAATTTTTTAATTAATGACTATTATTCAAGCTCTTGAAAATGACACAGTGCAGGCCCTTGTGTGATTGTAACCATGCTGTTTCACACCGTCTCATGTACTGTATGCGTTATTTACAATAGTTCCTCATTAAGTCACTCCCTGCCTTTGATTGGTTATATCGCACATAAATTCAAATTCTATTATTTCTCTGTTCACATAACGTTTTCTACAAAGATCACATATGGAAGAGTAACAAACTGAATTGGTGCACTACTAATATTGATAACAACAGTAACAAATGCAGGCCCATTTCACAGGTTTCTAGAATATTTACCAGCAATACTTAATTGCCTGACAACATTTTTTTTCTACAGCTGCCTGCTGCTAAAGGCTTTGTGGCCGACAGCTTCTATTCAGGCTTGACGCCCACTGAGTTTTTCTTCCACACCATGGCTGGCCGTGAGGGTCTGGTGGACACTGCTGTAAAGACTGCAGAGACCGGATACATGCAGGTAAGAATGCCTGTGGATTTTCACCCCACAATCCACAGTCCTATTGCCCGATGATTTCACATTGCCTAAGGGAGGTGTTTATTTTTAGTCCATTAGACCTTGATTGTTTTTAGGGAAGCACATGACTAGCCGATTAAACGGTTAAACGTCCTGCCGCCTCACTAGTCGGCACCAGAAATACTAGTCGGTTACTAATTGATTGTCGATCACTTAGACATAAACATAAAATGTGTGAGAATGAACGTGTGTGTAGGCCTATTGGTGAGGGCTTGTCAAAGGCGCACTGTGATGACTCGTTTTGTCAGCCGTGTAATTTTATTTTTTTTCTCTTTTATTTTTTTTATAATGCCGCCTTGACGCGCGGTGGTGGAGACAAACCCAAAATATTAATAATAAACAGCGCGCCGCACATTAAAACAGCATTTACATTTACAGCTTGGTAATTGTCTATAAAGAATATTAAGGGCTGAATGGCTCCCATAATGTTTACATTGTGCTTGTTTTTCTCACTGTTTCTCTTTGATAGACCAGTCGACTAGTCTAAAGTAAAACATTCCATTTAAACGTTACGTGCCTCCGTATTGCTTTTATTCTGTCGCACTCCACGACTCCACTCTTGCTGTTGGTGATATGTTTTCTTGTGTGAACTGCCTGTGTTTGGACAGAGGCGTCTGGTGAAGTCCCTGGAAGATTTGTGCTCACAGTACGACCTCACAGTACGCAGCTCCACCGGCGACATCATCCAGTTCATCTATGGAGGCGACGGTCTGGACCCCGCCGTCATGGAGGGAAAGGACGAGCCACTGGAGTTTAAGAGAGTCCTAGACAACATGCGGGTGAGTTCAAATCAGGGAGCAGACTGTTAAAGGTGCTACCAGGAACTTATTCTAAAACTATCGGAGTTTTTCTTAATGCATTTGTCGTGGTTCCCTCACTCCTGGAACTATAGCTGGCATATTTAAAACCCTACCGCTTTTGTCCAGAGGCGGTGCAAGAATTAACAAAAACTGAAAGTTCCTCCCACCACTTAAAAAAAAATGTAAGATCATTTTTGGGGCATTTTCAAGCTTTATTTGACAGTACAGAGTTGAAATGGGGAGACAGAGAGATAGGGGGGGGGTGGGTAATGGTAAATGGTAAATGGACTTGATAGCACTTTTTAGTCAATTATCTCAGCCCCAAAGCGCTTTACATTTCTTGCCACATTCACCCATTCATACATACACGCATAAACTGATGGCAGTCACTGCCATGCAAGGTGCTCTCTGAACCATCGGGAGACATTTGGGGTTCAGTGTCTTGCTCAGGGACACTTCGACATGTGGCGGGTAGGCGGGGGATTGATCCTCTGGCCCTGCACTCCAGAGGCGACCTCCCTACCCACTTCGCCACTGGGGGATGACATGCAGTTAAGGTCCACAGGTCGAATTCGAACCCGCGACCACTGCAACGAGGCCTGAGCCAATATGGTACGCGCTCTATCCACTACGCCACTAGAGTGCCCACGCAGTACCTTTTTAATGGAACTGCTTAGTTTGGCGTTTTTTCTTTTAAATATTAAAGACACAAAAAGAGCAACTGGATTTCTCCACTCATTATTATATTGCCATTTCCTGCATCTATATTTGATTAGTTTCAAAAAGTTCAACCTCACAGACACGAAAAAAAGATGTATCCGCATTCGAGTCCAATAAGTTGTTAAAATGTATTGAGACAGCCAATTTTCTCTCTCTTGCATTGGCTCAGTGGATCCTAAGGGAAGCCTTTTAAATGTGCTGTATAATAACGCAGTAGTAGTGGAGCGATATAGTAGACAGATGATATCAAGTTTTAAATTGAGTTTCTCTGTGGGACAGAGGTCTGAGTTGGCCGAGGAATTTGCTCATAATTAAGAAGAGATTTTCTAGTTAACAGGGTTAATTAAGGGAGCTCAGATTTCTAGTTTCTTTTGATAACTAAGATTCACATTCCAGGTCTTGTCGTGTGGGAGTCGTTGATATCAGTGATAATGTTGTGCATTAACGGCAGTTATGAATAAAAACTTGTATCTCTCCCAAATGAACTGATAACAGGGTTTAATAGTGCAACAACCAAAATTAAGTTATTCATGTTCTGTTTTCTGGTGCTGCTCAATGGTACATAGTAATATGTGTATGGCAATCAAACCAACTATAATTTTTATTCTGATCAGTAACAAACCTCCTCAGTTATGCGTCGTCGCAACTAAGACTTAAGGCTTCGAAAACCAATCAGCAATAGATTGACTGTTAGTCCCCAGGTGTCCATATTTGCCTCTTATTACAGTGTGATTAGCAGTCTGCAATCCGTGTAAAAGGCCACCTGTGCTCCACAGGCAAAATGGTAATTGGTGGCAGGGGCATGTTCGCAATAGAAGGTTGAGCCCAGAGATACTGAGCTCTGCAGGAAACCTCTCCAGCTGCATGTTCAATTTTTAATGGTCAAGGACCTGGCATGGTGAAGACAAAGGCTGTGGTTTATATGTTAACAAAAGTAACTAAATGACGAAATCGATGAATATAATGAGATGAATGTTTCTGTTGTAGTCAATGGAATCATTTAGTTTATTTTTTTGTGATCAGTTTAGAAGAACTTCCCGATCTAAGTGCTAATCAGCTATTAAGGCCAGGACACACCGGCCCGATAATCACCGTCGTAGATTTTCGAGGGGACGGAGACACAAATCTGTTTGGTGTGTGCCGTGAAATCGGTCGTAGTTGATGTCGTCGGGCTTCTTTTGAGCCGATGTTCAATCGACATGTTCAATCGGCGGACAGTCTTTCAGTTTGAGCAATTTGATTTGTGGAGGGCTAGCGAATCAGTGAAGCCCGGAAGTGAGGCGGGTAGCACAAACAGCTAACAACAGTTAGCCATCGTTTTAATATGTTTGTTTGTTTCGTTCAGCGAGTACTCACATGCATCAACCCTTGTTGACTGCTCGACACCATGCTCGACACTCTCTGCTAAAAATGGTGCTCTTTATGGTCCATAAATATAAATACGTATTTCTATGGTCTAGAGAGCCGTCCCATCATTTCCGGCTTCCGTATTTTTTCGGGCCACAATACAGATTAGCGCCGCCTGCTGTTATGGAGACATTACGTCCCGCGCAGAGCGTACGGAAAGGCAACAGTCGGTTTGGTGTGCTCTTTGCACTTTTTCGGCCGCGACGAGAAGACTGGAACTCCCTGAATCGGCAGTCACCATTTTCGGGTAGTCGGACTGGTGTGTCCTGGTCTTAAGGTGCCATCATCCCTTGAATGAGGGAGCTGTCACCAACCGTTAAACTGTGAATGAGTGCTTCTACATTGTCCTCCAATGATCTCCCTTTAAAGCTCTCCTCTGTGCCCCCCAGGCGGTTCACACATGTCCAGACGAGCCTGCACTCAGTCAGAACGAGCTGGTCCTCACCTCCGACGCCATCATGAAGACGGCCGACTTCCTGTGCTGCAGAGACAGCTTCTTGGAGGTAACCTCTTCACAGCACCGCACTGTCTATCAAAGCTATATCTCCTTTATTTATGTTTTATTATATAAAGCACGTTGTCAGAAAAGCTCTGAACTGCTATATTTGTTTTCCCTTTCCTTTTCTTCTATTGTGGAATAGCAAAGGGCATTTCTATTTATTTATGAATCATGTGTGAAGACAGACTTCCCAAGGTGAAGTGGTTCAAAGGAACTAAACTCAGCGCGCTAGCTGGGGAGGACAATGACGGGCAACATTATAGAGCATCTCTTACATTGGCGGTCATGGAGGAAGGCTTGTGTTGTCTAGCCCGCCTTAACCTTGATGCGCTGCAGGGAACAGTAGCGCTTTATTATTAACACAAAGTCCAATAAAAAACAAAACCAACAATGTGTCTCTCAATCCTTTCCAACTTTCTCCTTCCTCCTCCTCTATCAGGGCATAGTGAGTAAACTGCTCAGTGCTCACCAAACATAGCCTTTTTCAAAAGCCTCCTCATTTCTTAACGTTCTTTTCAACATGAGGGATCAGCTATACAAAGTTTCAGCTGCACAAACAATACTTATTAGTAGGATGAGTATTGCCAGTCTTGGAATGTTCCAGCCAATAAAATATCTACACCCTCATGTATTTCACCCTCTGTATTGCGAAACAAATCTTACTTTTGACGAGGGGAAACTCTAAAAACTTGTATTAATTTTTTGAAAGTAACATGTTTCTTTAATTCAATTCAATTTTTAAATTAAAAACTATTTTCTGTACTTAATTGAACAACCAATATTGGTGGACTGATGGATAACGGTAACAGTCTGATAATGATGCAGTGAGAAAAAAATCTGTTGCCTCAATGCGTCTTTTGGCAGTGTGCTATACTGAGGAATAGTTGTATGGTACATAATTTTTAGAGTGCAGAAAGAGTTAATTAAATGAACTCAAAGCCAGTTCCACGCATTGTTGTGCTGGCACTAAAACATGTGAATCTTCCCCCCTCTGTGAAGGAGTTAACCGACACAGGCTCAGACAAGTACCTGGAGGTATAGTGACAGAGCATGCTGGATTGTACTTTAACTAAACCTGAAAATGGTGTGTCAGTGAGAGTTTGAAACTGATGAATTGTTTGTTTTAATAAAGCAGCTCTTGTCTTGTAGTTTGAATCATGCTTTGACATGATTTACTTGAAGGTTGCACTCTCCACACCTTCACTGTTTTGACTGTAAGATCTAACAACTAGCATGACAGCTTTGTGTCACAACAGCATCCGGTTTGGTCATCCTTTATTGTTTGTTTTGAAAGACACAAATCAGCCTTCTGGATTCTGAAATGGTTGTGTTCTCTTCTCCCAATGGTAGGAGATAAAGAAATTCATTAAGAGCATGTCAGAAAGGATCAAGAAGACCAGAGATAAGTACGGCATCAACGACAATGGCACAAGCGAGGTAGGCTGGGCACACTGCGCATCAATCTACTGAATGCAGCAATATCCTTAAGTCCAGCTATATCTTTGACTGCTGTCTCTCTACTTTGTTTTGCAGCCAAAAGTTCTCTATCAGTTGGATCGCATAACCCCGACCCAGCTGGAGAAGTTCCTGGCAACCTGCAGAGACAAGTACATGAGGTACAAGACTCTTTTTGTGGTCAAATCTATAGCAAAACCGTTGTTTTCAAAAGGAGCGGATAAGTTTCAGACTAAGATTGATTTTATGGACCCCACACCCACAATGTTTTGTTTTTTGATGCAAGAAGACACAGATTTCTGCATTTATAACACCATTCTCTTGCGTCATACAGTATTTACTTGTGCTTCTGGTTATAGAAAGGTACACAAAGCTTTATTTTCCCTTAAATCCTGGAAAATAACTTGTTTTAATGACATTTTGTCTGACTACACGGTGGGTAGCAGTTAGCATGTGGTGTCTCGGCTGGAATGATCAGAGGTTGCCCGTACACTACATCGCATCCTGCTGATTTCGATTCAAAATACAGAATACTGACGTTGCCAGGCAGCGTCAAACTTTAAAGTGGAAGAACTTTAAAGTTATACAGACATTCAAGTGTCTCCTGTGCTAGACGAAGACTCAGATGTTCACCAAATTGCCATTCATCGTGAGGGGGACACAAATGTCCGTACCAAATTGCATCATGATCCTCCCATTAGTTGTCAAGAATTTTCACACAAAATCAGACAAAAATGTGAAAAAAACATGCAAACAATTAGGCTTCCTAAAGTTTTGTTCAGAGAACAAGTTTTTACACTCGGTTCTGGAAATCAACTGTTAAAAACAAACATTTTCAAACAGTCATGTAGTGTGCAAACCACAATGATGCAAGACCCCAAATGCTATGCAGAAAGTTGTGTAGTGTGAACTGCAACCCCTGGAGTGTGTGCCTGGCTTAAGGGAAACCAATGGTTACCAGGAGATAAGAATGTCTTGGCAAATCTACTAGTAGTTGGTGAAAGACTTGACTGACAACCATTGCTATCCCAAGAGCCACAGTATGCCCCTAGCATGGCCAAAGGCAATCTGTTAAACTGTGTTGGCACTGGAACTGGTATTTTCACTAACCCTAACCTTATGTTGTAGGATATTTTTTAGTCTTGATTGGGGTGTTTTAGTCCCCACATGCACACTCTTCTGTACACTCATCTGAGCGTGTTGAGATGATGAAGCGCCAGGTTTCCGTTAATTCTCATGGTAATTGAAAAGCTGAGTCACGTGTTTCCTGGTTTTAGAGCTCAGATGGAGCCGGGCTCAGCAGTTGGCGCCGTGTGTGCCCAGAGCATTGGAGAGCCTGGTACCCAGATGACCCTGAAAACCTTCCACTTTGCCGGTGTGGCATCAATGAATATCACTCTGGGAGTGCCTCGCATTAAAGAGATTATCAACGCCTCCAAGAACATCAGGTATGATTCATAAACAGTGTTGCCACAGTTACTTTGAAAAAGTAATCCGATTACTGATTACTAGTTACTCCTTGAAATAGTAACTTAGTTACTTTACTGATTACTTGATGTTAAAAGTAACTAAGTTAGATTACAAGTTACTTTAAATGTTACTTTACAGGTTTTGAAACCCATATATCTCAATTTAAAACATGCACATATTAAGAATCATTGAAAATATATAAAATAAAGCTTGTGGGCTAGTAGCCTATAGGCATACTGTTTTCAAAATAATAAAAATTATGGTTTGAAAAATGTAAGAAAAAAAAACCTTTTTTCCCCCATGAAAATAAATGCATTCCTGCAAAGACAGTAGCAGTGTCTTTAAACTTAACGTGCTTGGCCCTTCACTCTCATGCATTAATTTGACTTTTCTCTGCGATGTCTCATGTACTGGGTGTGTGCGGCCACCGGTCGCCACGTGACTAGAAGTTTCCAAGTTTTAAACACTTCTATCTCTTCAACGTCACCGTACCCGAATCCTAAATATCCCCATATCAGACGCTATATTTCATGGGGGGGGAACGTTTGTTTTGCGCCACAGTTCAGCTTAGACTCGGCCGTAATGCTACTGTACACACACACACACACACATACACAGGCACACAAACACACTGCATGTCAGACGAGGGGCGCTACCAAAAAGACGAGAGGAGCGGTTGGAGCAGTTGGAGCGCTTAGAGACACATGCGCGCACATTTATTTACATTAAATCGCAATCGCAGTCATTTGTGCATTTATGTAAAATGTTTCATTAGGAAAATGACAGAAAAAGTAACGCACAATGACTTTGATGAGTAACTTTAATCTGATTACTGGTTTGGAGATAGTAACGCGTTAGATTACTCGTTACTGAAAAAAGAGGTCCGATGCCGGTAACGCGTTACTAAGTAACGCGTTACCGGCATCACTGTTCATAAAGCACTGTTCATCCGAAAGGATTCAAACATGTATACATGACCTTTGGTGAATGGAAGCAATTCTAATGATTGACATTTCGCTGCCAGACATCACTGCTATCTTTTTTTCCCCTTTCCATGGAAAAAAGGCTCCACTTTTAAGTCAAGCATAATGTTATTCACTCGAGGTCAAGGCTCACACACATTTATTGCATTTAGCAGAATGAGCTCCGATGGTTTCCCGGAAATTGTGTCATTATGTCAAACCGTAATGAAGACATCCCTGAGTTTTTTTTTTAAGTTTTTTTTCTAAATAATCCATTGAAAAGGCTTTTTGTTTCTTGAATCCCCTGCTCAGCACCCCTATAATCACAGCTCATTTGGATGTGGACGACGACGCTGACTTTGCCAGACTGGTGAAGGGAAGGATAGAAAAAACTCTACTAGGAGAGGTATTTCAACCGCCAGCGATATTTGACACATTTTTATCTTAATTCTCTTTCTGCCTGTCTTTGACAATATAAAAAATGCCATTCTAAATAAAGAATCAACTTGAGTAGTTCAAAGAGGCTTTGGGTGATGCGATGAAAGAGTACTGTAATAAAGCCAAGATCCCCTGCTGTTCTCTACAGATCTCCGAGTACATTGAAGAGGTTTTTCTACCCGACGACTGTTTCATCCTGGTGAAACTTTCCCTGGAGAGAATAAGGCTGCTGCGACTGGAGGTACCACAGAGTTTAGATGTGTATCGACAGTGTGTGAATATTTTATAATTCATTCTAAATTATTTAAAAGATTTCTCCTGTGTTTTTACCACGCCAGCTGTTGTTCCTGGGTGAGTATACCCGGACAAAGGAATTTTGAAAAACTATATCAAAATAGTATTCTTTGCACTGATTGTTCCGTTTGCTGTTTCATGTAATTTATGATCATCTGAGGAAAAATTATACTGTTAAAAGAAATTTTCAAAAGTTCCTTGTAGCTACTTTAACTAAAATAATAACTGAGATCTCGGAACATGGAGAAAACTTACTGTCCCAGTATTTTTCTCAACAATTGAGTGTCCTTGACACAACAAAAAATCAGCCTCTACAGCAGACCACTCACAAAAGTTTTTTTTGGGCTGTGGTTTTTTCAAGGTGTTGCATCATGAGTTGTTTTTGTGTTGCGTAAGAAATACATTGGTAGCTTGACCTCGGATATTTCATTTTTTTCCCTTTCAGGTAAATGCCGAGACGGTGCGTTACTCCATCTGTATGTCTAAACTACGAGTGAAGCCGGGAGACATTGCGGTGCACGGTGAGGCGGTGGTGTGTGTGTCTCCACGAGAGAACAGCAAAAGCTCCATGTACTACGTGCTGCAGTCGCTAAAAGAGCTTCTTCCTAAGGTCAGAATCTGATCTTGTCTTGTGTGCGTCCTGGCTTTTGTCTGATAAATTTCAAACACTCACTTTAATAGAACGATGAGGAACTTTGATACCAAGAACATTCAGCCACAATTATTGTTGATTTATCACTTATCATTCATGAAGCAACACCTCCAACCATTCAGTGGTTTTGCAAATTGTAGCAAATCAAATTTGCAGTTTTCTATCATTGTAAATAGAAAATCTTATGAATTTGGACAGAACAAGGCATTTAAAGCAATATTTATTATTTTTGTAGAAGAAAAAAGCTCTAAATACAGACATTTAAATCATAATTTGTATAGAGTTGTTTACTACACGTGTAGAACATGCCTGTCTAAACTTGCCTGTTAATATACACTCACCGGCCACTTTATTAGGTACACCTGTTCAATGGCTTATAAAAACAAATAGCTAATCAGCACGTTGTCTTGACCTCGTCCACGTCTACATACCTATATGCATTGAGGAAGAAAGGGGCTTTAAGTGACTTTGAACATGGCATGGTTGATGGTCCACGGCAGGATGGATCCATACTTTGATGTTGTTTACGCCAAATTCTGAACCTGCCATCTGAATTTCGCAACTGAAATCCAGACTCATCAGACCAGGCATGATTATTCCAATCTTCTATTGTCCAATTTTGGTGATCCTGTGTGAATTGTAGCCTCAGTTTCCTGTTCTTAGCTGACAGGAGTGGCACACGGTGGGGTTCTCTGTTGCTGTAGCCCATCTGCTTCAAAGTTGGATGTGCGTTCAGAGATGGTATTCTGCATTCCTTGGTTGTAACGAGTGGTTATTTGAGTTACTGTTGCCTTTCTATCATCTCGAACCAGCCTGCCCATCCTCCTCTGACTTCAACAAGACATTTTCGTACACACAACTGCCGCTCACTGGACAGTTTTCCTTTTTCTGTAAGCCCTAGAGATGGTTGTGAGTGAAAATCCCAGTAGATCAGCAGTTTTTGAAATACTCAGACCAGCCCTTCTGGCACTCTCAACATTGCCATGTTCAAAGTCACTTAGAACACGTTTCTTCCCCATTCTGTTGCTCAGTTTTGACTTCAATAAGTCGTCCTGTCCAGGTGTACATGCCTATGTGCATTGAGTTTCTGCCATGTGATTGGCTGATGAGTTATATGTGTTTAGAAGAAATTGAACTGCTGTACGTAATAAGGTGGCCGGTGTATACATACACTCATATGTATAGCAGAGATAGAACAATAAACATTCATTACAAACTTTGACTTGAAGTGTTTCTGGGCTTCTAACAAATTCACTCTTCTTATTAGCTGTGTTTTGGTCTCCATCAATCGAAACATATTTCCTTTAGTTCACCGGCTAGTCACTGACTTTGTTTGGCTGCCACTTTGAGCTGGGCAGCTAGCATTTAGTTTACTGTAAATATATAAATGTTGATTAGCGCAGCTTTGAGGAGGTCTTTAAAGGTTGTGATCCTCTTTTCTTCCTTTTTTTATCTCATTTCTCACTTGGAAGGTGGTGGTTCAAGGAATACCTGAAGTTTCCCGAGCCGTCATTCACATCGACGAGCAGAGCACCAAGAAGAAGTACAAACTGCTGGTGGAGGGGGACAACCTGAGAGCTGTAATGGCAACGCACGGAGTGAATGGAAGCAGGACCACTTCAAACAACACGTATGAGGTATTAGTCAAGCCAGTGGCGTGTTGTAGCTTGGCATCAATCTGGTAGATACATGCTACGTCATTACAGGCCAATTTTGTCAGTATGTCCTCCCATCCCTCTATAGTAGAAGTCAAGAGGTATGATCACTCACTCCCAAATGTACTCACCATTTTACACTCTTGCTCTCCTCTGACAATGTTTGTCATTTGTCCATGAAAATATAGATTTGAACATGCATCTCATCTCTGCTATGCATGAAACTTGACTCTGGAACATTGCCATGGGAATGGCCTTTATAATTGACTGGAGACTTGACATCTGCCCAGTGTTTGATTTTATCCAAGACTTTACTGTGTATTCTTCTAGGTTGAAAAGACCTTGGGTATTGAGGCAGCAAGATCCACCATCATCAACGAAATTCAGTACACAATGGTGAACCACGGAATGAGCATCGACCGGCGCCACGTCATGCTTCTGGGAGATCTCATGGCTTACAAGGTGTGAAAGAAAGCTCAATACATGGCCTTCATAGTGTCTGTGTAGTTAGAAGTATTTAACCTGTGTGCATACTGTCTTTTGTCCATATAGGGGGAGATACTGGGAATCACACGGTTCGGTTTAGCCAAAATGAAGGAGAGCGTCCTCATGCTGGCCTCCTTCGAGAAAACGGCTGATCATCTCTTCGACGCCGCCTACTTCGGACAGAAGGACTCCGTCTGTGGTAAAGCAATGCTTCATCTCTGTCACCAAATTGAACTACACTCTTTGACTTAAAGGTGGACTCAGCGATTCTGGAGAACACTTATTGTCAAAATCACTTTTTGTCATAATTAGTCAATTATGATCCGCTACCTGCTCGTACTGTGTGTGCACTGAAGAAAATAAATCGGTGGTTAATGCACAGCCTAGGTTCTGTAAACTGGCATGTAAACAAAGGGTATGTGAACAAAGGAGGCGCACCATAACTAGCAACATGCCAATTTACAGAACCTAGGCGGTGTATTAACACATGATTTTACGTATGTACAGGTAGCAGATCATGAGGAGATATGCACTGATTAAGAGAAGAAGGGATTTTGACATCAAGCATTCTCCAGAATCTCTCACTCCACCTCTACATGGGTTTTAACTTTTCCTGTGTATCTTTTTCAGGTGTTTCTGAGTGCATCATTATGGGTATTCCAATGAATCTCGGAACAGGACTGTTTAAACTCCTACACAAGGCTGACAAAGATCCCTCTCCGGTCCAAAGGCCCCTTCTCTTTGACAGCACAGACTTCCATGTACCTCTGATCACATAGCATTGAGGAAAGAAACAGCAGGCATGTTTGAAGTTTGTTTTGTTGTTGTAAGTTTTTTGTTTGAGCCTGCTGTCTAAGACATCCATAGATTTTCTTCAGCAAATACAGAAGTGCCTGTCAGAGTGTCAGATCATTTCCTTTTGGGGGATCCAATGGGAAATAGGATTGTGTGTCAACGTTGGTGATGCCACAGGCTGCATTTCATTTCACAAAATAAGTTTGTGAGCATGTGAGAGATACTGGAATTTCCCATTATTTCAGTTAAAATGTAGTGAGGAGAAAGTGGAAAACCTCTGATACTTTAAACAATTATTTACTGCTTTTTCTTTTAGCTTTTTACCTGATTGTTAAACATTGTGTTTCCTCTGTTAAGATGTTGAACAATCTTGTCATCCCTTAATGTAAAAGGCACTGAACTGTGGGAATTCTATTTTTTTTTTATATAAAGCATAGCCCAGTTACATAAACAAGGGAGAAGCACAGTTGCGAGAAATTACCTCTTAATCATGGAGACTGGATATATTCCAGTTGGGCACTTAGTTTTGCATTACAGTATGAACTGCATGTGTCCTCAGCTTTGCAACTTCGATTTGCCACAAAAAATAAGACTTTTCATTCGCTCTGCAAAACCCACATCAGGAATGAAGTTCAGTTTGTCTTTTTCTTAAAAGTATTTGTTTTGATACAAGATTCAGATCAGCAAGGGTGTTTATTGAGGTTGACATTTCCCATCCTTTATGAAGCCCATTCATGTAATAATGTATATAATGTAATAAAATATATGATCAAGAAAAACCATAGGGAAGTCCTTTTCTTCTGATTGTGCTGTTGATCAAGAATGTGAAGGCCAATGAATTGAAAGGCAGTAACATTCAGGTTTTAAGACTTTTTAGTTTTATTCATTGTATTCATCAACCAGATCAGATACCTATCACAACCTTCATTGAAGACCACATTCTATATAACATTTTTGTTTGACTTGACATTTTAGCCTCAACAGACTAAAATTCTAATATTATGGACTAGCATGAACATTTCCTTTTGTGCCACACAAGATCAGGATTTGTGATCTTGATAGAAAAGTTATACTAATTTGCTTTGAACATATTAGCTAGGTTAACACACATGTCTACCTTTCAGGATGAATTGTGACAACAATTGTGATCCGTCAGCCTTTAATTATCAAAGTTTCCATTTTTCCAACATTTGTGACATATAACTTCAGAGCTACTGACATTTACATAAGCCTCGGCTGTACTTTGTATTAAGTCTTAGTACATTTTGTCATGGTAACAGACTAAAAACCAGCCAAACTTTATTGTTTTAAGCAATGAGAAGGCAAGGCAAGTTAATTTATATAGCACAATTCAAACACAAGGCCACTCAAAGTGCTTTACAGGGGCAAGATTAAAATACATAAAACACATAAGACATTTAAAAGCGAATGAAAAGAAGTAAAACATTTGAATAAAATAAAAAGTACAGGTTAAAAAGGAAACAGAAAAGTCTTCAGACTCGATTTAAAAGAACTGAGGGTCTACTAACTGGTAATCAGTAATGAGTGCTGTGTCTGTGTGAGTGAAGAGTGTAATGTATGTGCAAAGCAAAACTAACTGAAAACCAAAGCAAACCATATATCAAGTAAGGGAGAGCCAAGAGGCTGATTCCTACAGCTTATATAGCTGAGGAGATCAGCTATGGGCAGAGATATGTGTCAGTAGAACTTGAATTCGAATTGATCGACTTGAATATGAATTGATCAACCTGCATTTGAATGATTGATACTTGAATTTGAATTTATACACTTGAATATGAATTAATCATTTGAATTTGAATTAATTATACTTGAATCTGAATTTTGATTTGAATTTCTGGAACAATTTCTGGTCTGCTGCAGACTTCAAGTTTTCTGGGAGTTTGTTCCAGATATTTGGTGCATAAAAACTAAAAGCTGCTTCTCCTCGTTTAGTCCTAACTCTTGGGACTGTAAGTAAACCTGTCCCAGACGACCTAAGGGCTCTGGACGGTTCATAACGTATCAGCAGATCAGTAATGTATTTTGGCGCTAAACCATTTAGTACTTTATAAACCAACATCAGTATTTTGAAATCAATTCTTTGAGTGACAGGAAGCCAGTGTAAATACCTCAGAACTGGGGTAATGTGATCCACTTTTTTGGTCCTAGTGAGGACTCGAGCAGCAGCGTTCTGAATTAGCTGAAGCTGTCTGAAAATAAATGCATGGACAAGTTTTTCTAAATCTTGCTGAGACATAAGTCCTTTAATTCTTGATATGTTTTTAAGGTGGTAGTATGCTGACTTATTAATTGAAGAAGGGCTCCTCAATTTACTTTGTATGCGTAGTGTTCAACAGCACACTCGAAAGTTGCTACTTTATTTTGTATGCATACTGAATCAATTGAGTTTACTTTAATTGTCACCTTTCTGGTGTGAACACATTACATGTTAAAAGCCTACTTAGAATAAGTATTCAGTGTGTGTAATTGGGACACAGTGTTAATGTTGTTATCTTGGTCATTGTAGTATTATAGCAGCAGTTTGGTGAAGTTTGGAGTGTTTATTAGCTGCAGACATTTGATTGTCTCACAGCAACTGTTTTTTCATAGACAACCTCAGATACTGACATTGCATTTGACTTTTTGTGTGTTTTTTTTACTCTCAGATCAGTAATTAGAATAGTGAGATAGTGTCAGTTTTGCCAAACTAGTCACGTGTTGCTAAAAAGGCATCAGGCACCCTCTAAGCATTCTATAATTTGTCTCTTTTGGGTTTTAGCTATGAAATAAAATGTATCCACTGATCCTCGTAAAGAAAAGAGAAATACATGTATTTAGTTATTTGATAATTATACATAGTCTGCACAGAACCCTAAATAAGAGCATTTACAAAACATATTACATAACATGTAACCAACAATAAATAAACATATATTATCTTTATTATATATAATTATATAATGACTTGACATAAACATCACAAAGATATCCCACAGCATAATTAAGCAAACACATTAATACTGCAACCGGTTCCTCATGTTTATGTGTGTTCAGGGCAAGTCATTTCTGCTTTTTGTTACTTGTGTTAAATGGCTACATTACTTAAATGTATTACGAAGCTTTGATGCACCTTGCAATGACTGAATGCACCATAATTTTAATATGTTTCACTTATTTAGTGAATGAATCAGGGTTTATTTTCATTGTAAACCCTAAAAGGTTTGATTAGTTGTTGGTCAAAGGCCTGAACGGTGAATGAGGAGCAAAGCTGCGCTGAGTAAATTGAGCTCCGCTTAAAACATAATGGCATGTAGTCCTTTCATTTCCTTCACCTTTTTTAAAACTGTAAACGGCTGTGTTTGCAGAGCTGCCTAGAGTTTAGTGTAGAGTCAAAATAAAGTAAAATGCTAAAATGTATGGGAAAAAAATGAAAGTGCAAAGGGAAATGTTCTGTTCAGTCCGATCAACAGATTTGAGTTATCTGAAGAGGTGATTTCTGATCTTCAAAAATAATTGCAAAACTAAATAAAAATTGGCTTTGAAGCTTCACAGTAAAGTAATTTTTGTCCTTCTCATAAACATAATGGTTTGCAATTTAATCATTGCTGAGTGAATAACAGACTTGAACAAATGCAAATTTAGCAATGCATTGTGAAATACAAGTTTTCATTCTGGGTCATGGCTGTGCAAAGTCAGGGTGCTTTATAGTTCCAACCGACGCATAATTAGACGCTTGCTCTGAGAGGCTGAAATATTTCAGAGACATCACAACAGAAATCCATAAAACAAACTGGTGTTCCAGTACCTGACTGCTGGGCCTGGTTGCAAAACCGGCATATGAATGGTCAATGTGCTAAATTGTCTCACGGATTCACTGTGGTAGTGTCTTTTTTTGTGACTGACTGACTATTCACCCCTATTCATACAAAAGAAAGCCACAGCCAATGGGTCCAACGCCGGACCGGCCAATGAAGTGACTTCCAAACTCATTCAGTTAGTTAGCCAGGGACAGATTTTCAGCTGTGACGTGGTCCGGTAAAAAAAAAACACTCACTGCAGAGATATATCTGCAAGCTGTCGGACTGATCTTGAACCCGGCAAGACGTTGTGACACTTTAAAATCTCGTTCAAATCACACAGGCTGCAAGCTGTATAGGGCCTGAGCTCAACATTTAAACACCTGAACTTGGTAGCCACGGGTTCCTTTCTCATTTCACTTGAGAGGAGCTGTTTGCAGGGAGCTCTGTTTGGATGGTGGAGATTTTTTCTCCTATCACTTCCAGCGTGCTGCTCTCTCCATGAGAGGAAGTGGAGGGCCCTTTCTCCGCAGAGTGCTGCTTGTCTTCGTCTGACCCCAGGAAGGCCTCTCTGCTCTTGGGTTTGATGAACTGCACGGTGAGTTTGGGTGCCACTACGGCGCCGCCCTGCTGGCGATGTTTGCGGATGCAGTGGGAGAGGGTGGAGACGCAGCTCTTCTTGAAGTTCTCGTTCATGAAGGCGTAGACGATGGGGTTGTTGAAGCTGTTGAAGAACCCGATGGCCTGGACAATGGCAATGATCATGTTGACAGTGACTCCGTCGTATTTGTTCTCCAGGTCATCTGCATAATACAGGACACCGGGGAGAGCAGAGGCCATCACTAAAACTGATGAACTGCTGCACAGAAATACTGTTTAAATATGCAGTCAGCGATTCTGGAGAACGATTGTTGCCAAACTCAGTGAATATCTCATGGTCCAATACCTGTCCATACTGTGTGCGCGCTGAAAATAAATGTGGTGTTAATACTAAATAGCCTGCACATCCTAGGCTCTGTTAGCTGGCAAGCAAACGAATGGTATGTAAACAAAGGGGGTTCACCGTAGCTAACAATATGCTGGATTTTTTTAAAAGGTAATAAACATTACGTGGTACAGGTAGCAGATTGTGATGATGAGATATTCACTGATATTCAACAAGCATTCTCCAGAATGTGGTGAGTAAATTCCAATTCCAATTCCCATTGACTCCAGCAATACTTACAGTACTCAAACAGCATGTGGACTGTGTGGAATGGTGCCCAGCATATGGTGAAAAGCAGAACGATGGTGATCATCATTTTAACGGCTCTCTTCTTTTTCCTGTGGAAGGTCAAAAAAAAAGAATGAAGACATACCTAATGACAGAAACAGATTCGAGCAGACATCTGTTGACTACAGCAGGTGCCCCACGCCACCACACTCATAATTGCTCCCAAAAATACTCGCTGCTTTGAATAGAAATGTGTCATTTTAGGTTTTTACACCAACATTACACCCACTCCTCCATCTCCCACATGAAAAAGTAAATAAAAAAAATAGTCAAGGATAAAAGTTTTTGAAACGGTCTCCTACGCCACTGAAAATTAATTCTCATTATAGTAGGTGTGCTGTAAAAAAGGGTTGCATAAAAAAATTACTGTTTTTAATGTAATAAATGAAAAGTGTCACAATGATATCAACAAGTTACAAATTGTACGCTGTTCAACTGCAGTGTCTCACCAATATAAATATTTTTATATTTTTTTCCTTTCCTTTTTTTGTTTGAACTCGACGTCATTGTAAATGAGGGTCACCCCTCAATTGGTCTCTCGAGGATAAATAAAAGTTAAATGAAGATGTAGTGAAAGTGTACACATGTGAATACTACTGGAAGTAATATACTTCCAGTAGTACACCCATATGCCATGTAACCCACCTTGAGATCTTGCTGATCTCCCTGTGGTTCATGGTGTTGAGGACCGAGGAGTCGCCCACCCTCTTGCGTATCCACAGCTCGATGGCGATGCACGTGTAGAGGAACAACATGGCAGCCAACGGGAGCAGGAAAAGAGCCACCATGATGAAGGTGGTGTAGACCTGCCTGTGTGTCAGAGAGACCCAACGCTCCTGACAGCACACGTGGTAGTGATCATACAAGAAGTCGTACTTCACCTTTGACAGGGAGGTAAAGAATAGCTATTATCCCTGGCGGAACACGTGACTGCATTAATTAGCTCTAGCTCAAAGGGTGACAGGGTGCTATCCTTGCGAGGCTTTGTGACACGTGATGTGCTGCAATTACAGATACTGCGGAATACTTCATGAGACACAAACTCTGGGAATTTTGACAGTTTTTTCCCCATGTGTGCACAATTTTTGAGTGACTGATCTATGGATTAATGTCCAAATGTCACTGCTCACCCTCCTGCTGTACTGGGGAAAGGGAGCCAAGCTGTGAGTGCACTCCACAGTCACTGAATAATATAATCAGATTTTTTTTTCTGTAAACTAATGTGTATTGAAACCCCTTATATAACCCCAAATGTTGGTTACATAAGAGCCCATACATTGATAAAAACATGGTTAAATTGTAACATTTTAGGAGGTGCTCTAGATACTCCTCTGGACTTCAAAAAACACTGGCATGATTGTGCACACATTTTTTTAAATCACAGATGTATTATTTATTGTATGTATATTGTATTGTATTGTATGTATTTCCTTACTTTTTATATAGCTATGGACCTACTGAGAGTCTGAGATAAAGACATTATTATAACTACAAGTGTGAAGAAAAAGCCATACATTATTACGTTATATACGCCTATTGACGTGCATTGCATGAGTCACGTCTGGAAGAAATAAAGTATAGGCAGGAGGAGGGATTATAATGGTAGTAATGGGTTGCTGTGAAGTGGGACCACCTACCTCTAGCTGCTGCACAAACAGCATTGGTGAACCCACTATCACTGAGGCAATCCATACCAGACCTGTAGGACACAGACAAATGACACATTTCAAAACAGATATAATCTGCAGATTAAATTTGCTTCACATAAAATACAGTGCATAAAGTTTGATGCATAAATAAGATGTCAAAGACATTGCAAAAGACCGGCCTGTTTGTGTCTCATGAATGGCGAAGCATACACAGAGCAGCTGCATTAATAGAATTCCTCTTTCACAAACTGCCAATCATGTCGAGCCTCCCCCAAAGCTCCTCTGCAATTCCTCGCTTTCGATTTTGAAGATTACTTTAATCTAAGGTTTTGACTTTAGAATGAGGGTAGGGATATGATTTATTTATTTATAGTTTTGAACCCTCATAGTGTGTTATTAGAGACAAGCCAAATATATCAAATTTGTTTTTCTTTGAACTTTTATATCTATAATGATTGTTGTAGTCAACACAATATGACAATACACCGGAATTGAAAACCTTCATCATCATCATTCTATATAATATTAACATACTGCCATTTATCTAACCTACAATCTGCCATGGTGATGTACTGAACAATTATCCAATATTGGTAAACAATTCAATTTGCTGATATATCAGCTATCCCTTAATGGTCTTGATAGCAATATTTTTTTACTATATTTACTTCTTGGTAAATTGCTAATTGCAACGAGTGATCAAAACGTACTGATCTATATAATTACACCCTTCTTTATTTAATTACATGTTAGATTATATGTTCATTACATATCCCCACAAGTATATTTGTAACTTTAATTAAATCTCACAAATAGTGCTATAGTGTTCATTTGGCGTGCAAAAATTCTGTCGCTTTTAACTTCACGGAGCTATGGTCTCTTTGAAAACACCATACACATCTGCTGCTTTGAAGTGTAATGAATTCAAACATTGAATACCTAGCATCTTGTATGCTCTCTTGGACGAGTACTGCCTCCTCATTTTCAGTGGGAAGACAATGCCCTGGTATCTCTCTATAGCGATGCAGGTCATGGTGAGGATTCCTGTCACGATGGCTGTGGTCTGCACAAACGGAACTGTCTTGCAAACCAGAACGCCTGCAGGTCAACACAAAGGGACAAGGATACAATAAGGATCAGCAGAAAGGATTACCTGCCTTTCCATCTGAAGGCGGAGTCAGCGATTCTGGAGAATGCAGTGTTGTCAAAAACACTAATTATCAAAATCAGTGATATCCCCTCACCATCCTCTACCTGGCCGTACTGTGTGTGTGTGTGTGTGTGTGTGGGTGTGTGTGTGTGTGTGTGTGTGTGTGTGTGTGTGTGTGTGTGTGTGTGTGTGTGTGTGTGTGTGTGTGTGTGTGTGTGTGTGTGTGTGTGTGTGTGTGTGTGTGTGTGTGTGTGTGTGTGTGTGTGTGTGTGTGTGTGTGTGTGTGTGTGTGTGTGTGTGTGTGTGTGTGTGTGTGTGGGTGTGTGCTGAACAGAAATCTGGTGTAAATACAAAACGTATATAGGCTCTGTAAACAATGGGCATATGCTACTTAAGTTACAATGGGCCCCCTTTGTTTATAGCCTTTGTTTACATGCCAGTCCAAGAGACTAGGCTGTGAATTAACACTGGACTTTTTTGATGTGGACACACGTACACACATGTACAGTGGATCGTGAGGAGATATTCACTGATTTTGACAAAAAGTGATTTTGACAACAAGTGTTCTACAGAATCACTGACACCACCTTTAAAGTACAAGTCAAGTCAAGTCAACTTTATTTATATAGCACATTTATAACAGCCGAGGCGGACCAAAGTGCTGTACAGTAAAATACGTAAAACACATTACATCCAAAACATCATACACTGAATGTCTGCTGTTGGATTCTTCACTTTTGTTTTTCGAATTAATGAGATAGCCTATGTAAGGTGTCAATACAGGCGAGCTATCCAAGGTATTAGGTAGTTGCCTAATTAATGGTCAGCTCAACTGTCAGCTTGTTGACCATATGTTGCAGAAGAGAGCAAACAAACCAAAATAAAACTGGAGCTGTCAGTGAGCCTAAAGGACAGCTTTTCTTTAGATGTCGGCTCATTAAATCAGAACAACAAGTCAGGGTTTGCGACAATAATCTCATTAACTTGGAAAAAAACAACCCAGGGCGAACATATTTTTCTTTCTCAAGTGAATGCATTACTTCATGCATTCGCTGTAAGTCCCTAGAGAATTTTTGACTCAAACTGCATGTCTTTATTTATAATGAAACCTTGAGAGATTAGCTCCTTATAGAACCTTTCTTTCAAGGGGATTCATTTTTGCTTGCTGTCTTTTTTTAGGTGAAAGGGACAATGCACATTAATTAAAATTAAACAGTCCATAATGTAATGTGTCAGATGTATCCATACAGGCTCATTTTCATCTAGCCTACAAGTTGATGGCTTTAAATAATACATTTAAATGCATACACAAAATACAACACAAACAAGAAATGTGAACACATGAGCATACACAAATAAAATGGCACAACCACTATTCCAGACCATGACCAAGACCAACTGGACCAATGGAATTTACAATTCACCATGACAATTCCTGACAACAAACATGTTTCTCTAACAGAACTAGAAACCTTTGCATACACAGAGCATAACACACAAGCAAATGACATTGATCCGGATAACAACATACTTAACAACTTCAAAAACAGCTGCAGTTATTACACAGATAAGTAATTTAATATACATTTCCAATCAGTAAACAACATGTCAATTATCCACTTTAATAGCAGAAGTCTATATGCCAACTTCCACAGCATAAAATAATATATAAAACTATTCAAGATTCCATTTAACATTATTGCAATATCAGAGACTTGGATCAGCACTGAGAAAGGTGTGGCTATGAACTGAATTATACTAACAGAGGCAAAAAAGTGGAGGAGGTGTGGCTATCTATGTGGACAAAAGACTGAAATACAAGGTGGTGGAAAACATGACAACAGCGGTTAAGGATTTATTGGAATGTGTTACAGTAGAATGTGTTACAGTAGAATGTTATTGTCAGCTGTATATACAGAGCTCCCGGGTCGAACATTGAAATATTTAAAGATTGGATGGAAAACATGTTTACAATATCACTGTAAAAGAATATATTCATATGTGGGGATTATAATATTGACCTTTTGAATCCAAAAAAACATAAAATGACGGGAGAATTCATCAATACTATATACAGTATGGGTCTATATCCTACAATAACAAGACCTAGTAGAATTACTTCTCGTTTGGCAACATTAATAGACAATATATTCACAAATATTATGGATAACAATACAGTAAGCGGACTGCTATACAGTGACATCACTGATCATTTGCCTGTTTTTGTTGTTTATCACTGTAATTATAGGAAACCAAAGAACACCAGTCATTTTTAATACAAACGACTGAGAACAAAAGAAAACATAAATGCATTAAGGAATGACTTACTGAAACATAATTGGGCTCAGTTGGTAGAGCGGATCGGCTGATGATCAAAGGGTTGGAGGTTCGATCCCCGACCTGCCACCTGTGTCATAGTTGTTGTGTCCTTGGGCAAGACACTTAACCTACCTTGCCTCGTGTGAATGTCGATAGTTAGCCTGCTATCGGTGTATGAATGTGTGTGTGAATGGTAACGTGGGAAAGGAAAACAGGTCTCCCTTGCAAAAGAGTCTTCGGTCTCAATGGGATTTACCTGTATACATAAAGGTTAAGAATTGGAGGGTAATATATGAGGTAGAAGATACTGACAAAGCATATAATGAATTACTTAACATTTTCAAATCACTTTATGACAAACACTGTCCTGTGAAACATTACAGTGATGGACATAAACAGACAACTAGTCCGTGGATCAATAAGGGTTTAAAAAATGTCTGCAAAACGAAAAATACACTGTATAGAAAATGTATGAAAAATCCAACTGCAGAAGCAGAAAATAAGTATAAAAAGTATACAAATAAATTAACCAATATAATGAGGATATGTAAGAAAGAATACTATAATAAAATACTAGAGAATAACAAAAACAACATGAAAGGTTTATGGAATGTGCTAAATAGTATTATTAGAAATGGATCAAAAAATACAGGTTACACTGAGTATTTTATCGAGAAAGGAAAGACAATAGATGTTGATGATGTGGTTGATGGTTTTAACAAATTCTTCGTAAATTTGGGACCAAATTTGGCAGAAAAAATGAATGACCCAGGAACAAATGAAGTGGTGGATACTGAGCTTTGGGATATAAATACCAGCTCTATTTTTCTTAGAGCAGTTGAAGACACTGTAAGAAAATAGACACTGTAAGAAAATGTAAGAGCAAATCATCTACTGATTGCAATGATATTGATATGATTATAATAAAAAACGTTATTGAAGTAATTGCAGAACCATTCACCCACATATGTAACTTGTCTTTTCAATCCAGTACATTTCCAAACAAAATGAAAATAGCACCAATATATAAAAATGGGGATAGACACCATTTCACAAATTACAGGCATGTTTCTTTACTCTCCTAATTCTCAAAAATCCTAGAAAAACTCTTTGCAGAAAGACTTCATAATTTCATTGAAAAAAAATATATTTTGGTCGACAATCAATATGGATTCCGGACGGAGAGATCAACATCAATGGCATTAATGGAACTTATCAAAGAAATCACCAATTGCATAGACAATAAAAAAAACTGACAGTGGGAATATTCATAGACCTAAAAAAAAAAAGCCTTTAACGTGTGGAGTACCTCAAGGGTCTGTGTTAGGTCCGAAACTTATTATTCTGTATATAAATGACATGTGTAGAGTATCAACTATACTGAAATGTATTCTATTTGCAGATGACACAAATATTTTTTGTTCCGGTGATTATTTGAAGCACAAAATCTGCTGGAAATCACATATTAATCACGTTAAATCAAAACTGGAAAAAACCATAGCAATATTGGGAAGATACATTCTGGACCACAAATCATAATATACTCTCTATAATACTCTCATATTGCCATATATAACTTACTGTGTGGAGATATGGGGAAACACTTACAAAACCAACCTACAGCCATTATGCACATTACAAAAAAGAGCAATAAGGATCATCAATAACATTGGATATCTTGAACATACCAACTCATTATTTCTAAAGTCACACGCACTGAAACTCACCGATCTGGTTCAATTTAAGACTGCACAAATCATGTTCAAGGCAAGAAATCAACTACTTCCGGGAAACATCAAACAACTTTTCATGGTCAGACAGGGTGGGTATAATTTGAGAGGGGAACTTAATAAAAAAAACACAATTTCAGAACAACTCTTAAAAGTATGTGCATGACCATCTGTGGGGTGATTTTGCGGAATCACTTAGAACAGGAAGTAAAGATTAGCACAAACATAATTCAGTTTAAAAAGAGGTACAGAAACACTATTTTGAAAGATGCAGGGATGAGTGTAGGTGATTTTGAGTGTGATATTAGCTACACTAGTTGTATTGGGATAAGTGATTTGTTTTTGTTTTTGTTTTCTTCCTTGTTTTCGTTTGTTTGTTTATTTTTGTCAATATTTTTGTAATTTTCTTTGTTTTTTAAAAGGCTTTGTACATTTTGTATATCAGAGTATTGTATAAATATAAATGATGTACATTATGATAATTAAGAGCCGTTGAATAAGGGATGGGAATACATAAGCTTTGGCTTCCTCTCACTCCTTTTCGAACAAAGACACAACATTTATGTTTATAAATATTGTTTATGACACTTTATAATTATTGTTTTTTGTGTTATATGTATTTGTATGATATGTCATACTTGCTTTGTTATTTTTTATTTTTTCGAAATAAAGACTAAATGAAAATGAACGAACTGTCCCTGTCAGGTTGATGGCACGTGGAAACACAACACAAGGAGCATATAGGCCTACACACGATACAAAAAGTGCATAAACATATTTCACATCCAAAACACGAGCATTTAAACACAGCCAAACGCACATAAGCAGACAGGGAGGATAAGCACAGCGAAAAGAACTATAGTGAAGAGAAAGAGGAAGTCATTATCTCAGATTATCGCAGCATATTTGATTTGATGTTTTATGGATCCTGAGAAAGATTTGAGAGATGCGAAGCTATAGCTCAATCAATTCTTTTAGAAAGCATATTTTAAACACACATTTCTGAGTCCAGCTTTCACATCCCTTAATGTCTGTCCTTAAAATACCTCACTATAGTGTTACTCAAAAATGTAATGTGTCACAGAGAATATCGTTTTTTGTGTTTAGTTTTACATGCACTTACACATGCATTTAATAGCATCATCTATTTATGTAATATTTCTTGTTCATGTTTTATATTATGAAGATTGCAAACAAGTAGCCTACTTTTTTTGCATGGTGTTTTACAATCCCCTCTTGTAGATGCTCTGGTAGATTAGATTAGATTATTGGTTCAGTTTGCTTGCTTGTCTGATTTGTTTTGTCATGTTATCAGGCTACTTATCTTCCAAATCAGTTAAACTAAAACATTTCGCAGGGATGCAATTTGTGCAAAATTGAAAGTGGAAAAAGATGTGGCTTTTAACTGTAGCCTACATTTTGTCTACTTTTTGTTGCATTGTATGTCTGACACTGATTCTTATTCGTAACGTGACCCTTTAAAAAAAAAAAAGTTTAGACGTTCCAAACTCACCTCCGAACCATTCAGAGGAGATGTTCTGCAGCAGAGTGAACGGGATGCAGAAAAACGTGATGAGCAGGTCGCTGACCGCCAGGGAGCAAATGAAAATATCCGTCGCCGTCTGTATCGCTCGTTTCTTCAAAACTATGTAAATGACCAAACTATTCCCGGCCAGAGCCAGCACGAAGATCACCGTGTACATGATTACGAAGGTGGTCTTGGCGCTATACGGCAACTCGGGGATGTAGACGAGCGGCTGGATGTTGTAAGTGTTGATAAAGTCCTGGCGGCTCAGGTTGTAGTGCTCCAGCATCTCTTTCAGCGCTTCTGGAGTTATCATGGTGGATCCCTGCTCCGAATCTGTCGAGGCCACTGCTGCCATCCTGCTGCACACACAAACACACAGGCGCCGAACTACAATCCTGAAAAAAAGATGCGGAGATTGCGAGATGAAAACCCCCCTTCCCTTTTCCCTTTAACCCACAAGTGCGCCTGGATGCTGCGCTGCCTCCTTCACCCGACAGAACATGCTGCTGTGGCTCCAGCAGATGTTGCTCTGTGTGTGTGTGTGTGTGTGTGTGTGTGTGTGTGTGTGTGTGTGTGTGTGTGTGTGTGTGTGTGTGTGTGTGTGTGTGTGTGTGTGTGTGTTCACTGAGCATTTTACAGATTACCCTGGGTGATTGCACATGTAGCTCTCCAGAAGAAACAAACTACCTCAGATGCACATGCATGGTTACAAACCCTGATACTAACTAAACAAGGTGACCCCCTGACTGTAGGCGCACAGTTACTTGTTAGTGGGGTTCAGAAGTAACCAGAACACATAACAGGATTTTTTCAACATAGCCAATATTTAAAGAAGTGCAGCAGCACAGGAAAAAACACTCTCATCAGGGTTGTCATTTGTCAGTCAAGCAAAAAGCTGTTAACTTCACTTTTCCGAGATATGAAATTAAATGATAGAACCTTTTTGAAATCACACCTTTGCTCTTTCTTTGGAGTGTACTCCTAAGGACTAATGTGTGACTTCAGTCAATCATTAAAAGAAAGTGCCAGCTACTGTGAGTAATTGCAGGTCATTGAGCAGGAGGTCAATCATGCATCAATTGTGCATTTTCTAAGAACAAATGCATCTAGAGGCCTTCATTCGACATCATTCAGAACATACTGAGTCTAACCTTGGACACGTCCTTGCCTAAGGACAGATCGAAAAATGTAATATCTCCTATCATGTTCCAATTGCACAAGTTCAAGTTGCATAGAACTTTGCTTTGCTCTCTTTTGCTTCAGCATGATAATTCCATTGTAAAGGTCAGAAGCCTATTCATTACACTTGGACACAGGGGTACTACTTGGGTCAAATGCCAGGGCAGATTTTTGAAAGCAGTGATATTGTGTTGTATCATTTTTTCCCAAACAATGTGTTCATGCTGCCATCACCTGCCTACTAGCTGCCACTGCTGAGTTCTCCCTGCTTGACCTCGAGACCTTCCCACACTTTTCATTCAGTCTCATTATACTTTATGTAAAATCTGAGCCACTTTTTACATTTGCTCCCCTCTAAGGGAGCTAAAATGATTTATCACTCAAATTTACACATTTCCCATTAATTCAGGATGTTTCCTAGAAATGGGCATTAGCAGAATTTTTTCAAGACAAAGGGCAGTGAGAATATGATTGTTTTAAAAAAAGTTGTCATGTGTCTCACTTTACGTTGTCATGTGGCTCACTTTACCCCAGCTGTGGGGTAAACTGATCCACTTACTTTTTCCACTCTGAAACTACCATAACAACACATATTGTAACAGTAAGAATCCTGAAAGCTAGCCACACATTCCAGAACTAATGTCGGACTAGTAAAAGAATGATGAGGTTTGGTCAATTAAGCAAAGCAAATTTTCTAAACACTTGAAAGTAACTCTGAACAAAATCAAATACAACATATTATAATTCAAAAGGTTTTAATAAGATTCAAATGAAAGATAGAACCAGTTAGATTAGAACACAGTCTTTTTTAATGCTTTAAACCCAGACTGACATTTATGTGTTCACATGGTCCAAAAGGCTGCGTTCCAATACCTATACTTCCCTGTTATCTAGAATGGTAAATAAAAGATTTAAGGTGTCCCAATACATGCTTGAAAAAATACTCGGATGCCCTAATACATCCGGTCGTGATTTTTAAGGGTGGATTGAACATGCTTTTTGGGCAATTCTGACACACAATCCACTGGGCACCAGAACTTATATTACATCGACTGAGCCTCAGAGTGCAAACAACCAGCAATGCGATGGATATATTATCAAGCAGCAAGTTCAAGGTGTAAATGATATGATGAAATAAGTCATTAAAAGTATGTCCCAATTGACTGCCTCCTGCATGCTCACTGCATATTTTGTATGATCAGCTGTTGTATGTGCTGTAGAATAGTAAAAGGAAGAGTATGTGATTTGAAAAACAGGGGTGTGTAGGAAGTGGTGGGGGTGTAGCTCCAAAGTTCTTTCTAAACTGCTTTTTCACAGCACGTTAATGCTCATCATTTTCATTTGGTCGATCATGCAAGAATTACTGTTAATTATGGACCGCACATTTTTCCTCTGAAGTAGATTTGGATGACTAGTGCAGAGCCCCATGGATAGACACACGCCAAAGTCTGGCTGGCTTGACCGGGTTCTTCACAGTTTTCGGCAGAACCACTCCATGAATGTATGTCTAACAATGTCAACAATGTCATTAAATCATCTACATAGTATCTGAAAAATTTGAATTTTCATCCTGAATCTCAGCAAACGGTCAATGCTGTTGGAAACTTAATCTAGGATAATGTGTCTCCTTTGTTGCATACAGTCGCTGATGCATTTGATGCAAATAGCATTCGGAATCAGCATTATCCTAACATTCACTTGTTTAGCAGGTATAACATTTGCCAGGGTCAGCATCTTAGCTTAAAAAGCAGTAAGTACAAATTGCATTTGAGACTGGTGAGAATGTCATTAGTTTCTCAGATATGTGATCATAAAACCAAGTGGACAATTTAAGATAAGGTCTGTACTAGGGCTGGGCAATAATTTGATTACAATTAGTAATCGCGATTAAACTCCCGTCGATTACTTCAATATGCGTTTGACATAAATCCTCGATATGAAAATGAAAAAAAAAAAAAAATTATATGATATGATATGGATTTACCTAACTGCCAATCACAAAGCATAAATAAACTCAACAGCCAGTCAGATTGCAGTTTTTGCATTTCCTGTCTACTTACACGCCCATTTCCTGGTGCGACGTGCATGTTTGAGCTTCAGCGGTAAGGAAAGAGGAGAGCCGTGTGTAGTGACACCATAGTCAGGTAGCTGCCGCAGCCAGTGCTGTTTGCTCACTGTCTCTGTCGACTCGCCCCGAGCCGTCTTTGTGCAATGTACGCTAACAGCACGGGGGGAATATATTGGAGCAGCCACACAGAAAGTGTGAAAATGCGCAACAAGTTTTTACTGCCGCCCGACCGCTGCTATCAGCAGCGCGAGTGGTGGTTGTTCCAAAATAGCCCTCCCGACTCTACGACGCCGATTATCGGGCCGGTGTGTCCTGGCCTTAAAGGTCACATATTATGCTAAATGCACTTTTTAAATGTGTTCCAACATATCCATGGGTCCACAGTGTGCCTAGAGACTGCCAAAATATTAAAAAAAAATTAAATAACAATCTCTCCTTTTCTCACTGAAACTGAAAGAAAGGTTTTTATTGGTATTTTTGCCTGGCTAGTGTATAGCTATTTAGCTTTGGGACGAGCATTCAGCTTTTGCTCATAAAAACATAATTCTATTACCCACACCAGTCTGGAAATGCCTCGTTTTTAACAGGTCAAAGGATTGGAACTTAATAGTGTGGAAGTCAACTTTGAAGATATTTTTTTCACTGATTTGTGTGGTATTTTTAGCCGGTAGCTTCCGAGCTAGCTTCGAGACAAGCATTCAGCTTTTGCTCGTAAAAACATAATTCTATTACCCACACCAGTCTGGAAATGCCTCGTTTTTAACAGGACAAAGGATTGGAACTTAATAGTGTGGAAGTCAACTTTGAAGACATTTTTTTCACTGATTTTAGTGGTATTTTTAGTTTATTTTATCGTCTGAGTCTTATTTTTAGCGTTAGCGCCCATGTATCTTCGGTTGTAGCACCAAGTTTTGCTCATAACACGCTGTTTATATTCCCCACGGCAGTCTGAAAATGACTTGTTTTTAACATGACAAAGGATGGGAAGATATTCCTGTAGAAATCAAACTTTGAAGCTACTGTTTTCACTGGTTTTAATCATGTCAGGTCATGTCAAACTGTTCTCAAAGTATGGCTTAGCTCCGGCCGGGTAAACACTGTGTTCGCAGTCACGCAGTGTCTCTCTAGTATCGCGAGAGCACGGCAGAGACGGTGGGAGAGCCCCATGGACATATAGGCTGTGTCTTGATTCAGGTATTGCAGCCTACGAAGGCTGCATTTGAAGACCGATTGCGTCATAGCGGCGCGCAAAGGCTGTCCCGTTTGCAAGGCTCCTTGCAAGGCTCCTCATATGCGGTCGTGAATTGCAGCCTTCGTTTCACGGTTTTGAAGGCTGCATCAGATGGATCCTTCGCTGCCCAACATATCCCAAGATTCATTGCGTTTTTTTCAGAGATGGTATAAAATAAAATAAGAAATAACAAAACAGCAACGTGTTGCTCCATCTTCTTAACTTTTATCTTCCTTTCTTTTTTCTTGTACTTTTTTTTCTTTTCGTCTGGTAGGCAACTTCTTTTTCTTTTTTCCTCCGTTGACAAGGTTATCTCCGTTGGCAGCAATCAGGGTTGCTAGGCAGCACAGGAGCGGCGAGTCGTCACGCAAGGTAACGGCTTGTTACATAAACCGGAAATGCTCGTAAACCGAGACCTGCGGAGACTGTCTCATTTAACATGGCTCGTTGGCCTTAAAACCGGCCTTAAAATCGGCCTTCATAGGCTATAGCCTTCATAGACCGCGAGACTGCGTCCTACCAAGTGCGTGGTCTCATTAATGGGACATAGCTATAAAGAAAGCCCGGCAGAGAGGTGGGAGGGGCCAGCCAGATCGCACAAATATAGGTCATCCTGAGACCAGAGGACAATCAGGGTATAGAGGCTTGCTACAATAAATGATCTGAACGGGTTTTTCAGCAAACATCTAAAAAAATAAGTATTAGGGACTACTTAGACCATATAAAATTGACAGCAAACTACATAATATGTGAGCTTTAATAGTAAAAGCTATTCTAAGCTCAGAGTGTGTAAACCAAGCGAGGCAAAAATAAGTGTGATGTATTCTGTTTTTCTGCACTGTGTGAATAGCTAAGGGGGATCCGCTGTGAGGACTTTATGAAAGCCCGGCAGCATTATTATATTTATGAAGGTGGCAGTTGACTTTGAGTTAAAGCACGGGCAATTAACTCGTTTCAAAGGTTGACCTTTTTTCATGAGATCAATTTTATTGATTGATTTATTTCACTTCAGCTAAGGTTGCTCATTATATATACAACTGACTTGTACAGGTCTATGGGCCAAGGAGCTATTCAAGTCCTTTCTGTTTTGATTAAGAACAAATAACATGTTGGAAGTGTGGCATTATAGCACTGGGCATCAGGCTTGATCCTTCAGACTTTCATGAAGTTTATTTTCCTATGTTCCTCTCTTTTTATAACTTTGGCTGCTGATATCTGTTTAGACGTCATTTAACCCAGGAGGTGTCTTATAGCTTTTCCTTTGAAACAATCAATCTGTAATGGTAGGCAGGGCATTGGACCAAAATGCACCACGCTGAACTTTAGTAAGGAAGTTTAAGGATAGTATTTATTTGTATGCTGGCGACAGGCTGGCAGGAACACAGGTAGGAACAGAGAGCAAGATTAGCTACTTAAAACCCTAGGGCCTGTTATAAAATCATACACACTCGTACCGCTAAGCGCGTAAAATGCGCTTTTCATAAAAAATAGTATACATTATATTTTCTTCTACTTTTTTTAGCCAATTTTTTTCCCCACATCTGACCCAACTATTGATATGAGATTTTCATGAATTAAAAAAAAATAATCTCTCCTGTGGCCCTTAAACTCTTCTGTACTTTAGTAAGCTATGTAGTGTAGTAAAAAGAAAGTGTATGTGATTTGGAACGCAGGGATAGACAGGTGGGTGAAACAGGTGGAAGAGAAAGACATGGGAAAACAGACAACAAACAGAGGAGAAGGAGAGGCTGCCATGCTGTGAGTTATGACTCAATAGTTTCTGAACCTGTTCTGAAATATAGTCTGATAATCAGGAGCATAGGTCCTGATAGCGGAGTGTGGAGGTTGTCAAGGAGGACTCAATTTGAATGATGAAAAAGGGTAAATAGGAAAAGCGGAAGTCTTACACATGTTATTAAGGGTTTGGTGTGAGACAAAGAACTGAATAATGAAAAAAATAAATCTTTGAATTTCGAACATAAAAAAAATTAGTTTGTATGATGAATCCGTATAACATGCTGCAATCTACTGTATATTAAAACTTTAAGAACATTATTATCTGTTCGAATGTTTAATTTGACAAGAAATTGCCAATGCATTGCTTCCTGTAAGCCTTGGCATAAACAACATTGTTATTCCAGATAGAAAGTAAGTTCTCACACAATATTCCAACCACCGGACAGAAGAAATATCAGTAATACATTGTTAAAGCCTGTTACTTTACTAAACTGCCATGTCTCAGTCAGAACGCAGAGAGAACTGAATAATTCCAAGGTGATGTCTCTTGATGTTGGTTCACAAAGCCTCAAATGGTTTAGGGCTGATACATGCCCTGCGTTCCATTAGTAGTTGCACTTCCCCTCGTTCATTTACCCTCAGCCCTTGGTATGACGTAACAGCATACGTTGCACGGAGGGAACTTGGAGTGCGGAGGGAGACTGGGCCGGGGAGGAGCGGGGGATTTAAATGGAACCCACTTGCTCACTTGCCCTTGTAGTCGCAATGGACCGTCAGTTACATAGGTAGTTGTAGTTCTGAATGCAAATAATACAGAATTATAACATTCTGCAAAGGTAGTCTATATTGCAGAAAGCCATTTCCATAGCATAACAAACATTGAATTTCGACACGGTAACTCAGATTATCAAGATTACGTTATTTACACATGTAAATTGTTTGCTCCAACATATTTTCTTATTTATGTTAGTTTCAACCAAAAACATTTGTTTTAAATAGTCCTATAATTGTATAATATGTATATGTATAATATGTATAAATATGTATAATAAATATGTATAAACTGCAATACATTCACTGGATTGTTCCTTTGGAAATAGGATAGCCTAATTAAGGCGTTTTGGAATATTTATATATATATATATATATTTGTCCTGCGGGTGGCCGCGATGTCCCTAAAAGCATACAGTCTACCGGAAAATAAAAGGAGAAGAAGAAGAAGACGAACTGCAATGCACTGTGGGTGATATCCACCTCGAAGTGACCATGGATGTTCACTTGATCACTCGCCCTCCGAGGGTCTATCTCACGAAGTTCACTTCAGTTTCCAGACAATTGGAACGACACTTAAGATGGCGGCGGGGATTCCCCCGAGGGCAAGTGCCTAGGCCTAGGGCAAGTGAACGAGGGCCTGTTGAACGGGTATTGGAACGCAGGGATTATGAACCATCCAGAGCCCTTTGGTCGTCTGGGACAGGTCTACTTACAGTCCCCAGAGTTAGGACTAAACAAGGAGAAGCTGCTTTCAATTTTTATGCTCCAAATATCTGGAACAAACTTCCAGAAAACTCGAGGTCCGCTGCTAGTCTCATCTTAAATCAAGTCTGAAGACTTTTCTGTTTCCATTTTAAAGCTGGGGTGGAGGATTTGGGGAGAAAATGGCAGTTGGGATAGAGATTCGAATCCAAATACCTCAACCGCTCCACTTGTTGTCTTTGGTCCCCCCCCTATGGTCCCTCCCTGACACGCTCTACACCAACAATGTCATGCCAAAGTGAATGGACAGTCCCAACAGCCAATAAGAACAAAGAATCGGAGCATCGCTCTGATTGGTCAAAGTGTCAGCTCATGTTAACTTTGACCAATCAGAAATCACATAACCCAGCTTTAAAGAGGACCTATTATACTACTTTTCTGGTCTTAATTTCTTGTTTTACACTGCTATAGAGCAACCTGACACGAATCACATCACCAAAAACTATATAGATTTTCGGGAAGCTCTTTCCCTTATTTTGGCGATCCAGCACGTCCTGTTAACACTTGAGTGTGTGTGCTTCGGCAATCTCCGCTCCCTCCGCCTGTGATCAGCCATCTCCGCTCCCCTCCTGCAAACCCCACTCCGTTGTGATTGGTTACCTTCCTTCCGGAACACTTTCAGTGGCGGGAAGCGCGAGCATGGACCTATAAGGGCGCGAGGCAGACGCGAACAGGGAAGTGACAGCATTACCATACATGGAAACATCCGCGTGGTGACTTCACAAAGTTACATGCGACGTCACAAAGTTACGGAAGGGTAGACCGCTTTGAACACGTGACTTCTCGACTGGCTAGAATGGTGCACAGACACCCCAGACGGTCAGCAGGGAATACGTCGAAATGCATGTAAGTCATTATTTGATAATTTAGTATGGTTAAGCATGACTATGAATCATCATAACAACGTTTATAGGTCATAAAAGTCAAAAAGCATCATAGGTCCTCTTTAACTCTTTTTTTAATGTTCTATTTCTACTCATAGCGTTTAGATGTTTTATTTCTATTCATTCACTTTTCTAATGTGTATGTATTTTAATCTTGCCCCTGTAAAGCACTTTGAATGGCTTTGTGTCTGAATTGTGGTATATACTGTAAATAAACTTGCCTTGCCTTGCCTTGCCTTGCCTTGCCTTGCCTTGCCTTGCCTTGCCTTGCCTTGCCTTGCCTTGCCTTGCCTTGCCTTGCCTTGCCTTGCCTTGCCTTGCCTTGCCTTGTCTTGCCTTGCCTTGGAAAATAAAACTGTTTTTAGGGCATTATACAATACTATTTTGCACAATGAAATGTGTTACATAGACAGACACAAGGCAAAGGGTTGACAAAGAAATAGATCAAGATCATGTAAATGTATATAAATGCATTAAAAGAAAGAAAAAAACCTTGTTGATAAAATGTAATTATTTAGATTTTGATCAAATATATCGCCTATAGGGATTAATGTCTCTCTCTCTCTATAACCATTTGATGATGAATTATGGTCCAGTCATTCATGTTCCCCTCAGGATGCATTGCAATAAACTTGAGATGTACCGTATATAATAAAGGTTGTCAAATAATGATTGCCCTTGGTTAAGCAAAGATCTTGTAAAATGCCAAGATAACCGACCACGCATGATCGTTATCATTGCTTGTGTGTGGATGGGAGAACCTGCTGATCTACAAATATTTAGCTCATCAAGTATAATGTAGCCTACAGTACACACACACTAACCACTGCCCACAACTGACATGATTTCAAAGTTATTTTATATAATTTTCATAATTATTTTCAATTTATTATTCAAGGAAATACATTGTTTTCAAATGGGCTTATGAACCCCAGATTCCCCCCTTGCACGCTTGGTCTTTGGACTTCTGTTTTTCGTAAATCCTGCTAGGACCACTTGCTGGGACTTTATCCTTCATTTGCAGAAGCCCACAGACCAACCAATAGAAATCAAGCAAACTGAAACATGTACTGCAGAGAACACAGGTACAATACTTTCAGTCACGCTGGGAGTAAGGCCCACTTCCTAAATGAATGCTTTCTGATTAATGATTAAGGCCAATTCCAACATCTTGTGTTTGTGACCAACATAACCAAGTGAGTAAGCACACTCTCGCGTGCATGTTTTTGTCATTGATGGCTTTATTCTTGGGATAATACATCTTTTATTTCACAGTTCTCTATGGAGTTTGAATGTTACAGTGTCCTGGGAAAGCTATACTGTATATTAGTGTGAGAGTATGGAGTCTCCTGTACCCTGAGAGCAATGAGTGCATTTCCTTTTCTAAATTGGACTCAACAACATAGCTCAAAAGACCGATTTTCAAGTGAAATGTCACTTTTAGTTTGCCACAGGTGACATGCTGTGACAGCTGTCTAAAAGACACATGTGACAGCTGCCTGTCACATAACATATAGCGCATCGTATAGAAACACCCAAACACACTGTGAAGTACGCCTCTAACTGTGGATAAGTGAGGAGGCTCAGGCAGAGAGGTCTGTTCGGTGCTGGTGTGTGGGCATTTATTAATACACTACAGTATGTGCAGTGGACTGACATAAGAACATCATCTACCACAACACCTATCCCTACCCTTCCCCCATCGACTAATTAAAGTGGATTATATATCATGTATCAGTGTGGGAGGTCTACACACCCTTTGGCCCTAAAAATATCTACACATTATAGAATAAGCTTCATAATTACATTTTTGTTGTTGTTGCAATAACTAGTGTTGTAGTCAAGACCACATAAATCAAGACCAAATCATTACGGATATCAGAAGGGATTCAGACCAAGACAGGATGGTGGCGGGGTCCCTAAGAAATATTGGTGAGAAGCTCAGTCATCTGCTGTGAGGTAGTCTGAGTTATAAACGCTGCTCCATTGCATAGAAATGAGCCAGTTGCGGTGGTTAGGGCATGTGGTAAGGATGCCCCCTGAGCGCCTACTTTAGGGTGGTGAGATTATCTCCATATTGGCCTAGGAGCACCGTGGGATCCCCCAGACATAGTTGGTTAATGTGGCTCGGGAAAGGGAAGTGATACGAAGGAGAAATCCTGGCAAATCAGGCTGACACAGATCTGCTCTAATCAGCGAGCTGTTCAAGTTCAGAGGCATTGTCAGAAATGTGAGAAAGATTTCCCAGTGGTTGAAGTTGACTCCCTCGCCCCCAAGTCTACATGTATCTGGTATGATTCAAACCTTGTTGCTATCCAGATTTTTAATACAATGGCCTTTTTCTCCACAAATTAAAGCAATATCTTAAAACTTCTTCGAGTAACGTTTAAAGCGGCTACGAGTGACATTTAAATATCTTTTAAACAGCCTCATGTTTCCTCTGATAATCATAAATTACCTTTAACAGCAAACGAGACCATCAGTGCAAAGAAAGTCGTTTTTAAATAGTTTTTATTACTGCTTTTGGTCTGGTCGCACACCCAGTCCGATTTTCGGTTCGCTCGTGCAAGCTCTATGGTCACATATCCGTATTGGTCGCAGATTTCAGTGTGGCGCAGCAACGTGAATTCAGAAGCCTATCCCTCCAGGTGACGGAAGGGGAGCGGGAGCCTTGTTTGATACAGTTATTTGTCGTCATAATGACTGATAACGGGGCTGAACCATCAAAGAAAAAAAAGAAAATGCAATGAATAAAAGCTAAAAGGGAGAGTGATATAGGCTACGGGGGGACGAGGGCGTTGCCAAGCAACGTGTATACAATTTCACGAGAGCGAAACTAGACTGCAGTGTTTACTCCTAAATGAATGAGCGGTTGGTACTAACACAAAGTTTGCTTTGCTTCACCATCATCAGATAACCATTATCTGAAATAGTCATTATTTACATCAACAACACAAACACATTACCTCATTGTGATCCATACAAACTGCCGTCTATCGTTCATTCGCTTTCTGTGAGGAGTCGGACACGTAATCTTTCAGCTCCGTGAGAGAGAGTAGTTAGCAATCAGCATTGCAATCAGGTGCGTGTGGCAGTGACTGGCATTAGTTCATGCAGTGTCAAAACCACTCTCACGGAGCCGAAAAGAGTCCTCACACTTTCAACACACGGACATGCACTATATTGCTCCCTTCTCATTTCACACTCACGCGCGTGGCACGCGCTAGTAAACAGCTTTGCGATAGTGGGCGTCGTAAAAATACTACCGCTTTTGTCCAAAGGGGACGCCAACGTGCCATGTTACTCGTAGTGGCTTTAAATGTTAATTAAACAGTTTTAATGTTCCCTCTGATGATCATAAATTACCTGCAACAGTCAAAAAGGTTTAGTAGTTATTATTAATGCCTTTGCAGGGATCCGATTTTTCCAATATTCACTTGCTTTCTTGGGAGCTTTTATCCAAAGGTGCCATGAGAATCAACAGAAACTGAAAGCTCCTCGTAGCTTCTTTGAATACAGTAAACAAAATAGAAATACAATCTTCAAAGTGACATTCATAGCAAAATAAAGTTATATAATGTTAACATGTAATGCATACAGTCTGTTCAGTGATAATAATGTAATTATTAGTTGAGTTTCCTAATGCTAACTTAAGATGTATGTATTCTAAATTCCAGACATGGCAATAAAGGCAGAGACATGTTAATGTGAACAGAGTGGATAGACTCATTGTAAAGAATGAACAGTTTATACTTTATTTACCTGTACAGGGGGACTGTACTCACTCATTCTGTCTGTATTTTTTAGTTCTTTATTTTAATTTGATCATTTTCTTCCCTTGAAAGTGCAGGGAAGACTGCAGTGGCCACACTAATAATTCATGTATAACTGGAAACAATAAAAATGTAGTTTAAATATGACAAGCGTTGTGTTGCGCTTCGCATCATTTTTCTGTAAATTAGTGTTTACTTGATGAACAAATGATCATATCTGCTCCTGAATACATGTGCCTGTTTGCTGCGGAAGTTTTCTATTGTCAGAAGAAATTACTTAGTTAAATTATTTTTCAACAATGAGACCATTTCTGTACTCACTCAATTTAATTTAATTAAATAAACAAGATAATTATATTCCAGCCTCTTTGCATATGAATCATGTCCAAATGAAATAGTTGAAAATGCCAATCACTCATTGTGCACATATGCCATTGTTCAATGTTTAATCCTGTTTCTAAGCAACAGAGGCAACACAGGGCATTAAATACCAAAGGCAATGAGCTTGTGGCTGTTTAAGAGGTAATGCGGTTCTTATTTTGTCTTAATAAATCTGCAATTATTTCCAGGTAGATTTCTTTCCAGACGAACACAAATCTTAAATGTATCGGTCAAATTTAAAAATGCAAAGTCATCTTTGTACTCTTAGGTGTGAGTGATTTCTGTCTTCTTCCTTTTTAATAAGTGTTTTAGTAAGTGTTTTACATCATGTGTGCTCACAACTTTGCAATCATACGTTTCTGTATTCACCACCTCATGTAAGGACCTTCAGTTATAAATCATTTATCATACATTTTCTTTTCTTTTTTTCTCCAGATTTTAATAAAACCGACAGCTGCCACTCAATATGTCGATGGCACGGAGTCTAGACTCCAGGGGGACAACAGGAGAGAGGAGCCGCAGTCAAACTAACCCTGTGCCGTTCACCTCTGAATTGACCAAAAGACTGACGACAAGCAGTCCACGCTTTGGTGCCTTGAGCCATCACTCATTCTTCTCCCGGCACAACCCTCATCCACACAGGGTGAGGCATATTCAAGGTGAGCATGCAGGAAGAAAGGCATGTCCTTTAAATTATCTACTGTATATTTTTCTTGTTACAGTAAGTTGCTTGAAAGTTGAATGGAGCCTTGTCATATTCTTTCCTAAATTATGTTAAATTAATGTTTTCAACTATGCATCCTTCAGTTCCTGCAATTTATTGTTTGGCTCTGGAAAATAATGGTTATTTATTTATTCAAGGGCAATTGAAAACATGAACATATTGAGCTCTGTCTGATTATCTGATCCGTCCTGAGGTTGCATGACCTTGTTAACATTGGGCTACTGAACACGCTACTGAATTAATTAAGATATTTTTATTTTTGTTTTATGATCTCAGGGTTAACTTTTGCAACAAACAACAACAGCCATTAGAAATTAATGGATGTGTAATGTAGGTAACTATAGGTTTCACGTAAGCCCTAGCTACTTCAGCATGCATTTCAATAGAGAACACCATTCCCCATTAAAAGTCACTATCAGGCACTTATATGGACGTTCCCATGTTGGCTGGAATGAGTGTTCACACAAAGAAATACTGATAGAATACTCAAACTCTTACTCAATACTGAATTGCATACAGGAAATTGTTAACACTTACATGTACATATTCTCACTAAAACACCAGTATATATTATCATCAATTATGACTTAAGGTGACGACCTGTCAGATCTTCTTACTATTGATTTAACCTAAAAAGACTTAGCAATTTTAACATTAACAAGCTCCTTATTCCAAAATTGCAGTGAGTTGTCCTCCTTCCGGCTATTAATCATAATTCATATATTTCATGAGCAGCTGTATTGGACCCTGGAATAGCAATATGATACATGAAAGAGACGTTCCGTTTCTGACTGAGAAGTAGGTCTATTTCTTCAGGGCATTCCATTGATTGTACCAAACTATCACTTTTCCTTGTGTGTGTGTGTGTGTGTGTGTGTGTGTGTGTGTGTGTGTGTGTGTGTGTGTGTGTGTGTGTGTGTGTGTGTGTGTGTGTGTGTGTGTGTGTGTGTGTGTGTGTGTGTGTGTGTGTGTGTGTGTGTGTGTGTGTGTGTGTGCGCGCGTGTGTGTTTGCGTGCGTGTGTGTGTGTGTGTAAGCTGTGAATATTATGCTTTTCTCTGTCCCTCAGGACTCAATGGTAGGCCCGTTTGCATGGTGAGAGATGATTGGTATGTCACCTCATCATTATTCCCTCATCCACTTCTTAAAAGCCACATCCTCAGGAAAGCAACAGATCCATCTATCACTTTTCCGCTTGCTCAGAATCTTCATGGAATCAGTGGCAACAAAAACAAATCAGGTATGCAAACACTCCAACATGGCGCCTGTACTTTCTTGTTACTCTTCCAAACCACTGCTTTCAAAGAAACCCGTTGACCATCAAAATAAAAGGAATAATTTTTCTTTTTTCGTTCATAGCACTGTTCTCAGCAGCTTGGAGGGATGAGCTTAAAGAACTTGCTACAAAAGTCAGTTTGTCTCCTCAAGCTCAAAAGGACCAAAAAGAGGTACGTGTTTACATGCAGAGCAGGTGACTGAGAGATCGGCTTTATGAAACGCGCACACTATGTAAGTGATCACTATATGAATAAAGAGCGATTTAACACTTATATTAACATAAATAAATCGCTTACTTCACCTTTAAAGTGAGTACAAGGAACTTTTGTTTTTTGTTGATTTTGGCGGCCTCTTTGGACAAAAGCGGTAGAGTTCCTACGACACCAGTGCCTGCTGTCATGAATATCTTTGCTAGCGTAAGCAGGAGAACAAACCAACCCTTAAATGTATCGTGAATGCTTAGAGCCGCAAAGTAGCTTATCTTGAAAGAAAGTTAGCATGATAGGCTTCACCAGCACACAGCCAGCCCTATTGACTATTGGCCCAATCTCGACTTTCTACAAATGTGGTGCCAGACCTGGAAAATTGCAATATAGATGGCAATTAAACCCCTGTGCCTCTTCCCCCCGGAATGAGTCTCAGAGGTAGCACATCTTCCCAGGTTGTGTGGCCTACACACCCACAACAAGCTAATCTGCCTGGAGGCGTGACGTGACATCAAACACCTCATCAGCACAGTCACTGAGGAGTGAACTTAAAGCGTAAACCGTAACTAAGAAAAGCAAAACCACTTAATGCTTCAGAGCAGAAGTTACATTTACAGTAATAGCATATTCACAATATGATTCAAAGTGCTGCTTGCTAGAGTTTAGGAAAATAATCATGTGGGAGATGATTGCATTTATGTTGATAAAAGATTGTACTTTGTGTTCTGTGCCGGCTAACATGCTAAATTTAGATGGTGAAAAAAGGTCAAAATGATATGTTCTAATATCAGCATTTTAGCCTCGTCCCTGCAAGCTTATTAGTCTGCTTATATTAGCATTCAGCTCAAAAGCACCCTAAGTAGAACCTATAGCACGGCTGTCAAATCTTGATCTTCTAGTTCCCGAATTTCCAAACTTAACAACTAACTAAGGTTATACTCCACTAAGAGCAGTTTCTTTACTGACAAGCATGCTTTTGTATTCCAGGACCAACCTGAGTTGGAACTTGTCAGACGAAAGACCCAATATTCAGCTGAAACTGGGAGAATCATCCCTCCATCCGCAAAGTCTTACCAACACAGATCCTATTCTCAGCGCCCAGCGTATCCTCAGCCTTTCCATGATCAGGAACTCATGGTGAAATAATCCTCCACTTCCACTGATCTTAAGCACTTTTCACGGCTAGAAAAATATGTATTTCGGGGCTGAATTGAGGCACAGCTGTGTAATATTTGATTCCAGAGAAAAAAAAGGGGTTGGGGGCTGATCAAAAAGGAGCCTCATTCTCCACAGCAAACAGCTTTTACCCAAAGTTACACATGATTTGAATTGTCATTGGAAAATATCGTCCAGCATAGCTCTATTACCCTGGCTTTTAGAGAAATTCACTAACTGTATGGGCTTAGCAAGCTAATGTTGTGATGGTCCTAACACTGTCTTGTCAGGTTTTGGAAGTACTTTGTCAGATCCTCCAGACAGATTCCCTGTCCACAGTGCAGCAGTGGCTTCTTCTTGCAGGACAAAGAGGTAAATTGATGCTTCATCCCATTGTATTAAAAGAGACTAGTATTGTCTAACTCTAAAAACAGTGGATAGGCCTACTATGTACATGTCCCACAGTACAGGCCATTACTTTCATTATACCCTCCTGGCCTGGAAAAAATATCTTTAGAACTGGACACTATTACAGTTTATAATGTTCATTTATAGTCTCTTCATTTTAAAACTACAGTTCCCATAAAGCTTTGGGAGCATCACTATTGTCATGGAATCAGTGAATTAGCTGTGGGCTCCAAATTGAACCCCATTTATTTGCCTGTTCTCGTTTAATGTTCTACATTTTGAAATTTGGTACAATTGACAGCATTCTGAAATAGCTTTTAGCAGTTTGAAACATACTTTTCCACTGTAATTACATTCCCAATCCTGCGATTGGAAATGTAATTAAGTTAATATTTTTCTGTTGATAAGTTTAATTATTTTATACATTGCTTTCTTCATTGGAAGCTCTCATCTTGGTATTATGTGATGTGGTGTGGTGTGACCTCAGAGAAAGACCTGGTGATGGGGATGATCAAACAAGCTTTGGTTGGGGTGGAGATATCAGGCCATCCTCTACAGAACATCCAGCAGCTCCAGGCATTTCTCCCTGGTGCATCTCCATCAGTTTATGGTCCATCATTCGACCGCTCATGGAGAAAACCACAGAGGACAAGGTCGGGATAATCTGTCAAATTTTCATCATGATAAAAAAAAAAATGTCAAGCTCAATGTTTTAAACATCTGTTTTATTTACCTCCGTAGCTCATACAGGGGGAACCAAGGTCTCAGCAATGACAAACCAGGTGACTGAATGATCTGCTATCTTACTGTAAAGGTTCAGTAAGCGGAATGGTCAGTTTAGCTAACTTCCTGTCAGTTACTACAGTTAGCAGTCTCAACCCTTGTCCCCACATCATCACATTAATGCACTGCGGTCTTCAAGAAGTGAGTTATCCAGCGTCATCTCATATCCGTAAGTGTGATAAAACATGATAAAACCAATCAAAACAGACATTGGGAAGGATTTTTACCTGCTCCGCCATTGTAGGCACATACACATTAACCCATCTGTTGCTCTGCATGTGCACCGTCAGTGAGACGGGTGCCGGTTTGTAGCGTTCTCTCTTCTTATTGGATACCAGTAGTGGGTTCACATAAAAGTTTATTTTTCCGATTACATGCACAGCGGGTGACTCTCTTAACTAGAAATCGGCTTTATAAAACACGCACACTGTATAAGTGATCACTGTATGAATAAAGAGCGATTTAATACTTATATTAACATAAATAAATCGCTTACTTCACCTTTAATGGAATTCAGTTTGTTCATTATTCTAAAGACTTGTTGTTGTCCTTTAGCCCCCAAATGGGGAAACAAGCTCCCCATTACAATCCGGACAGCTGAAAATATGCACACCTTTTTTAAGATTAAATAAATAAATAAATGCGCTTACATGTTGCACTTACATGAAGCACTTTGTCGTTTGGCTTATTTGAAGCCAATGTACTTACATGATTATTCTTGTTCGGATTTTGTACCTTAATGTGTGAATGAACTTTGGCTAAAAGCTTCAGTTAAATGAAATGTAAGGTACAGACTAATGTGACTCATATGATTTTCTTTATACAATAATTTAGTTTTGGTGCAGTAATTCAGCTTTTCAACAGCTTTTGTTGTGTATTTCCAATGTAAAGAAATAAATACAGTATAAAAGAGTCAGTCTTTCTTCATATTATCTGTATGTAAATCAAGAGAAGAAAACTGAACATTACGCTCTTATACTCTTTTAAGCTTGTGACGCAAACACAACGGAACAGATGGAACTGTGTCAAACATTGTGTGACTTTGATTGAATAATTATTTTTTACAGAGAGAATTGGACAAGCAGAGGTCCTTGAAGTCCACTCAGGAGCTCAGAGTAATCTTCAAGATCTTCCACTTCATCACACAGAGAGTGTATAGAGTTCCTCGGTTCTGTTAATAGGGGAATTGATTAGTTCTTCGCTCTCTTGTTCTTCGGTCCCATACTATATAGGTTTTCTTTACCATTGTGCTCAGTAGATATATCTTAGAAACACGAGCCACTTTAATTAGATATCTCCATTCCATTTGTACTTCAATAATACAACAGGTGGGATAGTGGTACATCACACGGCAGATTTTTTTTTTATGGGAAGAATCCTGTGCTGTGACTGAGAAAAGCCAAGTGAATAGTTTAACAATCTGTTTTGTTTCCTGAATAATTCCAATTTTTATGCACTTTGCACGATTGTAATGGCCATAAAAAAACGAGTCCTTAATGTATAAGTGGAATGTTTATGAAATTGAATTGCTCAATAAAACATACTAAAAACCGAGAGCTTGTGTGCTGTGGAGTTGTTGAAGGTGCACAAAAGAAACAAAGCAATGCAAGGTGGATGCATTGCCGGCTGCAGGAAGGGCCAAATTGTTTAGTGCAAAGGGCCAGGAGAGCTGAATTACTTGAGGACACTCCTAAGTCAGCCACACGTCTGCCAAGGGCTGGCAAAGACAACCTGCAAGACAGTGGGAGGGGCATAAAAACATTCAAATTTTAACGTGAGGTTTTAGTTTTTTTAGAAATATTTGGCATACATTAACAAAACTGAAAATTTAAAAGTGTTTTCTAAAATATTTTTACTGTGTATGTTGCCAGCAGCCTGTCTCTGGAGATGTGAATTATTGTCAGTCAGTCAGTCCACCAAATGTTGTTCAGTATTGCAGTCAGAGAGGGAGATGACCCCCCTTGCTCCCTGCATATACAGTATATCACCAGCTAACCAGAATATCTTATCCCACTTTGAAAATAGTGTGGATGACAGTGGTGCTCAAGGACATGTATAAAATGACTTTTAAGTGGTCCACAAAATGAGTTGAGCTTCATGAAAATACATGAGAAATATTTGCATAATTCTGTATTATGGAGAAGCTATTTTCTCTTCTTCTTCTCTATCCCTCTCTCTTTCTCTAAAGGTGACACATGTAATGACCTCAGTCTATCACACCGTAGATGAGATTGGATTTGGCAAAATATTAACAAGATCAGGCCAAGTAATGATGTAGTGACTGACAGAATGAAATGTCAAAGGCAAATATCAAAACTGACTGTCCTGCTGGCTCCTTCCAGTAAAACAAATGTAAATGTCACAGAAAAGCATTATCTGTCCAAGTTGCCATGATATGAAAAAGATGAATACATGGTGATTGTACAAAATGATGAATTTTGCGATGTGACTGACTGAAAATGATTATTTTTACATTATTTTTGAATAATGATTCAGAACACAGCCAAATCAAGAACCCACTTGACCTTGCAGGTCAGCACTGCTCTTATCCTCCTTAATATGAAATCCACACATCGAGAAGATGCATGTGTGTGTGAATGTGTTTTTTTTTCCTTCCCTTTTCTTACCGTTCTGCACCAATCACCAATCTTCAAGACCTGTCAAGGCTCTTGATACTTTTACATCAACTCTATCTGCCATTGCTTTGATTTAAATGTAATTGTGATTTGCACTGTTGGTTCTTTAACATTTTGTTACTTGACTGTCGGATTCTGTTATAGGCTGAAATTTTATTGATTTCCCATCCTTAATTCTATTCAGTTCTTAGTATTGTATGTAAACCTCCACCACAAAGATAACACCTTATTCATGGAGTACTATGCAAAAGAATTGCATTTTGGCAGAGCATACACTATAATGTATCGTATGTCATAAGATGCAACTTGGAGCTGAGTTATAGCCTACCTTTAACACAGAAGGATTTTGTGTTCAATGTACAATAAATAAAACTGAATTTTCTAGAATTGTGACTGTTGGTGAACACTTGAAGTCATGCGACACTTGACCAGCACTTCATAAACAGGATGCATTTCAATCACACTTTACCCAGAATCCCATATTGCTTCGGTGCCACTCGATGTCTCGACTCAGAGCGATACTTTCATACTCCAAATGCACTTCATCACACACACACATGTTGTGAAAGATTAGCGCCGTTCGTGCTTATAATCCAATTGGCTTCGTAGTAGGCAATGTATAGACACATCCCTTTTTATCCACAAACTAGTCCTTGCAACGAATAGCCTGGTGGCGTGACCTCAGATTGAGGTTAGCCGGCCTGGTCAGCAGGTGAAGTTCAGCATTCACGTCACAAATCCTTCTAACAAGGACACCTGTTGGCTCCGGCATGATAAGAGGCAGCTGTTTCTTAGTGCTCTATCAGCTGGTCCCGCAACCAAATATTTTTTTCAAGCATGACACAGGGACCCACACTAATTCATCATATCATATTCATTTATCTAACTCAGCCCCTCAAAAGATATCCAGGTCAGGTGGAAGGAAAATAATTTTTACCTTGAAAAAGAATAAGTAAATGTATGAATTAAATCATAAACCTATATATTGTGACCACCATGGAAAGGAGACAGTTTAGTAATGGATGAATAAAGGAATGAACGTGATGAAGAAATCCTTATGGTATGTGGCAACTTAAAAGGAAGTTAGATTAGAGATCGATGAGTTATATCTTGAATCACAATTCATAGGGTAGTTGTTCATTTCCGACTACCATGCATATAGGTGGCAGTGTATGAAGATTACTGAATGAAATTAAAGGAACATTCAAACCATGAGTGGGCCTATATTGAAAACCCTTGTTGCAGTGGTCCCGGTTCGACTTACCCCATAGGTGTAGCAGCAAGCCACTACCATGAAAAGTAATCAGTACAGAAGAATGAATGGATCAAAAATGATCGTGTATAGATATTGTATCACAATATGTGTAGAATCACAAATCATCAGCAACAAGGTAATTACCGTAAAAAGAAGTTGGTACAGATGATCAATGGATGAATCAACTAAATGGGGAGGACGGGGGAATGTGAGTCATCGGGTTATGTGAGACACCCCCTGTATCTAGGACACGGAACACATTTTTGGTCATGTGCGATATATGTTTTCAAAACCCTCTCATTTCCCCTTGGCCATGAAAGAGAGGACCTCATGGTGATGTTGTAAGCATGTTTTTTTCACAAAAATGTCTTTTTTGCAATGGTATATTTTCTTGCTGTCTACGCAATCGATTGTTGTCAATTGATTCCGGTAGAAAAACTTCTATCACACATGATGAACTACCAACATATGAAACCATGTGATGATGATAACTGAAGATTAGCCTGAATTGCTGAGAGAGGTAGTTTTTTCTCAAATTGTGGCAGTGGGGTAAAGTGAGACAAATGCTGTGGGGTAAAGTGAGACAGTGTCTGTGCCCTCTTTAAATGAATCCATTATATTGGAGGTAGCAAGGAGGCTAGTTTGAATAGGACAAAAAGACAATGTGGGCTGGAGGTGGGGGTTGATGGTTGAAGGGGTGTCAGTGTGGCACAATTAGCCTGTTGACGCTCTTTAAACTGAGTATGTCTTTAATTTAATGTATGTTAAGAGGGAGTTTATACGTTTTCCTTATGTTTCATATGTGTTTATGGAAAGAGTAATTATTTTGGTCCAAATACAGTGTACAGTGTTTATATTTGGCAGTGTAATTTTAAGGATGTAATATCCATAAATCGCCAGTAGATGGCAGGTGCGCTACATGAGCAACATAGTTGCTGGAAGTTGTAGGGTGGAAATCTCGCATGATTACGTCAGATGAAGAGATTTCCTGAATAAGAGTACAACCATAGATAGTAAATAATATGGATGTAACATCCGGGCTGACCTCAGTTATTCACACGGCATCCAATAATCCTGGTTTGTGCGCGTCGCCATTTTGTGAGATTTTTACTCCGCCTCACTCCTCTTGCCGAAAAGGGGAATCGACGTCACGTCGGGGGGAGGGAGATAGCTGACGTATACCTCCGAGGCAAAGTGAGGGACAACGGGCGGAGAGCTGTCACTCAAGAGATCGCGCCAATACATTTTAACCTCTAAAAGAATAAAAACTAGTGTGGGCCAAAAAAAATCACCCCCCTCAGTGTTGTCATGGAGATATGACCTAAACATACAGACTAAAATGGTTTTGTGGCCCAGGCTGTAAATAGGTTTAATAAGACTTTGAAAACGGCCTATCTAACAAGTGAGGCAAAGAAAAACTGCTCGTCTTGGCGCCACCCCCAGTGGCACTTTCTGGTTACTACAGTTGTAGGTCACTTCCTTATTGGATGCCGGTAAAAATCGCTGAGGTTGGGGCTTGAGTACGACTAAAGAATGCTGTGTAGCAATTGTCAATAATAAGTCAAAGTTCTTGCATTTTGCAGGTAAGCTGGTGATGTTAGGTTAGAACGGGTAATAAAGAGAATGTTTGCACTGTACGGGGATAACACTGTGTTAAGTTATAAACTGTTTGTGAGCGGCTCACCGCATCACCACGTTGATTAGCCAGTTAGCAGCTAACGTAATGTGCGGCCGCCATGTTAGGATAGAAGTATGTAAGCGCGGGGCAGATAACTTGACAATGAGCCCTTACGAGGGAGCCCGCTGCTCATATTCTGTGCGTTGTTTATCGATTATGGCTGTTTATGTAGGTTCGTTAAGAAACTGGTGTAGTACTGTTAGATTATCTGTGTGGCATTTCACCATTGTGTCCTATTGTATTGGTTATGTGGGCAATAAGAGAATGTGCATTGATATGAGAAGGTACAATGTAAAGGTGCCAACACACTGCACAACACCGCGCGGCGAGTTTACATAGAAAGTCAATGTATTTTGAGCGCCGCCACGCGAATGGGCAGAAGTTGAAAATATTGGACTTTTTGCCGCAGGCCACGCCGCGATAGCCAATCAGCGTTGAGCTCCTCCCGACGTCACTCGCTTCGGGACGACTGACAGAGGAAATTAAGATGGATGAAAACATAATAGTCACAGTTTGCTCCCATAAGTTCTGTGAATAGCCTCTGTGTCTGTTGCCTGCTGTGTACAGCTATCAGTTTTGCTTTATGAACCAAGTAAGCACCGGTTAGCTTGGGTAAAGCACCATCAGCACAGCAGACTGGTGCTCTCAACACCGGTTAGCACCAGCGCCAGCATATCCCCAGAGTAGAGAAGGCTACTCTGGTCGGGCGGCGGACACAATATGACCCAATATGATCATGCGGCGCGGAACCTGCGATTCGCGCGGCCAACCGCCGCGCCGCAGTGTGTTGGCACCTTAATATTTAGATTTAATTCAGGTCATTAACACTTTAAATACTATTTGGCTATTTTGTTTATATATTGGATAATTAGGAAGTGTATCCATTATTTCAGATACTCTTGATGTTATTTTGTTATTATTTTGATTGTCAGATGAAGAGATTTCCTGAATACGAGTACGACTAAAGAATGCTGTGTAGCAATTGTCAATAATAAGTCAATTTTCTTGCATTTTGCAGAAAACAACAATAAATGTGTAGCACCATGCAGACTGAACCTGTTGGTTTTCATTCTGTGCCCCGCTACATCAGCAAGGGCATGGTTTGGCACGTATGTATGTGGGGGACAGAAGAGTGACCTTTAACATCAATAGACTCTAAGAAATACTGTATGTCTTTATTCAATGAATGATCCCAATAAAACAAATGCAGAAAAAAAGACTCAAAAGATGGAAAATGACAGCTGGGTCTAGTCCTGTTCTGAGTCCCAGACTGTTCTGGTTCTGATAGTCCTTTGCTCTGACCCCCAGACACTAGCTGGCTCTAAGGGTCCTGTGTTCTGACCCCCAGACTGTGTTTTAATCTAAGTGGTTCTATCTGTCATTTGAATGTTAATTATTGAATATGAAGTATGTGTTGCATTTGGTCAGAGTTACTTTCAAGTGTTTAGAATTTTTTTTTGCTTAATTGACCAAACCCCATGATTCTGTTACTAGTCCGACATTAGTTTTGTAATATTTGGTAGCTGTCAGGATTCTAACTATTACAATTTGTGTTGTTATGGTAGTTTAGAGTGGAAAAAGTAAGTGGTTCAGTTTACCCCCTTGATTTTTCTGGTCTGTCTCAGTTTACCCCACAGCTGGGGTAAAGTGAGACACATGATAACTTTTTTTTAAAACAATCATATTTTCACTGCCCTTTGTATTGAATAAATTCTGCTAATGCCCATTTCTAGGAAACATCCTTAATTAATGGAAAATGTGTAAATTTGAGTGATAAATCATTTCAGCTCGCTTAGAGGGGAGCAAATGTAAAAAGTGTCTCAGATTACCCCATTCTCCCCTATGTATAAATTCAATTCAATCTAAGGAGGAACCTTTACTGTGTATATAGGGATCATAATTCACACACATACAGCACATGGTTAATGTGAATAACATGAATAAAAAGTACTGATGAACCAATATTGTGCTATGGGTGCATACAGTACATTGTAACTAGCTCTTAATCCGAAAAGAGGTCAGAAATGGATGATTGAATGAAAATTAAATAGAGGCAAAAAACATGAATTCATTCAATATAAATAAATGATAAGCCTTTTCTTCAAGGGCCATTATTACTCACAGCGCCATTGTCACTAGCCAAAATATTCTCTCTGACCTGTCTGAGCCACTCACAATTATCATGCTTGTCGACAGTCCCCCAGGAAAGAAATTATGAAAATACTGAATCGTGGGAATTTACTCCACGGAAGGAAAGGACTTTAGACCATATCAAATGTACGTGGCTACAAGTGTGGAGGTTGTGCATCTTGCATGATAATTAGTATCTCAGTCGACAACCCCTCTGACGTGATTAACAATTATACTACTTAGCGTGAAGAGCGTTCAATTGTTCAGGGGTAATGAGAGAGTCCGTCATTGAAACCCTAGAATTATCACTTATATATGGAATTAATTTTTTTTCTCATCATAGCAATCATAGCATCCATTATGATTAAAACCCCACATACTCCACTGTTTAATTAGACCATTTGTGAGGCATGTAAATATTTCATTATCAGTGTGTTTTCACTTTATCCCCTGCTGGTTTATTAGTGTGATGTTTGTCCTTACAAAGCTGTTCTTATCTTCACAAATATATACATACAGTATATAGAGCTGTTAAGCGGAAGTGGCTTACTTCCGGGACATGGGGCATCTGTATGTATTGGGACCTCTAAATGTATATATGTATATATGTTTTGTATGGGTCTAAATGATAATTTTTCATGTGAAGAGTTTGACGGTATGCTGTATGATTATTCGTCTAACGGCTTTTGAAAAAATGTTACAAGAACAACTACAAGTCTTGTCGCCTCTGTGACGTCACCTCAACACATTCCCTCCACTTCTCGACTGACAGTGCTAATGCTAATGCTAATGGCTGGCGTGGACAATGCCAACAATCTCCCCACTCGAGAAATTGAAACTCTCCACATGTCCACTTGTGTAGTGGTTTTCGCCATGCTGAAGACTTTTGTCTTGTCATTGAAAGAAGGCGGTAAAGTGCATTAAAGACACAGCCATGTTTCTGAGCTAAGCGGGTGCGAGTGGTGACGTATATCATAAGTGTCAAGAGCAGCGAAGAGCTGTAGTCCACAAAAGCGCTCTGCACAAAACCTGACCGTATCCAGCTTCTACTCGCTAAATTGTTCCATTCTTTGCACGAAAAAATACCATCTAAATCCATACAAAACATATGTGTAATCGAAGGCATTTCATGACTGGGACCAGAAAATAATAAATGTATTTCCATTAACTACTGTTGTAATTTTTCGAGCCGAGAGGTCCCATGTCCCGGAAGTAAGACACTTCCGCTTAACAGCTCTATGTATACTGCCAATCTCTGTATGTTTCAGTTAGCTGTAAAGAGGCATAATTTGATTTAATTATAAAAGTAACTTATTTAATTTGCACAAATAATAATCATAGCTCTCCCTGTTCGATAGTTTCTCTCTGAATGCATCTAAAGCTGTGTTTTTGAGTCAATTAGAGTCTTGTCGTGTGTGTGACCTTCAGAACAGGATTCAAAAAACAAAGCTATCTTGTTCTCGCCCTTATCATGGTAGAGCGTCCTTCATGTGCCATATAAAGCCCAGAGACATGCTCTGCTACACGGCTGTCACTGCCAAAAAGACAGACAACATGCTGCCTGCTGTTGTAAAGCTCTGCTGTGGAATCTCCTACCCACATCTGAGGAGTATGGCAGGTAAACACTACCAAAGGACTTATCTCTTCATTCCTTTTCATGCAAATTCTGATTGTAGCGATTAAGACTATTGAGTTCTTGCTGTTTTTTATTTATTTTTTTGTAACTTTTGCACTCCTGAACTGTTCAATCATGCAGGACTTCAACGCACAGCTGTGGCAGTGATAGGCCAGGAGATCACACACCTGCATAGATCGGGACAGAGCCAACATCGCATGAGAACACAAACTGGATTACAGTATAATGGTAAAACAAATCAGAAAGAAAATCTGTTTTCAAGTTTTTCAAAGTGCAGTTGTTTAAATATTATTAAGCAGAACATTTTGCAGAGCCCAAACCTGGAACAAACACACAGCCATCTGATGAAGATCAGCTGTATTATGTACAGCAAGGCCAAGGGGCAATGCGGAAGGCTCTCAGTATGCTGGAAGAGAAAGACGGATGGAAGGTCGAGATCACAGAGGTAACATCAATCAAAATGTATTATAGCCTTAATTAACATAAAATAATGCCTCAAATGGCTGTACAAAATGCAAATATCAGAACAACACCATAAACTATAAAAAGAAGAGAAATTACTTCATCTAATGGGTTATGAAGAAGAAATTTGAGATAATAAGTGACTACTCACAGTCACTTGATTATATTTTGGGTAACTATAGTGTAGTATTTAGGACAGAAACTGGGTAATGTGAAAGGCAGATGCAAAGAGGTGTGTTTTGAGTTTGCCTTGAAAAGAATCGACTGAGCTACAGTAGTGTCTTGGATTTGTATGGGAAGAACCATTAAAGGGATAGTTCAGTATTTTTAAAGTTGGGTTGTATGAGATCCTTATGCATAGTAGCCTATGTCTGCGACCTCAGCGCATTCATTTTAAAACGTTTTGGTGAGACGTCGCTGCAACAGGAGTCAGCATTGTACTGTTGCCAGCCGAAAAACGGTTTATCGTCTTGTATATAAATGCTTACCTAAAAACTATCCGTCCGTTCAATTATATGCTAAATTTAGGATTCTTTTCAACGCTGATTTGTGGTCTGATACGTCTATTATTTTTGCACAGAAACACTTTACAATATGGTCCATACAATTGTAGTAACTACTACATAGATATGAGTTCCCTACTACATAGTTTGTTTTTGTTTTTTTGAAACTACTACATAGATATGCATTACCTATTTTACTATTACTACATAGTTTTTTATAGTTTTCTTTTTAGGATATATCCGTCTCGTGAATACGAAGTTCGAGTATCCCTACCAACAAAGTCACCTGTGACCCCTCGTGACACCAGAAGGCTATATATTCCGGTTTCGACAGAGGCTCTGTTCCCAGAGAATACAAGGATTCTGAATGACTTGGAACTCTGCCGGTCATCCATGATTCATAGAACCTGAGGTCCATATGTAACTCTACGTTCTATTTCATCGTTACTGACCACCAGAGGCGGTGCTTCAAGCACTGGATGACCAATACCAACAAGGTCACAAATAATCCAAGCACCCACCTCAATGTTTGGAGACAGCAGAGGTTGGCATCAGGACCATGCCCATTGGATGGGGAGTAGCAACGTTGAAAAAAAACCTATGTAGTAGTCACTATAAAATAAAAAATAAACTATATAGTAGGTAATGCATATCTATGTAGTAGTAACTAAAACACATTTAAAAAACCTATGAAGTAGGTAATGCATTTCTATGGAGAAGTTACTCTTTTTTTTAAAAACCTGTGTAGTAGGTAAATCATATCTATGTAGTAGTTACTACAATTGTCTGTACCTTATTGTAAACTGTTACCTTTTGCACTTTTTTCAAGCGTAGTTCAGCCATGTATATCACTACACCAACCTGCATCGGTGCATAGCATATTAGTCCGTAAATCAGCAGTGAAAAAATCCTACATTTAGCGTACAATTGAACAGGTATATATTTTTTAAGCTAAGCAATTATATATAGGGTGAAAAAACAGTGTTCTGCTGGCCTCCTCTGCAACACTACAAGGATGACTTCTGCTTCAGCGACATCTCCCCCAAACTCCTTAAAATGACTATTTTGACCACCATTTCCATAAGGTAACTAACCAACTAGTAGGGGAGAACGGGGTAAGTAGGCACACTTTTTACTCTAGTGAGAATTGCTTATCACCTAAACATCTTTCAATAGTCATTCCTACATTAAATTGAAGCTTAAGGTGTTGGCTTGAAATGTGTACCACTCACTTTTTCTATCTTATTGTAATAAAGAAGAAATTAATCATCAAAGACACCCTTACACATTGTGACAACCAGCCCCATCAAGGGGTTGGTTGTCAAACACTATGGGGTTGTTTGTCACAATGTTATCTTAATGGGAATAATCTTAAAAAGAAGGCAAGCAAGTAGAACTAAATTTGAAAGTTTAATTGCATTGTCAAGTTGACAAATAGGCCTACATAACTTACTGTAGCCTTGGCAGCTGGTCCAGTTTGGGATGCACTGGGTTGTTTTGATTTTGTTGCCCTTTTTTCTTTTGCATGCAAGCTGCCTTTTCCTGCTCTATTATTTCCTTCTCTGGGGTGTCAGTGAGGATGCAGCTTGACAATTTCTTTCATTATTGAGTTCCTTTTCTGGCTGCAGCCTTGAGATAACATGTGACAACCAACCCCCCAAAAAATGTGACGACCAACCCCAACTTGAATTTCTTGCTAGCATCAAGGCCAACAACCATCTGACAACTAATTAGCTCGCTAACGACAATCTAAACTATAGTTTACCCTTCACACTTTGTATGGGTAACAAGTGTTTTGTTATAAACCCATTGTGTAAAAGCCTGGAAGAAAAATACTGAGGAGCTAAATATTTTGAATTTGACATGAAAAACACAAACAGTCGTCTCACCTCAAATTCAGCAGTCTAACTCCAAGGAAGACTATGTAGGTGACTTCTGATCCCAATTCTGGATATTTACATACCAAAATTTCACAGACAGCACCTTCTGGTTCCGAGATATAACGATTGTGACATCCAACCCATGTGACAAATTACCCCGTTCTCCCCTACCTCATACAACCCCACGGCAAACATACTGAACTATCCCTTTACGTGGCTTGGAATGAAAAGGCTCTGATGATTTTTGGGATGGAAAGGATCGGGGAGGACTGGTTAATATTGGTTAATATTCCTGGATTAACTACAGATGATGTGATTCCATGTAATATTTTATAAGTCAAATCATAATCTTGAAATCTGATCTAGGATGAACAGGAAGCCAATGAGTGAATGAATTAATTAATGAAATGCAGCCTCAGTCACAGGATCAAATGTCCTGGTTCTATAGGTAATATGGCAGTGGTATTTTGAATAGGTTGTCCTTTGCTTACTTATGCTTGATTACAGTAAACGGCAATCTTGATTAAAGTGCCTTGTATATTGTATTGGTTGAAGTTACATTTTGGTCTTTTTGTCTGATGCTTCTTTTCAGAGCAACGGGGATGTGATCTGTAGCAAAGTGATGCCAGGCCCTAGGAAGGTCTTCAGATTGGAGGCTGTCCTTGATGGCAGCGTGGAACAACTGTACGACCTCCTGTTTGTCAGAGTGCAGGAGATGCATCAGTGGAACCCCAGCATACAGCAAATCAAAGTGAGCTGCTGACCTTATATAGACAATATATGTTACCTAATAACCTATTAAGAAATGTATGTTACATAGAAGCAAGTAATGTTGAAGAAGCCTGAGTTTAAAGGAAATCTGTATTTCAGATAAAGGTGGAGTCAGCGATTCTGGAGAATGCTTGTTGACAAAATCACTTTCTGTCAAAATCAGTGAATATTTCCACGTGATCCGCTACCTGTCCGTTCTGTGTGTGTGCTGAAACTAATCCAGTGTTCCCTTTGATGGTCTGGATAAATATGCAGCCTAGGCTCTGTAAACAGGTATGTAAACAAAACCTAGGCTGTGCATTTACACTGTATTTCTCTTCAGCGCACACAATCCAGACAGGTAGCGTATTATTATGAAGAGATATTCACTGACTTAGACAAAAACATGTTTTTGACAACAAGCATTAAGCACCTTTAATGTTTAAGTTAAATTACGTCTATTTGTTGTCCCCATTTCTGTTTATAGCCATAAGTAATTGACATAATTAATTGCTAGAACTTTCATTACAAGTTGCAGTTCAGTGCTTTCCAAAATTAAATTTGATATTTGTCTCGCTGATGTATAGGTTCTGAAGCAAGTTGGACCGGAAACAATTGTAACTCATGAGGTTTCAGCCGGGACAGCAGGGAATCTGATTGGCCAAAGGGATTTCTTGAGTGTCAGGCACAGCTGCAAAGAAAAGTCAAGTGTTTATCTGGGAGGAGCAGCGATTCAGCTGGAGTCCTTCCCACATCAGGCTGGCTTTGTGAGGTAGGATCATACTGCACAATAGTCTGCAAAACAAGAAATATTTGTACTGCAAACTCAACAGAATTTCAATGTAACTGTTCTTTATTTATTTGTTTTAAGGATGGCTTTTAATCTAATTGTTGATGAATGAATGACCCCTTCATTTGCAGAATGGGTACAATTCTGTTTCAACTGTCCTGGGCATCAATTGTCATGTGCTAAAACATATTCATCGCTTCTTTTCATTTTGTCTCATGGTAGGCGACTGAGTAGGATAAATAGTATTTGATTATAAACAAAAGCATTAGATAGAATTGAAATGTTGACCTGATGAAAAAAGATCACCCAAGTCAACAGAATTCATCCTGTCAGGGACATGAATTTAGTTTACAAATCGTTTACCAAAATGTATGCCTGGACAAAAATGGTAGAGGGACAGAATAATATTAGCATGCTTTGAGGCATTTGACAACAGGGCCCATAACATTTGAGTTAATTTGAAATAAAACTAAACCCAAGAAAGATAAAGCAGCTTGTGGACGTTCTAGTGTGGAAATAAACATACAGTATGGACAAGCACATTATCCACAACAAACCTAGAAATTCAAGTGATGATAATCATTTTGTTGATATTTTTATAGAGCTGAGGATGGATCAACCTGCATCATCATTCAAGCTCTTGGCGAGGATATGCGAAAAAGTCGTTTCACATGGCTGCTTAATATGGACGTTAAGGTAAATTCACTTGAACTTTACCTTTCCATTTAGTGAGTTTCTAAGGCTGGCCATGTACTGCCGTATGTAACTGGTAAACACACTCGGCAACAACACTACAACAAAACCTTACAACAGTACACAACCAATCTCTTTTAAGTAGAGCAATTTGAAGAAATTACTCTCAAACATCTGTTATCTCTTAAAGATGCTCTTGGTAGATGTAGAGCACCTTGTTTGTTTCCTCCCGGGATTAACAGCCCAGAACCCAGCAGACACAAATTACTTAGAAATTTGAAAAATTATTTTTTGATAAGGGGTGGTTTACGGAGAAAGAAAATCGAATCACAGCTTATCGATGACCTGGCTACTGAATTGAGGAACAAGATCTCGAGAGGCCAGAGTAAGCAACACAAAGGTATAACGGCAGGATGTGAGGAATAAGGAGCTGATCGTGAACATTTAATCAACTTCTTGTAGAGTGCATTGCAGCTGGTGTTTATTGGAATGAAGTGTTGGTGATTCAATATGAAGGCAGCATCTTATCATTGTGACTGGTCAAAATTAAGCTTTAAGGCCTTTTCGTCAAATTTTGCACAAACTCACACTTTCACTCGATGATGAACTGATTAGATTTTGGAGGTACAATGTTACTGTGACCTTAGATATTGTCAGGGTGCAGTGACCTTGTACAATATTTATTATAGCTTCTTAGGATCGTTGCCTTCTTTAAAGCATTGCCTGCCACTGCTGTACTTTCACTGTTCGGCAGTGTATGCCTGGCAGAGGCCTATAATCAGCCAGGTGCTTATTCTTGTCAGTAGTATTTTGCAGCTCCTTTGACACTTCTCCTTTCTACGCAATATTTGCAGTAACATTGACATTTCTGCATACCTATCAATGTTTCGCCGTTCCGTTTAAGCATATTTTTTTGTAAACTTTTTGAAATCTTCATACTTCTTCAGCAATCCAGTTTAGACGCAGCTTTTCAGCATCCAGCATTCACACACATTTTCTACAGGAAATGCATTATCTAGTTCAGGTGCTGTGTACTTGGTCTACTGGGTCCCAATAGACTCCTCCGTAGGGTCAGGAGATTTAAAACATAGGAACAGGCTAGTGAATGGAGCTGCAAGAAAATGATTCTTTGTGAAACTACTGTTATTCTTATGTTGATTATCTTTTTTTCCAGGCTTGCAGAACAGCATTTGCATTATTTAAAAAATGTTATGAAAACAGAAATGGCATAATTGCTGAACTTGCTGAACACACCGATTCATATTTTCCATAGGGGAACTACATTTGCATATTTCATATTCATCGTTCAGCAGCAGACCAGCGAGCTTATACTCACTCTCTTGGTTACCAAGAATGCCTGATTTTTCGTTTCCCAGGGCTGGCTGCCAAAGTCTATTGTCAATCAGGCTTTGCCCCGAGCACAGCTGGATTTCACCAGACACTTGCGCAGACGTCTCATGGCGAGTGCCCCCCTGCAGGCAGACTGAGTCTGTGACACCCACATGACAGTGTCATCACTCAGGGCCAGACCGGGAGACCTACGGCCCTGCTGCTCAGCATAACGCTGCCCTTTTAACAAGAGTGGAGATGCTGCCTGCAGGAGACGCTCAGCTCCAAACAACAGGGACCAGCTATAGCAGCCCAATGCCAGGCAGGAACAAGGATGCTGGTTTACAATAGGAAATAATGTCACGGTGTGCTACTCAAACCTCATTGAGATTTCCTGATCAGGAGTCATTACTTGTGTGTCGGGACATGACTAAATGCAATGACTGTGAATAAAGTGCTTGAATCTGAATAATTTGACTGGCTCATTTTCATCCATCAGATTCTAAGAAGGTTTTGAGTACCACATTAATATCAACAGTACATAAAAGGGGCCTTATTCCACCACCTCAGACAGTAGATCCACAGTGCTTGACTCCATTCCTATTGAATTAATCTGAAGGACATTAATCTTCATATTGGGGTACACTTTCTCCGCTGAGTAACACAAGACCCAGAGCCTATTATATCAAGAGTGAATGTAAGCCAAATAGAGGAAAGTGAAATAAGAAAATCTCAGTTCTTTCAAACGTGTTTTACTTTGTTTTCTCCGTACCACTTAAAAATTCAATAAATATTAACATTTAAAGCTTTCATTCACGTACGTATATACAATAACTATACAATTAACATAATGATGTTATGAACTGCAATGCAGGAATGGTGTAACAGTATAACCAACCACAGCCTGTAGACTTACAGCATCGTCTGTATTTTCCAATTGCAACATACTTTCCGTTGTTCTCCTGGTTGTTAATTTTTTTTTTTTATAACTTGAAATTTACACTATATACATTATTATCTGAAAAATATATCAGTAACAAAAACAAAACAGAGAAAAGTTTTTTTCTTAAATATTTTCGTTTTGAAAGCGGTAGTGACTGACTTCCACAAATGCAGACGGAGGGCATGCTACAGTGGGGTTGGCTTACAAACAGTCGTGATTTTCGACCAGTGAGGATAATCACCAGTACGTTGGATTGTGGGACCAAAAAAAAAGAGAAAAAAAAAGAAAAAGAGCACCGGGGACAGAGAAGCCAGGAGGCTGCCTGATGATATGGAGTCTGCAGTGTACGGCTGAATAATTGTAGACTGAACAGGTGTTTTTCTGACCAATGAGAATGAGACATTTTCAAACCCATTATGAACTGGCAGATAACCGAAATTACATTTTAGGAACAAGGCTTATTTACTTTCATGTTGGCATTTTGGTAAATAAGCTAATACACTCGTGTGTTGAAAACTCATTGATGAGATTGATGTCACTCTCATTTCTGTAAACACAAAGCTGGAGTTAGGAGGCAACTAGGGGTGAACAGGGAAAAAGTTGTGTAAGGGGCTTTTAGGCGCTTCAGCTTTAATTTGTGTGAAGGTAAAACAAAGAAGACATGCTATCATTATTAACTGTTTCCCCCTGGTTCCAGTCTTTGTGTGTGCTCTTAGCCTCCCAAACTTTTCTTTTGGAGGAGCTTTCAATGTTTTGTAGAGAACTAATGAAATGGAAAGTGTAGCAGGCAATGACTTGGTAAATAATAGTAAATGAATTGTAAATGAATTTCTATTTCAAACCTCTTGAAAAGGGAAAATAAATTCAATGATCAATCTGCATATTTTGTGTCATCTAATCAACTGCATCATTACACTTCTATATGTATTTTTGGATTTGGCATCCTAGCAATTGATTATAGTTGAACACTGCCAGGGTCTACAGTTATTCAGGGCACACGCTCTGGTCTCCATAGCTGACACCTGCACCTCTAAAACCATGGCCTTTGACCTCTCCTCACATGTTCACAATACAAGTTCAATAGTAGTTCTAATGCACTTGAAAAAAATAATACAGGCTTACACAACTGTACACAGATAAAAACATGAGTGTAGCAATGCAGTCATCACATTTTGAACACGTCTTGTAGTCGTTTTAGTTTACAGCACCTGACAACTTTTTTTCTTCTTCTTCGGTTTCATATTTGAAGCATTTGAGGGCAGAGCGACGCTGCACACAGATCACTCTGGAGTGTTGATGAGGTAACCGTCACTGGTATATGGTCTAAGTTTCACTGGCATGGAAAAAAAAAATCTTTGTAAAAAAAATAAAAAATAAAATATTTGCAGCAAGACTGCGAGTCCATCAGACGCTGCAAAGGTTTGAGGTGATGTTTTTCGAGACCGTCTCACTGAGCAGCACGTTCACACAACAACACTCACTACTCACTCACTCACTCACTGTTCAATTCTGAGCTGACAGGGTCCTTTGACTCAAGTCCCTCTCCGATCCTAAATTGTCCTTTCTTGACCTGGCAGCGACTGGGCCTAAAGTGCTGTTTGGACTGTGCTCTTTAGAGGCACCTCCACTGGGGTCTGCTGTGGCCCGCGGGGGCCCTGGAGGTAGAAGAGGCCCCGGGTCTGAGTCACCCTTCCCAGCTGTGAGGAGGGAGTCTGGGGTGGGAGGCTGGGGCAGAGCAGCACCTTTAATGGATGGCGAGGCTTCGGTGGTAGCGGAGGGGGTCGGCACCAGGAGAGTGGAGCGAAGCAGCCGTCTGGTGATGGCTTTAGTGGTTTGCGGTGGGCTCTGGGTGGTGGCATGTGGAGGAGGAGCCTTGGGTGTTGCATCGTGGGAAGGGGAAGAAGGGACAGAGGTTTCAGGTCCAACCGAAATCCCCGGGGTGTCTAGGAGGTAAGGATTGTGCGTGTCAAGGTTTTCTTTCTTGTTGCAAGACTCGCAACAAAGCTTATTATATCCGGGGATGGAACAATAACGAGCGAGAACCTCCATTTGACAGAAAATTGATTTATCCCCGAGACACGGCTCATCTGGAAAAAGATATAGGAGACAGGACGTCACTGAGAGCAAGATTGAAGAACAAATGCGTGCGCTGAATTGTTCAGGTTTAGGTTTGGGTCAAGGTGATTGATGAAGCATAAAAATTAAATATTGACTCACTTGAAGATATTTTGTGGAAAGGGTTTTCAGGAGCCCTTTGGTGTACGGCTTCATCTTTTATCGTTGAGTTTTCCATGGTTTCAACGCTGAGAGAAGACCCTGGCTGTCCTGTAGAGGTGGAGGATGGAAAATGGCTATGTATTATATTTGTGAATTTGTGAAAAGATATTCAACAGCAGCAACAAGACCCAAACTTTTGACAACCGAAAAGTGTTGTGCCGTACTTAGATTAGAGGACCACCTGGATTGCTCCTATTGTGTTTTTGTCAACAGCAAAAACAAACTTGCCCCATTCACTCAATGCCAACGCAGAGAAAAACTGAAAATATTTGTAGATACCATTTTCATCTTTCATTATAACAAAAGCTGCAGGAGTTTGGGACATCATTGCTGTTCACTGTAGACACATCAAGTAATGTTAGATTTTTTATTCTTACAGTTCGTACTAGTCAGACTAAATTTCATAAGATTATTATCGCGTTAGAAGAATCGGACTATATGTTCAGTTTTATCTGGCTGGGAAACAGTGGCATAAAGAGATCATATAGCATTCTATTCTGTGTTGAAAATTTGCATTAAGCAGCTAACATTCACAAAAAGATATGCAAATGAGGGTCACCCCTCAATTGATCTCTCGAGTATAAATAAAGGTTGTCCTTTTACTCTACTACATCAATCTGAAAACTTTCACATCAATAAATGTCCTTTACAGTCAAGTCATTGCTAAATGAGTTGACACAAAGTTGATGTGACATGCATAGTAGCCTATATAATGCAACAATAATTCATTTCATTTCTTTTTTTTTAACCTTTATTTATACAGGTAAATCCCATTGAGACCGAAGACTCTTTTGCAAGGGAGACCTGTATGTAAGGATCTGGCATATATGCACAATAATATGCATTAAAATTAAATGGGCCGTTCTCCATAATGAGTACTTTTGGTACTTTAACTATATTTTGAAGTCAATACTTGTGTCCTTTTTAGGTAAGAAATTGCTTTTAATACATATACAACGTATATGTAACGTATAAAGTATTTTTACACTGTGGAATTTATAGTAAGGTCGGAGATATGAGTACTTCTTTCGCCAACAACAACACAGTGTAGTGAAAAAACTGTCCGCAAACAGGTAAATCAGTGAATATAGTTTGCAAATTACAGTCATGTGGATCTCACCTGGACAAGGGTTTAGTTTGCAGATGAGGACTGTTTCCGGCTTCTCGCCCTCACATTCTCCGATAGTGTTGTCGCTGGCCTTGCAAACCACCTGCCTTTGTTGAATCCCTTCGCCACAGGTCACTGAACACTGTCAAAACACGAACAAACACACACACACACACACACACACACACACACACACACACACACACACACACACACACACACACACACACACACACACACACACACACACACACACACACACACACACACACACAGCAATAAGTCAAACTTAACTGCTTATTGGCATGCAACGTTAGTGTAGATAGTTTTACTTTGCTGAGAAATCTGTCTCAAAGTCAGTAGTGCAGGGTGAGAGGGAGATATCTAACTGATGCTAAGCTAACCTAGTCATCATTATTTTTATTGAAATGTAATTTACGTAAAGTCTCCCCCATTTTACATTATTATAAAACAGTGTTTTTAAGTGTTGACCATTACTCTTTTACTATTCCAAATTAGTCATATTATATAGCTTAAGTTATCTGTGAATTAGCTTGAATAGTTAGCTACATAGCAGTTTGACATTAGTTACTGTAGTACTGTAGGTGTACATATTTACCAACAACTAATAAGGCTCTAAGTCATGCTGAGTTCCAACACCCATACTTTCTGCTTTTTAGTGTTGAAAAAAAAAAAGATTTAGGATGTCCCAATTCTTGAGGTCAGATGTACTTTGCTTAAAAATACCTGGACGTCTACTACATCCGGCCGAGATTCTAAGTGTTTTTTTTTTAAATTCTTTATTATTATAAAGAACAACATTTACACAATTCAAAAAGGCATATCACATTCGTATTCCTATCATACACAAACAAACCAAGCGAGATCAACACATTTTACATAAAAGAAAAAAAAAAAAAAACATCAACACAAATGATCAATCAGGAATTAGGGCACACAAATATTCACTAAAAAGTTGGGCTCCTTTCATTTTACACAGTTTAATTGTTTTTTTTAAATAATACTAATTCATTATAAAATGCAACAAAAACAGGGGAAGTTTTTAGAAATCGACATTTATGAATAAAATGGTTTGCCAATAAAATAAAATAATTGTTTCCAAATTGAGTTTCTTTGTTTTCCATTTTTAGACCAAATCTTATTTTTTCATACGTCAAAATAGGGATATCTTTCTCATTATAACTTATCCAGTACTGAAACCTATTCCAGAAAGTTTGGGTTGCATTACAAAGAAAAAAGAGATGTTCTACAGTTTCAATATCGGAATTATAGAAAGTACATACATTCAAATCAAGATTAAATCTTTGATTTAAGAAGTCATTACATGGATAAATCTCATACAACATTTTAAAGTGGACTTCTTTCACTTTGGGAGGAACTGGAAAGGACAGGTAATTGGTTCTTGTCTTTTTTATATAATTTTTAGTAAATTTCTGGAATATATGTTTTCTCTTAAGTGGTGAAGGGAAGCAGATTGAGTTAAGGGCAGTTCTTATAAATTTATTGTTACATTTTTTATCTGGAAAATGTTCTCCCTCTATGAATAATGAAGGCTCTTGTGGAATGATCACAGAGTAGGTTAGCATGCCTTTGGTTAAAAGGATCATAGCTTGTGGTATTGCCTTAATTACCACTTTGTATTGCTTTTCAGTACAAACCAAATTATATTTCACAATGAAAGAATTATATAGTCTTAGTGTTTTAAACAGCATGCTATTGGACGATTCTGACCCACAATCCGTGCGAACCAGAAGTGACGTCACATCGACGTATAAAAATAACCGGGGATGCGACCATGGACATAGGTTGCGTTCCGAATCGCATACTTTCTACTATATAGTTAGTATGTAGAAAGAAGATTTAGGATGTCCCGATTCTTGTGGCCAGATTTAGGATGGTTAGAAGTACCCGGATGTCCTACTTCATGCGGCCAAGATTGTTAGGGCCTATCCGAAAAGTATTTTTTGCATAGGAAATGTCCTTTCCTATCGAGATGAACCGGAAGTACTCGGCGGATAGGTGATCCGAATTCTCAAAATGCTTAGGAAAGGCATAGGAAAGGAGCCTCGATTCATCCTTTAACCCTCCTTTAGCATGGGTTACTCCCATGGACATATAAAGAAATGGACACCGTATTGAAACATGGCGCCCATTCATTCCTATGAAAGCTGCTCATTGGCGCAAAGAAGCAACAAGGAAGCGGCCATACTGCTCTCATGTGAGCCAGGCACGCCTTTTCGTATGACGTAGCGGCACCATGGACCCATGCCTCCTCCCTCGAAAACCAACTGAAAGCCGTTAAAAGCCGTTGGGCTAATAAAACGCTTGAGGTGGCGTTTTGAAATGAAAAAACTTCAGTTTTATTAGTAAATGGTCTAAAGATAGGTATGAGCCTATGATTGATATCCAGAAAAAATTTGCGGAGACACAATCTTGTTCGCCGCTTGTATTGTGTGGACGGGGGATATCTGCCTCTGGGCTCATAGGAAAATAAGCTCCCATTCACAGCATGCAGTACCAATGGGTTGGCCACTAGTCCATGCTGGCTGCTCGGAGAAGGCAGCATCCTGGGGGCCTGGTTACTCCCATGGACATATAAAGAAGGTTACTCCGGACCAACCTATGCTAAAGCAAAGGAGATAGTGGTATCCCATAATCCTTTACGGCGGCAAGATTTAAAGCAACAGGCCACCGCCGGAGTTTACCGACTCTACACGAATACGAACGAGAGGTAAAACAGAAGAGAGGAGAGGAGAAGAGAGGAAGATTTAACTCGGCTAAAACAAAATACCCCCCCCCCCCCCCCCCACACACACACACAGGCTAAAGATAATAAAGAACTCATAAAAGACCAACATCATAATAGTTATTTTCGTAGCACATAATTTACACCATAACAAAATAAAATACCAACTTCACATTTAATGAAGTTACTGGGGGCAGTTCATTTCAACATCAACATAAGTGAAGCCTCTTTTTATTCTAGATGTGAATTGGGATATATGGGAGTGATTCTCACTCTGTTGGCGACAACCTGATTAAAATCAATATGAAAAGAACGCATGGATCAAACGAGCGCTTGTTGTAGTCAATTTTCGAAGAATAGTGTAGTTTCACGCTGACTCACGTTAGCAATACTCGCCGTCGCGCAATGACGTCGGTTAGGAAAAGTGGAGTCGAATTCATTTGAAACAGCGCTGTCCTTTCCTATGTTCGATAGGAAGCACCTTCCATCTCTCCTTAACCCCGATGACGTTTAGGGGTTAAGGTATAGGAAAGGAGGCTTATAGGTTAGGAGATTGGACTTTTCGGATAGGCCCTTAGTGTTGAAAAGTGCATTCTATTTGGGCAATTCTGACCCACGATCCAGTGCACACGTGAAGTGACGTCACATCGACAAAGCCTCCATATGAAAACAAACGGCAATGCGACGGATATAAAACCAAGAGGCAAGATCAAGGCGCAATGTTATGATGAAATAAGAGAGAAAAGTATGTCCCAATAGTATGCCTACCGCATCCTAACTAGATTCTTTTTATCGTCGGATGTAGTATGTAGAATAGAAAAAAGAAAGAGTATGCGATTCGGAACGCAACCATACTGTATAAAGAAAGGATGCGACGGTTATAAAAGCAAGAGGCAAGATCAAGGCGCAATGTTATGATGAAAAAAGTAAAAGTATGTCCCAATTGTAGAATACTGCATGCTAACTCGATTCTCTTTATGGTCAGATGTAGTATGTCAGTGAGAAGTGGGACAAAATACCGTCTTCCAATATTAACTGCTGTTATAGTAAAAATATTTAAAATTGTAGATGTTATTAGGGATTATGTCTGTCTGGAGCACAATTATCCCCTTAAATGTAATTGTATCATTATTATGTCAAATGTATGACACTTGTTATCTTCTCACAACCTCCAAAACAGTGTGTCAACAGAGAAGGGTTCAATCATTCATATGCAATGAAACCTATTAAAAATTTACTTTAATGATTAAAAATAGCTTTTTTCATCATGAGCAATACCTGATAATCTCTCATATCAATATAAACTGTTTTTCTACAACACATCCATGTTTTATAAGGTTTCTAAGTGGTGGGACACTTTTTGTCAACACCGTCAGACAATCCATTAAAATGTAATAAAATCAGGCAAAATAAGGGGCAGCTGTCACTGTTAAGTAGGCCTACATCTTGTCACATTCCACCTCTGCAGAGTACATTTGAGTCAGATAGGCTCTGTCTGACCAAGTGTTGTAGTTTTATAATATGTTACATTCCAAATCTTGAAAGGCCTGCGTCACAACCATGTATTACAATTTCTGAAGAAGTTATTTGAAATGTTTTGATCATTTTATTTTCCTGAAGCAGTTCATACTAGCACCTATCATCAACAGAAAAACCAAATGGCTACTAGATAAACTCCATTTGGTTTGTTTAAAAACGTAAATATGTCAAAGAGATGTGGTGGATGATGGAGTGATAATGTGAAGGACTTTTGGGGGGTTTTAAATATATATTTATATATAAATAGGGGTGAGTTTTTCTAATACTGTATTTATGGAAACTTACATTCTTCTTTTGTCATGGATGATTCTTAAAAAAGTACAGGATGAAATACAAAATGAGGCGATTTGGTGTGAGTCTGTTAAAGCAAGTCTGATTGAAAGACTGTAATGTGAATCTTGAATTACTGCTCATTCAATAATATGCTGTTATAAAATCACTGATTGATTTTATTGAAATTATTGATTATTGATGGTTAGGTCTGGGTTTTTGTCACCACCGTCAGATATGTCAAATCCATAAGATATACTTGTCAACTCCTTCAGATATGTGTCAACTCCATCAAATTTATATTATTTTGATAATATTGCATAATGATATTTCATAGTTGTTGAGGAATGGTTGGTCATATGTGAAAATCTAACCAGTCACCTAACATGAGAATGTGTTTTGAAATGTGAAACACATCTTGATTGCTGTTAATTTTAAAGTAAAAATTCTATTACACAGTACAAGTGAAGAACATAGAGGAAAATCGATATAAAAATGTATATTCATATAATATTTTTTTTTCTGTCAGTCTTGGTGAATATTTGTGATCACTATAAATTTCATGGGTCTAGCATAAATTGAGGGAAAATTAATTTGTGTTTTTGGTGTCTGACGGTGTTGACACAAAATAAGGAATGGCAAGGTAAACAGCCCATTTTGATAAAAAGGACAAAAGCTGGGAGGTTGTGTCAAAGCTTAGCTCAGTAGCTTAGCATATGTTGGATACATACATGTCATTTAATTTGCCTAAACATAGAGTTTGTATTTTTTCAACATTGCACCCTGTTTTGTCCCACTTCTCAAGAATCACTGGTGTAGAATAGAAAAAAGAAAGAGTAAGCATGTGATTGATAACTCTACCTGAGACCACGCCCCTGTCCTCCACTGGGCGGGGCATGTGGTGTGGTTGCAGACTCTCCTGGACTCTGGCCGGTCCTCGGTGCAGTGTTTGCTGTGTATGGGCCTGTTGGTGCCGTTGTGTAGGGCCTGCATGCACTGCACCACTCTGGTCTGGTAGCCCAGCTTGCCACACGTCTTACTGCAGGGACTCCACTCCTCCACCACCCACCTGTCACAGCACAGCGGGGATCTGAGATAACGTTTTCCATTTGTCCCTTTCTATTCCTAGTACTATTATTCTCTGAAATGTCATATGGAAGAGGAGCAATTCCTTTGAATGCTGCACCAGCTATTGAAAATATAAAAGCACATGTGTAGGATCCATTAACCACCCACACATTCTTTATAAGAAAGATACATCTGTGTCTTAGTTCTTTACAGGGAAGTCTACCTGAATCTGTCAGACAAAGGAAATTGCGGAGGCAGTTTTTCTAACCTTGGTGGAAAATAACAAAGTACTTTACTCAAGTACTGTACTTTTTTATTGTAGCCTATATTTCTTTTATTATATATGTTTTCTTTTGGAATCAAATTATGTTCTTTATACTCCACTGCATCACCCAATTAAATAGTCTTCTTATTTCCCACTACTCGAGAGTAGTTTAGACATTCTCATCAGAGTACCAATAAGTAGAGGAATTGTGTACAATTGAGTTCACGTACGTGGGCTGGCTGCACTCTTGGATATTACAGCGTTTGCGGATAGGTTTGGGCTTCTTGCTGGTTTCACAGAAGTTGCGATGTACCAATCGACTGTCACTCTTCCTCCTGCATCCATATTTCGTATACTGTATGCCTGAAAGGATGGAAAAGTGGACATTATTCATTTTCCAGCAAGGTCATAAAGACGATTCAATACACAAATCTGACATCTCGGAAAGTTTGTAACCTATCTATACTGCAATTCATGTACTCTCTCTATGCTATTTCCAATGTCATTATTTTAATTTCGATTCAATGATTAATTTGAGTCCAAAGTAAAAGTGAGTCATTTGAGATTTTTTATTACTTGTTCTGTCTGTCAATTTGAGGAAGATGTATTTATATACAGGATATTATATTTACAACAACCTGTGACCTGCCTTTAATAGCATTTCATTTAATGAAAAAATAAACTCGCTGACCTCCTCCGCAAGGTTTGGAACACTGAGACCAGCTCTTCAGTGCCCACTCATAGGTGTCAAGTTCTGCCAGGAGAACATTGTTGTTGGTGATGAGCGGTAAGAGGTCCTCGTGTATGATATACTTATATGTCAAGCTGACCTTTACGTCTTCTTCCTGGGGAATGACCTGTAATGAGGTGACACAAATTGAATAAGAATAAAACAGTGAAACGGAAAAGGCAAAGCTGAAATCAAGTGGCGACCAGTTCCACTCACCAGCACTACTATGCCTTCATGTAGTGGGCCGCTTGTCTTGAGGTTCTCCTTCTCGCCATCCAAGACATACTCCCACTCTAAGCCATTCTCGATGAAGGTCCTTGATTCCGCGTCTTCACTTTTTGCATTCAGTATGAAGTGTCCGGTAACCTGATTCTTCACAGCTGCATATAAAGAGTGGGAAGCATAAAAAATATAACAATAAAAATACATGTATGATGGGATAGTACGTGTGTGCACGTCCGGTTAGTAACATTTGTTCAAAAATTCTGAAATTCCAAGGATCAATCCTCCAAAGTCAAACAGTTTAAAAGGTGCTACGAGGAGTGGACTTCCGGGTTACAGAGCATGGGGTAGGCACGATCGCTTGTAGCTCCCACAAAATATTTCAGACCTAACTGATTAAACCCTATTCTCGTCGATTTTTTTTGTGCTTGTGTTGCCGGTAACACTAATACTGTTTTGGAGAAATGCCTAGAAGCAAGAAAAACGCAAGAAGAGATTCGGCAGAGTCAAATATGTCCTCGGACAGCGTGGTTAGCATGGACGTTGGTGCTAGCTCAGTGGCTTCCATCGCGGGTCTGCTTGAACAGAGCAGCGATAGCCGCCGAGTTTAAATCATCTTTCGCCAGCATGGACGCTAAGCTGGACAGCATTCAGGCCGTGGTCTCAAGCCAGGGGAAACGTATAACCGATCTCGAGGAAAATGCAGAAACTGTTTGCGGACGCCTGGAGCAACTTGAGGCTACGTGCTCCTCACTGCAGGAAGATAACACGCTGTTGAAAGCTAAACTATCGGATTTGGAAGGGAGGAGCAGGAGACAGAACGTTCGTATCGTGGGCTTACCAGAATCAATCGAGGGTGCGCACCCCGCTGCCTTTTTCTCCGGGCTCCTCGTCGAGGTGTTTGGTGATCAAGTTCTCCCTTCTCCCCCAGAGTTGGACAGAGCTCACCGCACTCTGGCACCCAAACCGGGCCCGCATGAGAGGCCGAGATCCGTCGTTATCCGCTTTCACCGATACCAGACTAAAGACTTGATCATGAAAGAGGCACGTAAACAGGGCGAGCTGGAGTACCACGGCCACAAGCTCCGATTCTATGAGGACTACAGCGCGGAGGTCGTGAAGCAGCGCGCTGAATACAAGCGGGTCATGGCTGTGCTTTATCAGCGCGGTCTTCGTCCTTCTCTCCTCTTCCCGGCGAGGCTTCGCATTACTCTCCAGAGCGGCGAGAGAAAGTGGCTGCGGTCTGTCTCTGAAGCATCAAACTACATATCTACACTGGGTGTGAGTCCGTAGTAAATACGATTGCCTGCTGTGAGTATACAATGTGGACAAATGCTCTTTTCATATCCCCAGCCAAACTCTCAGACTGATGGTACTATATGCAATTTTTTATTTCTTATTTTTTTAATGAGTAAAGTAGCTGGGTGAACGTGACATATTTGTTGCTTGTCATTTTGACGTATTGTCTGGCTCACTCCTTTTTTATTTTTTTATTTGAAATTATAATAATTATTAAATAATTTAAAAAAGTGGAGATGGAAAAGGAGTGAGCTTGACAATACGTAGTATAATTTATTTGTATCTCTATTTTAAAACGGCTAGATGAGCGTGTCTGTTCTTTATTTTTATTTTATTTATTTTTTTTTGCCATTTGGACAGACTGTCTAACTCACGCCTTGTTCTTTTTTTTTTGTATTTCGAATTTGTTGGTTGAGCACGGTATGTTTGTTTAGTGTGTTGTCATTTTGACAGTTTGCTGGATTGTTCATAGTGTTACTAGCTGTTATGGGGTGAATTGTACAAGACTTATGTGGGAAGCTAGCATAGGCTAGAAAGTTAAGGCTTGGAATGTTTGTTGTGAGGCTAGTAAGGGTCTTTCGGGGTTTGCTGTTGAGAGCAATATATGGGGTGGGTTCTGGGTGGGAGGGGGTGGTGCCAACTGGGGGTTTAGCTGATGGGTTAGCACCTGCTGTGTTTTCAGTTATCTGTTTTCCTTTTCTTTGTGTGTTTTTTTTTTTTTTCCTCTGTATTTTGCTACTCTTTTTGTTATCGGAGCAACTCTTTTTACTCTCACTATAACTGAGCTAGATGAAGGGCAATCTTAATTTAATTAGTTGGAATGTCAAGGGGCTTAATCACCAAGTGAAAAGGGGTAAGGTCTTAACCCACCTAAAACGGCTCAGGGCTGGAATAGTTTTTCTTCAAGAAACCCACTTACATGACTCTGACCATGGGCGACTAAGTAAATGCTGGCGTGGACAATTTTTTCATTCTAATTTCAGGGCTAAGGCCAGGGGCACAGCTATCCTTATTGATAGTAATATTCCTTTTGAGTCCTCAAACATTATATCAGACAAAAATGGACGTTTTATTATTGTTTCAGGCAAACTTTACAATAAGTCAGTCATCTTGGCCAACGTCTACGCGCCTAATGTCGATGATGTAGATTTCTTTAAGAGATTTTTTTCTCAACTCCCCGATCTCAATTCCCATTCTCTTATTCTTGGTGGGGATTTTAATTGTTATCTAGATCCAGTCTTAGATCGCTCTTCCCCCAAACCTGCCACTCTTAGCAGATCTGCAGGTTATATCAAATCATTTCTTGCTGATTATAGCCTCTCTGATTCATACAGGTTTTTATACCCCACAGGAAGAGAATATTCATTCTTTTCACATGTCCACCACACTTACACCCGAATTGATTATTTTTTTGTTGATAATTCATTGATGTCAGACCTTAAGTCATGCAGTTATGAAGGTATTGTGATCTCTGATCACGCTCCTCTGCTCCTTCAACTGGCTTTCCCTGACGTTGAGTATACAAGAAGGCAGTGGAGACTGGATCCATTGTTGCTCACAGATGAGAGTTTTCTTTCACACATCTCTACACATATTAAAACTTTTTTGAGTATAAATAAAACACCAGATGTGTCCAATGCAACAATTTGGGAAGCCCTGAAAGCCTATTTGAGAGGTGAAATTATATCATTTGCAGCATACAAAAATAAGTGTACAAAACAGAAACAAGCTGAAATTGCTGATCAGATTCTGAACATAGACAGACAGTATGCTTATTCACCTTCACCTGAACTTTACAAAGAACGTTTAAAACTTCAGACAGAATTCAACCTTCTTTCCTCTCGTCAGGTTGCTGACCAGTTGCTTAGGAGCAGAGGTACTTTTTACGAGCATGGTGACAAGATTGGCAAACTCCTGGCTAATCAACTGCGCGGATTTAGAACAAAGCAACTCATCCCTGGAATACGGACAGACAGTGGGTGTACAACATCAGATCAGAAATCGATAAACGAAAAGTTCAAAACATTCTATTCAAATTTGTATAGTTCTGATTGTACAGGAGACGCAGCGGTGATGGAAACCTTTTTCAGTAATCTAAACATGCCTTCCCTTTCTCAAGACCTGAGACATAGCCTTGAGGCACCTATTACTCAGAGGGAAATTATTGCAGCAATAACATCTATGCAATCAGGCAAATCTCCTGGTCCAGACGGACTTCCATCTGACTTTTTTAAGAAATTTTCAGCCGAATTATCGCCTTTTTTATGTTCAGTATTCTCAGACTCATTTGACTCGGGTAAACTCCCGCCTTCGTTCTACCAGGCCTGTATTTCCCTGTTGTTAAAAAAGGATAAAGATCCTCTAGATTGTGCATCATACCGACCAATTTCACTATTAAATACGGATGTGAAGATACTTGCTAAAATTCTCGCCCACAGATTGGAGGATGTTCTCCCCTCTATCATATCCCCCGACCAAACAGGGTTTATAAAGGGACGCCAATCATTTTATAATATCCGCCGGCTAATGAACATTTTATATTCCCCCAGAAATATTGAATCAGAATGCCTCGCTTCTATGGATGCTGAAAAAGCATTTGATAGAGTAGAATGGAATTATTTGTTTTTCACCCTTGAGAAATTCGGTTTGGGTCCTGTTTTCACTTTGTGGGTTAAATTACTATATGCATGCCCTTCTGCCTCAGTATTAACAAACAGCCGTTACTCAAGTAGTTTTGATATGCACCGTGGGACCCGGCAGGGTTGTCCTTTGAGCCCGCTCCTTTTTGCTATTGCAATCGAACCACTTGCGATTGCCATCAGAGGTAACAAACAGATTCAGGGGATATGGAGAGGAGGAATTGAACATAAGGTATCATTATACGCCGATGACTTACTTTTGTTTGTCGCCAAGCCAGCCACCTCCTTACCGGAGGCACTTTCTGTGTTGGAGGTCTTTAGTCAGTTTTCTGGCTATAAACTTAACTTGAGCAAGAGCAAACTTTTTCCGATTAATAAAGAAGCTCTTAAACTTGATTATACAGCTCTCCCACTCAAAGTGGTGACAGACCATCTGAGTTACCTTGGGGTATGTTTCACCAGAAATTTTAAAAACCTATTTAAATCGAACTTCCTCAAATTATTGGATCAGGCAAAGCAAATATTATCGAAGTGGTCTCCTCTGGCTTTCTCTCTCATAGGTAGAATAAATTCAATCAAAATGACATTACTCCCAAAGTTCCTATATCTATTCCAATGTCTCCCCATCTTTCTCCCCAAATCCTTTTTTCAGGCCCTTGACTCTTTAATGATAAATTATATTTGGAATGGTAAACACCCTCGGTTAAGGAAAGCATTTCTTCAAAGACCAAAACAAACAGGCGGAATGGCCCTCCCTAATTTCCAATACTATTACTGGGCTGCTAATATCCGTTCTTTGGTGTATTGGATGCATTTTCACCTTGACGACTCAGCCCCAGTATGGGTAACAATGGAGTCCAGCGCTGTTAGCCCATTGTCTCTATCTGCCCTCTTAAGCGCCGCACTTCCACTCTCTTCGGCTATTCCCAATAGTAATCCCGTGATTAAGCACTCCCTTCGAATCTGGACCCAGTTTAGGAAGAATTTTGGAATGCAGAATTTTTCACTTTTCAGCCCAATTGCAGCTAATCATTTATTTACTCCCTCGACGGTGGATGGTGCATTCAAGATCTGGCATAAAAAAGGCTTAAAATGCATCGGTGATTTATTTATTAATGATCTATTTGCTAGTTTTTCCCAATTGACAAAACGTTTTGGTATCGAAAAGACAAACTTTTTCCGATTTCTGCAAATCAGGCATTTTACGCAGAAGTTAATTCCCCAATTCCCTTATAAACCGCCAGCCAATCATGTTGATTTCTTTCTGTCTGTAAACCCCACATTAAAAGGCTCAATTTCTGTGTTTTTCAACCTTATTTCAAAGTTGCATAGCCCCTCTTTAGCAGCTATAAGAACCCTGTGGGAGCAGGACCTAGGCTCTGCCTTCACAGATCGCATGTGGGATTCAGTCCTGGATCGGATACACTCTACCTCCATGTGCGCCCGACACGCTCTTGTGCAATTTAAAGTAGTACATCGATCCCCATATCTAAAACCAAATTAGCTCGTATGTTCCCCGATGTAGACCCGACCTGTGATAGCTGTAGAGCGCACCGGCATCACTCTTTCACATGTACTGGTTGTGTCCCACCTTGACTGAGTTCTGGTCATCAGTTTTTCAAAAAATTTCTGAAGTACTTCAGCATCAAATTAAGCCGAACCCTTTCCTGCAATTTTTGGTGCACCAAATTCAGGCTTACCGAAAGTGAAGACTGGCCTTCACCTCACTACTCTCGTAGGGCTATCCTCCTCAAATGGAAAGATCCTGCTCCTCCTTCCCACTCACATTGGATTCGAGACATTATGGCATGTATGAATTTAGAGAAAATACGTTACACAACCCAGGGATCCGAGAATAAATTTGACGAATTTGGCGCCCCTTCCTAAATTATTTTAAAAAAAAAATAATAACTATAGAAGAGTAGCACCCCCCCCCCCTTTTTTATTTTTTTATTTGATTTAATTTTATTTCTTTATGTGTTTTTTTTCATATTGATTGTTTATTTCTGTTTCTTGTAGGGTATCTTTTGTGCTGTTGGGTGTGAGGGTGGGATGTGGGTGGGGTATGTTCGGGGGGGAAAAAAAGGGGAAAAAATTTGTACTAATCGTGCTACAATTTCTTTGTTACGAACATTTAATAAAAAAACCTTTGAAAGAAAAGGTGCTACGAGGAACTTTTAAGCATTTCTGAAACCTTTCTCATTTTTTCTCTGATCAAAAATTACATGCAACAGCAAACAAGACCATCAGTGCAAAGAATGCTATTTTTATATAGTTTTTCTTAATGAACTACAGCTGGCATAGAGAAAAACACAACCGCTTTTGTCCAAAGGGGGTGCAAGTATTAACACAAACTGAAAGTTCCTCTGAGCACCTATTAAGCAAGGTTCGTGCCTGTGTCAGTGTATTTCTTGAATTATGTTTGGTGCTTGGGTTGGCCAACGGTAAGTCCTCCAAGTTGTGTGTGTCATCTCTTTTTCCCATGAGCTAATAAAAGCCAGAGAAGGATAGGAGTGGAGAAAAGAGGCTTTGGCTGAAAGCCGCGGTAATCATGACTCACACTGGTCAGTCACACAGAGAGCTACTGTAGACAGGAAGATAGGAATACTTCACTTCTACTTGGACCTAAAGACACTTGTACACTATTACTCAACTGCTTCTAAAAGCTTGACAGATAAAGCCCTCATCCTTCATCACGACCTGTTCCACCCACTCATATTGAAAGTAATTGAAGTGTGAGAAAACTTTTTCTTTTTTTCTTTTCTTTTTTACAATACAATACAATAGCAGCTGTTATTATGCTTCATCACACTGACTTCAGCTTCTCCGGAAATAAACAAGTGATGATTTATCTTTGGTTTGTGCACTGTCGAAAACAGTTTCTCACACTACCGGTAATTGTGTTTGTTGGAAGTTTGAAAGTCACCGCACATCAGGCTAATTGATGCGTCATGCAGAGCAGAACGATTGTGCTGAGCCTATTTATTTTTTTAATCAGCCCTCCAGGTAAAGTACTACAGTAGATGCCAATTATGTTTGCATTTTGGCATTCTGTTGATTTTCATTTGAATTCTCCACAGTCTATTGAAATTCTCTTTTGTGTGTAAAATATGCAATTTTAGCGCGATAGCTGGCCCTGAGAAGTTTCTGTCTTGTTGGGATGCACAGCAGCATTTTTCAAATGTGACACAGAGTCATTGTACGCTTGATTTAATCACTCAGCGGTTGTCTGTCTGTGCAGAAGTCAAGTCACAGTTACAGCAGTGGTTGATGAGATCTATTTTAATTTTTACCCTGTAATGTTATTGCCAATGCTGAAACAACATGAGCTTGCATCACTGTATCAACTCATTTACTAATGTTCACGTTCGGCTGCTACCATGTTCACCAGCTACTTGTTGCTAGCTACTAGGGATGGGCATTTTAAGAAATTCAATTGATCGATCATCGGGAAAATTATCGAGCAATCGTTATCTTTTTTTACATATTAAAAAATGCCAACAGAACATCCAAAATACAGCGTTTTTACCATAGACTGTAATACAAAAGGTTTTTACTCAATTACATTTTTATTCCAAGATCTTCTAGGCAAACAACAATCTATTAAGACAAGGCAACTTTTTAAAATAAAATAATAATAAAATGTGGCGCTGGTGAAAGCCCGAGGCTATGAGCCAACAAGGAGCCAATGCTACGATACCGTTAAAGTTTAAACACATGCGCCTCCTAAGATGCTGCCAAAGACTGCATAAGGGCACGGCAAGTTTCTCTGAGTGGTAAAGGACCTAACGTTACTTCATCTAATAGACAACATGTGCAAATTATTTTCCCTGATGAAGGCGAAGTAGGAAAGCATAGACGCTAAAGTTAGCTGCTAATGCTAGCAGCGCTAACGTGACACGTTTAACAGGGTCGGATGTAGGCTTCAATGTACAAGTGGTACATAATTCGGTTTGTTTAAGTGTTGTACTTATACAAGGTTTCACAATGCTTAATGAACTTAGTTATTTTCGGTTCTAAAGCTGTCCGGTCCGATGCCAAACTTCTCCGTAACTTCTTCCTGTTTATGTTTTTAGATCTACGGCAGTTCGCAGGCTGCTGCCTGAGCCTGTTCTGTTGTCTCCTACTACTAGTTAAGTATCTCCCCCTGCTGATAGGATGTTTAATTGCTCCCCATACAGTCTTTGGTGCTGCCTGCCACATGTGAAACTAATTGCTGTGCTGCCGGACTCACACTGCGCAACACAACGGCTATATAATCGATAACAATTTCACGTGATGGACAATATTCTTAACGAGCAATGATCGATTAATTATGCCCATCCCTACTAGCTACGGTGGTCCCCCTTTGTTTGCATACCAGTTTACACAGTGGTTTATGCAGTGTATTAACACCATCATTTATTTCAGTGTACACACAGTACGTACAGGTAGCTGATTATGAGGAAATATTCACTGATTTTGACAAGTGTTCTGCAGATTCTCTGACCCCACCATTAAATAACACACACAAACAATAAAAAATATCGACAGTAGCATGTGCTTCCAACGCTGAAAGAAGAAGTGAGGCAGACTTACCAATTACATGAGGGGAGGTCTCGTTCTCCTCTATAACAATGTGGCGGGCTCCTATTGGGATGTCGAACATTTTCAGCATTCCTATTAAGACAAAGCGACACATCACGTTATAGCTGAAAAACCTTTAACAGCGTGAACTTATTCTGGGCAGTAATGAAAGCCAATTATTTCTGAAAAGAAACATGAAGACAGGAAGTTTGTTGCTGAGTTTGACAGTGGGGAGGGACACAAGCTGTGGTCAGGCACAGACGATAGTGATTGGTGTGTTTAGGTGTATTGATTAATATATATAATTCAAAGTGAAGCAGCACTCAGCGCTGATAGTTACCATTCTTTTTGGGCGTCTTGGTGAGCGTGAGCTTCACGGTGCGACAGTGTGAGTTGTCTCCCTCGCACACTCCACATTTGTCCTCCTGTTTGTAAGAGCCCACCTCCTTGTCGCAGCCGACATGCTGTGAGGGCAAAGGCAGTATATCAAATCAGTGCCTTGCTTTTACACACAGTACACACTGATATAGTCCAATGGTAAAACCATGCCATGGGAAAACTCAGTCAGCTCGTTTAAAGCTGATGCATTTTCGGAAACATGGCCACACATAACAGAAGCGTAGCCAAAACCATGAGTCGCTGGCCCGCAACAATAAAAAGTTTCAACTTTATGTCCACGATGAAAATTGAGACAAAATCATTTTCTATGTGTTTGTACTAGAGCAGAGTTATAGTTTAGCCATTAAATTGCTGCATAACTCACGCTCAGGGCACTATATTAATCGTCAAAATGCACTCTAGTAAAAAGGTCATGGTACTAACTCAATTCCTAGTCAGGTCGTATCTATTGTGGCGCTCCAGTGTACGACGATGGATCACCGTGAAAGGCAACACCATGTGTTTGATGAAAGATTTGTTTTGTAGTGTTTTTTTACTATCTAAAAAATATTGAACTTATTTTATATATAAAATGTTATTCATACTTAAATACTTGTCATTGGATATTGCCTTAAACTGGCAGAGATTTGTGTTGTTTTGTTGTGAGTGCACACGGTCTTAGTAGACACTTACCAGACACTCTCCTCGAGCGCACACGCTGAACGGGTCTGAGTAGCTGCAGCGCGTCCCATCATGCATCACCTGGTTCATGAACACCACCTCCCCCGTTTCCTTTGACTTACAGCTCAGCTCACACTTTCGGCCGTCTGAGAAAAAAAGAAAATACACAAACAAACACCCGCTTTGGTTACTCTGAGTATATATCCAGAATCTGATAAAGACATCAGAAAGACACAGAGGACAGATAACACCGACCGGAATCGACATATGCGTGACAGCAGTTGCTCCTCTGCTATTATCATCTCTCCACTCCTTTTGCTTTTTCGAGGAAAACCTTTAACAGCTAACCTCGGAAAGAAGGGAGCCAACTTTAGAAAGCCGGCCAGCACATTTTTTACGGACTTACCATCTGGGTGCTCATACGGTAGCCAGGTGTGCTTGATGTTTTTATGGTATTTGTTGCTCCTCTGGATGCACTGCTGAGCGCGGAAGTCCTCGTAAGGGCCAGCGCACTCCTCCGTGTTGCACATCTGGTAATCAAAAGCCGAGCCAGGGCAATCTCGACCCCCGTAGGCCGGCCTGAGCAATGACAAAAACATATATATATACATATGCCCTGAGGAACATATAGTATGTGTTAATTCTTGCACCCCCTTTCGACAACATTTTTAGTGTTTTAACTACGCCAGCTGTTGTTCCTGCGTGAGCTTACCCATTACAAAGGCATAAAGAAAGACTATTTAAGAATAGCATTCTTTGCATTGATGGTTTCGGCTGTTAGATGTCATTTATGATTATCAGAGGAAAAGTGAGACTGTTTCAGAACTATTTAAAAGTTCCTCGTAGCACCTTTAAATATGCGTTTTCATTCTTATGTCCCTGAAGATACAAAGAAGGAAGGCTTCAATCGTTAAATAACGAATCCTTCTTGATGTGAAGTGTATCAGGTGGTTGAATCTTGATCCTCGATCTTACAATATTTATATATATAAAAATATTCTGAATGAGGTAAACATACAGTAGCACACACCCCTTGAGCACTTTATGGTCAAGTTTTTTGTTCCAAGCAGACTTAATTAAAGCCAGCGCACTGGAGCAAAAACTGGCCCTGCTCTCCAGCTCTGCAGTCACACTTTTACAGTATGTCATCATTTGCTTGAATGAACACACACACAAACAGACACACACACGCACACACAATCGTTAAAATGATTTGGCTGATGAAGAAGAAGCCCGATTTCATAGTTTCAGTGTGTTTTTTTTTGTTGCCACCCAGAATGAGTTACTCACGGAGGGTTGTTGCATTGTCTGCTGCGCGAGCGAACTCCGCCCCCACACGTCCTGGAGCACGAGCTGAGTTTGGACCAGGAGCCCCAACTCCCGTCGTGGCCCTGAGGCTGCTGGCTGGATCTCCAGATGCAATGGCCCTTGAAGCACCACTAAAAATACATAACAAAACACAGGGGGGAACGTTGTCAACGGGAAAAGGTCAATGCAGTGCAGAATGGCAAGTGACATTTCAAACCCATTACCATCAGCAGAGAGCTATAATCTAAAGTATTATTGAACAGGAACAAAAACATTCATAATTTGTTTCAGACACTCCTCCCACCTTCCCCGGTGCACACTCTGTTCCATCCACCGGAGGACCTTTTTTAGTTTTACAAAAGTACTGGTTGTCGGGGTGACTGCACCACAGCTGCTTGCAAGGGTCGTAGGTTCGAAACTAAATGAGGAAAGAACAGCAGTTTTGAGCTTCGGTTATTTCTTCTGTTGGACAAAAAATCAATACACTAAATCTTCTCTAGTGTGCTCTCACACTCAGCTAGGTGTAAGACGAGGCACCTGTTACACACTTGACTTTCCACAGGATTGTTCGTGTTCCAACAGTGTTATGTTATATTAATTATGAATCAACTGCCTTTTGTATTATCTATTTAAATTGTATTACTGTGCTGTTAATTAAAGGAGAAGTAAGTGATATTTCTTTTTTAACATGAATGTTAAATCACTCTATATTCACACATCAATCACTTGCATAGTTCATAACAAAGGTCTCACAGTCATTCAGCTTTGCAACCATGGTGGAGTAGGTGAGATAGTAGGGACGAGGGAGGAAAATGCTAACTCAAGTCCCTGACAGGAAGCTCAAAGGACCATATCGCTTACTTCTCCTTTAACAGTAAACTAGATCAATAGATCGATATTCTGGACTTACGGCGGTGCACATTTTATAACCAACACCGAAATCAAAGCGGCACTGCTCGTCCATCGAATAATTGATTCCAGGGAGCTCAGGAAGCTTGGGCCACTTGTGTTCAAAGGGATCGTCCAGTAGGCAGTCGTAAGAGCTGAGGAAAACATTTGAAAAGAACAGGATGAGGAGAAAGTAAAAAGAAAGAAAAAAGAAAAATCAATAAAATGTCAAGCAGCGTCATGCATAGGGATGAGCAGCGTTGAACCAATAATGGAGAAAATGAGAAATCATTCAGTGAAAGAAACTGAAACGTACTGGATGTATCGATTGAGCTCCTGCTTGCTGCAGCGCGACCAATGATAGCGATGGAACGCCGCTTGCACCAGTGGCGCCATGATGCTTCCCATACTGGTCTCGTCCTCACAGCGGTTCCCCTGGCCGTCATGCTCCATGCCCAGCCTGATGGAGAGAGAGAAGGGCTCATTGAACAGGAGGTGCATGAAATGTAAGCAAATAATGACGCAGCACACACACACACACATACACACACACACACACACACAAATCTAAGTTCTTCCATCTTGTTAAATTTAAATACAAAACAGATGAGAGAGAAAAAGTAAAAGAGAAATACAGGCCTAGGGGAGTCATCGAAAACTGTATTGAAAGTATCAAAAGTTGGACTCGAGTTGCTGAGTCAGATTCTTAGTTTACTTTATCTCGTATTTGATCAAGATATCTTCTGCACTAAAGCTGTATCAGCGCGGGATCTTTGCTCTCAATAATGGTTCTACCAGCACTGAAGTCAAATGTTGTCAACATGGGGTTGAGATGTCATGTGAGCTCAGGCTCCATACACTTTAACAGCTCTTGAGTTGGCTAAATCACTCTAAACAAACTCAAAACTGCCATACATATTCAGCATTATTAACATTGTATGTGATTAGCCATTCACATGTTGAATAGTCCTTTATGGGGGCTGTACTGGATGGTTGCTAACATTTATGATTGACTTTTTTTGGGGGGAATAATGCGGTTATCTAACATTTACAATAGATTACAGTTATTTTAAAATGCATAGACAGAAAACACCAGGGACACGCTTAAGCTGTTCACAGAGGCTGACTAAAGAACATCCATAAATGGAGGAAAAAAAAACATAGAGCTTCAGAAACTCATGGAATGAAATTAAATGGTGTCTATATAAAGAGAAATGTGAGCTTATTACACGGTTTTCAGTGGCTAGGAGGAAACCTGTCATTACCGACAGAAATTAATTAATTACCAAAAATAATTACTACAATCAACACACTGTAACTGTCACTATGGTGTATAATAAATAATAAATAACTGCCTGCTTTTCTGCTACGTATATGCATGTGAATCTTGACTTCAAGCGTTTCTTTATCTGTTGAGACCTTGTACATGGCCAGTATGGGATTTGCAGAACCCACAGGGTCCGTCAATACCAACGACAACTTTCACATAGAAGTTGCCACGCATCATTTGTAATGAAGACACTTCATTTCTTAAACTAACATCTTAAGATTCAAGGAAGTCTTTTTCTATTACAGTGTTCTTTCCCTGAGTGGTTATCATCTCAGCATGCATAAGAGGCAGATAATTAAACCATATATCACAGGCCTTAAGACCTGCACAAAGAACATAATCACACCTACAGGGTTTTTTATTGTTTCACCTATTACCTGCATGCGTTTTATAAACAGAGGAAACAAGAGCTACCAGTGGACAATTAAATTAAAGAAATAAAAAATTATTAAAACATGAATAAGGGTCTAATTAAATGAGTTAACAAGGCAACCTCCCCCAGATATGTAACCAAGAACAACAGATCTATGTTCCAGAAAAATAGATTTTGTGAAGAATTCATCCACAAAAGTGAAAGTCATACGTCATGCATCTGAAAATAAACTGGATCCTTTTGGCAAGGTGGTGATCATCTCTGCTTCCTTGCTGAGTCAATCAGGAAATCAAACCATTTTCAAATGTCCAGCTCTTTGTTTTTTTTGTGCTAAAAATAACTGTCAGCCAATGACATCCGCAATAAACCACGGGTGTTGAATTGTGATCACACATCCGCTCACAGAATTTCAGTCTTTACCTTTTTTTTCTTTCCTTCTATAATTCAGAATTTAGAGGTTTGTTTGTTTTGCCTCACAACTTACACCTTGAAAAAGGCTGATGGACTTTCAATCAGTAAAACTGTCTAAGACATAATCATTTGATTGCACAACGCAGCACATATGCATGTTGTGTTTTTCTTAAATTACCTCCAACATCAAGGCTTGAGTTAGTATCCTGATTAGTAATATCTAGTAATGAATAATAATAATAATAACAGCAATAATAATAATAATAATAATAATAATAATAATAATAATAATAATAATAATAATAATAATAATAATAATAATAATAATAATAATAACTAGCAATTTTTCGAGTTATACAATGTCCAGTATCTTTTTGCAAATGACTTAAAGTTTGTTTTCATATTCGGGTAAATTAGGCTGATCACGTGCACAGGGACAATGTGAACAGCCCGTTAGTTTCCGCTAAAGACACTGTAAAAGTGACAGTGGTCTCTCTAGTTGAGTGAAAGTGATGCATTCAATCCACCAGTTAGCCATGCTTGTTGACCCAGTCAGTATTGAGTCCCCCCCCCTCCCTTCTCTTCCCCCTGTTAGTGGATGAAGAGTTGTACTTCTGCCATTTTGAGCTTTGTAACAGTCAATCAAGACTATCTGAACAGTTTTTTTTTATGTTAGAGTAGCAGCAGTGGGGGGGCACAGTTCACACAGTTCACAGCCTGTAAAGCCCCATTAGAGGAGAGAGAGAGCTTGAGTGAAATGGGCCGGTAGTTACACATGATAAATCCAATTTATGGCCACAGGCAGAAGAAGCTCTTTGAATCAGACTGAAAGTGTGGATGCAACATGTGGCTTCCCTAGCCACAATTTGAAATCATGTGAATTAAATAATTAATATGTTTTATTTGACGCTTATATACTACCCGAGCCACTTTAGAATTGTGGGGAACGTCTTGGAGGGTATCAAACTATTCATAAATATCGTTCCAGTATCATTTTAAAAGTGGTGCGTATTCAAAATGATCAGTGGCCCCTTTATTACGTACACCTGTTTGATGTATATTCACAAAAGGTAACTGTTTGATATTTTTGGTGACATTGTCTAAAATGAGTCATTTACATGTTTGTTAGTGAGGCCACAGTTAAAGGTTGTTATATTGAGAGGTGATTGTCTCTTTTTCATTCATGAGGGGACCAAGATATTAGAATCAACTCTGTGCATATGGTTTAATTAAAACTGGTTTCAATAAAGGCTGAAAATGATAGGCATCATAAAAGCAGACTTTATGGATGACATTAGTCTGAACAGGTCCGACTTGTTAACATAAGGTCTAGGTTAACATATGTGATATTTACATGTGGTTGTGTTGTTTTTCCAATAACAACAGAGCTGAATGAGCTCATCTTTCCTGACTGACTATACCTCCATGCACATGCTGCGGGCAACCAGATGCTTTGTTTTGTTTAAGACAGCAGCGTTTAAAAAAGGTCCCCTTGATTACAGACTGCAAAATACCATCCAAAAAATCTCGACTTAATTGGATGCAGTAAGACCATGTGAGACTCGGTCGGCGCTTTCATGGTCATGACTATTACTCACACATGGCCGGTTTCATGAGCCACCACAAAGGCGGAGGAGAAGCCGTCCTCGTGGTTCAGAGTGCAGCTCCTCAGTGGGTGGCACATCCCTGTCACTGGAGCGTAACCTGGGCAACAGAAGAGAAAAAGACCACACAGGCCTAATAATCAAGAACCAGGATGAAGGTTGTGACATTCTCATGCAGCACTGATGATTGAGGTGGAAAACGATCACTCGATGTGACATTGTTGAACTAAAAAGAGCACTGCATGATGTGATTGCTGTCATTGTGAAGGTCTCCATCTTTTCCTGGTGTGCAGCTTCCACACCAGCTTCCCCTTTTTAGAAGATTTGATGATTGCTTTTGTGACTAAGCCATGCAAATAAACAAATACTGGAAGCCTTTATGTTGATAGACGACCGATATAATGGAGAATTAAGCTAGTGGAGGAGCCTGAAGCTCCTGCACGACACCTTGTACATTAACAATCCCTTCACTATGCTTTAAAAAAGTCATGAGGTAAACAGCAAGCCTGTCATCATTACCCAGCAGACATGCTGCGTGGTTGCAACATTAAACATAGTCCACTAGGACAGCAACACTTTCAAGCAAAGCACAAACATTGAACATAACTCGATCAAGAGGTGTGCAGCGATTCAGCTTCAGCCCGTTTGGTTTGGTATACAGAAGCACGTTGGTTCCGGCCTCCTTTTGGCGGCTTTAATTTTTCATGCTTTCTGACCCCCAGAAAACCTTTTTGGCATGCAGGTAAAAAGCAGAAAATGCAGCAGACAGAAAGCTGGTGATAAAGACTCTTGAAAAGCATGTATATCAGTTTGTTGTTGTGTATAGAAGCAAGTTGATTAATTCCTAGCAGTGTGTTTGTTTTTATTTATTCCTACTTGTTGACAGCGAAGAAGCTTTCTGATCGATTTGGTTAATAATTATATTCACGAATGGCAACAACATGGACACATTAAGTGCTGCGTGCGATGCAGCAGCACATGAAAGCAGTTTGTGGAGTGACCCCTTTTATCCTTAAAGGCAGATAAAAGGAGTTCAGGAGAATGGAGATTACATTCCCGTGAAAAGCGCCACTAGGAGCATTGCACATTGAAGCGAGAAAGGTGCAGCAGCAACAGCAGAAGACAAAGTCAGGGTCAAAACGTGTTTTTCTACTGGTGATGTCATGGGTGAGGAGAGAGGCATGGCGTTGTTCAACTCTCAAGGCACTGAACAAACTGCACTTCAAATGGGTTTACAGGGTTTGATTACACTGCACGTGTGAATGTGGCAAACTTATTATCAGTTAACAAACCTTGTGTATTATGTGTAATTCATACATGTTTTTCATTTTGTCTTTGCTTTGCAGCTACTCCATGAACATGATTGGATTTTCCTTCCATTTATTCCACAGCCCAATATCTGTATTTGGATATACAGTAGAATCCAGCATCTTGCAGCGAAACATTTTGACAAGCGGGTGCGATGTCTCCTCCTCATGACCCTGAGACGCAGCCCAAAAGGGTTCCAGCCCACAAGGCTCGCGAGGCCCCATAGAAACCGGGGAGTGTTATGAACACAACACAACAGCAGCTATGGCAACAACCCGAGGTGTGACTAGCAAAGCAGGTAGCCTCGGGTGGTCCTCTAAACATGACACGTGTGCTTTAAAAGCTATGAATAACCACGGGTCAATGCAAGATATTGAACTTGAGCACAATGGATGTTTGTTTAGGGTTCCGGACTCGGTTTCTCTGTTGATACGACTGCTCACTTCAAATTATGTTTTTGAAGGGCTGAAAAGAAGATATACAGCGTGAGACAAATGCTGAACTAACAGCACAAACATGTATGGTACAACTCCTCCTCATGATCGCATACATGTGTTATTAGGAGGATCAAGGTTTAGCTACTTCCTAGGGAAGAAAAGCTCACACTAGGCTGAAAAAAAAATTATAAAACAATAACAGTCTACATAAATGACTAACAACTATTTCTGCTTTTTCTCTACATGCCAAGAAACCTTTCTTCAGTGTCAATCTCAATTGTTCATCTCCAGGGTGGCATCAATGTCAAGTCAGCAAAGGTTTTGAAAAGCTCCTCAGTAATTATTTATTTTCCTGTTAGTTCGCCCGTAGGCAGACTCAAGGCTTGAGATATCGGCTGTGGCGGCCTCCACTTATTAAAAAAATATTTCTATCGACCTTACCTGGGCAAGACTTGAAGCCAACCCCCTTTTTGTTGTGAATGGAAGCAGATATCAGCACTCACTCTGCACAGGCCTCGATCGAGAAAAATACAGTACCTTGCATACCTGCGGGACCAAAATCTTGCCTTGTGAGGAAGATGGCGTGGTCGTGGTACTCGGCGTGGTCGGGGTCGCGGCGCTGCTGCGTGTTGGCCCACCGGCACACCTGCTCCAGGCTGCGCGACGGGTTGCCACGCTCGATCAGGCTGATAGACTGCACAGACACAAGGACCAGAGAGAAGGGTTTTTAGCACTAAGGCTGTGTATTTTTCAGAGAAAACATATGCACACACACACACACACACACACACACACACACACACACACACACACACACACACACACACACACACACACACACACACACACACACACACAAACAAAAGACTGAAAAAAGGAACACAAAAATAAAAGACAAAAAAAACTATCATGGCGTACTCTACTTTACAGGTGTCTAAGGACTTCCATTCCTACATTTACATGGAGGCAAATGTTAAACAGAAAATAAAAAGTCATTAAAGTGGCATGTAGTGTGATATAGTCAAGGCTGGCATATTTGTTTAAACTTCTCTGCTTTCCCTGAAATTTTGTATCGAATTTTCTCCATATGTTAAGTATTGGAGAACTCTATGAAGGCTGTGAAATGTCGCCCCTGCAGTTCCCTCCCAATGGCATTGGAAGCATAAAGAAGAATGTTCTCACCATGACATGTCAGGTGTGCGTGCACTTTTACTTTGAAAATCATGAAACCGTTAGTTTCGAAGTTTGCACAGGTACAAAAAAACAAATTACATCCACATTAAACCAACTGTCTGAATCATGGGAGCAGTAAAAATATGAGCCACAAGTGAAAAGTTTGATTCAGTGAATCTGGAAAATGCTTGTTGTCAAAATCACTTTTTGTCCAAATAAGTGAATATTTCCTCACAATCCGCTACCTGTCTGTACTGTGTGTGCACTGAAAAATACAGCTTCGACTCTGTAAATGGGCAGGTTGCTAGCTACAATGGGCCACCATTGTTTACATACCCTGTGTTCGTATACCAGTTTACAGACCCAAGGCGGTATATTAAGACTGGATTTCTTTCAGCGCACACACACATTAAGGACAGGTAGTGTATCGTGGGGAGATATTCACTGATTTTGATAAAAAGTGATTTTGACAACAAGCATTCTCCAGAAACACTGACTCCGCCTTTACTTCATGCAGTACAACTAAGCCTCTATACCAGGACAGTTTATCTTGACTGTGACAATAGAAGCCGGAGCTGAAGTTTGTGAGCTGAATTTTTCTAAGTGTGAAATGAAGTCCAGATTTCTATTTGAATCTCACTGAATGAAATAAATGTGTGCATATTAATCAAATTTTACTCCAACAGAGCCTGGTTTGTAGCCTGGTGCTACCAGACCATCGTACTTCATTTCATTTGTACAGAGGGTCTGGCAGTGCTGTAATTGGCAAACGTTCACTCATGGAGGCGGGTGTCTGCTAAAGTTTAAAACTATTGGATCTGCCCAGTGCCACTCTGGATTAGCCAACCAATCGCATAACGTTTGGTCGTCACGTGTGTCATGAGCCGGCTTCTGGCAACTGAAACTGGAGCGCGACTTCGACGTCATCGTTCTCAGCCACTCGCTCTGTTCGCTGATTGGACCGGCTATCGAATCTCTGGCAAAACTGGGAAATGGGCTGTACACCCAGACTGACTACTGAAGGGAAAATAAAATTTGGCCGGAAGTAGGCAGGCGGGCGGAGCCAGGCTACCTGGTTTGCATAGTGCACATGAAAAACTGCTGTGTGTGTGTGTGTGTGTGTGTGTGTGTGTGTGTGTGTGTGTGTGTGTGTGTGTGTGTGTGTGTGTGTGTGTGTGTGTGTGTGTGTGTGTGTGTGTGGTTGCGCGCTTTCACTCAAACTTGCATAGAGTGTCAAAAATTCAGTCACGGCGACAGGTAATAGTCTACTTGCCAAAATGTAAACCCAGACATGTTGAGTACCCCAAAATTTTATGTTAGAAATGTAAAGTATGGGTCCCCAGTAGGTAGAAACTGCCGGATGCTAACTTGCATATGTTGGGCAATTAGCGTAGCATAGCATAATTAGCATAATTACCATATTGACAATATTTCAGCAACTGCTTTGCCGATTTGGACAATATTGGAGTGGTTTTGGGGTTTATTGAGGATGATAAATCCGTTTCTGACATTTTCAAAATTCAAAATGGCCGTTAAAACCGGAAGTGGCCATATTTCCACTCAAGGTGGGACGATTTTGATGAATTTGGAGTCTTATTTTCCGGTTTATTTATGCTTAATACATTGGCTATCACAACAACCTTTGTGCTAATATGATACAGGAAAACCTAGTTAATTCCTATCCAGATCCATAGTTAGCTAGCTAGCTAGTTAGCACATTAGCTAGCATGCTAAGTTAAAGCAGGAGTAAGCAATTTGATTATTTTAACTTTCTTCCTGTCATGTCGTCCCTACAAACATTTTACTGTCGCGGAACTCTCACGTCACATCAGGTGTCAGGGGCGGGATTATTCTGACCAACTAGATCAACAAAAATTTAGTGACCGCCATATTTAGAAACAAAAAGCTACTACAAGACGTAGTCAAAGCATAATCCCAGACCGTCGATTTTGATGAATTTGGAGTTGATTTTCAGTTTATATATGCTTAATACATTGGCAATCACAATTAGCTTTTGGCTAATGGGATATAGGAAACCCCACTGAATTCCTCTCCAGATCCCTAGTTAACTAGCTAGTGAGCTAGTTAGCTCTTTAGCTAGCGTGCTAAGTTATTTTGTTTAAGAACTTGTAACCAGGTTAGAGCAACAACTGACATGACAATGGACATTAGCTAGCTAGCTTACTAGCAAGCCACTAAAGCAGCAGAGAGCCCCAGTTTCAGTTGATTCACAGACTTAAAGGTTCAGTAAGTGATATGGTCCTTTTAGGTAACTTCCTGTCAGTGACTGCAGTTAGCAGTCCCCTCTTTATAGCACTTTGTCTCTTGATTGGAAAAAAATGAGCGGGATACTTGAAAAGGTATTTTGCAATTACTGCAAAGCTGAATGACTCAGAGACCTGTGTCATGGACTGTGCATACTGTTTAAGTGATTGCTGTATGAATATAGAGAGATTTAACATGTACATTAACAAAAAAATCCCTTACTTCTCATTTAAATCCACCTGCAACCTGATCTTTCAAGTACAAAAGTGACCGATGCATCCTGCTTCCCCCTTCACCATTTACCAACCTTTTCCCTAACAACAAATAACAGTAAGTTAAACAAAGCGGAGAGAGAGAGAGAGACAGAGAGAGATAGAGATCCACACCAAAAGGAAAATACAAGCAGAGGGCATGATGTTCATGTTTTTAATTATCGGGACCTTTGCATAAAGCAGCTGCTATCCACCTTGTGTGATTCCTATGGTGTCACTGCAGTTGTGCTGATGGTTGAAGGTTGCCTGACTATTATTGGCTTCAGAGAACTTCAAAAGTTTCCTGCATAAACAGATCACTGAAGTCCAGCCCTCCTCAAACTTGTCTCCAGTCTTGTGTCCAAGGAAGGAGAAGTTACTAAACCATCACTTATACTCGCTCAATGCAACCAGCAGCACACCAGTAGGAGCTGGAATCAGAAAAACTCTGGGGCTTGCTGTAAAACTCCAACATGAGCATGGTAGCTCAGAACTGGTTCAGAACCTAAATGAGCATTGCATTGACACAACCTATGAAGAAGTCCTACGTGTCCAGAAGTCAGCTGCCAACTTTGCTTCTGATGACCCGGATAAGTAGCTGCACGCAGTTGGCCTGGTGAGGTGCATTGGCCCTATCCACAGTTGGAGTGATCATTTTGATCTTGAGGTCTTCACACCCAATGGTCATCGCACAACACATTGCGATGGCCACTTCGACTCACAAGCAGATAATGGCACTGAAAGTGAAGCAGCACCCCATGGCATGAGTCATGCTGCGACCATTGGGTGTGAAGACCTCAAGATGGGGTTTGAATAGAAAGATCAGGTTGCAGGTGGATTTAAATTTGTGAAGTTGCACACACCGGGAAAAGAGGCAAACACTGAATTTACTTATGCTGCTATAGTTGCTTTCTAGCTAGCTAGCTAATGGCAATTGCCATGTTGTCATGTTGTTACTGTAATCTCTTTATGCATGCAGCAATCACTGTGTGCGCAGTTCATAACACAGTTCCCTCACACCCCTTTTCCTAGCCTCATCAGAGACCCTGCTTGCTTTCCACATAGCAGAGTCTAAGAGCTATACATCCAAAAATCGGTGGTGAACTTTACAAACAGCTCCTGCTCTTCCCTACGTGCAGTACGCAGAATAAAACTCTACTTGCCAGGTCGCCAAGGTTGTTATATACGTGTAGACGGGGATTGCGTAGTTTCCAATAACGAGTGGAAGACCAGATGTTATTACCTGCTCATTGCCCAGTGACATCTTTGATTTGAGAGGGAATTTTAAAAAAAAAACACTGGTTATTGGAAACTACGCAATATTAAATGAAAGGAAAAACCCATCTATAGTACCTTTTTGATTGTGATTACTGTAGGAAAGAGCAGGAGCTGTTTGTTATGGTCCGATTTCCAGATGTATAGCTCTGAGACTCTGCTATTTGTTTTTATCCAATCAGGAGACGCTATAAAGAGGCGGGTCTCTGTGCCCGTGAACGATGACTCGCTGCTCTCCATCGCTGCAATATCTGATGAAGACGGCTGTTCATGTGGTGGTGACGTAGGGACGAGGGAGGGGAATGTTAACTGCAGTCACTGACAGGAAGTTAGCTAAAAGGATCATATCACTTACTGAACCTTTAAGTCGGTGAATCACCTGAAACTGCTGCTTTAGTTGCTTGCTAGTAAGCTAGCCAGCTAATGTCCATTGTCATTTCAGTTGTTGCTGTAATTTCATTACAAGTTCTTAAACAACATGATAACTTAGCACGCTAGCTAAAGAGCTAACTAGCTCGCTAGCTAGTTAACTATGGATCTGTAAAATCAACTCCAAATTCATCAAAAGTAGCTTTGTTTTTAAATATGGCGGTCACTAAGTTGTAGTTGATCTGGTTGGTCGGAATAATCCTGCCCCCGACACCTGATGTGACGTGAGAGTTCCGCGACAGTAAAATGTTTGTAGGGACGACATGACAGGAAGAAATAATGGATTGGATTTATATAGCGCTTTTCAAGGCACTCAAAGACACTTTACAGGGTTCCAGGTTCCATTCATTCACACACAGTCATACTGGTGGTGGTAAACTACCATAGTAGCCACAGCTACCCTGGGGCAGACTGACGGAGGCGTGGCATACAGCAGTCATACACATTCACACCAGGCAAGGAGGGTGAAGTGTCTTGCCGAAGGACACAACAACCATGACACAGGTGGCAGAGCGGGGATTGAACCGCCAACCCTTGGATCATTGGCCAACCCGCTTAACCACCTGAGCCACGGTCGCCCCAGAAAGCTAAAATAATCAAATTGCTTACTTCTGCTTTAACTTAGCATGCTAGCTAATGTGCTAACTAGCTAGCTAGCTAGCTAACTATGGATCTGGATAGGAATTAACTAGGTTTTCCTGTATCATATTAGCACAAAGGTTGTTGTGATAGCCAATGTATTAAGCATATAAATAACCCGGAAAATAGACTGCAAATTCATCAAAATCGTCCCACCTTGAGTGGAAATATGGCCACTTCCGGTTTTAACGGCCATGTTGAATTTTGAAAATGTCAGAAATGGATTTATCATCCTCAATAACCCCCAAAACCACTCCAATATTGTCCAAATCGGCAAAGCAGTTGCTGAAATATTGTCAATATGGTAATTATGCTAATTAATGCTAATTATGCTATGCTATGCTAATTGCCCAACATATGCAAGTTAGCATCCGGCAGTTTCTACCTACTGGGGACCCCTACTTTACATTTCTAACATAAAACTTTGGGCTATGGGCTGGCAAGTAGACTATAAAGGGTTTCCGAGATGGAAAAAGTTAAGGCATAATACATATTGAGTGGAAAAAGTTTTTCGGTTTTGTCTAAATCCTTTCCAAAAGCAATTACAAGATTTAATTGGGGATGAAATAGCATTCGGGGTTTGACAACAAGACTTCTCCTATAGGCCGGGTGAATGAACAAGTGCATGAGGAGCTGACAAAATATTTGTCTTTCTTCTCTGACTGTGTACCATGGTGACACATTCAACATGTTTGAGCTCATCTAACTGGTGCTGTCGAAGCAGTGTCTCTCTGCTTTGGCAACCAGACAGGGAGAAGCCAAATGCACAATGCCCTCTCTCCAGGCGGCATAACAATCAGTTATGGAGATTAACAGTCAACACTGGAGGATAACAGGCCCAAACAATTGAATCCAGAAATACCACACAATATTAATGTACCCATGGGTGGATTTGTTTGCATTCCAATGGCTTTCTCATTTACACCAAACTTTTTCCATGGATGTGTATCACAATAAGAAACAACAAACAAATGTCCCTCAATAGTTCTTATGTAACAAAGGGCCATTATTACAAGCAGCATACACTTCTAAATATTTCATTACAGTAATAGAAGCCAGATGGGACTATTTTGGTGTGTTTGGGTTTGCATTGTGATCGTAGGATTTGTCTGTTACATAATCAAATTATCAGTCCCCGGACTGCTGACTGAGCTCTTGATGCAGTTCTGAAATCGCTGAAATCTCGAGCACTCCTCAACTAACTCACCTCCACTTCATTTAAGTGCTCTCTTAAAGGTGTAGTATACCATTCCAGAGAGCTCTTTTTTTTTACTATTTGAAATGACCACCAAAACAGTGCTTTGTCTACACTTCCCAGATCACACCTTACAATCAAACAGTGAGTGAGTGTAGCACTGGGTTCCAATGTTGTCATAGCAATGTATATCACCCCATAGCCCTTAGGACTTTGACAATTATAGTGAATATGTACAGTATGTAGCGTATTCTAACATATTATAGTGTTAAGCCCAGTTCAGAACAAAGATTTGCGACGCAACTGCTTGCAACTCGCAACTCCTTGCGACTGGAACACACTGGTTCCTGATATGTTTTTTAGTAGGGCTGACTTAGAATTAAAGAACAGGTTCTACGGGGAAGGCAATATGTGTATGCATCTTCAAAATGCTCAGCACTGGGAACCACACATTGTGTTAGTTTTAGTCTTTCAGTCCAACGCCACATGTCATGCTCTCTGATGATATCGGCAGTCAAAATGTTTTATTTGTCATGCACATGCTCACGGGAGAAGAGCTGATTTGAAACCCAATTACAACTCATTCATGGCCAACAAATGGTCTCTCTGCGGGAGAAGTTAATTCAAATGAAGGAAACCAGCTTTCACATATACAGTAAATAGTGAGAACTATCATAGTGCAAAAGGCAGACATCCAGTTACTTAGTGTGTCAGAGGAATAGTTTGAATCTGCCTAGAAAGCAACGTAAGCTTTAATACTATTTCCCCTTAATGTCAAACTATTCATTTAAAGTCATTAGTAATACCATGGGTTTTTATTAAGTTGGGGTGGAGTGTTATTAAATCTCTCTTTAAGCCACAACAATACTTTGGACTCTGGGAGTCACTATCTGATATATTTTTCACTGAAACTGATGGAGTATATCACTGTATCACTTCCTGTATGCAGTAGAGCAGTGTAATATGTAATATGTATCCCCCCATGTCCTTATCTTTCCTTTGAAATACAATTCCTTTATTATTTATTTATTATCTATACCTGGATTTCTGTCCGGAAATTGTTTCTATGGACCAAAATACATTTTTACTACTACAACTAAAAAACTGTTATGAAAAGATGTTTGAAAATATATCAGTAACACATCAAATAACATATATATCAATATCTGTCACAGGGCTCACCTGTCGGTACCCGACCATAATCATGCGGACAAGAACAATGTTGATGTTGGTTCCCAAAGATTCATCATGGTAGATTTCATCAACCTGTAAGAAAAATTAACAGCGTCTATCAGTGTTTTGAAGGATGAACGGTGCACAATGCCTTTGATGAATGTGAACGAGAACGCAGAGTCCGCAGAAGGCAGAAGACAAACAACACAATGAAGCGCTCAAAGCAAGACCCTAAATAAAAACATCAAACACAGTCGAAGTGGGTTTGTGGAAAAACTTCAGCACTTAAGCTCGAAATCTAAAGGACCTAGTCCTACACAACAATAGTGGAGTTTTTTGGGTTTACCTTGAACTTTTTCATGGTGTGCGGTACTGAGAATTGAATGGCATTTCACAGAAAGTATGAAGTGAAAAGAAAGGACTGAAGGTGCTCTAACGGTATAAATCAAATTTGTAAGTACGGTAAAAGGTTTGAAGAAAGAAAAACTGATTTGTGATGACTGCTTCAGACAGCAAGCTAGGAATGCTGCTGTGATGCTTTTAAGGTACAGAGAAGAATAAGAAGAAAAAGAAGAACAGGCTAAAATAGTAGATTGAGTCTCCACAATGAGAACATTATTTTTAGAGATATGCTACTTGTTTGTTCTCCTGGGAGATATAAAGCATCTCTCATATGTTTTATAATTGGATTTAGAATAAGTTTGAGGTCATTTGTATTACTTTTTTAAACTTTATATATTTGCTTTTGTTATGAAGGCCACTTTCGGATTCACATTTAAAGCTATAAAAAAGTATTAGAAATATGCAATGCTTTACAATGCTGGTGAAAGATTCAACCGATTGTGGCTTTTTCTAGTAACACTGTGCATGACGTGCAACATTGATCTGACCAAAAGTTATCGAGTAGTCGTGTAGGCTGTGTGACTTGCAACAGGCCCGAGGGGAAGCGCCAAACTTTCATTATTGCTACAGCAGAGGCATTGAGCAGCTGTGATGTTATTTCCGTCCATGAGATTTAATCTTTACAGCTGCTATTGAGGAAAAGCATGTGCAAGCGAACCCTACAGCTTTTTCCGTTATCATGAAAATAACAATCTTGACAAAGGAGATAGAACTAGATATCTGCAGAATCGCAAGGACATCCATCCAGTCATGTAGTCATTAGGTTTTGTAGAATACACAAACACACAAAAAAATTGAATGCACTCAAAAGTACATGAAAATAATATGTTTACATCGTCAAAGCAGCCATTCGAAAGAAAATGTGAGAGCTAAAGACCACCATTCATTTGTAAACAGGTTTGTTCAGTTTCTAAAGGAAAAAGAAAAGAGACTTGACATGTCTTCTTTCAGGATCTTTCAGTAAATGTCCCTGTGCAGGCTCACAAAAGACAAAAATTGTCCAGAAGGTTGGGATGAGGCAAACGGAATAACAGAGTGCTATACTCTTTGCTGAAGCACCAACAAGTGTATGTCACTTAGCTTTCTCCAAGTTGAAAATTATGACCGCACAGAACAAAAGCTCTGTCACTGAAGAAAAGCAACCTTGGCTCAAGTTCAAATTTGCTCTGGGATGCAGGGTTACACCCAAAGCATTTAAGCAAATATTCCATTCACAGAAAGCCTATTCAGGTCAATAAAGGCTGTAAAGAACACTCAAGTGACCCCAAATTCTCCCAGATTTGTTACGAGCTCAAATTCCTAGACTGGTCTATATGCTGACCTATATACGTGTGTTTATGTTGGAGCCTGAAACCTGGAAGCTGTTGAAAAAGCCGAGGAGAGGATAAAAAAAAATAAAAAATACCATCATACAAGTTCCATGATGGCTTTTGTAAACTCTGAAGTTGCATATTTTTTTTACTGACAGGACTCGGGTCTATGCATTTAACCTTTAGGGGAAAAAAAACTTTCTGGCAGTGGCTCCTGCCAGCCGAGGGGACGGGCTAACCCCACGTACACTGGGATAATTACAAAGCCAGGAGGAGCACACACAGAAGGGGGCTGGAATCGCACTGTTGTGGGCTGAAAATGAGAGTAGCAGCTGTGTGGACTAACAGGCAGCTAGGTGTCCCTGGCTTGTGTACAGCGTCACATCAACGTGGACAAAACCCACCTATCGCTGCTGCAAACAAACGCGGCCATTGTGCGGAGTCCGGCACTTCGGCACTAGTCATCTTGGCTTCACGCAGACAGGATGTCCAGTAATCAATCCCTCGGGGGAGAGTTTCTCCAGGTGGTACTACACATTCTGCAGCCACGGAGCTTGGGATTCAGAGGGGATTTAAGTGGGCAGAGCTCTTTCAGACACAGCAAGCCAGTGGGCTTATGAGCTGCAAGACTTTAGACCCACGTTGTTTAGACCCCGTTTCCTCTCTTCTCTTGTTTGTTTTCTACTCAGCGTGAAGTAGCAATACATACAAATGATGTTTACAATATCCACCAAATTCACTTCTCCTGTGATATGATAAAACGGCTTATCAGATAAAGAGCGCCAGATAGGAGTGCTGGGGATTACAGATGGGGGGATCTCGCAGCCACTCCGCAGTGAAATCGGCCAAGGTCATTTCGAAATCAGACATTTCTCATAGCTGTAGACATTCGGGGGACGTAATGTAAATGTAGTATCCTAATTAAATAAACGTATCATTTCATGGTAGAAGAGCTTTGGCAGTGCGAGCTGGACTTCTGGCGGCATGTTTCCACCACTGCCTTTCTAATTGGTCTTGTGCAGCTAATCAGACCACCATGGAGGGTCCAAATGGTAACTGTTACAGAGTGAAACCAGCACCCTGTGAAAATCTGACTTGGGGGATTTGGGCCCAGTAAGTAGATTATGGTGGTAGGAGCTGGTGGAAACCGTAATGAATGAGCTGAGAGTTTTTTTTCTCTGTTCCCCTCACCCCACACCCAACTCATCGATAATCCATAAACAGCCAGAGAAAGTGGGGGTCTGGGGAGGAGTGTGGCAAGGTCTGATATCAGAGAGGACAAAGAGGGGGGAAAATATCCCCAGGTAGATAAAAGCAGCTAGAGATCAGTAAACTCAGCAGGATTTCCATGTTAAGAAAGGATGTTTCCTAACGATGTATCTGATCAATCACAACAGATTCAATGCGTGACAAAAAATGTTTCAAGCAAAATCCCATAAAATTACTCCAAGTGCTCAGTGTTAATGTTTGTGTCTTTTCATTGTCTCATGTAAACATGATCTAAATATGTTAGGGTTTACATTGATTTGTTCAATCTTGTTATTTATTTATTGGGTATTCTTCTCTCTTTATTTGGTTTGTTTCTGGACATATTCTCCTGTTGAATTGAGTGACAAAAGAGCGTGTCAATTTATGACCTTTTGTAAAGTCAATAAGGGGAAGTAATAGCTGTAGGATTGGTAGGATGGCCTAGACTGGAAAAGAGGGGCCGACCAGTCACTGGTTCGAGAATATTAAAAATAAAATAAAATAGAAAAAAAAACAGAACTTACTATGTTCATGAGCGTGAGAACATAATTCTGCACGTGCTCCTTGCCATGGAAACGCACCACCGAGTCATCCACGGCTAGCAGCACCTCGATGTTAAATTCGTCCTTCTTGGCGTGCCTCCTCTTGCGCTCCGACTCCGACAGTTTGTGTTCCACCAGATCCAGAGCCGCGGGGAGGTTTGCGATCCCGAAGTCTGCCACTGCAAAATAGAAATAAAACCATGCAGCATATAAACAACAAGTCAATGAAACAGGACTGTGAGAATCTCATGCACGTTTGGTATTTCTACCTTGCTCTTATATCAGCCCCTCTGCTACTACATGATGTATGTCTGTGTCAAAAATCTGACATAAAAGTATCTGGGGATGCGCGGGGAGGAATCCTTCGGGGATTACAAACAGGCCTGTGGTCTCTGGATGTCTTCTAAGCTTTCTCAATCCCCGGTCAAAATATACTCTTTGAAAGGCTCATAAATCCTTGGCCTATGGTGCCAGGAGTGTATTACCTCTCTAGTCTCCCCCCCCCCCCCCATTCAGCCTAACTGTAATATGTGTATTTCGGGCATGAATCACAGCTGAGTAACACAAATTCCGAACAACATTCAGCCATTTCCAAAAGCACGCCAACTGGCTTTGACTTGAGATGTAAGACATACACTGTCTGTTGGAATATGGATTTTATATTCTATATTTATGATGACTTATGAGACATATGCACCAAATATATATATATATATATATATATATATATATATATATATATATATATATATATATATATATATATATATATATATATATATATATAAAGAGCTTAATATTAAATCATTTACAAGTTTTGGGATTTTTCTGCTGGCTATAATCAAGAAAACAAATAAGCGCAGAGAACATGTCTGACAGAAGTTGTTGCCTTGTTCAAATACAGTATTCATGGCATGTTGCCCGAAGCTTATGCATGATGAAAGCTTGCAATCTTTTGTAAAAGACACATTTTCACCTTGGAGACGGTAGTGATTCAAGCCTGCCATCGGGCACGGTATTGTTCAGAGGTTTTATCTATGCAGACAAATGAAAGCGAAGGAGAAAATGCAAAAATATTCAAGCAAATAGTTCCGGGGCAAATATCTTGAGACACGATTCATTCTACTAGAATATAGAAAACAGATAAAATCATAACATTTGCCAATTTATTTGCATTTGCCGGTAGAGTTACTTGAACTTAAATTCACTCTACCAATTACAAAAAACAAAAGAAAACAGGAAACTGTTTGAAAAGATGTCATTGTTATTAAAACCATACATAAAGTAAAAAATGACAACAAGTACTAATCTAACATCAGACCGCTGCATCGCTTTATATAATAATAATAATGGATTGGATTTATATAGCGCCTTTCAAGGCACCCAAAGCGCTTTACAGGGTTCCAGGTTCCACTCGTTCACACACAGTCATACCGGTGGTGGTAAACTGACAGAAGCAAGTCTGCCATTCTGCGCCATCGGCCCCTCCGACCACCACCTCAAACATACAGCAATCATACACATTCACACAAGGCAAGGCGGGTGAAGTGTCTTGCCCAGGGACACAACAACCATGACACAGGTGGCCGGGCGGGGATCGAACCACCAACCCTAGGATCATTGGCCAACCCGCTTAACCATCTGAGCCACAGTCGCCCCAATGTAGCCTGTAGAGATAAAAAAAAATAATAAAATGAGCGCAATCCATTTACCTGGGCAAATTTGAATGACTGACTTTATTGCATTTGTTCCTGAGGATGTATGAGCTAGACATCTGCAGAGTGAAATGCAATGAAAAACCCACACATCAGTTTTACAGCCACACAGACAGACAGACAGACAGATAGACAGACAGACAGACAGACAGACAGAAAGTGGGAAATGGAGTGAATTAGGGAGAACAGTGAAATCTTCTACCAGATGCTCAAGCTATTGTTTTTGCAAAGGAAGGAATAGTGTTGGGTCATTGACTGTGACTGTGAACCAGAGGTCAAAGCCCCCCCCCCCCCCCACACACACACACACACCTCCTCCTCCTCCCCTGTCCCCAGTACTACCACTGGAGCCCAGCATTCCTCACTTCACCAGATGCTTTAAGTAGCAACACCTCTGTCAGCACACGCGTTTTTTTGTCAGTGTTTGCTCTTGCTTAATAACTGCAAATAATGTGTACTTACATTTTTGATTGCAGTCAAATTTTAGATTTTGATTTTAGGTTAATCAATCAGTACAGTACAACACTCTTACAATTTGCATAAACCATCTTACTGAATATCAATGATGCATTCATTATAGTCAATGTTTTCATTATCGCGTGTAACTTTCCATCAGCACAGCAGCCAAAGCAGAGATAGATGTGATATCTCGTGAACAATAGATTGTGCTGAACATTGACCTCCAGCGCTCCCACTTACACAGACAACTGTTTAGGGAGACATGTACAAGAATGTATTTGCGACTTTTGGGGCCAAGTTGTGAACACAAGACTGACATATCCTCATCATCTAGTAAAGTTATGGTGAAAGTGTAAGCAAATAGGTTCCTATTTACGCAACTGGCACACATGATGCAACCAACCGTTTAGAGATTTTGCTTTTTCTTTTTTTTGGTTACCACCAATTCCTGAGATAAATTATCTGGTTCCTGGCTAAATATTTCACGATGTTCACTAGCTAGCTGCTAGATATGTCTGTGTTCCATATTTTTTGTGGGTTTGATGGCCGAAATCAGACGTCAGGTTGATAATTCTCTGTCGGTTCATCATACGAGAGACCCCTCTCACATTAAAAAGATAATTAACTTGAGTTGATTTTCATTTGAAAAAATAAGAATTAATGCAGCTTGAAATAAAACGAAAAAGTTTGCGGAAAAACACGTTCATATTCCGTAAAGTTAGATATCAAACACAGCTGGGATCAACACTAAGTATTGGAAAAACAACACCTATAGTTGTACATCACTCCTGAATTTAATGTTATTTTGAAAAAGAAAATAAAGTCCTTTTTTGAGAGTTTTTGTCCAGTGTGGGGGTTCAAGGTGTCTGTCAATAGATGAGTGTCATTCAGAAAACTTAATGGTTAGCTCTGATGTAAAGTATGTAGGAGTTGTAATAAAGTGATTCATAGACAGTAACTTTTTCTTTTTCACGTGTTGGAGACCTGAGGACATTTTTTCCTTGGAAGGATGCTACAGTGCATTATAGCCTACACTCCTTCCTTCCCTATTATGAAACGTACACATGTGAACTTACTCACACGTGTACACTCGCTCACTCACATGCTGTGAGAACACACACACAGACGCACACATTTTTTTTTTCCACTAACGTCACACTGCTGCTGCATGCTTCTCCATGGCCTACCTTCATTATGGAGGTCCTCCCTCCTCTGGCCCGTCTCGAGCTTGATGGCTGATCTGCGGTAGACCACGTGGACACGGCCCTTCACTTCCACATCCTGCTGGCCCTTCTCGAGGGGCTCGATGAAAAACTCCCCATTATCAGTCCGGATCAGACCTGCCTGGAAAAATAAGGGCTTGAAATTAGTGCACCCCGGCCTCCTCGCATTATTTTTTAAAGGAGGGTAATTCCTACTGGAGGCAGTAATTACAGTGGGCCCCGATCAATTGGAAGATTTAGAGAGAGAGAGAGAGAGAGAGAGAGAGAGAGAGGGGTTGGATGTGGAGGGGAATGACGCAGGTAGACACAATTTGAGGCCCTGCGAGATCTTTCACCAAAGATTTATTGAGTGTCACCAGGATTTCATCCCAAACGAGATAATGAGTAGCAATAGCCTCTATTCAGCCGCCTACGTTTCCATCTGCTTTATTTTTTTCAATGAATTCAAAAGTCCTCAAACCCTCCCATTGGATGCTTTTACAATCTCCGGCAATGCTTTCAAAGTGTGTGTTGAAGTTTAACCATTGATTCTTTAGAGTAATGCAGTAATGATTGTTGAATGTAAAAAAAGAAGAGAAAAAAGGCAGCTATTGAAAGAAACCCCGCTTTTTTTGAATGAGGCAGGCAGCAATCATATGCTGGCATTCACTGTTGGTTTACATACAGTGAATGCATTATGTCTGCTGTAGCTTGGCCATGAAGATGATGGTGTTATTGCATGTCATTTAATACTGTAAAAGTGCATGTGACTGGAATACAGGAGCTTCATATACAGGCGGACAACAAAGCACCAAAGAGATGTCGCTGCCGGATGCGTTGGGTGAAAAGGAGCCACACAATTGAAGTCCATCCATATAAATGAGATTCAACCCTTTCGCTGCCTCCTCACCCTTTTCATCATCTGTGCTGAAGTGATAATGCAGTGCCTGAATGGCATTTGCACAACACATATGAAAGGGCAAACATGTGCAAGGACACTGATTTCCATACAGTAAACACCCGTGTACAGCTTTTTGTGGGAACATTACAGTCAGCTCCAATAAAAAGGTGTTAAAGGTTAGCGGTATACTGTATGTATTGCTTGGTAACAGTTTGGTGTCATAGTTATAGTTGAAACCTTTTGTTACCGTACATTAACCTCTTTGAACGATCTGGAATGATTCACTAGAATAACTGTTTCCCCCCTTATTATTGGTTCACAATGACAATGAAAAAAACATGCATCACACTGTAAAAATTTGCCACACGGAGTGATGAACCTACAGAGAATTATCACGTGAATGTGCAGCTCCCCTCAACTTTAACACACTCTACAGGTTATATACAGAATCAACTACAAAATCCTGTTTACTTAAAAGGCAGTGCTTTAGATCTCGCCCCGAGTTGCATATCCGACCCACTCATTCCCTATTCCACTCCTCTATCACTCTGTTCTTCAAACCTTTGCCTTTTATCCATCCTTCGCTCCCACCACATAAATAAAGGAGATTGTGCTTTCGCAGTTATAGCCCCGAAACTTTAGAACCATCTCCCCAATCGGTCAGATCAGCTGATTCTGTGAACCCTTCTGAAAACCCATGTAAACAGGCAAGCCTTTTCATAGATGCCTTTAGGTCTAGTCTCTTTTACCTATGTGTTTTCATGTCAAATTCAATGTTTTTTACTTTTTGTATTTCTCTTTCACTTACATTTTGTGATGAAGAACTTTGTAACTGTATGTTCTATGTTAATAAAGCCTTGCTTACTTACTTTTGACTTCCTTACTTCCTGACTTCCTTACTTGCTTTTCACCTCATCATTTAGCCGTCCATACACACATGTACTGTTTTGGTTCACCCACACAGCTTTCATAACATTGTTTTTCGCCACAGAAGGCCTCTCTTTTCAGTGAAAAAGCTCTAAAATCCCACTTCATGCTACCTGCTCACCACCAAAACCGCTGAAAGACAAGGGTATAGGAATCTAACTGGTGAACATGGTGGAGCATTTAGCAACTCAAATGCAAGATATCTCCCTGGGGAGTAGGGACCAAAAAAAGGTCAAGGAATGATAATGATGCTGTGTAACAGCTGGATGTGTAAATAAGCAACTGTTTGCTCACAAGTTCACCAAGTTCCTCACCCTTCAACTTCAACTTGTAGGGTGAGGAAAATGTCAGCGTTGTGTTCACACTGGCCCAAAGTGGCGTGTGTACACATTCTTGTACAAAACGCTTTGCCCTCCATGTAAAACAAAATGCTTTCTTTAGAGTGCTGGAGGGTAAGTCCAACACAATCACTGGATATAAGATCTGTCTGCTATAGACGATGGAAAATTACACTGAGCCGACAAAGTAGTGCTATTGTCTAAACGCCCACTCGTATGTGTATCATCATTTGAACAAAGCTTCTAGCATCTTAACCGTTTACCCTTTGTGGGGTCATAGGAGGATAGAGATTGTTTCACACAGCGAGGGGCAGGGTACGCCTCCAACAGCTCCCCACTCAATCACAGGGCACACACATAGACAGACATTTCAAATTGAGGACTGTCCAAACACACAAGGAGAAAACCCACACAGAGACGAAGACAGGCCCTGTGTTTTGAACACTTTGTACACGTGGTGTGACACTGCAACCCAATTTGATTATAACTTCCCAAGGAAAATGGTTCCCTTATGTTTCAATCCACACCCTGCCATATAGATGTGTCCAATAAAGGCGAAAAATTTAAGCCAAAGCAATGTTGCACCCTTTCCTAATGAGATCAACTTAGTCTGATGTTGACACATTTCTTTTTCAGGGTTGCCATCTTTTTTCTATTAAGCTTAATAAGCACAAACTGTACAGTGCAAATGAAATTTCTCATATCCCCGCTCCTTACTAAGAAAAAGGAAAGCTATGCAGCCTATCATTATCCTCATGAAGAAGGCACACCAACAAGATCTTGGCAAGAGTGGGTGTATTTACAGCTGCCAAAAGAAATCTAAATACAGTGCGGCAAAGAGAAAAATTGTACCTAAAAAAAAAAACTCTTCTTAAAATCATCTGCTCGCTGCCGCTCTCTGGACTAACAACACAAACACTGTGTGAAGTGAATGGTGGACATGTGACAGTTAGGCCGACGAGGAGTGAAAGAATCTGTCCGGCCCCTGACCAGGAAATGCCAAGTAAGACATGCTCGAATACTTCCTCTGTGGTCTCTTATTTCAGCAGCGGCTGGAAAGTGAAGCCCAGGTCTGTGAAGGGGAGAGAGCGAGCAGCAGCATCTGGAAGGGCCTTTACAGAGGAACCAAATGTAAACATATGTACTCTGCTGCGTGGTAAAGTCAAGGGTGTAGGTTTGGCCGTCAGAAGGAGGGGAGGGGACACAAAGTTACTGCACTTTTCATAAGTTCTGCCCTTATTTTCCAGGCAATGCAGATATGAGCAAAATCTATATTTGTGGATATGATGATTTCACATTCCTCTTAAGTATGAATCTAACGATTCATAGCACCATCATCACATGGAAATCGCTTATTAGTCTGTTGTTTGTTTGTCTACTGTTGAGCATTTAGCTCAAAGTACCTCACAGAGCCACGGGCATGGCGGTGGGCTCTTATAACTAACCCAGAGCTCCTCTCATTGGGATATTGACAGCCGGGGAATGGGAGGACTTCTGTTACCTCGTCCCCACAGGAAATTGCACCCTTGAGTCTGGGCCTCAGCGCATGGGCTTGAATCTCCTCTCTCACAGAGTCATGAAAAAACAGACCAAAATTTCACATTTGCTTGACATCACACTGAACTGCCTGTATTCTCAGATCTGAGATAGATTTATTCATATTCAGTGTTAATAATAATAATAATAATCAGCATGTGCAAAATTATACATCATCATCATCATAATCTCCAATCAACAGTCAGAAATGTGTGAGGTTTCCGGCAGTTGAAAAAAGGCTCTGAAGCCGAGGAACCGAGGCATCTGTGTCACTGCAACACATCAGTGAGAGCAACTTTGAAGGAGGATATTTACTGTATGTAATTTCAGTGGGAGGCAGCTGGAGTCTGTCAGACTGGGGTGAGGAACCAACGCATGCATGAATTGAATACGCTTCCAGACAAAGGTGTGTTTAGTTTTTGACACAATGAAGTAAAAAGCAACAAAAAAATGTTATCGTTCTTTTAAAGATATGACCTTCTATTTTAGCCCTGAGCAGTGTCTGAGGTATGCATTTCAGGCCACCTATTGTAATTCCAGGGGCTTAACCTTTTGATTTGTAACAAATGTATTAGAAACATCCAACTCAGATTCCAGACATGCTCTTTGATGATCCCCAGGCGAGAGGGACAGTGAAAAGATAATCCACTGTCAGTGACCTGAGATCGAGGTTGTCATAATTAACGCAGGGTCACGCGGTCACAAAATCCCAAAACAAATGTGAGCTTTATCTGATAGAAAGAAATGATACTTTTGATGCAGTATTTGTGAGAAACTTGCATCAGACATGTCTTCGATGCTGGATAACTGGGATAACAATAAACTGTGGCGAGTAAATCTTGTCTGAGTGGTGGCTTACTCAGCAGAGCTGGGGGTCTGAAATAATCGTAGGAGATAGCTTGTTGATGGGAGCAGGGGAATTACTACTTGATTCTTTTTTTATCAGCTTTCACATCTCAGTCTGCAGAGCCAAGAAAGGGCAAGCAGAGCAGGGGATCAAGACGGGGATTATCAAGAGAAAATTGGACTCATAATCACCTGCAGACACACATCAAAGAGGAAGAAAAATGTTATTAAAAGATCCAATAGGTAGATCATTAAATTGGAGTTAAATGTAAAAAAGGCTGCTTAAGCTGTAATGGTACTGGTAGTCAGTAGTAGGAGAAGTAATTTTAGGAGTAGCATAAAGCAATATATTTTTATGAAATGTACAACTTTTAACACATATGTTTGTGTATGTACAATTTGTTTTGTATTGATGTAGCCTACTCATTATTGTGTCATTCACTGGTATCTGGGATCTGTGTGTGTGTGTATGTGTGTGTGTGTGTGTGTGTGTGTGTGTGTGTGTGTGTGTGTGTGTGTGTTCATATGTGTGTGTTTGTGTGCGACTGTGCATGCATGTTTGCCATACGATTGTCCCATATCCCAATGTGTGTTTGAATGAGCGCATGTTTAGCTTGCTGTAGCTGCTCCAAATTAATATTAGAGAGGAAATAAATCACATTGTTGACTTGGCTGAGATGTTGGGCCTCCACTGATGGAGCGCTATAATTTAGTGGCTTTTTCCCCTCCGTGCCAGGCCAACACAGTACTGGAACACCGGAGGAATACTGGAAATACTGGACGGGGACCAGGCAACTGTACAGAATTCCTGCACAACATTCGTGAATAGAACAATCCAGGGAAAGCATTTTCCATTTTCAACGAATGGAAAACTGCACCCCACCCCTTCTCTTCTAAAAAGGCGGCTGACTGCTGACTGTTGCTAGGTGGCTCTCTCTCCTTTTAACTGATGGACACAGAAATAGCACGCTTTTTCTTCCGACTGCGCGGTCTTCCGGCACTCATGTTTCCATCACACATGTAATTCTATCATCCCGACTGTGCTAATTCCCAACACATGAGCGGCAACGGCATAATCATAGCCATCACTCAGCACTCCACAACAATAGCCCATGCTCGCCTGGAGTGCACAGCTGTTGCATTATAAAACGATTTACGGTCAGAAGTAGAAGAAGAAGATATAGCAGCCGCTGACATGTCGGGCCATTCAGACATTATTTTATATCATAAATTAAACTGAAAGCGCAGGTGTTTTTTTTTTTTTTTACACTAAGTCATTTTGAATTCACTGTCTTTTGCAACCTCAGCTGATAGTCCGGGTATTGCTGAGAGCGCCGAATATATCAGAGCAGATTCATTTGCAGCTTTACTGTATGCATGTCGAATCTGTCATGTGCTTGGAATGCCATAAATCTGGCACCTCAGAGCGCCTGGCAGGGGACCAAGTTAAATGTAATCTGTTGTTGGTGATGTCATGAATGGTCATAACGGAGTCATCTCTGTTGGAGAGGCCTCACTCCAAAGGACGCACCGATAGCAAAAGCTTATCTTAGAAAATCAGTCATATTGAAGTGTATGAAATAATCAAAAAGAAGAAATGCAAAGTTAGGAGGACTGCTGGTGTCTTCACGTCTGAGCACTTTTGCTTCGTGCCATAGGAATATAATCACGAAAATCTATGCCACTCTGCCTGTGATATACATCTGCTCCGATGCTCCATTACAGCATGTGTCTGTTCTCTATAAGGGGAGCCCATCAAACCTATCTTTCTTTCCATTGCAAAGCAGAGATTTGGCCCGCATGCGGCGACCTCGGGTTCTTATTCCTTTCAAACTTGTGTCCTTTCATCAGACATGATCTCCTCTGTGTCCCTCCACATCAAGCACACGCTTTAGACTAAATAGTTTGCCTGTGGGCTGTCTGTGCACCTTCAAATGCTCCTCCGAACACCCCTGCATGCACAGACAGGTCTGTGTTTACGTTTGCTTTGATATCCCTAAGAGTGTGACTGCAGCTTTTAAAGGACAAGTTCACGTAACCCCTGAAACAAAACACATTGAGTAGGTTCCACTGTTCCTGCAGTTAGTTTTTAAGGTTGATTTGAATACTTGAATGTTTGAATGCTTGACATCTGAGGTTTTAAAAAGTCAGCAGCAGCATGTCTTTACTAGACGCAATATACCTTAATGTTATGACGTGATGTGGTGTTTGATCTACCACTTCCTACAATCAATAGTATCTTTGTTGCCTTTCTTTCACTCCCGGTTGGGGCAATGATTGAAACCCAGCAGGAGTTGATACATTCAGTATCTCATTGTGCAGAGGGAACCAAGGTTGGGAATTGGTCGATTGCTTTCAAAACAAAGGGTTAGCATATGAAGTAGCCAAGGTTTTTTTCTATATGAAAACATTACAATTACACTATTAAGCAACATTGTATTCTCCTGCATATCTAACAAATCTCTAGTGGTCAAAAGTCCATTACTGGAGGGGAATATTGTCAACTTTTTGTTAACCCTCACATGAACAATTAATTATGAAATGATACAACCAAGCTTTGGTTATCCATGATTGTTCACAAGTTCTCATTATGATAATCTTTCCCATAAAACTCAAAAGTCCCTGTCTCTGGGCGCCATTAGCTCAGTTGGTAGGGCGGACCCGCGTTCTCTGCATGTCACTCCCCTCTCTTCCCCATTTCACCTCTGTCTCTCTGCACTATCAATAAAGCATAAAAATGCCCAAAAGAATATCTTTAGAAAAAAAAAGTCCCTATCATCTCTATCATCAGCATTTTTTGGGAAACTGGAATGTGACCTCGGGGTTTAAAAGTTTAAAGATGTCGTCATTTTCCTGAGGAAAAACAACATTTAATGGAAAGCTTTGCACAAAGTGCTATGTTCATCGCAGACACGGAACAATATTCCAAGCCCTGGACAGCTGTATTCTTGCAGTTGGTCCTGTTAACGTTAAAACACTGCATGTTGTGAATACATCTCAGTTTCATCACTTTCACGGACACACTTTGGCAGATATAGCAGAACTTTCTGGGGGGGGGGGAATTTCACTGTTATCATGACTTGAATGCTGAAAGCTATTTGCAGAGGATAACTCTGGCTTCACTACATTGCTCAAAACTTCTAAACCAAAATAGATTTCTGTATTATGGCTAGGTTCAAATTAAATAACACTCTAAGGAAGGCTGCTATCTTAGTTGGACTTAGGTTTGAAACAAATATGTATATGGTATTGGTGGGTGAATGTGGCATTGTGCTGCATTGTGATGCATAGGGCCACTGTGTCACTTTTAGCCTCGAGTCACTGAAGGGCACACACACACACACACACACACACACACACAGTCGCCTTTCAGGAAAAAATTACTTTGTGATTAGAGAACACAGCATGGCATTGTCCTCACACCACTCGCTGTTATTACATTAAGAAAGAAGAAATACCTCAGTTCTAGGCTAGAGAAAGAAGGGACACATATCTGAAAGTGAGTGTGTTTTTGTCTCATTTAAAAGGTGTTTGAAACAGCTCCGGGGTCAGAAGGTTATCCTCGCTCCCATTCCACATGTTATTTCTGTCCCAACAATTCAGAGAGCTGACTGAGAAACAGCTCTAATGAGGTACTGTAGCTCCACTTTGGTTAACCCGCCAATTCATTGAAAATTCACTCTAATTTACCCGACTGCAAACATCCATTATACTCACCTCCCCCTTCTCTCTGCCGTGATGACACCAAAGGACTGCGTTAGAGCAATTGATTGGGTGTTAATGGACTGGACAAAGAATAGCTCATGCCGGGATTGTGGCCTTGACTTTTTTTTTGATTAATAGACTTCAAAATACCATCGGTGAAACCAGAGCACTGCACAAAGGGATGCTTAAAACAGCTGTTTAAAGGGAGATTCCAACCAAAATGTGTCTCTTTAGAATCACTCTCCTGTGGGCTTGAAAAGATGGCTGTAAAAAGGGTTTGCAGTTTGCCTTATATCTGCTTGAATTCCAGACAGTTTTCCACCACTCTTGCAGCATATTCCACATCTCTGATGTCCATCCATATGCTCAAATGTTCCATACCCTCATATTTCTGCTACATAAAGTTCTTTTAGGGTTTCCATTTTGGAAGCGATTCCAGGTTGGCAAAATACCTGAACTACAAGCCACAAACAAAATTTTCTCCTCGCTCTCTTTTATTAGCAAAGAACAATGTACAAAACGTTTAGGTAACGGGTCCTGATTTTCAACAACTTTACAGTATTGGTTAAATTTCTCAGCCCAGCTCTACAAAGTGCATTAGCATCTTTCAAAATCACTGTTTTAGTTTTACAGTTTAGCGCTAGCTTACTGCTCGCATCACTCATTGGGTTAGGGTTAGGGTTAACCAAGAGTAGTGTAGGCTACCTGGCCGGAACCCAGCAATTTTAAGCAACTAAAGCTGGGCTTACACTACACGACTTTGCACGTGATTTGACAGTCGCAGACAATCTTCCAATGTCGGACTGAAATCACAGTAGTCGTGCTGGAGTTGTGGCGCGGGCACGTAATCTCAGTCGTTTGGTGTAAAGGCCAGGACACACCGGCCAGATAATCGCCGTCGTAGTGTCGGTAGGGGGTCGGGACACAAATCTGTTTGGTGTGTGCTGTGACGTCGGCCGACGTAGAGGTCGTCGGGCTTGTTTTGCGGCCGACCGTCTTTCATTTGGAGCAATTTGATTGGTGGAGGGCTAGCGAATCAGTGAAGCCCGGAAGTGAGGCGGATAGCACAAACAGCTAACAACAGCTAGCCATCGTTTTAATGTGTTTGTTCGTTTCGTTTTGCGAGTACTCACATGCATCAACCCTTGTTGACTGCTCGACACCATGCTCGACACTCTCTGTTAAAAATTGTGCTCTTATGGTCCATAAATATAAATACGTATTTCTATCTATGTTTATGCTCTAGAGAGCTGTCCCATCATTTCCGGCTTTCGTATTTTTTCGGGCCACAATACAGATTAGCGCCGCCTGCTGTTGTGGAGACATTACGTCCCGTGCAAGCGCAGAGCGTACGGAAAAATAAGCAGTCGTCTCGGTGTGTTTTGTGGCCGCGACGGGAAGACTGGAGCTTCCTGAAACGGCGACTCCAGTTTTTGGGTAGTCGGAACGTGTCGGACTGGTGTGTCCTGGCCTTAAGGTGGTCTTCCGACCCGATTTCAGCCAGTCTTCTTCCTGTCTTGACGTTCCGACATTATCAAACATGTTTGATATTATCATTAGTCTTAAGGGGTTGGCTCAAGCGAAATGACGTAAACACTGTCACACTCTTGCATGCACCAAGCACGACGCAGGAGGACACGCCCTGTGTCCGCCTGTGTAGGCACTTATTTCGGATACTTTTTCCTTGAAGCCTCGGCGGGAGAACCAGGCTGACAGCCGCGCAACCTTAACACTTTATCGTCAAATACAGGGTTAGGAGTTAAAGTTATTGGGGGACGAGATCAGCAAATAAAGATGGTCAAATAACTAAAGGAAGTCCCTCGCTCGGAATATTGAATTAACCTTTTTTTAATTAAATAATCACTATCGGGTTTGCGGAAATAATGTTAGTCTCAAAAGGAATCTAGTTGTAGTCTTGCAATATGAGACCCCCTGTCTTTTCAAAATCTCACTCTGTGACTGAAAACTAATGACTAGTTGTCTTCAGGTGTGAGTAGATTGTCTTTAGATGTAAGAGGGTTTCAGTCTTCAGTCTTTTCAACGTCTTTTAAAAGTCCTCTAGTGTAAACCCAGCATAAATTAAAACGTGGCGTTAGTCCAGCTACATGCAATGGATAAGCCGATGTATGTGCTCGCGAAGTTCAAGGATGGACTGTTAGAGAAAGAAATATGAAAGGATTAAGATTGTCCCATTGATTCTAGCCTAATCATTTGCTGCCTGATGAACTCCTCCTGACCAATGGAAGAGCAGAATTCAAACACTCAAATTTCCACGTGCGCTTGCTTGGGTACAGAGGATTTTCGTGGGAAAGATTTTGAGTGTATGAGTGTTAAGATACGAAGCATAGGCCTACAGGGAGACAGCAGATCAATCATGAAGCAGGAGTTGTTTGAGAAGTCTCTTTGAAAGATGAAACAATTTAATAACACAGGAAGCCTGACAACTTTTAGAATTCATTATACAGGCATGACAGCCTCTCAGCAAAAGACCAATCTACAAAACTAAGAGTCACCTATGAAGACAACAAATCGTTGAATGTTGCGTGATACTACAACATATTTTAGATGGAATATTTAATATGTTTAAGGATGTGAAGTTGGTGCACAATTAGGTCAGTGAGAAAAATGGAGTGGTCATTATGGTTTCTGAAGATGAATAAATACATTGCCAACCCCACACTGTGCCAGAAAAGGCAATGCATCATTTCCCTGCCCCCCTTGTGCATTGGTGGTGGTGACCTACCAGTCCGTCACAGTTGCTGATTGCCACAGAGGCCTCGGGCATGTCGCTCACATCTCCAGTGAAAACACAGTCGCCGTGAATGCGCTCCTTGGCCTTCTCCACAAAGTCCTCCTGCCATTCCACAAATGCCCCCGGGGCCACCAGCCTCCTGTTGGCCCGTAGGCGGAGGTGCAGCTCTTTCCCAAACACGGTGACATTGAAAAACAAGTGCTGAGCCTTCGCCGGCCGGGAGGTGACAGAGGGCATCTCGGGGGCACCGCGGGCCACCCTTCTCCTGCTGCTACTGCTGCTGCTGCTGTTGCCAGAGGTTGAGTCGGCATCGGAAGCACCACCATCTTTACTTCCACTTCCAGCTGAGACCACGTGAGAAATGTAGCGGCCACGGGAGTCTGTGCTGAATGGCACGATAAGACCATATTCACTTAACTTTCCAGAGAGTTTTTCTGATGGGACAGACAGTGTCAAGTGAGAATCATATTTACTGAGTTATGAAAGGGGGAAAACAACCCTCTAAAGCAAAGACAGCTGAAAGGCTTAAAGGCATGCAAGAGGACAGACATAACACATATTTCATACAGTTATATTCAGATAGGCTACAAAGGTATAGCTCAGAATGTATCTAATCTATGTATTATAAATAGAGATCATTTGGACACAAAGGGCAATCAGTTCAGTTTGACACAGTGGTCCATACAGAACAGAAGAGCTGTCATCCTTATTATGTTGACCAATCTTTCAAAGTAAGACATCATTTCTAATAATTATGCCCAAAAAACTAAAAGTTCAGAGTGCATTTATGTGGAGAGTGCAACAGCATATAAGGAGGAAAGTCAATGTATGGTGGATAAATGGGTGAACTCACCTTGTGTTTCTGCAGCGAAAATATGATCCAGACATACTTGACTGAGTGAAAAGCATATCAATAAATACATACAATCCATAGCGAGGGCTATAGTGAGAGAGCTGCCACTTCAGCGCTGAGTTTTCCTTTCTGTTGTAAACTCTGAGCAGAGCCCTTCCTCCTGACTTTAAAAAAAAAAAAAAAAAGCTCCAAATGCTTGAGAAAAGTCCTCAGAGTTTCAAAACTCCAGCGAAGCGTTCGGGCATTTCTCAAAGCGGTTCCCCCTCCACACTCCAAACTCACTGACGGATATTCACATTCACTAGTTGTTTCCAATCTTTTGGCCTGTGCTGAACTGCATGGACCAAGACTGCCCCATCCATTTAGGGAGCTAAGGAGGGGGCGAGGGGTGGGTGGAGGCGAAGGGGGTATCTGGGGTGCTGATGACGACAACTCGCGGGTTTAAAACCGGGACCGTTTGAAGAGGTAGCCCAAAATCTCTCCTTCTTCGAGCTTTCCCTGCCTCAGATAACCCTCTTTTTTCTGTTCTTTTTAAAAAGGTTTTGAGAGCAAGTTAACCCGCCAGCGCTGAGGGGCGAAAAAAGTCGGAAGAGTTCAGATAAAGTGTGCAGAGACAGAGTGTCCCGGTGGTGAAACATCTGCCGTCCAGTCGTGCACCATTACGCACCAATGGTTCGGCTGCGGGACTCAGGGCTGCTCCACTAGAAGCCACCACCAGCCAACAGTGGGAGCGCCTTCTCTCCCACTAGACAGCCACATATTTAGCCAAGCGAGTTTTTTTCTCCTTCCTACAACTTAAAAAAAGAAACCGTTATATCATCAGATCCATGTCCACCCTCCAAATCTAATATTTAGTCCTACAATCTGTTTTGGAAATACGCTTCCAGAGGCGAGGCAACAATAACTAATATGTTTACAATAATCCTCAAACACGTCTCATGGGAGGGGAGGGGGGGCAGAGGTCAGACATTTCCCAATGCTCATTGCTGAAGAAGAGGGATTCAGGAATAACACACACTTTGTAAAACACAGAGATGCACCAGTCAAAAAAAAACTTACTTAATTAAAAGCTATATAAAAATGAACTATAACAGAATAGATTAGAAGATGGAAATTGAAGATACCAAAGCCAGATACACTTGCACCATGTTTGTTGTTTTTGGTTGCTGTAATTGTTCTTTGTGTAGATTGTTTATATGATTAAATTCAGACAAATGTAATGTCAGAAGAAACCCAGTGACTTGTAACAATCAAACTTCTCTCTTGGTGGAGGCTGAACCCTGTTAGCCTATTTCAAAATGGTGCTTTCTTTCTCTTAAGGGTGAGTGTGGACAGGAGGACTGTGTCATTTTTGTTGAAGGATAGACTTGGAGAAATGTGTACCTATTTATATAAAGCCTAAAATAGTGCATTTCAACGTAAGATTAAGTGCTGGTGCACTACTAGAGAGTAAGCCTATTATAGTATTATAGAATCAGGTTTAATTTTAGTGCCATGTTTCTACATCTATTGTACACATTGCTAGTATCAACTAAGCACACCTTGCATTATTTGATTTAATGACCTCATGCGCTTTATATCTCAAATTTTTCATAATCTGAGCTAATCCTGCAGATGTCACTGTGCGCATATGTACCATACGCAGAAAGGGAACAAAACCCAACACGGTCATTAGAGGTTTAGAAAGTGTGAAAAAAACCCTACAGCAGATTTCATCAGTGGAATGATGGCCTGTTCAAACTTTGGATGACTGCTCAAGCAACTGGTATTGTATTGTTTTGGCCCTGGCTGGTCCTGCTGGAGTGCAGACTTATAGTTAGACCACGCAGGGACTGAACCAACAACTCTGGAATCCATCTCCGAGAAAGAGAAAGGGGGCTGGGATGGCAAGAAGGTGTTTTGAATTCCAGGTATACTTTTAAGGAAAAAAGTGTCTATACTGGACATCATTTTCCCTCCACTATTCCTCGACAGTGTCTGGGAAACCCCACCCCCCACAATGCATTGCCCCACACATTCACTTTGCAGCTAATTACCTCCATGCTCCCAGGATGGTCAATGCAGAGCAGGTGTGGGTTTTTCACGCAGTCATCCCCTCCAGGGAGCCCAATGAGAGGGACTGGATGGGGTTCCAGCGTTGTGCATTAATAAGCCATGGAAACTAACCACAGCATTAAGAGATGGAAACCATTAACTGCCTTGTAAGAAGTTTTATGCTCTTTTTCCATCCATACTGTTTGGTGTGTGTTTTTGTTGTTTTTGTTATGTTTCTTTTCGTTTGTGCCTAGAAAGCCAGAGATGAAAAATCCACAATATAGCAAGGTATTCAATTAGAAGTCTTGTTTTTTTCCCCTTTCTGAAATGAATAGCTCCACTCACAGTCTGTGGGCAAGTCCACACACCAGAACAATTTTCTACTACAGTGCTTGCATTAGAACACTCTGTCCCTCACAACAGGAGCGACAGAGCCAAACTTTAAGACTCTCTCTTCTTAAAAACAAACCCAACTCCTGAGTATTTTGACAATAAACTGCAGATATTTGTGTGAGAAATACTATCGTCTTCGGGAACTGAATTTATAAACTCTTAGTTTAGACAACTTTTAAATATACTTAAAATATGAATCGGAAAGACATTGTGATATGCCGAACAGTAGTTAGTCCAGTCTTCGAGGGTGGAGCTGCAAAAATCAAGCTTATTTCACTGTGTTTCCAGAGAGAAGAGAGAGAGGGGGAGAGAAGTTACGGTACAGCGTGTGGAGCTGCGGATGCCTCAGTGTGTGCTGTAATGTGGTCTAGCCATGCCAGCGTGCTGAGAAAATATGTGACTTTTCATCTCCGAGATGCAAGGGAGATGCAAAGCAGCTGCTGGTCTGGTCTGCCGGCAGCTTGAGGGAAGAGAAACGTCTACGTTTGCCAACTTACAAACCAACTGAGTCCTCAAAGAAGTTGTTATTGTGGTCCCTGTGCCCCGCGTGGATGGACCTGGGAGTGAAAGGTTTCTGAACAAGCGCGCTGAGTTATGACCAAGGTCGGACTCGTTGAGTTTCACTTGGCCTCGCTTAAGGGAATGTGATAGGTCCCTAATGAGTGTGCTAGTCTTTTCTGTAAGTGCAGCTGCAACTGTAGGCCCACTTCTGTGTCACTATATCCATGTCAAAAGGTTTTAACCTCAGTAGCTGTTTTACAGTTCTCAATTACATATGGTGGAAACTAGAGCTACAACGATTAATCGAAGAATCGATTATTAATCGATTATTAAAATAATCGCCAACTATTTTGATAATCGATTAATCGTTTCAAGTAATTTCTTTATAAAAAAATTCTCAAATGTGAATATTTTCTGGTTTCTTTAATCCTGTGACAGTAAACTGAAATATCTTTATGTTTTGGACATAAAAATACATTTGAGGACGGCAACATGGGCTTTGGAAAATTGATCAACATTTTTCACCATTTTCTGACATTTTACGGACCAAAACACTAATCGATTAATAATCGATTAATCGAGAAAATAATCAACAGTTTAATCGATTATCAAAATAATCGTTAGTTGCAGCACTGGTGGAAACTTAGTAGAACAGATTGACATTGATTTTGCAAATACACTTATTGGCTCTTTTGCCAAGAATTAGATTCAGGTATTAGTTTGGTTAAAATTGGCTCAAAAACAACTTCTTCAGATTTATGGAAAGATCATGGCTTGGTTTAAGAGAACTCATTTTCAGTATAGGTGACCTTCGTCGCTTTCAATTATAAACACTTAGGTTTGGTGCGAGATTGCTGTCATGGCTTCAAGCAAACAATGTTGATTGTCACTTTAAACAGGAAACAAACCGTGTTCATGTGCGTTAACTGCTAGCACAAGTTGGTGTATATTGAAGGAACCTGTTAGCTAGCGTTCAAGATAAACAAACGACTCAATGGCAAGGGCAGAAGAAAATTAGAAAATTTTAAAATTACGGGCCCCCCCGGTGACAACCGCCATCCCCGCATCGGCAGCGCCCCACCCACTGGCCGGGCTTGAACGCTTCTACTATCCGCCGCTGAGCCCTTTCCAAACTCGAGTCCCAAGTTGTGGCCAATTGAAGGTTGCAATCGTGGCAAAATGCAGAAAAATGGCCGTTCTCGCGAAGACGTTTTCGTTCTTTGAGCTATCTCGCTAAAACTTTATACACATGGGTACGTATGTTGGTCCCCTGATGCTGTGTACACAATTTGGTGATGATAGGTTGGAAATCCACGAAGTAGATGTCACTTGACTGTATTTCAGGTCATGCAAACTTGGGGAAAAAAAATCATGGAGGCTTTATTGTAGAGCACCATGAGCTGTACAAGTGTAAGAAATTTCAAGTAAATCAGAGTCAGGGGGAAAGGGGCGTGGCCTGTCAAACATTGCATTTTTGAATTATGGTTTTCTCATTTGTGGCGCCCCCTATGGGTTAATCTAGACAAACTTTGAGGGACATGCTACCACATGTCTTCTGCACATATCAGGCAAGGTTCATGACGATAGGACCTATGGTCAATGAGTTTTGGCCAATTTGCTAATAAGCCCCGCCCCTGCGTAAACGTTTTGGTCAATGGCGGCCATGTTTTTCAAGCTAGCCTACTAATATTTTACAGACATGTGTGTTATAGTCCCCTGGGGTTTCGTGAGAAAATTGGTGTCAATACAGTGAAATTTGACAAAGTTGCAGTAAAAAAAAAAAAAATCAGTTTATGCTAATTAGCTAAAAATATTTCCAGGCGGACTTATATGGTCCCAGAGGCTTTTTTATAGAGCACCCTAAAATACTCCTGTGTGAGAAATTTCAAGTGAATCAGACTTACGGTCTTTTTTCAGTCGGGACTCTATAACAGCGCCCCTTTGTGGAAAATCGAAAAACTGTATAATAGCACACCCCGTGGGGTGGAGACGCACGTTCTGTGAAATTGTTTGCATGTCTGCGCATAACGGTGTGGGAGGAGTAGGAGCTAGAAAAATGTCATGGAAGAATAAGAAGAAACAGAAACAGAATAAGTATGGTGGATAACAATAAGTTACGGCCCCTCAATACTTGAGGGCCCGTACTTAATTTACTTCGGTCATTTGAATGATTGGGAATGAATCAGCAACACTTGTGTAACTTCTGTCACCCTCATGAGTAATTCTGCAAATCTACATGTGATAAGCGGTCAATGGTTGCACACAGATTTTATACCTCTAGCCTGTACCTACAGTATGTCCAGGTTTTTTCTTAGCAGTAGAATCAACAACTGAAACATCTCATGGGCACTTGGGATTTTTCTGATCTCACCAGGTTGTGAACACTGCCATACTGAGAAAAACAGAAAGAGTTTTGTGGAGCTGATGGGTTTAATCAACTTTGTGTCAACTTGTATGGCGATGGCTTGAATGTAACCGACACACATTTCAATTAAAAAGTTATGCAATATTTCTTTAGAAACGTAGGAAAGTCATATTACCTTGAGGCTCTGCAGTTTAGATTGGAGATTCTCAACCTTGGAAAATCATTTTTGCCTAATCCTGAAAAGAAAAATGTGTTCTGCCATTTTAACTTTTGTTTTTCCCAAACTCCTCCAACACATGTTATACCAAATGTAGTACAATTGAACAAATGTGTGATTTGGGGCTTTACAAAAATTACTTAATTGACCTATGTTTAATTGGCTCCCAAATGTGTTTAAGTGTGACCTCTTTGACATAGTCTCCCATAACTCTGTGGTGCAAAAGCGGAATGGTTCTTTTAGCTAACTTCCTGTCAGCTACTGCAGTTGGCAGTCCCCTCGCTCGTCCCTACGTCACCACATGAATGCATTGCGGTCTTCAAGTAGCGATTTATCTAGCAACATCTCAGATCCATAAGTGTGATAAAACATGATAAAAACCATCAAAACAGATATCGGGAAGGATTTTTACCTGCTCCGCCATTGTAGGCGCATTTCATTCACCCATCTGTTGCTCTGGCGTGCACCGGCAGTGAGACCATGGAGTGTATATAGTTTTTATGAGTGTGACGGGTGTCGGTTTGTAGCGTTCTCTTAACACTTATATTAACATAAATAAACCGCTTACTTCGCCTTTAAGTTCCAAATCAAGTCTCAAATCCCAAGTTCTTGAGGGCAAGGTCAAGTAAAGTCACAAGTCCTCATGAGCAGATTCTTGGCGCTTGTTTCACAAAGGCATTTTAGACTGGTCTGTGGCGTTTTGGCCAATCTTCATTTTGCTCTTGTATAATGCAAAAAAACAAAAATAACTAGAAAGTTAGCCACTTGATAACCAGGCTAAAAACTTAGGACCAATATTCCATCTATATATTTATATATATTGTATTCTCAACATTATTTTTTAAGGCAAAATAAACCCTAAACATTCCAAAATTCTCATTTAGTGTCCCGCCTTTACTGTTTGGTCCCTATCAAATCCACTTATCTTGGTACCAGGGCCCCTTTAATAACCAAACCTTAGTCAATGGGATATAATCCAAAAGATCGAATGGAGGGGGCAAAAAGAGCGTTTAAGACCTCACCATCAATTCAATCAGTATTTTTTTTATCCTGCCGGCCCAGCCTTTAATTAATTTGCTCATTGGGGTGTGTAATACCTTGCCTATCAGGGATTGTGTATTATTGCCGCAAAGTAATTGAAGGCCTAGAAGTGCCTTTTTGCCAAACGCAGGAACAGGAATATCCCTTCAAACATTTTCAGGGTCTTATTATTGATCAAATCCTAGAGAGGGCTTGAGAGCACACTTGAGTCCTCTGAGGTGTTTGTAATGCTGCCTTTATCCACACAAGAACAATCAAAGAGGAACGGCGGTGGACCCGTACACCCCTATGAGCCGGCACCGGGCCTCCACTCTTGAGCCTCTCTCTCATCTGCAGAAGGGAAGCTTTTCACATGAAGTTCATTACATCCCCTCTCGCTGCTCGCCTCTCAAAGCAACTCTTTGT